>CM034306.1:13941285-14681703 GCA_019925795.1 Dendrobium chrysotoxum
AAGAGGAAAGAACTTGTAGTACAATCGTGATCTTCTTGTAAGTGAAAATCAGAGACTTGTTGTAGCATCAATCACCATCCCACGAACATATGCCAAGAAGATTATGGTAGAGGTAATGACATGTTCAAAAGGAGACATGCGACAAATGAGGTACCAAGTTAAAGTTGAAGTGTGGCTCTTTCATGGCCAACACAAGTCAACATGCAAACCAATGTATCGAACCCTTGCAAGTGAGGTGGGGCTGGTATACAATGAACACAATGACTTAATATACATGTTGAGACAGAAGACTACAATGTATATAACATATCATCTATGAGCCAAGACATCAGAACGTATTGAGTGTAAATACTTGCAACGAATGGCAGATGACCCAAAGCATTCAAATGAATATCCATTAGGGAACATAAAGCTTACGCCATACAAAGAATTACAAATGCCACACACTTTGTCCTGAATCAGTTGACAATTCAATGGTCAATATGCAAGTGAACATGCAAGAAAATCCCTAGTGGATGAGCAAAGATCAGAATAAGAGATGTGACGGCGAGCTCACAAGCAATAGCTTAAACCTATATCCTTTGTGATTTGCTTACCAAAGTAATGGCAGAAGGTCTGCAACACACATAACACATCGTCTACAGTAGTCTACCTACGAGCGATGATTGCTACAGGAATTAGAAGAGGTACAAGAGAGATAGACGATAGATGTGAACTCCTGCGAGTCAGTATAGGAAATCTCTCATATGCAAAGCACATACAAATTGTTTTAGCAAGGATGCCGTAGCATCTCTACAGCTAACGGCTATCCAATACAAGACAAATACACTCAGGTGGTATGCGGCCAAGGTTGTGATATCCCTACAGTTGAGGTCGGTTCATTCGTAGACAAATATAGCCATTCCATGTGAGCTACGATGATAAAAAAAATCATTTGTGGATAACACCAGTGGATAGGTAGTAAGTGCAGCAAATCCTCTGTGGACATGAGTGCACATATTCTATGCAAGCAAATATACGAGGTTACAACAAATCCAAATTCCTACTAACCGTCGTAAGAAGCCTCTCATGTATGAAAAGTATCATCTACGAGCGGGACGTCTAAAGGCTACAACAAGTATAAGTCCCCGCGAGTTTCTACAAAAGCAGGAGATTCGTTAGTGCACTATGATCTACTTGCAGAAAGCAACAAGTAGTGCACGACAATCTACCTGTACAGGGCAGCAAACAACTCAATCCCAAGCTGCTGCAAAACGCCACCGGATCTGCAACATCCGTACGAGCAGACAGAAGGCGTTTATAAATATTCTAAAAGTGCCCTTACACGTGCACTATAACATGTATACACTTAGGTACACATAAGGGGATGTATTATAAACCGCATGGGCCCTGGCGAGCGTGTTATTGGTACACACGTGACGCCTAGGGATGTTGCGCGGATCAATAAATTTGAACCCGATCCTCCTAAAGCAAGTAGATAGGAGTTGACAAGGTTCAATAAATATTTATAAAATGCCCCCAAACACTCGCATAGGCCCCGGCGAGCGTGTTATTGGTACACACGTGACGTCTAGGGATGATGCGCGGGTCAATAAGTGAATTCAAGTTCGAGCCCGATCCTTCTATTCAGGTAGATAGGAGTTGACACGGCTCGAATTATTAAATAAATATACGGTCGCGAGATCGACCGAGATATTTGTTTTGTACGTTCATATTAGGCCTTCAAGGCCTATAATCAAGAGAATTCACTTATAGAGGCACAAAGCCTACGAAACCCGATCCTCTGTCAATTGCTAGACAGAGTCGACAAGGTCCAAAACATAAAAAACATGAATAACCCCCACACCCCGATGATGGCCGTGTTGAATGCTAATCTTAACCGGAGGGGTCTATTCCAAATAATTCAAAGCGCCATCCAAATACTCCAAAACTCCAAATCTCCAAAAATCCCAAAAATTCCAAAGACTATAATATTTGAAATTGAAACTAAACCATCAAACACTCAAAGCATGAAATCCATCCACCCTCCGCAACAGTTTGCCGAGGTGGACAAATTAAAATTTACTTCAGCTCACAAAGAGCCAATGCCTAGTCGAAAATATCACTAGGATCCATTCTCAAACAATCTCCTGCCAGCAAGGACGTGGTACGAGTCCTCTAACCGGCAGTTTCGCCGCCAAATGGCACTGCAGGATAAACGGTTATGACTCGGGGCCCTCTGAACCAGGTGGTTGCCGCCAAATGGCACCATTATATCATGGTTATGGCCAGAGCCCGTATGCTCCCCAATGGCATCAAATCCTTGAGATATGAATCAATAGGATATGATCGATAGGGCACAAAGCCCTTTGTTAGCTAAGGTGGATTCAAATTTGTCCCCTTAGACAAATATTCCCCCCAGGTCTACAAGGTACCTTGGACGAAGCAACCCATGGCTGCCGACAAGGATCCTTCTGTCAGGTTGGGTCGACTACCTCCTCTGACTAAGTAGACCAGGGACCACGATGGCCCGGGATGACGGAACCATGGGATCTTGATCGGGTCTATCATCCATTCCCCCACCATCTGCTTTAAGTGCAAGATGGTGGAATTTCTATTTTTAAATATCAAACCTTCCAAACTCTCCAATTTCTAAACCCATGCTACTACTATACACCAGATATCACGTATATCTACGTATCTGATTGACGACTAGCCTTAATCGAAAGTTCTCTCTCGTTACCGGGAGGGGTAATTAACTATAGGGGCTTGCGCCTATAGGAAACCAGAACTCAGATCATAAAGTCCTCACAAAATGAGGGCGAAATCTCTGGGTAGTGTCTTATCTACTATCTCATCTGCCTTCCAAAATTTACCCCGGAACTTAGTTCGTTAAAACTCCCCCCGAAGAAAGCACAAAAGTCGGGCGGAGGCCGGGGCCGAATTTTTGGAGCCCACAAGCCACTTCGCAAATCAATATTAGAGAAAATTTTGGCACTACTAAGCATGTCAAGCATGTTGTCAAGTCTGGGGATAGGAAACTTATACTTGATAGTTGTCTTATTTATAGTCTGACTGTCAACGCATATCCTCCAAGTTCCATCTTTCTTGGGTGTAAACAGGGTTTGGACGGCACATAGACTCATGCTTTCTCTGATTAATCCCTTAGTTAAGAGTTCGGTTACTTGTTTGCTTAGTTCATCATGTTCAATAGGGCTCATTCGATATTGAGGCAGGTGGGATAAGTTTGCTCCGGGTACAAGATCAATATGGTGTTGGATATTTCTTAGAAGAGGCAATAAATTAGGTAAATCTTTAGGAGTTATGTCTTCATATTCGTTGATCAGAGGTTGAATTATTTCAGGAATTTTTTTGTTTACATCAATCTCTTTTCCTATTAAAGATAGATCACTTCAGAGTTTTTGAGTTCATTGGTAGTGAGAAGCAGTTCAAGAGTGGGTGAATTTGAGGTTGTTTGGATAGTTTTCGTGGGAGAATCATAAATATTCTTTTGGGGTACAAGATGAATTCTTTGTTGTCTTGGGTCAGGGTGTATATGTTTTTCTCACCATTGTGAATGGTCTTATGATCATATTGCCAAGATCGACCTAGTAGAATATGTCAGACTTCGAGTGGCATGATGTCACATAATACTTGGTCTTTGTAAAATTTTTCAATTGAGAGGTTGATAAGGCATTGCTGGGTGATTGATACATCTCCTCCTTCCTTAAACCAAGATATCTTGTAAGGCTTGGCAAGGGATTTTGATTTTAATTTCAGCTTATCCACCATGAGTTGTGACACAAAATTTTTTAAGCTACCACTATCAATCATATGGGTACATAATTTTCCTCCTGGAGTACATATGGTTCGAAAAATATTTCGTCTAAGCCATTTATCTCCAACATCTGATTCGGTGGTCAAGACCCTACGGATAACTAAATAATGATCTCCTTGGTCACCTTCAATATTAATTGATTTTAACTCTTGCTCATTTTCTTCTTCAGACTCATCCTCTTCCGAATTTTCATGATTATCCTCTTGTTCAATGCAGTTGGTTCTAGGCGCTTTGTTTTTCCTACAGGCTGCTGAAAGATGACTATACAAGCCACACTTATAACATGGTCCAATTGGTTTTGCTCCAATCACTCCTTTTCCTTTTTCATTAACTTGAGTTTTATTAGGTTTTGGTCGAAGATTTGGATTTGATGAAGTTGACCCTATGACAACTTGTGAAGTTTGAGCTTTACTTCCCAGAGATTTCTTAGGTTTGGTTGAATCAATTTTTTATTGTTGTTTTTTTGTTGTTGTTTCTCAAATTTCAATGCCATGCGATAGGGCTTATCGAGTTTGATTACGTGATGTAGATTTAGTTAATCTTGAATTGACCATTTTGGTCCGTTGATGTAGCGAGTTATAGTTCGTTCCTCAGTTTCATTTAAATCATTTCTGGATTGCAGTTTATAAAAATCTTCATTGTATTCTTTTATGGATCGAGTTCCTTGGCAAATGTTATTGTGTTCTTGGAATAAGGTTCGGGAATGGTCAGAAGGCAAAAACTTTTCTTGCATTTTCTCTTTCATTCTACCTCAGGTTTGAATTTTCTCTTTGCCTCTCCTTACTTTTTTATTTTGAAGATTTTTCCACCAAGTTAATGCATGACCAGTCAGTTTTAAGCTAGCAAACCTAACATTTTTTATTTTCAGGGATTTCTTTCCATTAAAAAAATTGATCCATTTTTTTTACCCATTCAAGGAATTGTTCAGGTTGTAGTTTGCTCTCAAATTCATTGACGTCAATTTTGATCCAGTGATCCCACTATCTATTGTTTTTATTTTGGTTTTGTGGAACTTCATCTTCATTGAGTTGGGGAATAACATTGTTTAGATTTAGAGAAATCAAGGTATTAGCCATTACTTCCATTTATTGTTGTAGGTTAGTCATTCGTTGCATAATCATACGTTGTCAATCCGCTTGATTATTTTGGTTATCCATTTTTTTCTTTTTGATTTTAAAGAGAAGGGAAGATTTGTCCTACAACCTATGGCTCTGATATCAAATTGATGCAACCTAAGTTCTTAAACCAAGTAGGAGAATACTAGGAATGCAAATTAAGATACTTCATGTCCATATCACATAAACAAATACCAAAATGATGGACACTTAGTAGAAAACAACGATTCACCACAGGAATTAGGTTCCAGCACAAGACCTTGCTCCTTCGGCAAATGCTAATAGAACAGGACTAACATCACTTACAACTCACAATAATTTAGAGAAGAAAGATACAAATGGAAGAGAAACCTTGAAGAGAAGTAGAAAGAAGATCGAGAGAAAGAAGTAGCGGTGTTAGGGAGAAGATAGCTCGCAAGCTAAGAAGAAATCCTCGGGGTTTTAAAATGATCACTCTCCAAACACTTCTGAACAAAGAAATTCAGTCACTATATATAGGAGAAAGAAGCGGAAAAATTGTTATCCCACATAAATGTGCATCCAATCAGGCAATAAGAACCACCTAACTCAGCTCATTCAATGAGGAATTAAAGTTTCCAGCATAAGATTTAACAAAAGGGAAAACTGAGCAACCAGCAACAGGGAAACCGAGCAGCCACAAGAAAATCGAGCAGCCAGTAGGAAAAATTGAGCAGAAAGCAGTGAAACCTAACAGACAGCAGGGAAACCGAGCAGCCAATTGGCAAAACCGAGCAACCACAGGAGAAAAGGAGCAAGAAACACAAGTGGAAGGGCAATGGTGTGAACCGACTTGAGATCACCAAACCCGGCATGATTATGGGTTGTTTTCCATCATAAGGTCATACAAAATAAAATTACATAGCGTCCAAAACACAAGAAAATTAAAAAAAAACATAAAATGATAAATTTTGACTGCATCAACCTCTATGAATTGTTTGCTATCACATAGATCTCGTTCATTCCTTAGAAGTCTTTTTTAGGGTTGTGAACTCACACACTCAAATAGTCCTTCACCTAAGATTAGAAGCACAAGAGAAGAGTAAACTAACTTAAGAAGAAATTTTCTTTTCAAAAATCATTTGCTTAGCATTAGAAGAGGCCTCAAATGAAAGGGAGACAGAAAAATATACAAACCTATACCATCATTATTTTCATACATACAATCATGATAATACCTACTATCATTCCCATGCCTATCACTATCACCATACTTACTATTACCATGGCAACCATTATTATCATAGTTATCACCATTCCTAATAACATAAACACCATTCATGAGCTATGACATAAGAAAATGCCTAATATTGTCATGTAATAAAAGCCCAACAACACTCAATATGCATTGATCCAAAATATAATATCATGACAGAAAGGCCCAAAATATAAAGGTCTACAATACAATCATGTGCAATACATAAATGCTAGACTTTAGAATGACGATGACGATGACGATGATGGTGATGATGCCCTATATTAGCATTCCTTGCTTCGAAGGATTCTCTTGAGGAAAATGAAAATCCAAGTAGTCTTGCAGCAATTGTGGGCTCAATTGATATAACTCATCAAAACTAAGCCATGAATCCTCTAGTGGAGACATATCTTTCCAACAAATCGGGAACTTTTGAAGGCCTCCATCAGATGTGATGATAATTTTATTATTAAAATTTTATTCTAGATGATGAGATCTTGAGCGACGTGTTGGCAAAGGAGTCAACAAAGGAGTATCATGATGCATGTTAGTACTATTTGTTAAGGTAGTAATGATATCCGAGGCTTGTCCATGATGCAACATTAAATTTGATACATTGAATACAAGAAAAAATAGCAATATTTATTGGAAGATCTATCTCATAAGCATTACTATTCATCTTCCTCATAACTTTATACGAATCAATTTTTTTAGGGTTATTTTTCTTAAGAGTTCTAGTTGTAAATCTCACAGGTCTAATTTTAATTAAAATCAAGTCTCCTTCATTAAATTCTACTTATCGTCTATGTGCATTAACATTAATTTTATATTTATCATAACTCGAAGTAAATTTTTTTTCTCTTGAATTTCTCGATGTAAGTCATGCATGTTCTTTGCAAATGAGGATGTGAATGCACTAGACCAATATGAAATAGGTAGGTCAATAAGATCAATTGGTTCTCTTGGTTCATATCGAGTAACAACATGAAAATTACTCATATTTATTAACCTATTAATAGAATTAGGCAAACTCACAAATAGGGAGAATAAGATCCCAACTAGCAACATGATTGTAGTCACTAAACACCCAAGTCTTTGAAGCTTTCATTAACAACTTAAGTCTGGCCGTTAGTCTTAAGAATGATAGGCTATAGATAATTGTTGACCTCTACGAGAACTGAAAGCTCCTTGCTCAAATCTCGGTTAAAATCCTAGAAATCCCGCTCAAATACCTCGTACATGTCTACTCGGCGATCATTTCCCATAAATCCTGCTCAAATTCCGGCTGTTCAGTGCTGTTTGCGTCGCTTCCGCCGTCTCCTGCAAATCTCGCAACTTGTCTCGATTACTCTCCCGCTCTCGCTATTAAAACGAGGGCGAACGAAGCTCTCAGGTTCATCTGCTTCTTTGACAAATGAGACTCCATAGTCGAACTCATCTGTCTCCACCTCCGTTTTTACACGCACAAACCTCCACAGCTACAAGTCTCCCCTCCTCTTTCGATCCTAGCGAACGATGCCTACAACCACGTTTCTTCTTTGATCCGAACTCCAATCTCTCGTCTGCCACCGAGCATTCCACCACACGAAACCTCCTATAGCTCCAATCCAATCTTTTGATCTCTTCGATCTGCCATAATCTTCTGCCTGTTCACCTCACATAGCCGTAGCCAGTCCGACACCCCGTTTACACCTCCTAATCTCGTCGGCCCACATCCTCCTTTACCTCGCCAAATCCTAAAGCCGCAAGTCACCTAGTCGTTCGACGGCACTTCCCAGCACGATCCGCATTGTTCGCAGCTCTCCTGACCTCCGACCTCAAGCCTCTAATAGAGGTTAGCCACCCATTCATCCAACTCGGCCGAACCTCTCAGCTGAAGACAAACACCCAGCGGCTAGCCGAGCTACCTTTCGATCCCTCTATCAGATTTCCCAGCTCCCGAGCTACCCGCACTCAACCAGATCCTCCTGATCGGACCAACACCCGATCCTCTAGTCGGTTTCCTCACCCAATCACACATAAGACGGTCTCTACTACAGTGATCCCTCAATCAAGCCCACCAAATCAGTGCCAGCTGAGCTCCCTCCTACCCATCCGACCTTCAATCTCCCTGTTCTCTACCTAATATCTCTCCAACAACCAAACAACCTTCCAACTCCTTCGCCTTATACACCAATAGTCTAAAGCAACTCATTTTCCCGATTTCCATTAATTGTTATTATTAATTATTGCTATTAATTAATATTTTTAATTATATTATTAATTATTAATATTATCTTTATTTTCATTATTATTATTGTTTAGTTAAAAAAAAGTAAAAAAAAGAGAAGTAAAAAAAAGAGAAATAAAAAAGCGGAGATTTTTGTGCACATTTTCATCGTCGCTCTCTCGACACCACCGGCATCGTCACTCGTAAAGGTATAATGATTCTTAAACTCTCAAAACCCACAAACCTCATTTTCGGCGCTCAAGGCACATCTGAAAGTCATATATGCACGCTTTTCTTAGCGTGGTGGGAGGGAATCCTGTGCGAAGCTTGTGGCGAGGCGAGTAGGTTTGTACACGCATTTCTTAGCATGGTGGGGACACTTCTAAGTACCCGTGCACATGTTTCTATGCCTGCGGGGAAAAATTGTGCATTTTAAACAGGTACCTCAAAGACTTATACACGCTTTTTTTGTCGTAGTGGGATTAAAGAAAACCTTGTCTGAGGTGTCACTCGACATCTACTATACAGATTTTTCTTAGCGTGGTGGGAAGGTCCAGCTCCCCAAAATTCCCCTAGAAGGGGGAGACGTCGGGAGGTTGTCGAATTTTTCAGTGAAACAGAGGACCTGAACTTAAACAAATGCAGGGAACATAACTTGAATGAACAACAGGGAACTGGACATTAAATTAAAAATGCACAATCACACAAAAATGCAAATGCTAATTAATAAACCCACATAATTCAAACGAACATCAATAAAGGAATATGGGATTTGTGGTGGACAGAACTTCAAGTAAATGAAACTCCTAATGTGTACCATAACCCACACACAAGTAACATAGAACTTCTAATATTCATATTTGTTAGCCTGTAGGCTTGTGAAAGGAAAATGAAGGCACCAACGGATGAGAGCTCCTAATGAATGTATTAACTCACTGGGAAGCTCCTGATGAATGCAACAACACTTCCTACAAGCCTACACAAGAAGATCGTAAGGAATTAGGTGATATGTTCAATGTAATAGCACGCTCATGAGTAAAACACCGGAGACTTGCAATAAATACAACAACCTTCTTACGAGATTAACTCGCAAGCAACATCAGCCAACTGAGAAGAGCACACACACTTCCTACAAACAACAATAACAGACTTATTATGCATATATCAACTCGCTTGTAGATTGAAGTAGTGACACTTGCAAGCGATGGTAGATGACCCATCACATGCACAGCGGCCTGCAAGTGTGTACATGACCTTTGTAACAAATATGACAACCCGTTCGGATCTTCTGCAAACATGAACAAGAGGATTGCAATGAGTGCGGCATACTGCTTGCCGTTAGAAGCAGCAAATTCATGATGAATATGAGCTCCTATGAGTCACTGTAGGAAGCTCGTCATGTACATAGTAGCTTGCTTACATGTAGCAGCTGAAGACCCATCATAAGCACAATATGCTTGTCACAACCCGGCCTGGTAAGCTCGTGCGAACGAGGTGGGAACGGATGTCGGACAAAAATTTAAAACATAATTCATATATCGTCACATCAATATTAACATAACTAACATCCAGTAATTATAAAGAGCCACTAAACTTCTTCAATACAAAAAAGAATTTTTTTTATTTCATCATAAGAAATTTACACAGGTGGATCATAAACTAAACATGCGATATCCACCACAAAAGAATATCAAAAGTGCTTTCAACAAAAGAACCTGTCTCCTGTGGTAATCCTACGCTGGTAAGTATATTGTTGCCTATCCATCATTCTTTCACTATGGTTCTCCTGAATATCCCAAAACTAGGGAGTGAGCTAATGCTCAGCAGATAACAAATAATTCTACCAATTTCAATTACAATGAAACGAAGAATAATATGTAGGCTTTACATATAAGACTGAGTAGCAAGTATCTAAAGAAGTAAACAATATAAAGTCATGCAAGGATAGTTGTTCACTTATATCTTTAGGACTTTCTATTATCATATTACCATTCATATGTTTAATACCTCTTCATTTCATGCCCTTTACTTGTCTTTAATTTTTTCTGTATGCATATACATTTATCTTATTTGTATTCTATATACCCGTACTGGAGTATCGAAATTGTACTGATCATGTACACATATTTTTTTGGCCATATCCTCCTTTATCATTTTTGCCCCGAAGAGCCATATTGCTCCTAAGAGCTATATTGTGCCAAGGCACCATATTGGTACTCCACCTCAACATGCACAAGTCCACATGCAATATCTATTTTATGATAGGTGATTAACATAGCTAACAATCATTCATATGTTTCTAACCCTTTCATTCTTATGTAAGACAATATGGAGGAATCATTTTGGAATAAATAAGATTTGTAAATTTCTAAGTATCCTAAGCAAGTCCATAATAAAAGAATTTAGTAATCTAAACATGCATGACTTATGATATGCAAGGCTACATATCATAATCATTAAGTAATCTACGCATGGCGGTACTAATTTCATACTAACTTTATTTAAAATAAAAGAATTACATGCTTAAACATAACACAATACATTTAATTTTTAAAAGACAGAGCATAAAAGACTATTGAAATTTGGAAAATCAAATGTACCTACCTCAATAAGCAATCATTTATTCTTGTGGCGTATGTCTTCTTCTATAATCAACCTCTTCTATAACCAACACCTAGAATAATAAACATCTTGATTACTAACTCATAACATAAATGCATTTCCATTTAAAAGATTTTCAAAGGAATTTCTTCCATAAACTCCTAATTCTTAAATGTCATTATTTATCATTAACATAAACCCTTAATTCACTTTAACATTATCCTTAATTATAATTATCATTTTAAAGAAATTATTTTCGGATTTAATTTAAACCCTAAATTTTTTAAATTCAATTTTTTGTATTTTCTCATGTTTAACCCTTTCTACTTCATTCAATTTGCCTAAATCAATTTAAAATACTTTTGATTTTCGGTTTGCCCTAAAAACCCTAATTTTGGAAACATAAATCTCATTATTTTCATTATATCTTCATGCCAAAACATCCCTATTATCTAATTAATATTTTAGGAAATGGATTATTTCACATTAAAAATTTGGAAAAATGATATTTTGTGAAAACTCTTAAATTTTTTACCAATAGAACCTTCCTAAGATCCTTAGGAATAATATTTGTTAAGAAATTTTCATAAATATCAACATTTGAAAAAACCCTAATTTTTGAAACCCTAAAAATTTTTTGGGAAAAATTACATTTTCATGGTTAGAAACCTTCTCCAAACTTTCGCGATCACTCTTCTTCTAAAATTTTTATGTTTTGAGCAAACCCTAGATTTGTCATCATAAGAAATTTAAGAGAAAAAAAAAGAGAAAAACGAAAAGATTTTTGATTTTGGAACTCACATTATTCTTCCTTAAACTTTTTTCCTTCAATCTACCCCAAGAATCTCGCCGGAAATCGCCGCCGTTGTCGCCTAGCCGCCGCCTCTCCCTTTCTCTTCCGCTCTCTCCTCTATTCGGCCGAACAAAACAAGAGGGACTGAAATTTCGGTCCCTATGTGGGGGATTTGGCTATTTGAGAGAGAGAGGAGTTACCAAAAGACGCATGTGCCCCTTATATGCCTTTATTTTATGAAAGATAGGAGGGGTTGTTTAGACATTTTGATTTAATTTTTATTTAAATAATCTTAGTCGATTTTTAATTTCAAAATCGTGCAAAATTTAGTATAAGTTCTTTACATCAATTTGATCAAAATTTCGCGTAGAATTTTATAAAATTAATTGCGTCGAATTCCAATAACTTTGAAAATTCGCCTAATTTCATCGTGGCGCATCGATATGCGTGCGACGCTTATGATTGACATTTTTTGGATTTTACAATGCTATCTACAAACAAATATGGAAGAGCCATGATAAATGCAAACATACACTACGCAGCTTGCAATGAATGCTACGACACTCTTACAATTAACAACAATTCAATGTCAGACAAATACACTAATCCTCTTGTAAGCAAATACAGATGATGTGTAGTAAATGCAAGCACCTGCGAACGACTTAGGAGACTCGCCATATACATAACAAGCTATCTACAAGCAAGCACATAAGCCTGTGAGGAATGAAATTATCTACGAACAGTTGTAGGAAGTTCATTAATGCATCATAGCTCACCTGCAACATGCAACGAGCGAAACTCAGCCCACAACCTGCGCATTTTTCAAATGATCATCACCTGCACAATTGAGCATATTTAAATATTGCAAAACACCCCCACATGTATTGAAATACGCACTGATGCATTCATACATACATATATACGTTGCAAAATATAAAACGCATCATGCAAGCATATTATCCAACATATAAAATGTGCTGCGCAGCAATAGCGCGCTATGCCGATGTGCAAATGCATCATGCACTATATGCAAGTACTGAATCATCATGCTAATGCGTTATGCATGCAAACAGGCAATGTATGTATACACAATAAATGCATATCATGCAAAGAGGTCATACGCTATATTTGCACATTAAACCACTATTCTGCTATATGTATATGCAAATACATATACAACCATGCATGTTTATATATATATAATATTCATATGCATACATACATGCATATGCGAGTACATATGCGAGTATGTTAATATGCAAATACGTCGTGTACACCCGCTGCATTGCATACATATAACTACTAGTCTACTATCTAAATGCATCATGCAACATATATATTCAAAAGTATATACCCGCATGGGCCCCGGTGAGTGTATTGTATACACATACGTGATGTATGAGGATGCTACACGGGATAAGAAATGAACTTAAGTTCGAGCCCGATCCTTCTATGTGAATAGATATGAGTTGACACGGCTTAAGCTATCAAACAAATATACGATTGTGACATCGACTGGGATATTTGTTTTATATATTCATATTAGGCCTTCAAAGTTTATAAAAAATAGAATTCACTAATAAATGCATAAAGCCGATGATGAACCCGATCCTCTGTCGACAAGTTGACAAAATCGACAAAGTTTGACCAATAAAATGAAATTACCTATAAGTACCCCGATGATGGCCGTGTTGATAGAAAATCTCAATTAGAGGAGATCCTAAATACTCAAAAATATCTCCCAAATTCTCATAAGATACATTCAATTAACTTTAATGTATTCATGAACGATGCCAATATTTAAAACCAAAATAAATTACTTAAACACTTAAAGCAAAATCCATCAATCCTCCGCAACAGTTTATTGGGATGGACATATTCGAAAATCATTTCAGCTCATAAAGAACGAATGTCTATTCGAGAATATAAATAGCATTCATTCTCAATCCATCTCTTACCAGTAAGGATGTGGCACGTGTCCTCTAACCGGTGATTTCGCCGCCAAATGGCTTCACAGGTAAACCGTTATGACCTGGTGGTTTTGCCGCCAAATGACACCATTAAATTACGTTCATAGTTAGAGCCTGTATGTTCCCCAATGACGTCAAATTCTCAAGTAATGAATCAATAGGGCACAAAGCCCTCTGTTAGTTAAGGTGGATTCAAATTTATCTTCTTAGACAAATATTCATCCCAAGTCTACAACGTACCCTTGGACGAAGCAACCCATAGCTGGCGATAATGATCCTTCTGTCAGGTTGGTCGACTGCCTCCTCTGACTAAGTAGACTAGAGACCATGATGACCGGGATGATGGAACCATGGGATCTTGATCGGGTCTATCACCACTCCCCCACCATCGACTTTAAGTGCAAGGTGGTGAATTTCTAATTTTAAATATTAAAGTTTCAAATACCTAGACTCTGCTGCTATTATATGCCGGATGCTACGTATTTGTTTGACGACTAGCCTTGATCGAAAGTTATCTCTCGCTATCGGGAGGGGTAATCAATTATAGGGGCTTGCGCCTATAGGAAACCTGAACTCAGATCATAAAGTCCTCACAAAATGAGAGATAAATCTCTGGGTAATGTCTTATTCAAAACCCAATCTTCCTTCTGAAAATTTGCCTCGGAACTTACTTGTTAAAACTCTACTCGATGACTCGAGAAAAAGAAAGAAGGCCGCGGAGAGGCCGGGGTGCGAAATGGAGCCCTGTTAATAATAGAAGTTTAGTGCCAAGTTTCTTCCATAGGGTTTTCTAAAAATAACTCATAAATCTCACATTATGAGCAGAGAGAATTGTTTTGGGCAGGCCATGCAAATGTAATTATCTCCCTAAAGAAGATAGATGCTATATGTGATGCATCTGATGTCTTATAGCATCAAATAAAATGTGTCATTTTAGAAGAGATATCCATGGCTACTAAGATAGAGTTCTAGCATTGTACAGCACGAGGAAATGCTAGGATGAAGCTCATATTAAGATCTCATAGAGTTCGGGGGATTGGACATGTATAAATTAGAGTTATGCTTTCCATTCTTTGCCATCTAGCGAGTGCGACATTGAGCAACAACACATGCTACATTTCTCTTATGCCTCAGCCAAAAAAACCTAACCTCCATCATAGCTATTGTCTTGTCACAACCAAAATGACCAGACATGCCTTCTGAATGCTTTTCTCAATTAGAAAAATTTGTTGTGAATAATTAGTAATTTAGAGATGTAGTACTCGAAAGAGCTAGCCATCTCGTATCTGATAGTCAGAGTTAATAGTAGGTGCATCTGAATTTATGGACCAAAAAAATTGAAGTCAGTCTTTTGCAATTAGGGCAATTACTTCTAGCTTTATCAAATTCTATGATCTTTACACTCATAATATTTAATAATCTACATATCTTATTTAGAGCATCAACAATTTTATTCTCGACATTAGACTCATACTTGAGAATAAATGTGTACTCTTGAATAAATTGAATCCATTTTGCATGACAGGGGTGAAGTTTTTTATTTTTTCTTTTTGAGTATTTATATACTTGAGAGCTTTATGATCATAGCAGAGTAAAAACTCTCGTGAAAGTCGATAATGTCTCGCCAATAACATACAACTTGGACGATGACATAAAACTAGCAATCATATGTAAAGTAATGCTGGCGTGTATTATTTAATTTCTTATTGAAGAAATCAATTGGATTACCCACGTGTTTAAGTACTCCACTGATATCAACCCTAGTAGCATCATAAGATGCCTAAAAATTCTTTTTAGAATTTGATAATTTCAATACCGGTGGAGTTGTTTGAAGTTCCTTAATGTTAAAAGAGGCATCAGTGGCTCCCTTGTCTAGTAAAATTCATTTCTTTTATGGTAGTGGGTAATTGAATCATAATAATGATGAATCTATGGATAAACCTTCGATAAAAGGCTAATGTAGGCGAAAATTGCGAGCCTTATGATTTATGGCCAATGCAGCCTATTCTTGAATGACCTTAGTTTCTCATTGTCCGCTGATACAGCAATACATGAAATCATGTATCCTAAGAAGATCCTGAAGTTATCATAAATGAGCACTTTTTCAAATGAATATATATCATTTCTTGGCAAAGCACCTAAAAAATTTATTGTTAGCGATGTTTATGATCACTCCTAATTTGAGTAAAAATTAAAATATCATCATATAGATGACCATAAACTTTCCAATAAAGGGATACAAGATATGAATCATCACATGCATGAATGTGTTCAAGGCATTGGTTATGGCCTTGGAGGAGAGTGGAAGGAGGCAGCTGAGTTTAGGAACTGGAGGGCATCAGCAGCTTTTAACAGTGTTTCTTAACTTTTGAGTTAAATAGATTAACTAGTAACTGAGTAACATATAACTCGTTACTCTAAATTAGGCACCCTCCGGAGTTGCTGTCAATTCACTCTAGGTCTAGGTGAGTTCATAGTCAAATGTGCATCCTTAGATAAATCATTGTATTTGGTGTCCAATGAATAAGTTTTGCAGCTATGCAAATGTCTTGTGAAAGAAAAAAATTTGTGTCCAGTTGTGCAGTTCACGCTGATTTTGTAACACTGGATTTCTCTCATCTATCAGTAACGACAACAGGAATAGAAGTTCTATCAACAATTGTAATTTTGTACATTTTCTGAGTTTTATCAAAATTTAACCTTATGTTGCTTTTGCAATAAATAGCATCATGATTCATCATCCATTAGCTTGTCATGTTATTGTTGCTAATTTTTCAATTTTTTGTAAGCGGAATCTCCATCATTGCCATCATGAACAAAAACTACTTTGTTTCCAGGTCTTTTTTAAAATTTCTTTCTGGGGCACTCTAATGTTATCAGGGCAATTTACTCAAATGAATAGGATAACACAGAAGAAATCCTTGCTGCATGTTTGTAATAAGGTCAAGTTGATGGTGGTAAACTAAGCTTTCATTTGGAAATAATCAATATTCAGAAAGGTGTCCATCATGAGTTGAGTGTTAACTGAGAACAATGCAGAGAGGCAGTACTTCCTTCCTCGAGGCACTGTTCTTATTCTAACAGATCATGATAATACTGTTCATGGTAGAATAGCAAGAACAGCTTCCTGATGTGTATTTTTGAAGCAGAAACTGACAAATGAAATTTACTGGAATCATTACAAATATATTATCACACGAAATTTTTGTTTTGAAACATGCTTTGCTTGCAGATGACATCATTTTAAAAAAACTAGCAAGGAGTTTAACATCAAAATAAAACAAAAAAATATGTAATCCATAAGAGGTATATGATGATGAACTTGATGGTAATAACGGATATTGATAATTATTTCTTTAATTAAGGGAGCAATTTGTTTACTTGAGAATTAATTGGCAGGAAACATATTTAAGACGCATCTCAACTTGCTTGGCAGCAGGTAATTAACTTTGTCAAGTTTCATCATTCTTTTGTCATTGAATAATTTACTTATAATTCACATGATTTCCTTCTAGATGGAATTGTGATTAACATGGTAGTTGGAGGTGAAGTAGTGATTTTGAAAGGTCTTGAGGAGAGCAGTGGACTTATAGTAGCAGAGATGCCCATTAACGTAAGTTTTACATAAGCTCTATTCCAAATTTGTGTTCTAATGCCGAGGTATCAATTGTCACACACTTTTGTTGCAGATATCTGAAATCCTATAAGCATTTTAACGTTTCTCTAATTTGGGGAAGGAATACTTGTCTGTTAAATGGATCATTTGCAGCAAGCAGCATCGTTCTGCGCATTTAGGTTTTGATTTGGCATTCTGTCCAAAGCATGAGGTAAGGGAAATTGTTTTAATTTGTGGTTGGAAGAATCTAGTATTCTTCCAAGACGTCAACGTTTTCTCAAATCACTAGTTCAATATGTTTCTATTCTTCTAATCAAGAACACATGCGCCTACTGTTACAATTGCAAGGTTCAAAGCTTTACGTTTTGGCTATTGCACCTTTCTGATCCAAAATAAGGCGGTCATTGTTGGAAAGAGATTATTTCATTAATGGTTCTTGCATTATTAGCTTTATTACATAGAGTAGGATGAGCTAGATTCTGCAGATGGTTTGCTTTTCAATATTGTTCATCGATGCAATATAAACCATTATGCCTTATTTGGTTTCTATGTGATATTAAAGCATTGTGTTTTATTTGATTTCTTTGCTGGTGTTCCCTCTTGTTTGTACTCAAGAAATTGAACATATAGTTTGAATAGTTTTCTATACTGACATAGATAATTATTATGACTCCGGTTTCTCAAGTTCGTTAGTTTACCTTTGGTGGTGACAAGAATCAGAGAGAATTAGTTGAGTATCCATTTCAATGTTGTGTATTATTTAAAAGTTTTAATGAGAGTTTTTAATAGTAAATAATATAAACTATGAAATAATAGTTATAATAGTTGACAGTGTTGAATAAGTAGTGGGGTTCCCATGAATCAATGAGGTGGCAATGAAAGGAGAAGGAAATTGGGCGGAATATTGATGAGTTTGAGTCTCAACCGAAAAATTATGCAGATGTTTCACACTCCACCTCAAAGGAATGAATGGATATCATCAATTCCAAGTTTGCTAGATAAATTCTGAAATACTGCCCCTGATAATTATTTAGTAGAATGTCAACAAGTTATTCACCCATGGTTATGAATGAGATTACATATTAGACTACTATGAAGCTTCTCCTTTATAAAGTATATCTATAACTTTATGCTTTGTACAGTCATGTTGCACAGGATTTTGTGAAATATTAATTGTTGAATTGTTATCACAATAGATCCTCATAGGAATTTTTTATTTAACCGTTAGGAAAATTTTGAGTTGTAGAAATTTGCAGATTTCCAGTGCTATAGATTAAATTCGGCTTTTGCGTTAGATCTTACTAGCACATTTTATTTTTACTTATCCAAATTACGAGATTGTCTCCTAAGAATGTGAAATATCATGAAGTTGATTTTTTTGTCAATCATATAGCTCACATAAGTTACATTTGAGTCTACTTCAAAGTCAATTCCTCTCTTTTTTTAAGTATAATTTCTTTGCCTGAGATTTTTTTTTATATTGTAAAATTCTATATACAATGAGAAGAAAGATTTATGTAGTTGATCCCACGTAATAGGATAAAGACTTGGTGTTGTTATTGTAGAATTCTGTATATTGCCACAAGACACAATTCTTTAAGATTGTGCATGAATTGACTCGCCACAATAACAACATAGGCATTGTTAGGTTTAGTATATGATAAATAGATAAGTCTTCCTACTGGTCTCAAATACGAGTTTTTTTCTGTTGTTGTGTCTTTTGGAGTATTTCTAAGTTTAGATTAAACACCACTGAGTACCTGACAGATTTGCATCCTAATTTACTTATTTTTATGTCATGTATTTTTGTTATGATATGAAAATTTTGTGTCAAGAGTGTGCTCACTCAAAGTCAGGGAAGTACTATAGCATATCTAATTTGGACTTCAAATTATTGCAACATTTTTTCTTTAATTTTTTCATTCCTTGAAAGTCACTATTGACATGATAATGTTGTCAACATAAACTAGTTGTGCATAGACTTCCTTTGAAGCAACTTGTTTGACAAATAATATATTGTTTTCTTGACTTTATATTCCATGTTGAGGATTATCTTGACGAACCTTTCAAATTGCACCCCTGGAGATTGCTTCAACCAGGGGTGTAGGCTTGCAAGCCAGCTCAAGCTATAATTGTTAACGAGATCATGAGTCAAGTTTATCGAGCCATGAGTTTGAGCTTGAGCCTATACTCGAGTTTGAGCTCAGCCTGGTTCGGCTCGAAAGCTGGGTCGCTTGATTAACTTAAAATATATTTAAAATTTAATTCAAAATAGTATTATATAATATATTTTAATAATTTTAAATTAATTCTATATTCAAAATAAAAATTATGATTTTTTTTTAAATTTAAAATTAAGAAATTGAGCTCAACAATTAAGTCAAGTTCGAGCTTTCTAAACGAGCTCTAACAATCGATCCAAGCTCGACCTATAAATTTTTTAACGAGTTGAGCTTGAGCTTAGTAATGAGGTCGAGCTTAGCAAGAACTAAACAAGCTTAGCTTGATTAGATAAATACTCGATTCGTCTCGTTTACACCCTTACTTCAACCTATACAATGTCTTTTTAGCTCACATAACTTTTTTATAATTGAGTCGAATCCCAATTGGACCTCCATATATATTTTCCACTCCTTGTCATCATAAGAAAACATTCTTCATATCAAAATTTTGTATCTACCAATCTCTATTAGCTACTAAAGATAATAGAATTCCAACATTATTTATTTTAATAATTGGAGCAAAGTTTCAAGATAATCAATCTCATCTATTTTAAGTGTGGGCTTTGGCCACTAATATGACATTAGACCTTTCTAGTGAACGATCACATTTATATTTTATAGTAAAGACTCATCTATATCCTACTAGTTTTTTTTTTTTGGTTAACTTTATCAATTTTCATATTTTATTTTTTTGAATTACTTTCATTTCGTCCCTCATAATATTTATTTCAATTCACATTATTTAAAGTCTCAATAACTATTTTAGTGATAAAAATAGAATGCAAGCTAGTAAGACAAATGATTGGTGATTATGAGAAATATTTATGTATGGTAAAAAACAAGTTTAAGGGATATTTAGTGAAAGTTCTTGTTCTTTTTTTTATAGGCTCAATGATTCCCTCGATTTGTGAAACTTATTTGTGAGTGTTATTTCTTCTATAGAATAAGCAATAATGTAGTGATCTTTTTCCTTGAAAGTGACATTAATGGTCACATATTATTTGTTGTGGGAGATGGTAGCATTTGCAACCTTTATTTGTGTAAGAGAATAGTTAATAAAGACATATTTAATTCTTAGAGGATCAATAAGGTCGTAGCGCAAGAGGAAATAAAGAAGATGCAAGCCTTAATAAGCGTGGGTCTCAGATAGCAAAAATTATGCATGCATTTTACAGGTGGTACTCAGTGGATAACTTATTTAGGTTATTTTAATGGGTCTACTTAGAACTTGCTTTATTTTGAGTTTAGTTGATCTGCCAAAGAATTGATATATTTAATTCTCCAATGTTATTGAATCTGTCGAGCAGTGAATAGAGTTGTTTGGCAGCTCATTTTTTCTTTGTTCGGTTAAATAGGAAATATAATAATGGTGAAGACATAATTCACTTCGTGATATATAACATTACTTAATATTTTAGGTGTTAGGAATTCACACCAGAAGCGGCACTTACCAAGATTGAGAAGATATGCAATGACTCAGAAAACATTTAAGCCCCGTCTATATCAACAAATGAGAAATGCATTAGATGCTACAAGAGTAAATTGATTATTGATAACCTGACGATCAACACAAGCCCATGTTTCTCTTCAACAAATTTTTTTTTAGGACTTTTGAGTACATTAAGGTAAACTCACATACACATCACACACATAAGCTTCGAACTCAAAACCTTTTGATTGATAATCAAGACTCCCAATCAATAGACAAAGTTGAGCTGTGTTTCTCTAGAACATGACATAGTCTCATCTAATTTACCCCCATGTTTCCCCACTCTTCCTACATCTTTGTACTGTAAAACTGATTACGCAATTCAGCATGGTAAAACCAAAAAGGACAAGCATGGAAGGCAAGATTATCAAGATCACGAGACTGTCAACATTCATTATAAATAGAGTCTGGAGTAGTTCTCAGATTTCAATGCATATGTTTTCATATATATTCATCATATTGGCTAATGTGTACATAGATTCTTAATCATAAGATTAGAAGGCTGTGAGGATATGAATGCTTGTACAAATACTTGTTCAAATTAACGAATAGAGAAATACCACTTCCTCCTTGCTTTTCTCTGTTTCATTTTCTCTTCTCCTGGAGGCACTTATTGACGCTTCCTCCCTATAGTGAGCCCATCGTTTACATGGTATCAGAGCCCAGAAACCGTGTTTCTTCATGACAGTCGACATCATATGCTATTGTGTCCTCTCGTTTTCCCGTCTCTCTGTATCTGTAAGGAAGTAAAGGATCAAAATACGTGCCTATAGGAACATTTTATAATAAATGTCATTGACAAATGATTTATGAAATCCTTAATAACCTTCTAATTTTAATTCTCATTAGAAGAATCTTTTATTATTTTTATTACACAGTTTATACTCAACTGATTCTAACGCTCCTAATAATTTCTCATAATTATATTAACTAATTATCCATATATAGTCTGTTAAAATTCTAAATAAACTCTGGAGTCTAATAATAATAATACCATTTGAGAAAAGCACCTTAGTTTTAATGCTAAAACAATATGACTAAATCTTAAATATACATTAACAAGAGACTATGGAAGATTTATCTTATTCTAGAGAAAGAGGATCCAAATTTTATATTCATGTTCTATTCATTAAAGACCTCACCTTTATTATGGTTTAACATATTTAAAGGTTTCATTCCATAATATAATTTAGTTCAACCTTAAATTTAAGTCAAAAGCCGCTATGGCTATTAAGAAAGAAACAAGAGTTAGGTTTTACCTCCTCCAATGAAGAAGAGAAAGGAGAACAATTCCATAAGAAACCCTAGGCTCTCCTTTCTTTGCTAGCCACCAAATCATCACCTTCTCTTTCTAGTTTGAAGCAAAAGGGCGAAGGATAAAACTCCTCATCAATGTCTATATTTGATGCCTTTCACTCAAGCCACACTTGATCACTTTCACCACTTGATTGTGCTTGGTCTCCTCTCCCTCGATATGCTCTAAATGCTTTGATTCAAGTGCTAGAGTTCCTCCTAAATTTTATTCTCTGGTCCTTAGTGCCTCACTATATCACTACCTAAACTAGCACCCTTAGGTCATGATAAATAATATTGGGAGCGATTGTAATAGATCGAATGATGTTGAGTGGCTAGGCCGTTCTCGTTCAAAAAATACGTTATATCACATAATTAACATTAATATTTTACAAATATATGTAGTCATCAACTCATGAAATTATTAATAAATTGAATACTTTAGGGTATTTACATATTCTCTGTGGGCTCCAAAAATTCACGCTCCGGCCTCCTCTGCTTTCGGGGGAGTTTTAACGGATTAAGTTCCGGGATAAATTTTGGGAAGATAGATTGAGTTTGTAGATAAGTCACTATCTAGAGACTTCGCCTTCATTTTGCGAGGACTTTATGATCTGAGTTTTGGGTTTTTATAGGCGCAAGCCTCTATAATTAATTACCCCTCCCAATAACGGGAGAGAACTTTCGATTAAGGCTAGTCGTCAATCGGATATGTAGAAATACGTGTTATCTGACATATAGTAGTAGCATGAGTTTAGGTGTTGAGAGTTTGATATTTAAAATTAGAAATTTCGCCATCTTGCACTTAAAGCGGATGGTGGGAGAATGGATGATGGACCCGATCAAGATCCTATGGTTCCGTCATCTCGGGCCATTGTGGTCCCTGGTCTACTTAGTTAGAGGAGGTAGTCGATCCAACCTGATAGAAGGATCCTTGTCGGCAGCCATGGGTTGCATCGTCCAAGGGTACCTTATAGACCTAGGGTGGGTGTTTATCCAAGGGGACAAATTTGAATCCACCTTAGCTAACAGAGGGCTTTGGGCCCTATTGATTATATCCTATTAATTCATATCTTAAGAATTTAATGCCATTGGGGAGTTTATGGGCTTTGGCCATAATCATAATTTAGTTGTGCCATTTGACGACAAACCACATGGTTCAGAGGGTCCCGGACATAGCCGTTTACCTGCGGTGCCATTTGGCTGCAAAAATGGTGATTAGAAAACACGTGCCACGCCTTTACTGACAGAATATGGATTGAGAATGAATCCTAGTGATATTCTTGACCAGACATTAGCTCTTTGTGAGATGAAGTGATATTTTCAAATTTGTCCACATCGGCAAATTGTTACTGAGGATGGATATGTTTCAGTTTAAGTGGTTGATAATTTATTTCAATTTTAAAATTTTGGGTTTTGGGATTTTTGGAGTTTTGGATTTCAGGTATTTGGGTGGCACTTTGGGTATTTGGAATTGACCCATTCGGTTGAGATTTGCATTCAATACGGCCATCATGAGAGTATTTATGGGCATTTGGGGGTTTCATTGATTAGACCTTGTTGACTCAACCTACTGGTCGACAGAGGATCAGGTCCATTGTAGGTTGTTCATTTCTTGACCCGTGCAGCAAGCATCCTTAGACATCACGTGCATAAATACAACACGCTCGTCGGGGCCCATGCGGGTGTATAATTGCATATGCATTTTTTTGTGTTTATGTGTATACATGTTGTATGTGTATGTGTATATGTTGAGGCATTTTTGGAATATTTGACTGATCTTCTACGACAGCTAGCAGAAGCTTGTGTTCGTCGTAGCTGTTCTGTATTTGCCCGTAGATGACGCGTAGAGTATACGATGGGTCTTCTACAATGGCCTGTGGACACTTACATTTGCTACATGTCATATATCTTCTATTGCGGGAGAACAATATATTTGCTTATGCCTATACTAATTCTTGTAGTAACTGTTGTTTGTATCTTCAAGATACTACAAGCTTCTGTCAATGCTTGCAAGTGGATTTAATTTCTTGTATTTTGATGTTGGATGTAGGGCGTTGTTGCGTTCGTCACTGGTCCTCCCATGGAAACTGATCAGTGGACTATTATATCTTTTGTACATTGACTCTTAGTGTTTGTAAAGAACTGTGATCTTCACTTGCGAATTAATCGCCGCCATTTGAAGGGACATTGTAATATCCGTTGCATATCCCTCGTAGTCACTATAAGCCTCTCTACCACTTGTAGGCGAGATGCTGTATACATGGCAACTCTCCTGCTGGTTGAGACTTTGCTCACAATTGTTTGAATGCTGCATGTTAATTAATCTTCACTATCGTCTACAATCATTCACAAGTCTTTTTGTAGTTGCTTGAAAGTGAACCGTCGTGTGTGTAATAGGTTCATGTTCTTGATTGCGAGTTGATTGGCGTTGACAACAATATTTCATATGATTGATTGCATGTCAATATATGTCGCAAGGTGTTATGTTGATTGTTTTCTGTTCATAAATGATATATATTACACTAATCTTGCACCTACGAATGAGTTGCTGTATGCATCTGTAAGCAGGTGTAGTCCTTTGATTATTTGTGAATATGATTGAGGTAGGTATTTCATGCAGACTATTGTCATTTGTAAGTGAGTGCTTCACATCATTGCACTTTGATTTTTAATGTGACATTAAGCGTTGTTTGTTTGCAGATAAATTGTGTTACTTATTGGATATTCCACAGCATTGCTTGCAAGTATATCGTTACATCCTCCACAATGTTCGTTAGTCACTGCTTGTGCATGGGTCATGTCACATGTCATAAGTCTTTCATTATTTTTGAAGATAACTTGTATCTCATGTAGTGAATTCACTTGCTGATATTTGTATTTTTATTGGCATGACAATCCCTTGATATCTCATTGAGATTCCTTGTTATTCATTGTAGGAGTGTCGTAGCACTCATTATTTATCATTGGTTAACACTTATAGACTTGTTGTGTTCATCAATAATCTCCCCATGCATATCGATTGATAATTTGCTACATTCATTATGCTTTAATGTCCATGAGAAATTGATATATTTGCTTGTAAGTTGGATGTACCATTGGATGATTAAGCATATCGTCACAGGTTGTACTATGTACATCTGTTTAAATTGCCTGTCGTTGTTTGCATTTCAGTTATCATGACGGCTCTTTGACATTCATTGGATATTTCATGCCATAACTTATAGGTAGAGCTTTTGTTGATTTATCTTTGCAAGCAAGTTGTGTTATCCATTGAGAGCATCATATTATGTCATGAGATTTGATTGTGTTGTTTACAAATTCACTACCACTTGTAAGTAGTATTTGCAAATCTCTTTTCCACCATCAGCCTTATACATTTTCATTTGTATTTAAGTTGGAGCTTGTTATTTTACAAATCACAACTTCATTTTTAATGCCATGTCACTCTTCATATGGTTCGTTTGTATGTTCAATTCATCATCATTTGGTTCAAGCTAAGTTCACTGTGGTTCATTCAAGTCCAATTCATTGTCGTATTCAAGCTTGCAAGTCTTCTATTTAAGTTGCTCAAATTCAAGTTCAAGTTTCATGTTGTTCAAATCAGATTCAGGTCCAATGTCCACCATGTTCATTTCATGTTCAAATTAAGCTCATTGATGTTTGGTTTTAAGTTTCCTGTTGTTCAATTTTGTTCAAATTAAGTCCAAATTCATTTAGTTTTAGGTCCCATGTTAGTTGTCATTTGAGTTCAAATCAAGTCCAAATGAAGTCCTTTGTATTTGCTCTGAATTTGGGCAGCCTCCTGACATCTCCCCCATTTAGGAGAAATTTCAGGAGACTGGGCCATCCCACCACGCTACAAGAGCATGTGTGGTAGGTGTATGGAGACACTGCGGCCGTATATTTTCAACTCTCACCATGCTACGAGAGTGTGTATGGGTCTTCGGGTACCTATTTAAAAATACAATGGGCTTTCCCCGCCATGCTACAAGAGCGTGTACAGGTACTTAGAGATATCACAGCCACACTACAAGAGCGTGTACAGGGCTTACCCGACATGTCGTATGCGCCGCGTTGGGTTTCCTCCTATCGTGCTACGAGAGCGCGTATAGGGGATTTTCCGGCTTGACAAAAATGCCGAAAACAGGGTTTTTGAAGTTTAGGACTTATACCTGTGCAATGTTGATGACGGCGGTGTGGTTGGCACACAAATCAAGGCAAGCATCAATTATAATTAACTAAAATTAATTATAGTTGACGGTTATTAACTATAATTAACCATAGCCAATTATAATTAACAATGATCAATTGCATATAATTAATTATAATTAAATGATAACTAATTATAGTTAGCTATAATTAATTATCTTTAGCATTAATTAATCATAATTAATATTACTTATAATTAATTGTAAGTAATTATAACTAATATTAATTAGTAGAGATAAAGAGGGAAACAGAGAGATAGATGGGGCTTGCGGCTACCTAAGGAACAGAGGCAGGGGTCATCGGCCTGTTGAGCAGGTAATGGGGTCGGGTGTGGTATGAAAAGGAGGCGTCAGTTGGGGTTCGGCCAGAGGATTTGGTCAGATGGACCGTATGCAGGAGTTGAGGCCGACGAGATCAGGGCTTCGGTTTGAGAATGACATCGAGCTTGGGAGTTTGGCGTATGGAGAAATCAGAAGCATCGACGGGCTAGGGGCCGGGGGTCGTGGGAGTCGGACGGGCAAGACAGGTGAGGTCTTCGGTTGTAGTGGCTAAGGGTTGGAGGTTGAGAAGGGATTTGCGATTGTCGGTGTGAGGTTGACGAAAGATCTGAGGGTCGGAGGCTATAGGAAGCTTGAGGAGGCCGGCTAGGTGGAGATCGGGGCTAGGGGAAATGACAGGGTTTCATGTGTGGAAGCTTTCGGCTTTGTGAGGAAGAAGGATGCGAGTGCTCTGCGACAGGGAAGAAGAAAAGAAGTGTCAGAACTTTTGTGCGTGGAATCGGGAAGAAGAAACGAGCGAAGTTTCTCGTCATTGTTTTATTAACGCGAGTAGGTGTTGAAGCTCGAGGTTCTGCGCATAAATTACGGGAGTAGATGCGAACAGTGCCGAGCTACAGGACTTTGCGGGATTTCTTGTAGGATTTGCGGAGGACTCGACAAATTACAACAAGTATTTTCATTTTAAGCTTTTTTGTGTGTTTCTTTTGGCTGTATAATAGAGATCAACATTCTCAGCATAAAAATTATCCTCAAAATTGCCTTTTTTAGAACTCATCTAAAAAATGTGACTTTTGATTGATTTTTTGTCAATGTTGAGCCGTTTTCAATCAGCAAGAGAAGCTGGAGTAAAGAACCATATGCATTATTAGTGAAGATCATATTAAAAAACTATCCTTTTGTGATTACTGCTGATCAATCTAATTTGAATTAATCAATTGATTGAGCTAAATCAAATCAGATGAAGTTAAATAAATTCAAAAAAAAAAAAAAAACTAAAATGCTTCAGGAATCTTTTTGAATTATTGAGGCTTTTTGCTAAAAGAGCAGGGTGCCTTGAATATGAAGTGATTAGCAAGTAAAGTGGCAGTACTGTGTTCAAATTTCTTTGTTTTTTAAAGGCACTATAGGACTTGAGATGAACTGTTTCATTCTAAGCCAATCAAAGTGGTTGGCATGGACTTGTTTGTACTGGGGCCTCAAATCCTTGATTGTTGCACCTAACGATTTGTCCTTTAGCTTGGAGATAAATTCATCCATAATATTTATAATTTATCTATTCATAAAATTAAATTAATATTTATGATTTTTAGTTATTGTTGCGGATTCAAATATACGCGGTGATAGAGTTTAAATTTTCGTCTCAGCGTTGTACGTATATCCAGCACACAAACAGAATTGAAATAGTAGCACCAGGATTTTTACGTGGAAAATCCTGGAAAGGGAAAAAACCACGGGGCCACGCTCAGTTGAAAGAGTTCCACTAGTGTTGTTTGAAATACAGGAGACTGATTCGTCCTTGAAATTCAGGAAGATCAGATTACAATGAGTATTGAAAGTTGATTACAAGGCCCAGCAGAGTTCTGACGTCACTCAGGTGTCCGGCAGAATTCTGGCGTTACTTGGAAGTTGGGTAGAATTACGACGTTATTCTGACGTCGGGCCGAGCTCCGGCGTGCTTTGGGCGCCCGGCGGTGTTCCGGCGAGGTCCCGGTGGTGTTCCGGTGGAGTTCCGGCGGTGGTCGAGGAGGAGCTATTCCCTCCTAGACTTCTCTTCTCTTCTTCTTCTCCTCTTCTCTTCTTGGCTTAGGTCCCTCCTTAAGAGAAATGAGGGGCTATTTATAGTTTTTCTGGAGTGCCACAGCCCGTAAATAGATGAGGATCGGGGCAAGTAAGGAGTGATCCGGATGAACGGCTGATATTGAATCCCTTGATCGTGAACCATTTATTGAGCATTATAAAGTCTTAATGGTATCAGAATTCTGTGATCTTGGGCTCGTTGGATTCGTCTCGTCGATCCGCTCAATTCGACTATAAGCTCGTCAAAATCGGAGACTGTTTGGTAACTCAAATTGCTGTTCGAGATTCCAACAGCGCTTCGGGTACTTGATTTGGACTCATTTGGGCTCGGATTGAGTCGAATTTGGTGTCGTTGGGTTCGTATTTCCGAGACGCTCAGTTCGACTATAAGCTTGCTGAAATCGGAGTTTAAATGGTCTCCGAATTAATTTTTGAAGTTTCCAACTTATCAAGATAATTTTTTGATGATATATCAGTTATTAAATTCATTTATTCATTTAGATCATAATTAACTTAATAGGAACTTCATAAAGGCGAAAAAAAAAATTATTGTGAATCTTTACGTTTGAGTTAAGAGATTTAAAGAAGATAAGCTTGTGATAATTTTTTTATTATCTTTTAAAATATGTTTTTAAGAAAAGAAAATTTTGAATTAGAAATTTTTTATTAAAAAATTACTTTAAAAATCAGTAAGAAAGTTGTTTTAGACGAAGACTAAGGTTTTGTTTGGGACTGTTTTCTTACTTCTTCTTAAAACAATTTTTTTGTACAAAAATTAAAATTTTTGTACTTAAAAATTATTTTAAGAAGCAATAAGAAAGCCGTCCCAAATAAAGCCTAAGGCTTCATTTGAGATAACTTCCTTACTGCTTCTTAAAATAACTTTCTTATACAAATTAAAAAGTTGCTTTAAGAAGCAGTAAAAAAAGCCGTTCCAAACAATGTCTAAATCAATTGCAATTAAAACTAAAGATACAAATAAACTAGAATTGTTCACGCTTCATCATTAAAAGCTTTTATGATACAAAAAACTAGAATTGTTTGCATATCTTCCATTGTTACAAAAGCTTTTTCACTCCATGAATAAATAAGAGTTGGCTAACAACAAAGAATAAAGCCATTTATGTACCATCAAGGTAAAAAAACAAACAAACAAACAAACAATTTGAATGACAGGAAGAAATTATTAGATTATATAAGCTCATGTCATTAGTTAAGCATTTTGTTATGTATTCGTGGATATGAATTCAGGTTAAAATGCTCAACCAATTTTTATCAGCTCACTTCACCTAATAATTTCTCCAAAATTAGCTTAAAATAAAAAAAAAATTGTAGATATATTCTACATTAAGATGAAAAAATCAGCACTCAAAATTAAAAAATAAATAGTAAAAAATTGAGGATATTTGAATAGGAAAGAATTTGTATCTCAATATAAATTATATTAGAATATGTTTTAAAATTATTAGATTTAATTTGAGATTAGTATTGCAAATGTTGAGTTTGCATTTCACTAATCTTAAAATAAATTTAATAATTTTTAAGTTCATTTTAATATAATTCATATCAATATAATTTTTATTTATTTATATAGAAATAAAAAATAACAGTAGAAATTTATTTTTATGCATATATATTTTCATTTATATTTAAATATCCTCTTTTTTTTTACTTATTTATTTTCTAATTTTAACTCTATATCTTTTCATCTTGACATAAAATATATCACTAACTAAAAAATGGTTCCTAATACGATTTTTTTTTATAACAAAAATTACATCTCAGTCTCACTCGCTCACGTTCCTTCTCCAGTCTGTGATATTGATCTTCCAATGGCCGTCCCTGAACCCCAACTCCTCCGCATTCTTCCTATCTCTCTCCAAATCCTCCATCCTCTCCTTAGATAGCCTGCAAAACCCCTTCAGCCCATCGTCCATCTCATCGTGCACACGCCACCATCGTCCATGCGCGAAGTCGCTCGCATAAATCTTCTGGTCCTCTACGTTCCAATTGCAATCATAATCTCTATAGCAGAGCCATGGCTTCAACCCGAGATAATGGATAGAGTACAACTTAGGAGGATCAGAGGCAAAGAGATGGTTCTTCATCGTGATCTCAGCAGTTTTGTTCGACCAAAAGTTCTTGAGGAAGTTGACTCTCCTAGGCAAGCGATGCCACCACACAAAGATCTCATTGAGGAAGCCTTGGTCACCGCCATTGTAAGAGATGATTTCCTTTCTGTTCTTCATGAGAGTTTCGAAGGTGCAGGAGGAAGGTTCGAGGACCATAATGCCGGAATTGAAGATGAAACCGTCATTGCCGGTGGCGGATATTTGGGGGAAGGAGAAGAGAAGGTCAAGGTTGCGGAGGACGATGATGTCGGCGTCTACAAATACTACTTTGTGGTAATCGGTTAGAAGCCAGAGTCGGAATTTGCTGTAGTTGTATTCATTGTATGTGTATCTTCACGAATGTAGAAGTACCAAACAGTCAGCTTCACATCTCAATTTTTACAAAACAAGTCTTTCAGTCTTAGTAAGCAGTGCTAAGGTAAAAAAAAATTTATGTAATCTTTTTTTTTTTTGGAACGGGGAGTATCGGCCCGCTGTCACCTCAGCTTGTGAGGCGCTTGGCGATGTCCATTAATCTCCTCAGTCGACCTAGCGGTGGCACCCACATTAGAAACCCCCGGGCCAATATTTTATTGGTCCCCACCTAAGAGGCACGGCCGTAGTGAGGTGGATTCGAACTTGGGATGGGGGTTCCCAATCGTGCTCTCCCACCAACCACCCTAAGCCTCGGTGGGTAAATTTATGTAATCTTATCTAAGCTGTTATTAAGAATTTGTTTGAGACTGCCGTAATATTTTATAAAGTTGATTGAATTATGGAAACATTCATTTTTATTCTCTTATGTATAAAATATCATGATTAACTAATGAGCTCAAAAGAGTAAAAAAAACAAAAGAAAAGAAGAATGGCATGGATGAATGCTACTGAAATAGGAAAATAAACCTTTGTGCGCGAGGGTTACGGATGCGATTAATTAGCCTGAGTTGCCACCCGGCGGCAGTGAGGGCTCGGAGCTTTGCCTCTGATATGGATTTGTCATGGAGGAGGACGAGGTCTTTTGTGGAGCCTGTCTTTCGGATGCTCTGCGCTAATGTGATGGCTCCACAGACGTAGGTCTCCGACGAATGAATCACCGTTGCATATGCTTCACGACGGCCATAGATGGCGGTGGAGTCCGCAAGCTTTGACATGTCAAATTCTTCATTAATTGTTCCTATAATTTCAAAGAGAGAATTTTAATTTTGCTAATAAAATTATTTTGAATTGAATATAATATAAAATTTAATTAATTTTTAATATATTATATTAATTTTAAAATCTATCATAACGAGCAGAATATAATGACCCATAACCTTTTATTTTACTGTCATTGTTATGGAGGGCAATCTTGATAATGGCCATGGCCATGTTGTATTAAAGAAATTTCTAGGCTAGCACAATTAAAAGAAAAAGTTGGGGCAGATGCTAGCTTTGAATTTTTTATTTTTATTATTTAATTTTTAATTTTTTTAGCATTGAATAATAAAAAGTTTGATTAGAGTAGGGCAATCGTCATTTTAAACTTTAATTATTTATCAAATTAATATTTTTAATATCTTAATCATCAAATTCTGAAATTCATAATAAAATTTTAAGTCATATTGGATTCTCATAATTTGCACAAATATATAAATTTAATAATTTAATTTTGGAGAGTATATTTTATTTATTAATGTTTGTTATTTCAATAATATATGAATTATTTTCGCTATAAAATAATAGTAATAATCTAACACCTAAAAAATATCAAAAAATTCCTTTCTTGTCAGCTGTAATGTCATCATAAAACAATTGTAATTCAGCTGCATTATTGCCAAATTATAATTATTTGATTAATAATGAGTTTTTGTCTGATTTGGACTGCCAAAAATATGACAGTTTAATATGAAATTATTTTTTAGATAATTTAAAAGCCCCTCTGAGACGTGCTGCACAGCACGAAAAATGAGCCGTTTTTTTTTTTTTTTTGTTGAGAAATACCTAAATTATCTAAACGCTTAGTTGTGAAGTTGCTTTGTGGAAAGTAATCTAGCACTTTTGGATTTAAAAAATAGCTTTTTATAATATAAATTTAAAAAAAATAGTGAGGAAGTAAAAAAAAAATAATAGTCAAATAATATTATAATTTATATATAAAAAATAAATCAGCAAAAAAACTATCTCAAACATAGGCTAAGATTTTGTTTGGGGCGACATTTTTATTGCTTTTTAAAATAGTTTTTTAGTAAAAAATAAAAAAATTTGTACTAAAAAGCTGCTTTAAAAATAGTAAAAAAGCCATCCTAAACAAAACCTAAAATTGAATTCAATTTGTCAATGTTACAGCATTTGCTAGCTATGTTCTTTAGGATTCTTTTTAAAAGGTGAAAGACTTTGGATTGCTTAATAAAGGCTATGATTTGTACAACTATTATTTATGGCCTACTAAGCAATGAATCATTATTGTCGAAATTTAGTTAAAATTTTGGCAAAAAAATATTATGATTTTGATAAAAGAAACCAAAGTAATAAAGCAAATAAATGAAAGAGCTTACCTTCCTTCCATAATGGCAAGGCTAGCTTGCAAGATCCTATAGGCATTGCCACCTTCTCCTCCAATCTTCCAGCCTGCACTTCATACATCCACCACTCCCCTTCTCTTCCCACCATATCATCACACCTGAAAACCTCCATCATCGGCCGACAACCACCGTAAAATATAAGCTTCACCGCCCCTCTCTCATTCCGCTTAACCCTTCTCACCGCCAGGTTCGCGGCCATAAGATGCATTTGGAGCCTAAATACATCCCTAGACCACCCTGGCTCTGGCCGCCGGCAAGGCAGCCTAACCACTACCACATCAAATTCACCATACAATGAGAAGTCGGGCATTGGCATCTCAGGGCAAGATGGCCCTTCATTTTCTTCCTCCTCATCTATCCATTCAGGAAATATATCCTTCCACTCAAAATTCTCTGATACTTGCTCGAATTCGATTGATGTCACAGCCCCAAGATCTTTCCAATCTAACAATTCATCTTCCCCAATGTTCACCAATGCTATGCTGCTGTTCCCATGCAGTTTACTAAAGAAGCTGGGAATCACCTCTTTTGCCATTCTCTCTGTCTTCTTGCCTCTACCATCTTCAATCTGCAAATTTCAGTGTTCATTACTAAAACGGTGAAATCTAAAATAAAATTGTAAAATAACGGCTTTGGCAATTGGGTGGAATAAGAAATGAACTGAATTAAGAGTGGTACTCACCTTACCTTCTTGACATGGCAATTTCGAAGAGTGCAACGAACAATGGAGGCAGCTCTGTGCTGATAAACAGTGGAAGGTTGAAGAAGAAGGGCAAGGCAGGCAATAAGAAAGAAGGAGAGTAAAATGAGGTTGATCTTGATGACCAAAGTTTTTGATGCAGCAGCTTTCATTATTTCTCCCATGGCCATAATTAATAGAAGAGGATAGCTAAGTAGAAAGCTGGGGGTGAGAGGTGAAGAGGTATATAAGTCTGTCTTGAGAGTCTCTATTGCTCTCTTCTTCCTTTGTTTCTCAAATGTTTACTGAGAAAAAAGATTGAGGCTTTCCATATGAGAGATCAGGTTATTAACTTAATAAGCAAATCAAAGTGACTGCTCTTGTGGTAGTTGGAATGTTGGTAGGAAGAGTAAGGAATAGGAGAAGGCAGAGGATGGCTTAATATTGGTGCCATTCTCCATCTGCCATTACCTTTGATTGGATATTTGAAAGAAAGTAAGGGAATGTATTTCATCAGTTTAATTAGCTTGCTTGACTTGTAGATTAGCAAAATTAATTAATTTTAATTTTATAATTAAAAAAATAAAATCGATCAAATTATTTTTCAAATCAAATTGAACCAAATCAACTTAGCAGTAACAATTTTAAGAATGAATCTAATTATATTTAGCTTAAATATTATATATTAAGAAGAATATCATGTAATATTTAGTCAAAATTATAATTTTATTATATGGAATAAATAATATCTATAATGTTTTTATCACTTGTTTATTGTCAATAATTTATAATTCATAAATTTTGTTAATTTAGTATATTCATAAATTAATATAACTTATTTTTGATTTGATCAAGTTTTGAAAAAAAAGTAAAATTAAACCCAAAATCAAAATTAAAATTAAATTAAAAATTATAAAAAATAATTGAATGAATATTTTAACAAATAAATTGAACCAATCAAATAAGATAAATTCGATTCAATTTTTTTATTAATGTGCTCCACTGGAATAAACTGCTGTAGTATTAAGCCTTTTTCCTACTTCAGAATTTCTTTTTTCTCTTGCGTAGGTTTTTCTCTCAATTAGGATTGCTAGCCTTTCGCCATTGTCCGCGTTAGGCTTGAAGTGTTCAAAATGGTAATCATTTTTAAAAGAAATAGGTAATGAGGTTGTAGAAGTTTTGTATTGGCTCCATATATTGGGAAATTAGCAAGGTATCTTACTTTGAGTACACCTCCTTTGGGGTCTACTTGAGGAAAAATTATTGCATATGGACACCAGACGTAGAGTTACGTCTCGACTCCAATAAAAATATGACATGCTGACTAGTGTATTACTAGGCATTACTGTATATTGATATGTATTAACTATATATTTATGTGTATTAGTTGTGTATTGCTACGTATTGATGTGTATTATTGTATATAATTAGCTGTGTATTACTATGTACTAGCTAATAATCAACAATACACGGCTAATACACACTAATTAATACACAGTAATACTAAGTAATACCTAGTACTACACTAGTCTACACATCATATTTTCATTGGAGTCCGGACGTAACTCTACGTCCGGAGTCCGGACGTAACTCTACGTCCGGTGTCCGCATGTAATAATTTCTCCTTTTCATACAGTAACGATAATTCGTTTGACTTTTATTTTATTGTTGCTTTCTCATTGCTTTTTAACAATTTCTATGATAGTAACTATAATAGCTAAATTAATTTTTCTACATTAATTTCACAATCAACTTTATATAATACTGCAGCTATTCCAAACAGACCTTTAATATGTTTTTCTATTTTAATACAACCTAATTACATCTTGAGGAATTGATCAATCCAATATGGTTTATTGAACCATATGATATGTAAATCTTCCTTAATATTTTAATAAAAATAAAGCTCCAATTCATAAAGTACACGTATCATTTTTTATTATGCTTAGTACGGAATCTACATGCAATTGTGCATAGTAAGTTTTTTTTTGGAGGAAATTTACATAGGGGCTTACGCGTTAATTAAAAGGGAGTTTACAAATCCTTAAAAGATCCCAAAGCTCACTAAAAAATACAACTATAGAAGCAAAACCTAAGAGCTAAAGGATCAAAATTGTTACAATCATAAAGCAAGAAAAAGAAAAACAACAGAAAATCAAAACGGGAACCAAAAGCAGCCGGCAACAGCAATTCCATAGAAAGACGAGCAAACAAACCACACATGCAGGAAAAGATTAGGAAGAAGCACCTGCAAGAGAACAATGAAACAAAATCACCCAGTTACAAGCAGAGTCAAGAAGGAGCACCAAATGGCCACCTCAGAAACAACAATGATCTGGCTAGCTAACACCTGAACAAAGGACAACCAACAGACCCCGCAAGAAACAGAAACCAACACCAAGACAGCAAGCAACCAAGGTACAGAGCACCCGAGAACTAGCAGGCCAAGCCAAAAAGGCACAAGCAAAGGAGAAAAGGAAATCCAAAAGATTTTTTTTTTTTTTTGAATTTCCTCCGCTTACATTTACTAACTTTTTTAAAGAAACCATCCTCAGCTATTTGAATCACATTTAATTCGTCGATTTCCCTCGAATGCATCATTGGCACTGACACCGGCGACGGAGGCGACACGACGACGGACAAGAACATGCGAGTTGCAGGAACTCGCAGCTCACACAAGACTCAAGAACTCCTTCTTTGGGGGGGGGGGGGGGGGGGAATCACCACGTGAAATCCATTAGGATACAGAACCCACACTACGAGTACAAAACTCAATTCTTATTCATCTTCAATCTATCTCTATTACAAGTAAAGGCTACCTATTTATAGACAAATGTAGCCCATAATAGGCTACACCCAAAAACAAGAGAGCACTAATCCTATGTAGCCATATAAGCTACCAAAAGTATCATTAGACAAATGTAGCCATATAAGCTCACTCATTGGATCTTGTGTGAGCTGTGAGTTCCTACAGCTCACATGTTCTTGTCCGTCGCCAGCGTCAGACACATCCATCTCTTCCTCAGCCTAATTAAAGGCTGAATCACAATCATCAAGCCAGTCACCTTGAACCACCACATTCTCCTTCGAGTTGGCAGCTAAATGAGCTAACAAAGCATCATTAGCAATAAGAGAAATAGGAATATCAATGAGAGGGGTAGGGGTTAGAACATTCGAATCAGCATTAATTTCACCATCTAAAATAACAACATCATTAATAGGTAAATCCTCATTACCAAACCCAACATTTCCATTCTCAATAGGTAAGTTTGAAACTAAAATACCCACAGGGCAAGCAAACTCAGGCCCTAAAGGAGTAGAATCAGAAACATCATCCACACCACCTCTAGCATTAGAACAAGGGGACGGACTAGCTATCAGGTTAACTAAGCAGGGGTTGGTGCCCACATTGAGGTCCTCTCTGTTGTTACAAGATAAAATAAAAGGCAAAGTAGCAGTTGACGAGTCAACACCCCCATTAATTAAACCAACATTATCAATATCCACATCCACCTCATTTACTGTTTGAAAGCCATTATCCTTATTAACCACCACATATTTAATCGACAAGATAGGCAAAATAGAAGTAACATTATCCATAATTTTCACAACATCAGGAGCATTCATATCAGAATTAACATTAGCATTAATCGGATTTGAGAGAACAATATAGCCCGACACCGGGACAGTAGCAGGATTGGGGCGACAAGCACTGATCGAATGCCCTAAATATTTACATTGATCACAGAAGGGAGGGAATTCCTCCATCACAACCTACTACATGTAGTCGAAATTATCAGGACCTAGCCACACTTTATCAGGGTTCTTTTTTTGTAATATCAAGCTCAACCAAGACACGCACAACAAATGGACAAAAGCCCATAGTAGTAGCGTTATCAACTTTTAACGGTTGACCAAACAATAGTCCCAGATCGTGAAGGATTCGAGGGGAGAATAGGTTTGGTCACAAATTGGGAAATGATATCCAAATGGGGATAATTAGAGATTCAACACCAAGATTAACTAAGGGAGACCATTTGATCAATTTCATGCAGCAATTATTTACCAAATAAGATCTATGGCAAAAAAACTCTACTATAATCAAGATCATTCCCCAACTTGATTAGAGCATGAGAGTGATACAACAGGGTAACCGAGAACTCCCCAATCAACTTAAGGTTGAAAAAAAGCCTCCGAATAGAATTAAGACTAGGATGACGAGAAGGGAAAAAAGCCAACTAAAGCAAATTTAAGAGGAGCGGCTAAGGCAAGAATCTCCTCCTCTGATATCCATAATGAAGGCAAACCATGAAATGTTGTAGGTTTTAGGTCCGGAAAACACACATATGGTGAAGAACTAGATAAAGCATCAAGGAACGAGTGAGATTTGTTCGACCCTTCCAAAAAACTAGGGTCGATCAGCCGATTCACCGCCATTCCACCAAGCGGAGGTGGACGAATCGACAAAAGAATCGAAAAAATCATGAGCCAACATAAAGGAAAAAAGAAACTTTCCTGAGAAGAGCACCGCCACCAGCAGCAGCGGCCAAAGCCGTAGAGGAGGGCTAGGGAAACCCTAGCAGAGCAGGGTAGGGCTGCAAGCGAACCAAACGTTCGACGAGCTACTCGTTGTTCGGTTCGATTAAAGCTCGTTCGTGATCGTTTAATTAACTAAACAAATAAACATGAACAATATTTTAAATACTCGATTCTCAAATAAACAAGCTTGAACACTAATGCGTTCGGCTCATTTATGTTCGCGAACAACATCATTTGAAGCTCGTAAACAAGCTCGACATTAAGTTCAATAAGAAGCTCGATTAATGTTCGATTTTGAACTCGTGAATAAGCTTGATAAAAATAATTAATATTTGATTATAGAATTAAATAATATAAATATTTTATATTTATTATAATATAATGATATAATTATTATTTGATAGTTAAAAAAATTCGTTAAATATGTTCGCGAACATACTCAATATAATCGTTTGTTAGGAAGCTCGATAAAGCTCATTTGTTAAGTTAATGAACATCTAAAAGTAGAGCTCGTTTATAGCTCATTCATGTTTGTTTGTTTAAAGCTCGATAAGCACTAAACGAACGAATATGAACTGAATATGAACCGAACATGAACACTCATTAATTTAAATGAACCAAACACGAACACTAACAATAAAGCTCGAACAAACATGAACCAAACTTGAACAACATATTAAATGAACACAAGCATGAACACTCACATACTCGGCTCGGCTCGGTTCGTTTGCAACCCTAGAGCAGGGGACTAAAACTGTATGTGATTCGTGCAATATGGCCTACATATGCTATTAGCTTGCAGCCAGGCTAAGATCTAATTGATTCATTGTTCTAAGTTGGGTGTAGATGTGATCAATTGTGCATAGTAATGTCGATGGGAATGCATCTCAAATTAGGTTTTTATTTTTTTTGCAAGTATTGTTAAAGTTGTGGCAAATTTGATCTCAAATAATAACTTTTTCTTGTTTTTGTTGATCTAATTCTACTAAATTGATGCGATTTTGACTAATGACACTCTTTGCTCCAAAGATGAGTGGATATGATGAAATTTTCTAAGAACTTATTTTGAAAGTCTATCATATTAAATCATTATGATCATCATAAAATTTAAGTGTTAGAAAATTTCGCCTTTCTAATTATTATCTAAACAATGAAATAAGATCTATATATCACTAAATGCAATAAATTTAGGGTCTATTATTTTTCCGCTGTTTTTAAAGAAATATATGTATCAAGATGATACTTTTTATAATAACTTTAAAAAAATTATTTTTTTCATAATAATTTGACAATCAACTTTATAAAATGTTGCGGCTGTCTAAAACAAACACTTAAAAAGTTGTGTTAATTCATTTTAACTTTATCTCCCTTCATAACACTTTTGAAAAATAATCTCTCTCATCAACCTAAAATTTACTCCAAATGACCAATGGGTTTTGACTAGTCAATTTTTTATTGGCATCTTCTCTGTTTATAGGTAGAGGTCAAAAAAAAAATCAAAACAAACAGTATAACTTCCTTCCTCACAAGCGTTTGCCATGAAATCCAAACATTGCCCATCAAACAACAAGAAGGGTAAATTTTATAATCATTAAATTTATTTAAATATAAATATAATATACATATTTAATTAATTAAAATTTATATTATATTTATTTTAAAAGAAATTTGATGATCATAAAATTTATCATAACTAAATATAAATGATAATAATCTGATTAATTTTTTATGTATTATTTGAAATAATTAACAACAGGATTAAATTGTCATTAGAACTTAATGGAGTTGGGTGAGAAGTCCATATCGTCTAGAAAAGAGAGCTCGGAGGGAAAGAGACGAGAAGCTCGACTTGTGATCAGCCAGACGTGAAAGCAACACCTACCAAAAAATAAATAGCCAGATTGTATTTCCCTTGCTGCAAAGTTTGAGCTTATTAATCAAGGCCGCTAGTGCATTAAACTGTTAGTCAAGAACTTAATGAAGGGTGGAATACATTTGTTGGGGCTCTCATCGGTTGTTGTAGTGGAGGCTTCGCTCTTTATTTGGTGACTAATATCCAGCCACTCGCTGGTGATCAAACGGCTCTATGTTTTTGATGAGGGCAAGAATTTTAAGCAATAGGTGTGCTGGATTCAATGTTGTACGAGAAAAGATATTAATATTTATTAGAAAAATGAATTAAATTTGGAGAGAGAGAGGTTATGTCTAAGGCTTCGTTTGGGACATTTTTTACTGCTTCTTAAAACATTTTTTTAGTACAAAAATTAAAATTTTTATACTTGAAAGCACCTTTAAGAAACAGCAAGAGAGTCATCCCAAACGAAACCTAAATGAATCTCTTAATGAATTGGTCTACAAAAAAATTGATTGAACCCTTTTGAGCAGCAAAGAGCAAGTCGAATCAAGCTGTAAGGAAAATTTTGATGGAGAAAGATTTGGTTGAATTTGAAATAACTGATGGTGAAGATTTTGCAGAGAGTTCTAGAGAGATTTTTGTTGAGATTTTTTTTGTGCTTTCGTGATGATGTTTTATGTGACATATAATGCAGTTGTTTTATGTGACATAGTCATTAGGCCACTCATTGTGCAAGGGCCAATTGCACTCTTCAATGTAATCCATGCTCAAATTCCTAGTATTTGACATTTTCCAAGCTCACCACATCAAAGATGTTGGATTCAAAACTATTCGTGGAAAAATACCAAGACTTTTCTAGAAAAATGAATTAAGTTCAAATAGCAAAAAGAAGAGAGATAGATAGAGGCTAGTCTCAAAGATTCTCTTAGAGAATTAGTCTGTAAGAAATATGATTGAACCATGAATAGAGAAGAGAAATACAAATTGAGCAACATAGAAAACGATCCTATAGAGAGTTCTAAAGATATTTTTGATAAAATTTCATTTATTTATTTTTAAGTCCGCACATAATCAGTGACCCTTTATTTATAGGTGATGATCAGAATAGATATTATAGAATTGGATACATAGTACCATTACATAGAGAATGCATATTCTAAACTTAATATAACTATTTTTGTAGTGGATGAATTGGATTTATCAATTGGTAGTTGGAAAATTTAAGCAAGTTCCAATGCCTTTGCGATTTCTTCAAATATGAAACCTTAGTCTGCTAGTGAGTTTTTTGAATGAATTGACGAGCTTTGGATGAATAGCCTTGCTCAACCAGGGACTTAGTGAGTCTCCTATGTCAATGCAATAGCTTAGTACTAAGGGTCCAGCAAAATGTAACTCTTGGGTGATTTATATTTCAGCCAAAGTGATTGGTTATATTATGCGAGCAAATACAAGGAAAAAACTGGTACTGTATTCCTGTCCCAAGTTCGTTAAGTAAAAGCAAACTATTGCTTGTGTGTTCATTTTCTGCATCGAGTTCATTTGAACTTGTGATCTTTATAATAGACATGCCATAGTTGTGGTTCACGTGGCTTTTGTTGATGTGAAATTTTCTAGGGTTTGGTTGAGCAGTAGCTATTATGTTGCAGTGGACTTATACAACAATATTAAAATATACCCGACAGTTGTCTGAACAAAGTTCAAAATGCGATAAAATAAAGAGATTCAGTGCAATATACTTATAAAAATCATCAATTTATAAGAGCATATGACAGAATTATGAAGCAACAAATATATTATATTTCTATGTAAGAGTATGCTAATCTTTTTTAATACAATATAACAAGAACATAAACATAAACATAATTTATCAGACAAAGGATCTATTTGGAACAACTTTTTTGTTGCTTTATTTTTCAGATAGCAGCCACAAATTTTTTTGACTGTTGCTTTCTTGTTGCTTTCACATAATTTTACAAAAAATTTTATAGTAAAAAATTACTTGTTGCAGTAAGAGTAGTAAAATTATTTTTTTTATAATAATTTAACAGACCTTAAATCTTAAACATTACAGTTTGATTTTTGTTATATATATTTTGATCGTTAAAGTACGATCTTTTTTAATTATAGATGATCAAAGCTTCAAAAATGAGTTCATTTTGACTAATTAAGATGAAGGGAATAGGGATATTTAAATACTGGCTTTAAATTTTCTGGTTGAAAAAACTTTATTCATATTCGTAATGTTTAAGCTTTGATATTATTAAAGTTTAATTTATTCATGTCTTTTATATGTTTTTCATGTCATTCCTTCATACAGACATGAGGAAAAGAGTGCAGGCAGTCCCCTTTCAATGATCATGGCAATAAGAAAAGAGTAATATGAAGAAAAAAATGCTCATAATTTATGTACCTACTCTTCCCTTTGAACTTTTGGTGTCAAATCCAGCCTCTCCTTCAAAAAAGGTGATAAGTAAATAAATAAATTGGGCCCCTTCAAACATCTTTCAATAACAAACTTATGATGCAAAAGATGGAGAAGATTACTTGAGAATATCAAGTAGAAGGGTGGTTTAAAGCAATAAGTGGTTGGTTGTCAGGTCAATTAAAGGGACTTTCAGCTAATGTTGGGTTTCCTAATGGAGATGTTGATGGATTAACCTATCTTGTTTGTATCCTTAAGCTATAGGCCATGGAAAGGAATTATTTTGTTGTGATCATGATGAAGATACACAAGCCAGTGCCTTCAGTTGGAGATGAGAATTGAGGTCTACCATAACAACATTACAAATGAATAGATATGTGTCAACAATAGTAGAACTGATCAAGTATATCATAGTGCACATACATTTGTTAGTATTAGGGATAGTATATCAAAAGGAGGATCAAGTTGTGTCTAATACAGTAAGTAATATTGATCAAATATCATCGAGCCAAAAGCTTAAACCTATGGGTGAGGACATCACCAACATTTGTACCATATAGATCAATTACAAGAGCTATAACGAGAAATAAATAATATATAGGCTTTGCTTAAAATAAAAAACTTATTTATATACATTTATTTTCCTAATTTATCTTGTAATTCTATGGAAAAGATAAGTTGGACCAAATAGTAATTTCGTATAATAATATCGCCACTTTTGCAGGAAGTTTTCATCAAAATTATTTAAATTTTATGCATGATGACATGGATGCTATGCAACTAACCCGTACTTTTTGACCAAATTAGAGGTTACATGTGGATGGAACTTACATTTGAGCTCTTCCCAACTTAGTCAAGAAAGAAAGGAAAATATGTCCTTGTATAGAGGAGGAGAGAGAAATCGATGCACCAAAAAGCGTATGAGAGAGAAAGTATAAGAAATGAAGATCTAATCTTAGTCATAAAATGAAGCAATCAAGAAATGAAGGGATAAATATTTTAACTCACATATTTATGTAATTTTAATTCATCTCGATTCATATAGCTTTATCCCTTATTGAATTGTTTTAGTTTTTAAAATTATGCTCTTTTTCCTCAAAATTAGCTTGGCGGAAAATTTATTCTCTCTTTTTGTTCTTAGGTTGAGATTCATACCCATCTTTGGTTATCCAATTATTTCCTTGCTAGTTTTCTTATATTATTTGTGATCTTCTTACAAAACTCAAAAAACTCAAAAAAGCTAAAACATCACTTCGGCTTCGTTTGGGACGGATTTTTTATTGCTTTTTAAAACAGTGTTTTGGTTAAAAAAATTAAATTTTTGTACTAAAATTTCATTTTAAGAAGTAATAAAAAAGCCGTCCCAAACGAAGCCGTCATCAATTGGTATAAGAGCTTTTATTGGTGATTGTGTAAGAGAAGCTCAAACAATACAAAGCTTACAGCAATACTTATCCTTGAGAAGGTGTTGCTTACATTGGTTTAAGTAAGCTCGAAATGTAGGTGTATGCACAATTCATTAACTTTGATTGCATATTTTTTTAAAATTTTAAATTTGGGATTTCTTATTTATTTATTTGCAAGTCATAGATATTTTTATGCAATCCAATTAGTTATCTCTTTATAAAATTTTAAAGCCTTAAGCTAATTACTACAAAAACCTAAGCCTTTACCTCTTCTGATACATCATAAAAAATTATCTTGATCAAGCACGAATCTCAATATGTATTTGAATTGAAAACTTCCAAAATTAAATTTGAGACCATATGAATCTTGATTTCGGCAAACTTTTAGTCAAATTAAACATCTCGATGAGATGAAATCAATGGTATCAAAAGTGGTCTAATCTGAGTCTGAATGAGCCCAAATTAAGGGCCTGAAGCATAATTGAAAATTACAAGATATTAATTGGATGACTAAATGATCTCTAAACTTGACATAGTTATAGTCAAATTGAGCGGCTTGATAAGAAAATTCCAACTCCAAGATCTCTTAATTCTGACATCATTAAGTAATTTAAATGCTAAACGAATGCTTTATAGTCAAGGAAATGAATATGAGCTATCTGATAGAGTGTTATGGATTTTGGTTATATTTATGAGTATGCCACTCTCAAATATCTATAAATAGGCCCTCATTATTTATATGAGAGAGAGGGGGTAGAGAGAGAGAGAGAGAGAGAGAGAGAGAGAGAGAGAGAGAGAGAGAGAGAGCTCTGAGCCTTTAAGGGTCTTGGAGCACCACCATTGGGCAACCATCTCGACGGTCACCCAAGATCCTTCGTCAACCAACCACTACGGTTATTTGGCCTTTGTTGCTTGCTAATTATAACTCCAAACAACTGTTACCCGACTATGGTCCTTGGACCACTATTGCCCAACTACGGTCTATCCAAGCTCCATTGCTCATTGAAGATGGTCCTCGGACCACCGTTGCCTAACTACGACCCTCGAACCACTATCACATAACCATATGCAAAATACATGCAAAAGTCTGCACCCGCATGGGGCCCGATGAGCATGTTATCTACACAGACGTGACGTCTAAGAATGCTGCGTGGGTCAAGAAATGAACTCAAGTTCAAGCCTGATCCTTCTATATGGATAAATAGGAGTTGACACAGCTCGAATTGTTAAACAAAGATACAGTCACGGTATCGACCGAGATATTTGTTTTATGCGTTCATATTATGCCTTTAAGGCCTACAATAAGGAAAATTTACTAATAAAAGCATGAAGCCGACATCAAACCCAATCCTTTGTCATCAAGTAGACAGAGTCGACAGGGTTCAACTAACAAAATGAATTTCCCATAAATATCATGATAATGGTTGTGTTGGCAAAAAATCTCAACCGAAGGGGACCCTAAATATTGAAAAATGTCTCCCAAATTTTCAAATGCCCATGAAAATTCAAAATTCCAAAACTACTCAAACCTAAGATATTTAAAATGGAAATAAATCATTAAATGCTTAAAGCAAAATCCATCAACTCTCCGCAACCGTTTGTTGGGGTGAACAAATCTGAAAATCACTTCAGCTCAAAAAGAGTGAATGTCTGGTCAAGAATATCATTAGGATTCATTCTCAATCCGTCTCTTGCCAGTAAGGACGTGACACATGTCCTCTAACATGTGGTTTCGCCGCCAAATGGCACCACAAGTAAATGGTTATGACTGGGATCCTCTAAACTAGGTGGTTTCGCCACCAAATGGTACCACTAAATTACGGTTATGGTCAGAGCTCACATGTTCCTCAATGAATTCAAATCCTTGAGATATGAATTAATAGGATATAATTGATAAGGCACAAAGTCCTTTATTAGCTAAGGTGGATTCAAATTTGCCCACTTAGACAAATATCTACCATAGGTCTACAAGGTACCCTTGGATGAAGCAACCCATGGCTGTTGACAAGGATCCTTCTGTTAGGTTGGGTCGACTACCTCCTCTGACTAAGTAAACTAGGGATTATAATGGCCCAGGATGACGGAACCATGGGATCTTGATCGGGCTCATCCTCACTTCCCCCACCATCCGCTTTAAGAGCAAGATGGTGAAATTTTTAATTTTAAATATCAAGTCTAAAAAATTAAACCCATGCTACTACTATACGCCAGATACTACGTATCTCTACGTATCTGTTTGATGACTAACCTTAATCGAAAGTTCTCTCTTATTATCAGGAGAGGTAATTAACTATAGGGGCTTGCACCTATAGGAAACCTGAACTCAGATCATAAAGTCCTCGCAAAATGAGGGTGAAATCTTTGGGTAGTGTCTTATTCACAATCCAATTTGCCTTAAAACTTACTTGTTAAAACTCTCCTCAACGACCCGAAGAAAGAAAGGGTCCGCGGAGAGGCCGAGGCACGAATTTTCGGAGCCCACAATTATATTTAAAATATTTATTACTCATTCATTTTTGTTATATATTTCTTGTTAATTGCACTACATTCTTATTTCTGTTATAGATGAACAAATATTAAAGAATGAGTTCATCTTGATTAACTACAATGAAGGGTTATTTAAATACATGCTTACAGTTTTCTGATTAAATGACTAATTATTTAACTAAATAATTTGAACAAACATTATATATATATATATACACACACACACACAGAATGTTAAAACTTTGAAATTATTCTTTTTAATTGATTCATGTATTTAATGTGTTTTCAAGTTTTTTTTTATTAGTAGATTCCACATGAGGGCATCATAATGCTGTTGGCCACAAAGCAACTACTAGCAGTCCCTTTCTATGGTCATGGCTACAGGAAAAGGGTACCATGAAGAAAATATATGCTCACTTCTGTACCTACTCTTCCCTTTAAGAACTTTTGGGGTCAAAAAGATAAAATAAATAAATTGGGCCATTTTAAAAATCTTTCAACAACAAATTTATGGAGCCAAGATGGAGAAGATTACTTAGAATATTAAGTTGGGTTTAAAACAATAAGTGGTTAGTTGTTAGGTCAGTTAAAGGGACTTCTACCTAGATTGGGGTTCCTAATAGAGATGTTGATGGATTAACCTATCTTCATATCTAATTGTTTGCATCCTTGAGCTGTAGCCCATAGAACAGGAAACAATGTTGCAATAGTTTAGGGTGTCAATGGCCTTACCCAACCCATTTAAGTCCATTTAGCTCACCCTCCAAAGCCGCTGTGTTTGGTCTAACCGAGGTTTATCATGAGATGCTCATCTAAATCCCTTTAAAGGCATTAAAGGTAGGGATGTCAAAATGAATTTTCGAGTCGGATTCTGATCCAACTCGAAACTGACCCGCTCTCAATTGATCCAACCCGAACCCGACCCGATTACACAAATGGGTTAGAAATCTGAACCCGGGTGAATATAGAGCAGACGAGTGTTGAGCACAGGCCTCAGGGAGAGCACAGGTGAAACCACTAGCAGGTGAGGGCGAGGGTGAGGCTGCGAGCGGGCTAACGGGCGCATGTACGAGTGTAAGGCTACCAACGCGAGCGCACAGAGTTGACCGCAGGCAAGCAGCAAGCGTAACGCGATGCTGGCGGGACTATGGGATGAGGGCTGTGGGATGCGGGATGCGGGTTGCGCGAAGCGCAGGGCTGCACTCAGGTCATTTTCAGGTTAATGGATTGACCAAAAAACAACCCTGTTTTTCAAACAGGTCAGAAATTAGAACCCGAACCCGACCTGTTTATTAAATAGGTCAACCCCAAAACCGGATTTTCTAAGAGATTCGGGTCGAGTTTTCATGTCGTGTCAAAAATTGACTCCCCTAATTAAAACATATGTTTCTTCCATAAAACAATTTTTTTAATTAAATCAAAGCCAACATAACCTATTTGAGTCATTTGAGCAAGAATATTAAGTTCGAAAATCATTAAAAAAACCAAATTCCTTATAATGACTTAACAAAAAATAAATTCTGGCAGCGGCAGATGAATATTAAATGAAAAAAAAAATATTAGAATATCATTATTAGTGGATGAAATGTGTCATGCTTCCATATTCCGAAATTGATCATTCATAAGAAAGCTTGGTACATAATTAAGCGCATAATTATCTGTTCTAGTTTGTGGAATAAGCACACCGAAGCATCAAAGCTTTTTTTATGCAGAGGATGGGGAATATATTAATAATCAAGAATGGAAAAACAAGAACTACTATGAACAGGCAAAGCTGGCACGGCCTCGTAGTAAAGAACTATACAAATTCATGGAGAAAGGGATGAAGACTTGGCTCCTCCAATTTAATCAATATATACAATGGCCGATTCACCGAGCAGTTCACCTGAAAATGTAAGAACACCACACTATTAACTAGACTAACAACAATAAGAAAACGGAAACAGTTAAAATAAGCTATTGCACTCTTGGAATAATGTAATGCAATGACATAATCCAACCTGTCTAGCAATCTGAAGGACATCAGAAAGCACAGAACATAGTATTATAGAAAAACAAACAAATGAGTGTCTAATTAAAATCCAAATTGTAAGTCGCCTGAACCTCGTACAGCCACACTGCCTCTGCTGGCTAGGGGCCTCAGTACTAGCATCCTGGTCTCCCCTCATGGTGAACATCTTAATGGCGATGCCCGATCACGACAAGGAGAATCCATGTCTGCACAGCTCATCTGACAAAGTTTGAATTTCCTTCTACAACCTCTACTGACTTTTTTGTGAGTCACTTGCAGTAGATGATTGTTCTCAAGGAGAAGAACATTTTAATTAAAAAAAATGAAGACTTATCTTCCCTGTTTTTTGCCACAAACCTTCTCAGAATTGTTCATGTCAATCTAACAATTGAAAATTCAACTTGTCAACTCCTTGGATTCATGATGTCGAGATTTGGGTGGTACATTTTGTTCTTTTATTGAAGACTTTGCAAGAGTTAGGTGCTGTTGGACTACCGTTACTGGTCCTAGCACATTGGAGGTATTGTCCAGCAACTTTTTGATTGGGGTAGGGCATGATATAGGCTATGCATTGTTGATAAAAATAAAAAAATATTATATCATAATTTTGATTAGAGACAAAAATATCCCCTCAAAGTCTATAAATAAATCTCAACTCTGTTCATTTGCACTCCTAGATTGTAAAGAATTCCAAAGCTCTAATTGCAACCTGAATTTCTCGTAGGTTATTTCTAGTGTTCCCATATCCATTCCCATGCCCTCTTGCGTGCCCTCTTTTAGGAAAGAGACTATTCAACTATCCCTCGCATACAAATTTTGAGTCATTCAATCCACCCTCCATTTAGGAGGGGGACTATCTCAACCATCCTTCATTGGTCGCTAACTTTGGATCAATCAATCTCCCCTCCTTTCATGAGAGGGATTGTCCTAACCATTCCCATTTAACCGTTACTCTCAGGTCATTAACCCCGTTCCCCTAGAAGAAATCCAATCTAGAAATCTACTAAAGATTCATGAAATTAGGACTGATTCCACGTTTATAATTGAGTTTCTGAAAAACAAACAAATTCAACTAATAATAATTGATTGACTATATTTTTATTAATGACTTTTAAAAGTTGCATAATCATTTTCTTGAAGTTAATGTTTGTGGATTACCTTAAGCTGGTATCAAAATCCTTACGAATTGTTGGGAGCAAGTGAATCTAATTTTGAGGGCATCTGGTGTTGGCAAGTGACATGATTATTTTATAGCATTAAGAGTTACTTGTCTCTATATAAGATTAATATTATGAGTTAATGATATGATATTAAGTTATGTGATTAGCCTCAGATAACCTCATAAGTAATTCATGTAATTCTATGACCCATACAATCTAATTATGATCCATATGATATTTGTTGACTTGTCTCTACCAGGCATACTCATTATTTAATATCTAAAGTTTTTGAATTGAGAACTATGATAAAAAGCTAATAACACATGAATATGAATTTCGAAACACCACTGATTAAGCATAAATTTTAATTTGAACAAACTTTTACTATTTACATTACATCATCAGCAGATATATAGTTCAATAGCATTATGTGTTATGATAGAGTTAGCTGGAGCTTCTCCAACGAGTTTTGTTCTGATCTATGTTCTGGGGATTGATTGCCCCGCAAGAAAAGCTTTGATTCATTTTTTTGCTGGAAACACGATCAGTTATATCCAATAGACTAACAATCTGGACGAGACAACTGAATATGTGAATGTGATACATGAAAATAAAACTCTAGCTCTAAAATGACCATAACTCTGACATTATATTATTCAATTACAAATTATTTTGTTATTGAAACTTGATAGCCATTAATTACTGATATGACTTGCATGTAATTTGTGTTGGTAGATTGTATTGAAGCCACATGATTTATATAGATGCTTCTGATATGTATTTACTCTCTAACATTTTTGTTCTGATCTTTTTGATGTTTAAGCAATGTGCCACCCGAATCTTTTTGAGTCACCTCACAATGTGGCTAGAGGGAAACAAGAGATCATTGCAACCCACCCCTCTTACAAGTGGTGTCCAACCACATTGTTTTGCCTGTAGACCTTACTAATGTAGGTTCAAGCACACTTCCAATTGTCCAGGTCAACATTCTTCCTTTAGGTGGAGAGGGGACCTTTACAATAGATGTGCTGATTTGAGATTATTTTGATATAGATGTGTTGACCCCTACACATCAAAAATGCGAAAAGAGGAAAAAACGGCGATTAAAGCAACGCGTGCGCTAGCGCGGCGTGTCACTTGAATGGTCAAACGATCTCCGATCCCCAAACGGACTTGCCGTTGCGATCAAAATGTTGAATTCGCCTAAGAAGGAACTCCTCACAATCAAATCGGACGAGATCGGTCAAAAGGGACGACCAACGCCCAAATTTGATGTGCGATGTTGCCTAAACGACGTCCGATCGCGAAACGGACTGCGTCGTTGAGTCTGGAATGTCGTCAATACCAAAAAATGATTGTAAATTCACTCAATTGAAGTCTCACGAGGAGATCGACACGAATCTCGAGGCAACGATGCACCAATTGAGTAAAGTGATGCGCGACGCCTTCCAAACAACTTCTGATCGCAAAACGGACTGCGTCGTTGCGATTGAAATGTCGACAATGCCCAACATCGACAGTAATTTTGCCCAACGGAATTCATCCGATGAAATCGATACGAATTGAGGCAATGCGCGCAAATCGAGGAAATGCACGTGAATCGAGGAGATTTCGGGAAATTGACATGTTTCTGTCATTTCAAATTAATAATAATGATAATAATAATAAATTATTATTAAAGTTATTAATAATTTAATTACAATTAAAGTAAAAAAAAATGCATACCTCGTTGTGTCGAAGAGATCCCGTAAATCCTGCTAAACCCTGCCTCGCATCTCCTCCCGTAAATCCCTCGCCTCGATCTTGCTTACAGTCGTTGTTAAAATGACGGATAAACAAGCTCTCGGTTTCTTGAGCCTTCGCACGCGAGCTCCAGCCCGCATCTTCCTCACGCACACAAACCCCTGTTCCTCTTCTTCTTCATGTACGCGAACATCCCTCTTCCACCTGTGCCAACATCCTCCCTGCCGTGCCGAGCCTCAAGCCAACCTCCCATATCCATCTCCTTTGGCCGACTTCACCTCTTCCACCTTTAGTCTATACACAAGCCATCTAATGCTTGCAGCCTTCATTGCTCGATCCGGACGCCTGGAACCAGCCGACACGCTTCTCCGATCCCTCCACCTGATCTCAACAGCCGAGCGGCTCCAATTCCACGATCCCTTCTCAGACATTCGAAGAAGCCCGTATCCCGACCCCTAGCCAATCCTCTTTGCCGTGCTTTGCCCGTCTTGCTTGTCTCCCTCTCGTGTGAAGCGCCTACTACCAACAGAAGCCTCAAATCAGCCCACTCACTATCTCTAAGCTACAGTTGATTCCTTCTACACAACAACCCTCTTTCTTTATACTCAAATTCAACCCAAAAAAAAAGAGAGCAAAGCCCACTCCGCCTCTATTCACATAAATCCCCACCTGTAGTTCAACATCGAGTAGAGCAAATAGCCGGCCCATATCCATAACTCAAACTACAACATAGACTTGCTTACAGCCCATTTACCAAACAGTCTACTTTGTTTCAAGCCACTTCAACCGAAAATTCCTATAGCACTTCAAATCACCCTCAACAACTAAAACAGAGCAATAACCTCAACCAACCCCTTTTCTCCATCCAAATAGCTTTCATAAACCTCTAGCCTCAACCCTCGCAGCCAAAGCCCCATAACCTATGAAGGTAGTTTTCTTTTTAATCCATTATTTTCTGTAATCAATTTTAGTTAATTATTATTATAATTAGTATGATAAAAATACTTATTATTATTATAAAAAAGAAAAAAGAGAAAACAAAAAAAGAGAAAAGAAACAAAAAAAAAAAGAAAGAGGACATTTTGCAATTGTTGTCGTCGTCAACATTGTTAATGTCCCCTCACGAAGGTATAACGCCCTTTAAACTTCCAAAGCCCATCCTCGGTGCTTGTGGCGCGTCAAGAAACCACTAATATATGCTTTTCTTAGCGTGGTAGGAGGAAACTTGGTGCGGCACTTACGGCAAAGCGGACAGGCCCTGTACACGCTTTTCTTAGCGTGGTAGGGACAACTTCTAAGTACTCATGCGCCTCAGTGCTTGCGGGGAAAGAATTGCGTATTTCAAACAAGTACCCCCTCGAAGACCCATACACGCCTTTCTTGGCGTATTGGGATTGAAGACTACGGTTATGATGTCTCCCGACACCTATCATACACGCCTTTCTTGGCGTGGTGGGAAGACCCAGACTCCTCAAATTCCCCTAAACAGGGGAGATGCCGGGAAGCTGCCGGAATTCAGAATTAAATGCGCCGGACTTATACAAACAACAGGGGACAAAGCTTGCAAACTTGACCACAAGCAACCTGACTTGAGAGAACTAAACTTGCAATTAAGCTATAATGGATATAACTCAAAACAACTCACAAGGAACTGGATTTGAATGAACTACAGGGAACCGAAATTTAAATTAATAAACACCCAATCAAATTGAAAATACAAATGCTAATTAAAGAGTCGGATCATCCAAATGAAAACCAATGAGTGAGCAGGGACACGTGATGAGCAAATCCCTCAATGCACATAAGTGATGAGTGATGAAAATTAATCAATCTACAACACTCCTTCAATCAATATCAACTACTTGTAGATGAATATAAAAGTTCCCTGCGAACAACGATAGCTGACATGTAATGAACCTAATAACTCCATATGAAAATGATACACCGTCTATGGGTGAAGGTGGTCAATATGTGAACGCCACAATCCTCTACATTCAACATCAAGATACAAACACATGCATTCAAGCCCGCAAGCAATGAAAATTAAGAAGAAATATGCAGTTTGACCGTAGGCAAATATGCGGGAGTCTTTAACGAATGCAACAACTTGTCAACGAAAGCATATAACAGTGACGTACGCAGTGCATCATCTACAATATAAAGTAATGAGTTATGATGAAAGAGAATACTTGCAAGCAATAGTAGATGACCTATAATATGCATAACAACTCGCCTACCATCAGAAATGGCAAATTCACGAGGAATTCGAGCTCCTACAGTTCACTATAGGAGGCTCGTCATGCACATAACTCCTATGAGCTGTTGTGGAAGACCGGCCATACACACTAGAGGCCATCTACAAGCAAACACAGGGCGAAATAAAGAAAATGTAAGTTCCTACGAGCCGCTATAGGAAGCCCATCATACACATCACAAGCAAGGCATATAAGAAATGTGATAAATGCAAAAATCTATGAGTAGCGCTAGAAGATTTGCATTCAACGCAGCTCGTCCGTGGATAACAATAGAAGACCTGTAATGCATACAACAATCATGTTGCAGGCAATGATATAAGAAATATGCTACAAATATGATGAACCCCCTGTGCATATGAATGCTCATGCGACATGCAATCTGCAAACAAAAAATGCAAAAAGTGCCATAGCAAATGTAGAAGAATGGTAGCAAATGCAAATACCTACAAGCCATTATAGGAGACTCGTTGTAAATACAACAAGCCATATGTGAACAAGTATGAAAGAGTTGTGGTGAAGGCAATTATCAACCAGCCACTACAGGAGATTCGTCAGTGCACGACAATCTACATGCATAAAGCAACAAATAACCCATAACGCAACGCCATGCCACCGGATCCACAACATGCATACAAACGGACAAAAGGCGTGTGCAAATTCTTAAGTGAAGTCTTGTGCATTTCTCAACAACAACTCATCTGTATGAAGCAATAAACAACTTATGATGTAGCGTTATGCCACCGGATCCACAACATGTATACAAGCAGGCAAAAGGAGTCTATCAATTCCAATACACAATACAACAACAAAGACAACATGCAGAAGATGAAATTCAATTCTCAATGCCACGCCATCGGATCCACAATATTCATGCAAGAGGACAAAAGGCGTCTACCAATTATAAACTAATACACAACACATCAACAAAGACATGTAGAAGATAAAATTCAATTCACAGTGCTACTCCATCGGATCCGTAACATGTATACAAACGAACAGAAGACGTCTACTGGTTCCAAGACAAAATCCTGCATGCCTGTCGGCAATAATCACTTGCATAGCCGATTATAACTGAATATTGCAAAATACCCCCACACATACACCGTAACATGTATAGACATAAATATAGAAGTGCACATGCAAACACATCAATATACGAATGAAAATATAAATGTGCGTGCAAGTATACAAATATAACACAAGGAAATGCATATGCAAGCATAAACCCGCATGGACCCCAACGAGCGTGTTATGGCTAGACACATGACCTCTGAGGATGATGGGCAGGTCAAATGAACCTAAGTTCGAGCCTGATCCTTCTATGCATATAGATAGGAGTCGACATGGCTTGAACTATCAAACAAATATACGATTGCGACATCGACTGTGATATTTTTATACATTCATATTAAGCCTTCAAGGTCTACAACAAATAAAATTTATCAATAAAGGCATAAAACCTATGAAAAGCCTGATCCTATGTCGGCAAGTAGACATAGTCGACAATGTTCAATCAACAAGTTAAGCACTCATAATCGCCCCGATGATGGATGTCTTAACAGAAAATCTCAACTGGATGGGACCCCAAAATATTTAAAAATGCCTCCCAAACTCCCAAATGCTCATAAAAATTCAAAAATCTAAAATTTAAAATATTTAAAATTGAAATAAATCACCAAAATACTTAAAGCAAAATCCATCCACCCTATACTACAATTTGTCGAGGTGGACAAATTTAAAAATTATTTAAGCTCACAAAGAGTTAATGTCCAATCAAGAATATCAATAGGACTCATTCTCAAACCGTCTATTGCCAATAAGGATGTGACATTAGTCCTCTAATCGGTGGTTTGGCCAGATGGCTCCACAAATAACCTGTGGTTTGGCTAGATGGCTCCGGATGGTTAATGATTATGACCGCGACCCTCTGACCTACTGGCTTGGTCCAATGACTCCACTGTATTACAGTTACGGTCATAGCCCGTATGTTCCCCAATGGCTTCAAATCCTTGAGATATGAATCAATAGGATATAATCGATAGGACACAAAGCCCTCTGTTAGCCAAGGTGGATTCAAATTTGTCCCTTTAGAAAAATATTCACCCAAGGTCTACATGGTTCCCTTGGACAACGTAACACATGGCTGCTGATAAGGATTCTTCTGTCAGGCGGGGTCGACTACCTCCTCTAACTAAGTAGATCATGAACCATGATGACCCGAGACAATGAAACCAAGTGATCTTGATCAGGTACATCATTATTCCCCCTACCATCCACTTTAAGTGCAAGGTGGTAAATTTTTAGTTTTAAATATCAAATTTTCAAATACCGAAATCATGCTACTACTATACACCAGATACTACGTATCTCTATGTATCTGTTTGACGACTAGCCTTAATCGAAAGTTCTCTCTCATTATCGGGAGGGATAATTAATTACAGGGGCTTACGCCTATAGGAAACCTAAACTCAGATCTAAAGTCCTCACAAAATGAGAACAAAATCTCTGGGTGTGTCTCATTCACAATCCAATCTGCCTTCTAAAAGTGTGCCTCAGAACTTACTCATTAAAACTCTTCTCGTCGACCCGAAAAGAAAGAAGAAAGGGGTTCGCGGAGAGGCCGTAGCATAAATTTTTGGAGCCCATAAGATGTTCAATGTTATGGAAGTTTTTATAGTGGCCAATGTTATCGGGAAGGAAGCGGAAAGTATTGTTGACCTCTAAGGTAAAGAAACAAAAAAGGGAGAATAGCTTAAGCTATTACCTGAAATCCCGCTGAAGCTCGTGCGCAAATTCCGCCAAAACACTGTTCACTCGGCACCGCTCCAGTCATTTCTCGCTATTCCCGCGCTCGCCTCGACCCCTGTCCTGCCTTCTCATCGTTAAATACCGAAGGGAGGAGGCTCAGGCTCTCGCTCATTTCTCTTCCATGCACAGAAGCACCACACTTCCTCTCTTCTTCTCTTCCTCCACACAAAAATCCTGTAACCTACTTCCACTCCAGATCGAAGCCGACTTCTTCCTCCCGATCTCTCTGTGACCAAGAACTCCCCTGCTTCCACCTATCGCACGCAAGAACCTCCCTCCCACGACACTTCTCCTCTCGCGATCTTCTCCATCCCGTTGCCCTCTCTGCTTGCGGACCGAACCCCCAACCCCTCTCTGCTCCATCGTTGCCTCCTGATTCCTCCTGCAAGCTGAGAGAGAGAGAGAGAGAGAGAGAGAGAGAGAGAGAGAGAGGAAGGATAGACCTCCGTACCTCTAGCCGATCTCCCTCTGAGACCGACGCTAGGCCCGCCGATCTCCCCTCGCAGATCTGCCCTAACCCGACGCCTCCTCTTCCTTCGATCCCCAAGCCGCAAGAAGATCCCGAACTCCTGTCTATACCCGACTGAAGCCTCGACTCCACTCCTTCGAACGACGTTCCCTTCGTATAGGATCGGAAGTTACGGCATTTTGATCGCAAACAACAACTGGAGCTCGCGACTGTGAAGGTAACTTTCTACCTTTCGCGTGCTCTCTCGGCCAAATCCCGTAAATCTGTCGAACCTGAAAGAGCAGGGGAGAGATTGAGGGAATAATCATAATTAAAACTAACTTGATTAGTTTTAATTATAATTATTTTAATTAACTATAGCTAATTCAAATTAATTCTAATTAATTTTAATTAAATTATTATAATTAATTTTAACAAATTAATTATGATTAAAGTTAATTTTAATTAATTATGAATAATTTTTTGTTACTTATAATTAATTGTTATTAATTAATTATAATTGATTAAAGTTAATTAATATTTATTAATTAATTTTAATTATTATAATTAATAATCTTAATTAATTATGATTAAATATAAGTACATTAATTAAATATGATTATAATTAATTTTTAATCATAATTAATTAATGATTAACTAAAAAATAAATAAATAAATATTTTTTGTGCCTTGATTCATCGTGCACATTTGATAGTGCCAACCTCGCCGGTCGCCAAGGTATAATCCCTCAACTCTAAAACTCCGAGAGCCTACTTCGTTGTTTGCAGCGGACCGGAAAACCGCTTATACACGCTTTTCTTAGCGTGGTGGGATGGGGCCCGGTGCGATGCCTACAACGAGCGGGTAATCACCCAAAATCTTATCCTCGACGTTCGTCTCGGGCCGGCAAACCGCCTATACACGCTTTTCTTAGCGTGGTGGGAAGGGAACCCGGTGCGACACCTACGGCGAGGTGGGTAGGCCCTATGCACGCTTTTCTTAGCGTGGTGGGGACAATTTTAAGTACCCGTACGCGGCTTTGTACCTGCGGGGAAACAACTGCTCTTCTTTTCAGATACATTTGAAGACCCGTACACGCTTTCTTAAGCGTGGTGGGGATTGAAGACTTTACACGGCCGCGGTGTCCTCGAAAGAGGACACCTACCATACACGCTTTTCTTAGCGTGGTGGGAAAGGCCCAGTTTTTCGTAGTTTCCCCTAAACGGGAGAGATGCCGGAATGCTGCCGAAATTTCGGGTGAACCTGAGACCGTACCTGGACTTGTTTGAACTCAAGAAGAACACATGAGAACTTGGACAAGAACTTGAACACTTGAACAACAAAGAACTTGCAGAATTTGAACCTAAACTAAAACTTGAACTCAAGCCAAGACTTGAACTCAAAAGAATAATTTGATTAGAACTTGAACTACATAAGACTTGATGCAAGAAGATTTGAACTCAGACATGAACCACAAAGAACTCATGGTGAATGAGTTATCAAGCAACAAGCATTACAAGTCATCCATGAATGATGGTGACTAGCAAACAATGCTCATATCACTCATGCAACAAAATATTGGGACATCCCTATAATTTACTAAGGGCCAGAATACTTCTACAACTAGCAAATCAAACTTCTAGCAAATATCTCAGTCTCCCACAAGCATTGAAGACTTATGCACAATGGATGTACTAATTCATTAACCAATGTGTACGATGAAGCCAGGGATCCATCACATACACTTGACATATGTGCAAATGAGGACCATCAATAGAGGATGAGTATTGCATTGTCCAGAAATCAACATTGGTCTATATATGAGCATCTGCAGCAGTCCCTACGAGCACTGGAACATGTACAAGAGGTGTAGGAAGTCACCAATCAATACACACAAAAAAGCTATTCGTCGATCAACAATGGAAATATAGGTGATAAAAGCATCCGCAAGCAACCATAATTTGTAATGAATACTCGGGCTCCCTTCCAATTAGTGGAAACCAGTTCATAGATGAACATAGTAGTTGGTTACAAACATTAAAAGCCAAAATACAACGAGCATGATTATTTGCCGATGAAGGTGATGATTTGCTAGCTGATTATGCATGAAGGTGCTGACAAGGAATATTGCTCAATCAACAGTCAATGATAAGTCATATATGAGTGCATTAACTCACATACAAGTGACAACAGGAGATTAGCTGCAAATATGAGGAATCCCCAGTATATATGGATACTCATGTAGGGTGTCATTTACAAGGATATGAGATCCACAACATGCAGTCTTCCTATCAAAACAAATGTATACACTACAACCTGCCTACCTGTAGCAATAGTGGATGTACTGAAAAGGCCAAAGGCCGTGGCAAAATACATAAAGAACGCAGCAAATGCAAACACATCCACAAGTTGTCGTAGTATAAGAAGACTCGTTGTGTACACTACATGGTACATATAAGTAAACACAAAAGAGCTGCAGTAGATATCAGCATTTGCAAGCAAATGTATTGGTCTCTCATAAAAAGGGGAGGACCGATGTGCAGCAGACATACACATGTGCAATGACAATACTCAACAGCAAGATAACAGATGCTACAACATATTTGCAATCAATAATCAATCAATGGTTGGGAAATACACTGATCTGCATGCAATCAAGGATCAAATCATTGCAATACACACAACGATGTGTTCACAAGTAAGGCATGAAGGAGGTGCAACAGATATAACTACATCCCTACAATTAGATATCAACCGATGTGTGGAGGGAAGATTGATAATGAAGGTAGCTCATCTGCAACTAACATTAACTTGCAAATAAACGCAGCAGCCTATCTACAAATAACTAAAGTAGAGATGTTCCATGGATCTTAGATCCTTCGTAAACAATGAAGATTGATGTACAAGTGGATGCAATAATACTTCAATTGAAACAAACAAAGTGACTTAAACTCTTGAATTAAATTGGTATGCATGCAACGATCGAATGGAGAACGTGATAACATGACTACGATCAACAAAGTGAAGTTTCCTACATATACTCAATCTCCATGTCAAATGGGATGTAGATATCAGAGGGATGACGATCATTGGAAGCATTACAGAGTCATCTTAAGGGATGAAAGATCCATCGCATAACAAGCTATATGTGGATAATGGTAGAAGGCATGCAGTGATTTTCTCACAAGTAGAATGTGGGAGATATGCAACAGGCTTTGATGAAAGTATCAACAGTGTCACTAGATGTTATTTCATAAGTGACATCAAATGATCTACAATGAATACAAGTTCTCCACGAATACAGATGTACGCACCACATACCATCTGTGGGTAGATACAGAAAGACTTCAGTAAATGCAGTATCCTGAAGTCAATTTTAGTCCGTGAACGAATGCATCTACTTGCCTACAGGCAACAATAGCAGGTGTACTGTAAGGACCAAAAATCACAACAAATGCAAGCACCTACGGGTTAAAGCAGGAGATTCGTTAGTGCACTACAACCTACATGCAAAAAGCAACAAGTAGTGCACGACAGTCTACCTGTACAAAATAATGGGCAACCAGCAACGCCACGCCACCGGATCTGCAACATCTATGCAAGCAGACATAAGGCGTACGAGTCCTCAAATGAAGCTCCATTACGATGCCACCAGATCCGCAACATTCATGCAAGCGGACAGAAGGCGTTTACAAATATTCCAAAAGTATCCCCTGCACGTACACCTTAATTTGTATACTCATAGGAACACAAAAAGGGGGGATATGCAATCAAAACCTGCATGGGCCCCGGCGAGCGTGCTGTATGAACACACGTGACGTCTAAGGATGCTGCGCGGGTCAGTAAATTTAAACCCGATCCTCCTAAGCAGATAAATAGGAGTCGACAAGGTTCATCAAATAACTATAAAATGCCCCCAAACACCCGCATGGGCCCCGGCAAGCGTGTTATTGGTATACACGTGATGTCTAGGGATGCTACGCGGGTCAATAAGTGAATTCAAGTTCAAGCCCGATCCTTCTATTCAGGTAGATAGGAGTTGACATGGCTCGAACTATTAAATAAATATACGGTCGCGAGGTCGACCGAGATATTTGTTTTACACGTTCATATTAGGCCTTCAAGGCCTATAATCAAGAGAATTCACTAAAAAAGGGCATAAAGCCTACGAAACCCGATCCTCTGTTAGCAGGTAAACAGAGTTGATAAGGTTCAATCCGCGAATAAGATTGCAAACCCCACATCCTGATGATGGTCGTGTTGAATGTATATCTCAACCGGAGGGGTTAACTTCAGCCATCTCAAATGCCCTCAAACTTCCACAAAAATTCAAATCTTTTTCAAGTGACCTCAAAGTCACGTCGATGATGGCCGTGTTGAATGTTTATCTCAATCGAAGGGGTGTTTATCTCAATCGGAGGGGTCCATAAATACTCAAGTGCTTTCCATGCTCCACTCAAAACTCTAAAACTCCACAAAAATTCCCAAAATCTAAAAATATTTAAAATTGAAATCCAACCATGAAAATATTTAAAGCAAAATTCATTCATCCTCCGCAACAGTTTGCCGAGGTGGACAAATTTAAAAATAACCACAGCTCACAAAGAGCTAATGCCTGGTCGAAAATATCACTAGGATCCATTCTCAAACAATCTCCTGCCAGCAAGGACGTGGTACGCGTCCTCTAACCGGCAGTTTCGCCGCCAAATGGCACTGCAGGATAAACGGTTATGATTTGGGGCCCTCTGAACCAGGTGATCGCCGCCAAATGGCACCATTATATTATGGTTATGGCCATAACCCGTATGCTCCCCAATGGCATCAAATCCTTGAGATATGAATCAATAGGATATGATCGATAGGGCACAAAGCCCTCTGTTAGCTAAGGTGGATTCAAATTTGTCCCCTTAGACAAACATTCATCCCAGGTCTACAAGGTTCCCTTGGACGAAGCAACCCATGGCTGCCGACAAGGATCCTTCTGTCAGGTTGGGTCGACTACCTCCTCTTACTAAGTAGACCAGGGACCATGATGGCCCGGGATGACGGAACCATGGGATCTTGATCGGGTCCATCATCCATTCCCCCACCATCCGCTCTAAGTGCAAGATGGTGAAAATTTCTATTTTAAATATCAAATCCCTCAATTTTTTAATACCCTAAACCCATGCTGCTACTATATACCAGATGCATGTATCTATACGTATCTGATCGACGACTAGCCTTAATCGAAAGTTCTCTTTCGTTACTGGGAGGGGTAATTAACTATAGGGGCTTGCGCCTATAGGAAACCAGAACTCAGATCATAAAGTCCTCGCAAAATGAGGGCGAAATCTCTGGGTAGTGTCTTATCTATAAACCCATCTGCCTTCCAAAATTTATCCCGGAACTTAACTTCGTTAAAACACCCCCCCGAAGAAAACAAAACGTGGGTGGAGGCCGAGGCCGAATTTTTGGAGCTCACAGATTTCTGGCGACTCCGCTGGGGATTGGTTTCTCTTTCCATCTTTGGCTAGTCATCTAAATGATATAGTAGCATCAAAAATAGTAATGATAATACTGAGCTCTATACGGTGAACATCTGGATGTGACACTTGGTCCCTATATCCAAAACGTCATCACTGAAAGGTCCCGATAGAGGTAAAAGCAACCATCTATTATGATGGTAGAGTAAAGAAATAATCAAGATTTATACGGTGGGCATCGGGGTGTGACACTTTGAAGCATATCCAAGAATCCACTACCGAAAGGTCCCGACATGAAGGAAAACAAATATAGAGATCAACATCTCTAGAGGAAAAAGATATGTCAAAGAATGGTGTGACATCTAGTGTACATCCCTAGAGATCCATCATTAAAGAAATTAATCAAAAGTGGGTCCTAAATATAACGCCTACAGATAATGTTCTTGATGGTCGACATCTTGAAGAATCTTCCAAGAAATCCCATCGCTTTTTGACTATATCCCCTCAAACTGAAGAAATACCATGCATAAAATTAGTCGAAGAAGTGTTGTGTTTAATGTACTGTGTATGCCATATATGTTTATTAACATATATACTTTATATTTTGAAATTCTTTTGTGTTGCAAGAATGCATTTCAAAATCTCCCTACAGGACAGAGGGCATTTTAAACATTTATTTGGGTTGACATCATGCTCCGCGCTGAGATCCCCAAATAAATATTTAAAATATCAAAATTCCAAATTTGTCTCATTCTAAAATGTCCCTGCGAGACAGGGGGCATTTTAAATATTTATTCGGGTCGACATCGCGCAGCATGCCGAGATCGCCGAATAAATATTTAAAATTATCCATACAAATATTCTTTTATGCTGAAAGATACAACGAATGCTTTTTCAAAGTAAATGCAGGTGATCCTTCAAAAGATCGAGATACCACCTTCTCCAACGTACCAAGATTCAAAAGTCAGAAAAGAGACTTTTGTGACTGCACACTCTAACAAATTGAGCCAAAACAGCTTGAAATCTTTCAATAGCCTGAAGCTTAAGGTTCAGGTGGGTGTAAGAGGCCGGATCCAACAAGCCCAAATATGGCCAGATCGCTGGCAGCTCCGTCTACTCAACACGCCATAAGAAAGACTGTAGTAGCGGAACCCCCACCTTGTCAACCCGTCAGTAGGGACTATAGGAAGTACGAAAGCTAATTTGACTCGATAAGTTCAAGTGATCGTAGTCTACCAAATTCTCCTAATTGACCGGAGAATCGAGGTTCCATTGGGAAGGAGAAATCTCGAGTAACTACCGAATATTCGTAGGCTCCAAATCTTCAACCACAAAGGAGAACTCAAAATCTATCAACTTCAGTAAAATTAGCATTGGGAAGCACATTTCCCCTAGCTCAAGTCTGAAGCCTAAATGGGTGTAAGAGGTCGGATCCAATAAGCCCAAATATGGCTGGATCGCTGGCAGCTCCATCTACTCAACAAGCCATAAGAAAGGCCGTAGTAGAGGAACCCCTATTTCAGCAACCAGAGGACGAAGAGCTGTCAAATTCCAGCTCTCCCGATCTGATGAACTCAAGTGACTCAGATTAAAAGTCTCCTCAAGTGGTTAAGGATTAAGATACTACCTACATTCGGTACTATCAATCAAATCCAAAACCTGCAAATCCTTCAACAAATCCGTAAAGCGTCAAGCAAGGATCGAAGGAATTTTTCTTCAACAAGTCCATCAAAGCACAAACCAAAGGACCGAAGAAATTATCCCAAAGTTCATAAAAAGCTTAAAGCTGAACTAAGAGGATTCTGTCATCAACAAGTCCGTTATACACAAATGCTCTGGACCGATGACTTTTCGCCAACGACCTAATACGACCCTAAAAGGTTTAGGTCACCGGCATCTACTCCTTCATCAAGCCCGCCAAAGCAAGAAGCATAGGGCAGAAGGTACACAAATCACCTGACAAGTCAGTAAAGACAAATCATGTAATTCTCCATCAATGTCCGTAGCACAAAGCACAGGGCAAAATGAATCGAGATCTCAAGACTCAAGCTAAAGCTACAAAAAAGAAAAAGTATTCTGAATGATATCTATAAGTGTTCCCAAAGACTGGGGGCATTTTAAATATTTATTTGGGTCGACATCGCGCTGCGTGCTGAGATCCCCAAATAAATATTTAAAATTTTGCCAAGATACCACCAAAGGAAGGAAGAATGGAAGATCCTCCATGGACTAAATGTGCTATCATCTTAAAGTGCAATTTGAGCAAGATACGATCAGTAAAAGTGATAAAAATATTACATCTACACATGACGACGATAAAGAAGAATATTGATCATATACAGAAGTCAATAAATTAAAGTGATAGTAGCGTTAAAAGAGAATAAATGATGGTGATTCTATCCACCATCGTCAATCTACAGAGTGATGCTCTAGAGACCTAAGAACAAAGTACTCTATCATTATCCTAAGGATCTCTATTTGACCAAGAGCAAATACATCAACTGTATTGATGACTATAAGTGCATCTAAAGATCTACGGAGACACGGAAATATATCCTCGAAGATCTACAGAATGATAATCTTAGTGTGACATCCAAGTAAATTTTTGGAGATCCACTAAATGACAATCTTAGTGTGACATCCAAGCAATCTTTTGGAGATCCACTAAATGAAGACATTTATGTGACATCTAGAGCAAATATCTGAAGATCTATAAGAGCAATCAACATACAACAAACGTAATTCGCTCAAGACGCGAACCACATTTGTTGGGGGGCATTTGTTGACCTCTAAGGTAAAGAAACAAAAAAGAGAATAGCTTAAGTTATTACCTGAAATCCCGCTGAAGCTCGTGCGCAAATTCTGCCAAAACACTGTTCACTCGGCGCCGCTCTAGTCATTTCTCCGATATTCCCGCGCTCGCCTCGACCCCTGCCCTGCCTTCTCATCGTTAAATACCGAAGGGAGGAGGCTCAGGCTCTCGCTTATTTCTCTTCCATGCACAGAAGCTCCACACTTCCTCTCTTCTTCTCTTCCTCCACACAAAAATCCTGCTACCTACTTCCACTCCAGATCGAAGCCGACTTCTTCCTCCCGATCTCTCTGCGACCGAGAGCTCCCTTGCTTCCACCTATCGCACGCAAGAACCTCCCTCCCACGACACTTCTCCTCTCGCGATCTTCTCCATCCCGTCGCCCTCTCTGCTTGCGGACCGAACCCCCAACCCCTCTCTACTCCATCACTGCCTCCCGATTCCTCCTGCAAGCCGAGAGAGAGAGAGAGAGAGAGAGAGAGAGAGAGAGAGAGAGAGGAAGGATAGACCTCCGTACCTATAGCCGATCTCCCTTAAAGACCGACGCTAGGCCCGCCGATCTCCCCTCGCAGATCTACCCTAACCCGACGCCTCCTCTTCCTTCGATCCCCAAGCCGCAAGAAGATCCCCAAGCCGCATTGGCCCCGACGAGCGTGTTATTGGCACACGGGTCAATAAGTGAATTCAAGTTCGAGCCCGATCCTTCTATTCAGGTAGATAGGAGTTGACACGGCTCGAACTATTAAATAAATATACGGTCGCGAGGTTGACCGAGATATTTGTTTTACACGTTCATATTAGGCCTTCAAGGCCTATAATCAAGAGAATTCACTAACAAGGGCATAAAGCCTACGAAACCCGATCCTCTATTAGCAGGTAAACAGAGTTGACAAGATTCAATCCGCGAATAAGATTGCAAACCCCACACCCCGATGATGGCCGTGTTGAATGTATATCTCAACCGGAGGGGTTAACTTCAGCCATCTCAAATGCCCTCAAACTTCCACAAGAATTCAAATCTTTTTCAAGTGACCTCAATGTCACCCCGATGATGGCCGTGTTGAATGTTTATCTCAACCGGAGGGGTCCATAAATACTCAAGTGCTTTCCATGCTCCACTCAAAACTCTAAAACTCCACAAAAAATCCCAAAATCCCAAAATCCCAAAATCCAAAAATATTTAAAATTGAAATCCAACCATGAAAATACTTAAAGCAAAATTCATCCATCCTCCGCAACAGTTTGCCGAGGTGGACAAATTTAAAAATAACCACAGCTCACAAAGAGCTAATGCCTGGTCGAAAATATCACTAGGATCCATTCTCAAACAATCTCCTGCCAGCAAGGACGTGGTACGAGTCCTCTAACCGGCAGTTTCGCCGCCAAATGGCACTGCAGGATAAACGGTTATGACTCGGGGCCCTCTGAACCAGGTGGTCGCCGCCAAATGACACCATTATATTATGGTTATGGCCAGAGCCCGTATGCTCCCCAATGGCATCAAATCCTTGAGATATGAATCAATAGGATATGATCGATAGGGCACAAAGCCCTCTGTTAGCTAAGGTGGATTCAAATTTGTCCCCTTAGACAAACATTCATCCCAGGTCTACAAGGTTCCCTTGGACGAAGCAACCCATGGCTGCCGACAAGGATCCTTCTGTCAGGTTGGGTCGACTACCTCCTCTGACTAAGTAGACCAGGGACCATGATGGCCCGGGATGACGGAACCATGGGATCTTGATCGGGTCCATCATCCATTCCCCCACCATCCGCTCTAAGTGCAAGATGGTGAAAATTTCTATTTTAAATATCAAATCCCTCAATTTTCTAATACCCTAAACCCATGCTGCTACTATATACCAGATGCATGTATCTATACGTATCTGATCGACGACTAGCCTTAATCGAAAGTTCTCTCTCGTTACTGGGAGGGGTAATTAACTATAGGGGCTTGCGCCTATAGGAAACCAGAACTCAGATCATAAAGTCCTCGCAAAATGAGGGCGAAATCTCTGGGTAGTGTCTTATCTACAAACCCATCAGCCTTCCAAAATTTACCCCGAAACTTAACTTCGTTAAAACTCCCCCCCGAAGAAAACAAAACGTGGGTGGAGGCCGGGGCCGAATTTTTGGAGCCCACGAGTATGAGGAAAGAAAATGGGGATCTAAAGTATCAGTGCAAGAGATAAAGAGTCACATGGGAATACTTTTCTGCAAGAGGCACCCGTTAGACAGTAGAGAGAATTTTGAGGGAAGATAGAAAGAGAAGAAGAGGGAATATAGAAAATAGTTCATATTCAATTTGAAGATAATAAGAAATACACAATCATCTAAAAATAGAAATTATGTTAAACCAAAATTTCAAATCTAATCATATGCAAATTGAATCTAACCCTAACTAATTGAAATTTAAATCTAAAATTATCTAACAAGATAATTCATCCTAATTTAAATCAAAATAAATTTGATTATAGAAATACAATTTAAACACTATCGTTGTTAGGTCCCAAGCCCTAGATGACAAAAGTGGAGGGTTTCGTTAGATAGTCGACAGCCAGCCTAAAAATTGTCGAATAATAACGAATATGAATCATTTAATACATTGTGTTAATATTAGGACGTTCCCTGGAAGCGACGTGTTTTTTGGCCTAAATACAATGAGAAGTATGCAAGGGCCACTGCACCAATGCCCAGGTGCAGTGTTAAATAAGCAAGGGTCCCTCATCATAGACGGATGTGGGCAAAGAAGTTAGTCCATTAAACTAGAATTAGGATATAAACATGGAATATATGTTCTCTTATAAGTAAATTAATAGAATAAATAGATATTATGATTCATAGGAAGCTAAATATTTTATGCATTCATGAAATTTAATGGGTTGAAAAGAAGACTAAGGATATTGATAGTTTAAGATTTAAACTATAGTATTCATGCAGGAGTCGTACTGAAAATAGTGTAGGTGTGATTATAGATAAGAGCTTGAAGGATAATGTTATACAAATTAATAGAATTGAAGATAAAATTATATCTTTAAAGATTACCATTTATGCTAACATTATTAATATTATAAGTATTTATATTTCTCAAATAAGTTTGTATATGTGTTCAAAATTTGAATTTTGGAATGATTTAAAAGAATTAGCATAAAAGATATCTTTTGAAGAAAAAAATTTTATTGGGGGAGATTTAAATGGACATGTTGGTAGAGTGGTGGAAGATTTTAAAAACATTCAAGGTGACTATGGGTTTGAAACGACTAATAAAGATGGTAGGACCATTTTATATTTTGCTCTAGTTTATGATTTTGTAATTGCTAACACCTTATTTAAGAAAAGAGAGGAATATCTCATCACCTATAAAAATGGATATAATAAAACTTCGTTTGATTATTTTCTTATAAAAAAATAGAATCGTTTAGACTGCATAGATTATAAAGTCATTTTGAGTAAAAATTTATGAACTCAATATCGCTTATTAGTTTTGGACTTCAAGATGTAGAGGCGAAATATGAAAAATAAAGTAAAATATTATCCTAAAATTAGATAGGGGTATTTAAAAAATGCGAACAAAAATATTTTTGAAAGTAAGATTCAAGATCGCAATATTTTGATTTTGCATGAGAAAACTAATGTTATATGAGAAAAAGTAACTAGTGATATTAAAAAAGTTGTAAAGTATGCAGGTGAGTATAAAAAAGAAAAGCTCTTAATAGTAAAAATAGTTTGCGGTAGAATCAAAATGTGTAAGAAAAGATCAAAAATAAGAAGTTTTGTCTGTGCATGAGAAAGCTAATGTCATGTGAAAAAATGTAACTAGTGATATTGAGAATATTGCAAAAGATGTGCTTGGAGTATCAAAGGGAAAAACTTCTAATAGTAAAAAAAATTGGTGGTGAAATCAAAATATATGTGGGCTCCGAAAATTCGCACCTCGACCTCTCCGCGGACCCTTTCTTTTTCTTCAGGTCATCGAGTGGAAAGTTTTAATGGGTATGTTCCGAGGCAAACTTTCAAAAGACAAATTGGGTTTTGAATAAGATATTGCTCAGAGATGTTGCCCTCATTTTGCGGACTTTATGATCTGAGTTCAGGTTTCCTATAGGCGTAAGCCCATATAGTTAATTACCTCTCCTAATAACAAGAGAGAACTTTCGATTAAGGCTAATTGTCAAACAGATATGTGATGTCTGGTGTATAGTAGAAGAATGATTTGGTATTTAAAAATTTGATATTTAAAATTAAAAATTCACCACCTTGCACTTAAAGTGGATGGTAGGGAGAGTGATGATAGATCAAATCAAGATCCCATGGTTCTGTCTTCTCGAGTCATCATGGTCCCTAGTCTACTTAGTCAGGGGAGGTAGTCAACCCAACCTGACAGAAGGATCCTTGTCGGCGGACATGGGTTGCTTCGTCCAAGGGTATCTTGTAGATCTGGGGTGAATATTTGTCTAAGAGGACAAATCTGAATTCACCTTAGCTAACAGAGGGCTTTGTGCCCTATCGATTATATCCTATTGATTCATATCTCAAGAATTTGAAGCTATTGGAGAGCATGTGGGCTCTAACCATGACCCTAATTTAGTAGTGCCATTTAGTGTCAAAACCACCAAGTTTAGAGAGTCTCTGTCATAACCGTTTACCTGTGGTGTCATTTGACAACGAAACCATCAGATAGATGACATGTGCTACGTTCTTACTAGCAAGAGATAGATTGGGAATGAATCCTAATGATATTCTTGACCAGACATTCGCTCTTTATAAGCTATAGTGATTTTAAAATTTGTCCACCTCAACAAACTGTTGTAGAGGGTGGATGGATTTTACTTTAAGTATTTTGACATTTTTATTTCAATTTTAAATATTTAAATTATGGTGATTTTTGAATTTTGCATTTTCATGGGAATTTAGCAACCATTTTTAAATATTTGAGATTCTCTCCGGTTGAGATTTTTTGTCAACACGGCCATCATCGGAATATTTATGGGCAATTTTCATTTTATTGGTTGAATCTTATCAATTCTGTCTACTTACCGACCGAGGATCAGGTTAGTCGTCGGCTACATGCCTTTATTAATAAATTTTCTTTGTAATAGGCCTCAAAGGCTTAATATGAATGTATAAAATAAATACCCTGATTGACATCGTGACCGCACATTTGTTTGACGGTTCGAGCCATGTCGGCTGCTATCTATTTGCATAGAAGGTCAGTTTCGAACTTAGGTTCATTTCTTGACCCGTGCAGCATTCTCAGATGTCACGTGTATTTGTAACACACTCGCAGGGGCCTATGCGGGTATATGGTTTTGAATGCATTTTGCAAGATGTATTTGTGTAGTAGTTGTATGTATGTAGTGCAGCGGCTGTATACGACATACTTGCATGTTAACATACTCGTGTATATACTTATTTATTTACATATATGCATGTATATTGATATTTTGCATTTGCATGTTGCTTAATCGTGCCTGTATGATATGTTGGTATGCAGTGCAGCAGCATACTACGTGATTGTAGTGCATGATGTATTTGCACAGTGGTGGTATGTATGTAATATAATGGATATATGCATCATATTTGTATGTACACGCATATATTAATATTTTGCATTTTGCGCATTGACTTAATGTGGCGACATACAATAAGCATGTACAATGTGTCGACATGTAAATGCGTTATACTATTATAGCATAATGCATTTTGCGATACCAAATGATATGTCTAAATAGATTATTATGTATGTTGCAATATATGTATGGGGGCTTTTTAAAATATTTGGCACTAATCAATTGTGCGAATGATTATCATTTGATTGTGTGCAATATTATATTTGGAAGCTTGTAGACGCCTTCTATCCGCTTTTACGAGTGTTGCGGATCCGGTGACGTAATTTAACAGCACGTTGAGCTTCACTTGTCTCACATAGACAGTGTTATTTGGCTCATTCATCTCCTACATATCGCTACTTTTTTCTGTGTTTAGCTCGTGGGGGTGTATTTTTGCCTGTGACTGCACTGTATGACGCATCAGGAGCCTTGCACCAGTGCTCCATAGTTTTACTACAAATTCCCTACTTTTGCCAATAGGTGAATCGTAGAGTTGCGATATGGGTCATTTGCTACTTTGTGTAGATAGAGATGCTGTGCACTGCAAGCTTTATTGAATATGTTTGTAGCTCGTTAGTAGATATCCAAAGGTTACTAGCCGTCGTATGTGGATCGTTGTATGCTTTGCAAATCTTCCATTGTCATCTACGGGCAAATTACACTGAGTACAAATCTTCTAGTGCGACTTGTAGGTTTTTGCATTTGTTACGTATTGATTGTTTTGCTTGATGGGGGTTCAGTTGGATTACATCAAGGATCAGCTTTAAGCATGTATCTTTTTGCTGTAGTCATGAAGGTTCTTACTAGACATTTGCAAGATGATGTATCCTAATGTATATTTTTTGCTGATGATACTCTTCTTGTTGATAAGCCTAGAAAGGTAGTTGAAAGAAAATTTGAATTATTGAGGTCAACCTTACAGTCTAAAGGTTTTTGTTTAAGTAGATGTAAAACTGAATATATTGAGTGTAATTTTATTAGTGATAGATCTAGTGGGGGGATTGTGACTTTGGGTGATCAAGTGATTAAAAAGAGTACATATTTTAGATATCTCGGATCTATTGTTTAAAGTGGTGGTGAAATAGACAGGAATATTATTAGTAGAATTCATATTAGATGGTTGAAATAGAGGAAATGCATCGGGCCTACTGTGTGATAGAAAAGTACCCCTCAAACTTAAGGGAAAATTCTATGAGATGGTGGTAAGACATGCAATATTTTATGACGCAGAATGTTGGCCATTAAAAGAAAAGCATAAAATTAAGTTAAGTGTTACAAAGATGAGGATGCTTAGATGGATGAGTGGCTTTGTTCTTAGAGATATAATATGAAATGAGTATATACGTGAAAAGTTTGGAGTAGTTCCAGTGCCATATAAGATTAGAGAGAGTCGTCTTAGATGGTTTGGTCACATAAAACATCGGCCTTCCAATGACCCGGTTAGGAGAGTAGATGTGCTACATCTGGCCTACGTTAAGCAAGGTAGAGGTAGACCTAAAAAGACTTAGATAGAAAGTATTAGAAATTACATTTTTTTAATAGATTTAAATGAGAATTTGACTCTTAATAGGACACAATGAAGAAAAAGGATTCATGTAGCCGATTCCATGTAGGGGGATAAAGGTTTGTTGTTGTTGTATAAGAGAGCATAACCTATAAAGGTAAAATAAGTGAGAAAAAAAACACACAAATATTGCACTATAAAATCAATGAAAGACAATGAAAAAAAAGGGTTTTGAAAAGTTTAAATAAACGGCTGTAGATTCATGGAGAGATTTCATTTCGTTTCCCCAACTTTCCTTCAATCTAAACAAAGCCTAAGTGACGAGGCACAGCACCTGTACAAATATGAAAGGAAACACTTGTAGATCTCAAGTATTTCCTATCAATCTTCGAAAAACAGCGAGAATTCTCCACAAAAATCCACACAAAATCAAGAAAATAATAAATAATTTGTATTATTTGATGAAATGGAAACGGAAAATACCAAGATATAATTGATCCTCTATTCGAGAGGAGGATCTATCTCTCCCAAATCTCTAGACGCCGCTAGAGCCCAATTAAAAACCTAAATCTAAGAGATCTCAAATTTCAGCCAAATTCAAGATGCCCTAACCCTAGGAAAACCAACTATTTAATGCATACAATTCAAAAGGAAATCTCTAAACAGTCCTTACATTCAAATTTCCCTCCTAACTCCCCCAAAAATCCTTCCGAAATTGCTCCATTGGCATTGGCAGTTTGGTCACGCATACAGGAAGAGGCAGAACACTTCCGCCTGTTCCGCCTGAGCCAGTCCCGTGTGGACCGGCTGGACCGATCCATTGGACCGGCTGAACCGATCCATTGGACCGGTCTAATGATACTCTCATCCCAAAGATCCACCTTACCCTCAAGGTGGAAGGATGGGACGTTGTTGATAGCTTTCTTTAGCTGCTCTGTTAGTGGCCATGCTTTCGTCCACTGGAACCGAGCTAAAGCTTTCCCTTCCAAACATAGAGCCATTGTCGTCAGCCTCTCCTCCTTCGTCACCCCATGCACCATGAGATACATCTCCACCCAGTACACACACTCATAAGAATCCTCCCTTTTAAATACTGACATCCCCAACTTCCTCACCCTAGGATCACTACCACCACCCAAATAGCTTCTTTCTCCTCCAGTATAGCAGTTGTCGTGATCCCTCTATATTTCTCCCTGTATCGTGGGTGGGAATCCCACCTTCCTTCCCTTTGCCTCACATGAACCAATCCCCATGGTTCGGCCCATCCCCCTCCTTCGGTCGTCCACTTCCCTTGCCCAAAAGACCTCCCATAGGGGTCGGCCACCCCACCACCTTCACCACGAAATGCCCTTCCTATTGTCCCCCCATCCAATAACCCTATTCCTCCCCTTATCGGAGCCCTCAGATGTGGCTCTTGACCCTCTCCTTCTCCGATAAGTGGCTCCCCTTGCCCAAAATACCTCTCATAATGGTTGTCCGCCCTATCGCCTCCACCAAAAGATTTCATCTTTGTTGTCCTCTCATCTAGAAACCCTGATCCACCTCTTATCGGAGCCACAGGAGATGACTCTTGATGAAAGAAACTCCCCTCGTCAAACTCCTCTTGTCTGATCTCCTTTCCCTTCGATTCGGCCAAGAGAATCCCGGTCAAATCTTGGTTAGGGTTAGCCATCGAAATCACTCTTGAAGTTTTTGTTTGCATCTCCAAAAGTCTTCTTAACATCTCCTCCACCTTCAAAATCGGTTTTCTATATATAAAAATCTTTCTTTCATGGTAGAGAACTTCTCCATGCCGGTTTTGAATTGCTCCATCTCGCCTTCTAGCGCCTCCATCTTCTTTGCTGCCATTAATTAGATCTAGGCTCCAATTGCAAAAACAGCGAAAATATCTTATTTTTCTGTTGACCTCTGAATCAAAAAAAAAAATCAAATAAAAAAATATATACCTCTGTCGAATCCTACCGAACCCACCGTCGCTACAGTCGCGTCCCATGCCATGCGAACAGCGCCGTATGCAGTCCTCGATCGAGTTCTTTGTCTCGACGCTTCTCCCGCTGTCGTTAAAAGCAACGTGAGAAGAGCCCTTAGCTCTTGTCTCTCACGCGCAGAACTCCAACCAGCCTCCAAGCCTTCGCTATCCACTTCTTCCTTCGCAAACCAACGAAGCCCCCCCGACCTCCTTCTTCCACTGTCGAAGACACAAGACTCCCGCAGAACTCCCGCTCCAACCCCGTCTCCTCTCCGACACAAACCTTCCATCGCCGCTGCCCTGTTCGCAAGACCGCACATAGAGAGAGAGAGAGAGAGAGAGAGAGAGAGAGGGAGGAACTTTGCCCCTACCATAGTCGAACCTAACGCCGAAGCCGACTCCTGCTCCTGCGACCAAGATCCTTAGCCCGACGCCTGGACTCGTGCCCTCCGATCTCTTCAAGCCGCACCTCCCTGTACCGAACCTTCCCAGACCCGACTCTTCTCTCCTCTGCCTCCTTCGGCTCCCGGTTGCTGTTCGGCTCCGCTCCTCCCACGACTTCCCTTCCTGTCAAGTTCGAAAGCTACGACATTTTAACTAGAAGCAGCGACGGGAGCTGCTCACTGTGAGGGATCGGACGTAACGACATTTGATCAGAAGCAACCACAGTAGCTCGCTCGCAGTGAAGCCCTGCCCTAGTTGATCGAGCCATTGCCGACCTCACCTCCTTCGACGACTCCTCTTCTAATCGGCTCGGAAATTACAACATTTTAATTGGAGTCATCGACTGGAGCCTAATCACTATGAAGGTAATTTTCTACCTTTCACATGCTCTTCGGCCAAATCCCTTAAATCTGCTATAAGCATAAGAAGGAGATGGGGGATTTATTTTGCAATGGAATTTGACAGATTCCTAAATCCCATTTTGTTCAAATCCTGTACAAATCACATCTATTTTCTCTTAAATTTAAACTATTTTTTTTTTATAATTAATAATAAGTGTTATTATATTTAATTATAATTAATTATAATTAAATACTTAATTATATTTAATCACTATTAATAATGATTAATTTTAATTAAAATAAATTATAATTAACTTTTATTGTTATTATAGTTAATTATCATCAATAGTTAATTATAATAACTTAAAATTAATTATAATTAATTATTTTTAAATTTAAATTAATAATTATTAAATCGTAATTGATTATGATTAATTATTAATTATTGTTAATTATTTTTAAATTATAGTTCATTATTATTAAATATAATTAATTTTAATTAAAAAAAATGAAAATGAAAAGAGAAATGCAAAGAGAGCTCTTCTCTCGCCTCGATCCGTGTGCCCTCCACCCCGTCGCCGGCCGAACGCAAAGGTATAACCCCTCGATCCATAAAACTTTGAGAGATCGATTTCGAAGTCTGCAGCGCGACAAAACAATCACCTATACACGCTTTTCGTAGCGTGGTGGGAGGAAGTTCGTCGCGGTGCTCTCGACGAATCGGGTAATCACTTCGAGAGTTCATCCCGTCGTTCGCGACGCACCGACAAACCGCCTATACACGCTTTTTGTAGCGTGGTGGGAAGGGAACCCGGTGCGGCGCCTACGACAAAGTGGGTGATCACCTAAAATCTCTTTTTCGGCATTCGCGGCGCACCAGCAATTCGCCTATACACGTTTTTCGTAGCGTGGTGGGATGGAAAGCCGGTGCGGCGCCTATGGCGAGAATGGGATATTCATAAGTACCCGCTCGCGGGGAAATAACTGTGTTTTTCAAACAGGTGCTGTCGAAGACCCATACACGCTTTTCGTAGCGTGGTGGGGGATTGAAGACTTTACACGATCGCGGTGTCCTCGAAAGAGGGCACCTACCATACACGCTTTTCTTAGCGTGGTGGGAAAGGCCCAGTTTTCTCGTAGTTTCCCCTAAACAGGGGAGACGCCGGGAGGCTGCCGAAATTTCGGGTGAAAATACGACTACACTCATACCTGTTTGAACTCAAAAGGACTTGTACTCAAACAAGAACAGATGACTTGTGAACATGAATCTGAACAAAACTCAAATGAACTATAACGTGAATTAGAATTAAATAACAACATTTGAACTACAAGGAAACTTTGAACTTCTACAAGACAACAGAGGACTTTGATTTGGACTTCAGCCATAACATATGCGAAGGACTTTAACTCAAACAATTTCAACAAGAGAACATGAACTCAAACTGAACTCAACAAGAGCTTGATTTGAGTAATAATACCGAAACTCTAATGAGATGATAAGAAATTGTCAATTCAATTTGAATGTGAAGTACTAACCAAAGGAAGTTCAAGTCACTCAAATGTCATGAAAGCAAGTCGAAGGACTCAAAGGAACGTAGATGGGTAATTGTAAATGATGATTTATAATAAACAAAGTTTATGCCCATCACTCACAAGCAACGAGAAGATTTATGACATACACAATCAATGCTTGCAAACCCATGATACCCCTATGGGTAATAACAAGTGGCATCCCAATCAACGTACCTACAATCAAAAATATAAAGCTTTCAAATAAATGTTGAAGGGCTCTCATGCCGATCGAGATGCAAATATCAATAAACAACAATCATCTGTGGATGATGAACAACCACAAGCAATGACTGGTGATGAACGAGTTCTCTACATCTCACTCACCAATAACAAGCAGAAATGAATGCATAGCTTGATGAAGGATGAAAGCATTACAAGGAGAGTTGTCAGTGGATGTGATTATGGACATACAGAGAAAATAGTAACTTGTCGGTAGAATATGCATGGAAAGAGTATAATGAACATGACTTGTTCGCAGTCAATGCCAATTAGCTTACAAATGGGCTCGTTAATCTGCATGCGATACCTGTCGGTGATTAGAAGCAACAGGATGATTGATACACAGTGAAAGTGGATACCAATGACCTATTGCAGAAGGCTCATCTTACGCACCGTATATCAATTATAAGCAGAAACAAGAAATATACAGCATGCACAGACAACCACGGACCACTGTAGGAGATGCTTAATGTATACAGTGTATAGTCTACAAGTACGATGCAAGAAAAGCTGTGATGAATGCGAACATATGTCGATAATGACGGAAGATGTGCCGTAGATGTAACAGTGATAACCAAAAGTAAACAACGAATGTTACAATGTTCGTTTGATCGAAAACTGCTAGCATTACACAAAAAGATTGGTGGTGAATGCAGTTCAACTAACATTCAATAACATCATGCAAGCAAATATATCAAATCTCAGTAAGCTATGATGATTAGCATGTAATAATGTGCTCGCAGTCAATATGTTGGGAGAGATAGACGACAGATGTGAGCTCCTACGAGTCAATATATGAAATCTCTCATATGCAAAGCACATACAAATTATTTTAGCAAGGATACCGTAGCATCTCTACAGTTAACGACTATCCAATGCAAGACAAATACACTCAAGTGGTATGCAGCTAAGGTTGTGATATCCCTACAGTTGAGGTCGATTCATTCGTAGACAAATATAGCCATTCCATGTGAGCTACGATGATAAAAAAAATCATTTGTGGATAACACCAGTGGATAGGTAGTAAGTGCAGCAAGTCCTCTGTGGATACGAGTACACATATTCTATGCAAGCAAATATACGAGGTTACAACAAATCCAAATTCCTACTAACCGTCGTAAGAAGCCTCTCATGTACGAAAAATATCATCTACGAGCAGGATGTCTAAAGGTTACAACAAATATAAGTCCCCGTGAGTTTCTACAAAAGCAGGAGACTCGTTAGTGTACTACAATCTACCCGCGTAAATCATGCAAGTAGTGCACGACAGTCTACCTGTACAAGGCAGAAAACAATTCGATCCCCGAGTTGCTACAAAATGCCACCGAATCTGCAACATCCGTACAAGCAGACAGAAGGCGTTTACAAATATTCCTACAATATCCCCGCACGTGCACCTTAATTGGTATACACATAGGAACACAAAAGGGGGGATATGCAATCAAAACCCGCATGGACCCCGGCGAGCGTATTATTCGTACACACGTAACGTCTAGGGATGCTGCGCGGGTCAATAAGTGAATTTCAGTTCGAGCCCGATCCTCCTATACGGGTAGATAGGAGTCAACACGGCTCGAACCATTACAAAAATATGCGGTCGCGAGATCGACCGAGATATTTATTTTATAGTTCATGTTAGGCCTTCAAGGCCTATAATCAAGAGAATTCACTAACAAAGGCATAAAGCCTACGAAACCCGATCTTCTGTCAATTACTAGACTGAGTCGACAAGGTTCAAAATACAAAAAATATGAATGACCCCACACCCCGATGATGGCCGTGTTGAATGTTAATATCAACCGGAGGGGTTCACAAACATTATCAAATGCCACCCAAATTCTCACAAAATCCAAAAATCTTTCCAACTCCAAATATTTAAAAATTGAAATCCAACTATCAAAATACTTAAAGCATAATCCATCCAACCTCTGCAACAGTTTGCCGAGGTGGACAGATATAAAAAAACACTTCAGCTCATAAAGAGCTAATGCCTGGTCGAAAATATCACTAGGATCCATTCTCAAACAATCTCCTGCCAGCAAGGACGTGGTACGAGTCCTCTAACCGGCAGTTTCGCCGCCAAATGGCACTGCAGGATAAACGGTTATGACTCGGGGCCCTCTGAACCAGGTGGTCGCCGCCAAATGGCACCATTATATTATGGTTATGGCCAGAGCCCGTATGCTCCCCAATGGCATCAAATCCTTGAGATACGAATCAATAGGATATGATCGATAGGGCACAAAGCTCTCTGTTAGCTAAGGTGGATTCAAATTTGTCCCCTTAGACAAACCTCCAACCCAGGTCTACAAGGTACCTTTGGACGAAGCAACCCATGGCTGCCGACAAGGATCCTTCTATCAGGTTGGGTCGACTACCTCCTCTGACTAAGTAGACCAGGGACCACGATGGCCCGGGATGACGGAACCATGGGATCTTGATCGGGTCTATAATCCATTCCCCCACCATCTGCTTTAAGTACAAAATGGTGAAATTTCTGATTTAAATATCAAATCTTCAAATCCTCAAACCCCCAAACTCATGCTGCTACTATATGCCAGATAATGCGTATTTCTTACGTATCTGATTGACGACTAGCCTTAATCGAAAGTTCTCTCTCGTTACTGATAGGGGTAATTAACTATAGGGGCTTGCGCCTATAGGAAACCAGAACTCAGATCATAAAGTCCTCACAAAATGAGGGCGAAATCTCTGGGTAGTATCTTATCTACAAACCCATCTGCCTTCCAAAATTTACCCTGGAACTTTAATCCGTTAAAACTCCCCCCGAAGAAAAGCTAAAGCGGGCGGAGGCCGGGGCCGAATTTTCGGAGCCCACATTTTTCTCCCAAGAAACCGCTCTGATACCAATTTGATAGGAAACACTTGTAGATCTCAAGTATTTCCTATCAATCTTCGGAAAACAGCGAGAATTCTCCACAAAAATCCACACAAAACCAAGAAAACTGTAAATAATTTGTATTATTTGATGAAATGGAAACGGAAAATACCAAGATACAATTGATCCTCTATTCGAGAGGAGGATCTATCTGTCCCAAATCTCTAGATGCCACTAGAGCCCAATAAAAAACCTAAATCTAAGAGATCTCAAATTTCAGCCAAATTCAAGATACCCTAATCCTAGGAAAACCAACTATTTAATGCATACAATGCAAAAGGAAATCTCTAAATAGTCCCTACATTCAAATTTCCCTCTAACTCCCCCAAAAATCCTTCCTAAATCGCTCCGTTGGCTTTGGCGATTCGGTAGCGCATACAGGAAGAGGCGGAACACTTCCGCCTATTCCACCTGAGTCGGTCCCGTGTGGACCGGCTGGACCAGTCCATTGGACCGGTCTAACAAAATACTTGGGCTTTACCTAGTAATGTTGTGTTGTTTCATCACTGTGGTGTACTCTTTTGGTAGGAAATAACATCATAGTTATTCTTACAGATATACATAAGCCATACTCAGCAAGTGTGTTGCCTATATGATCATGATGCCATGGAGGAGGTGCACGTGCTACATAGCCATTTCATAACATGTTTTCCACGAAAATAAGAAGTATAATACATCAGGGTTTTTAAAATCAAAGCTGCTGAAAAATAATACCAAACAAGGTCATAAATTTTGAGAAAAATGTCTCAAACCTTAAAGAAATAATAAAAGAGGAAAAATTGTACCATGGAAAGTCCAGATTGTAATTATGCATGCTCATGGCAACAGTTCCGCGTTTTTTGCCTGGTCCCCAGGGTAACACTAGGTTCAGATAGCAATCTCCGGGAGAGGCATTTTCCAGAAGTTCCATGAATTGAAATCCTCCTATGGACAGGTTCATATGAGGCATTTTATAATTCGAGTAACAAAACCTTTTGGAAGTATCAAACTATGAGAATAACTGTCAACCACCCTTACATTTATTCAAGGGAAGCTTGTGAAAGAAAGCTCTTTTAAAAGAAAAAGATAAATCCAGTTCGTGATAAAATATAGGTTATAGGTTCAACCTGTTCCCTAGAGGACATTGGAGGAAACATGCCATTTACAAGAGCATGAAGTGAAGTATATGATTTTGTATCAACTCTGCGGTTCACTGCGACTTCACCCTGACCATCCAACAAAAAACAAAGGAATGGGCATGGAATGAGACCAAGAGTAGAAACATGGATGGTTTAGTGATAGTTCAATTGGTGCAATTCAGAGTTGGAACATCAAAATCTCACCTTGGGATTAATGATGAAGATCTTTCCCCGAGGAATACCAACTTTAAGATAGCTAACCTCATCAGTGTCTCTATTGCCAAAACCAGCATAGAATGGGTTGCAGTCTATAGGAAATAATGCCTTGATAACCTGAAACATATCGAACAGCTGTTCAAGCTACTTAATCCATAAAGCTCTAGTCAATGTAAGAAAAGATAAGGGAGACATCTTTACATGAAGAAACAAATAGAATATGTAGAGAATTTCAGTAAATCATGAGCAGTTGAAGGTAAAACAGCTAGTCACAAAAACACGCATTAAACTACTAAGCGACCCCAGTGTTAAAAGAGATGGAGAGTTTCTCATAGCAATATAACCAAACCATGAATTTAGGGGCTCATGAAGCAATTCTTATCAAAGGAGGAGTTGAAAGACACTTTGTTCCTATAGCTATAATACCATGAAGGGAGGAAAAATGATCTGAATTTTGTGTGTATTTCATTGGGGTTTTGTTTATTTATATGGTAGGATTCTAAATTATAATTAATAATTTCTACTTCTGAAAACTACAAATTACATTGAAAATACTACAAGATATAATACACCTTGCATATATTTATTTCCCTGAAAATTTACGAGGGATTTTCGTCCCTTTAGGCCCATGGATTACTAATGATTGACGGAAAAATGGGCAGCCAATTTTGCAATCCCACAGATTGTCAAGATAGCCAATACAATCCATCACCAAATATAACAAATCCTAAACATATTGCAGACAATGTCATAATGTAATATCACTTTATATTCAAATATACTTCTCAACTTGCAAACCCACAAATCTTTTCTAAGATGCACCAAATGAACATCTCATGTCATCCTATAAATTTAAATATCATCAAAATAAATAACAATGAATTTTCCAGCAAAAAGTCATAAGCCATGATTAATTATACTCATAAAAATATTAGGTGTATTGGTTAATTCAAAAGACATCACTAACCATTCATAAAATTTTAGTCTTAAAAGCAGTTTTTTTATGGTCATTTTCTCTCATTCTCAGTTATTGATAGATATTTTTCAAATCAATCATATAAAATGTCATAACAACATTCATTGTATCTGGCATATCATCCAAATAAAATATAAAAATCTATATTAAATGGTGATTTTATTGATAGCTTTACTATCTACACACATGCACTAACTCGCATCTTTTTAAAGTGTAAACAAAGCTAAGACAACACACTTACTCATGCTCTTTCTATAAATCCTTTTTTAAGCAAATGATCAACTTGTCTCTTAAGATTGACATATTTATATGCATTCATCTTATAATGAGAAAATTAAACAGTGATGATTCATGTACTAAATTAATAGCATATGGTATATCCTTAAGTGCTGATAATTCATTAGAAAGATCATCAAGAAAACTATCTTAAAAAGCATACAAGACTTGTTTGTCATAATCACGTAAAATCACAATCTCATGCATGACATTGTTCAATCCAATATCTATGAAGGCATAAATCACACTATTCTGCCTAATATATTTCTCATATATATGCATGTTGGTTCAAAATATGCAAAAACTTGCACCGCATTGGGAGCACTAAATTATTTTGTAGACTCGGATTCACTCATTTATTTTGTAGGTTTCAGAACTACCTCATTAGTATTGAAAACATTAGTATTAGACCTTCTAAAATGAGTAACATCAAGATCAAATAAAGAAAGTCTAACCAAAAATATTGTGAGCAACATCCATTGTCAACACATTATATCAAATCTCATAAGTATAAATAGCTATCTAAATTGGAAATAAACAACTTTGGAACATAGAAATAGTAGTTTTATTTTCTAGATTGTCTTATATGATTGTGGATGTAATTTTTCTTTTATCAAGGATAACTATTATAACTAGAAAGTGAAATGCGTACAACAAAGATAATTATCAGGAATTATAAGGATAAAAAATAAAAAATTCATGAGACAATATAAAGATAGCATGAAAGCCTAGAATACAAAATCCTTAGGAATACTCAAACCACAAAATATAATTATTTGGATTGTCTTGCTTGATACCTGATGAAAACATGGGAATGAGGACAGAATTTTGTTTTTATTCATGCCGAAACCTCCTATTCATGAGTGTCAACAATCTGGTTCTCACATCTGAATCATAAAACTATTGAGACCTAATCGTCACTATGTTCATAAATTAGAGGTGAGGAGTTGTAGAAAAAACTGGATCAATATCAATATTAATGCTTGTAGATGTAGTATGTAGCAGTGACCATCTCTATGGGACTTGTAGAAGCAAGGAAAAGAGCTTCTAATTCCAAAGAACAATTTAAGACTGATTCTAAATTATGATTGCCAAACTTAACCTAAAAGACTGGCCTCCAAAAATATAAAAGGTCAGATTTGATCATTTGGTTTTATGTTTTACACTTGATAACTAGATTTTCTCATATTCGGAGTGACCATGAAGCACTCAAAGAAATAATGCCTAAAAATTTTGTGGGAAGAATAATATGAGAAATTTCACTCTTCACTAATATCCATAAGTCAAGAAACCAAAAAAACACCTCCTTTTCTAATTGAGAACTAACTTCTAATTCAACAAAACACTTGCCACATAAGACCTAGCAAGACCAATAGTAGCATTATCCACATGCAGTGATTTGCCAAATATAGAACACATGTTATATAAAGTCGATTAGTTTAAAAAATATAAATGTTGAGGGAATGCAATTCGAATAGGAGCGATAGATGTTTCCTCAAAAGAGTCAAAATGAGGAGACATTTTTCGCATGCATTAGGAAGCCACTGATGAAGTAGAATTATTGAGAGAAAGGTTTAACGTAGTATACTTTTAAAGATAGTATAATAATATGATATTATTAGGATCAGTGAGGTTAAAAGAATAGTCACTAACAAAATGTCAATCGGACATAAATTTGTGGATAACCTCTAAGTGGGGGTATCCCAAAAAGAACTTGCCAACAATAAAAAAACACAGAGGCTTAGTAAACTCAGAGGTCTCTCTTTTGTGAAAAGGAGTGCAGGTTTGCTTTGATACATGAATGAATGCTAATGATGAGGCAATAATGGATCTTGATGATAAAAATAAAGGGAAATGTTTGGATGGAGAGGAATTAAATTTTGAATCATTCAACTCACCAATAAAAATTGCAAAGGAAGGAGAAGGGTGAGCAAGAGGAGGCACAATTTCTAGAGGTATAGAAGCAGGAGCAGCCTTCACGAAGAAAATGAGCATCAGAATAAGTGGCGACAACAGTGACAAAATTGGAGGTTCAACTGAAACCTTACGGACAATGAAAGTGGGAAGAGGGGAATAAGTAGAGATAAAGGAGAGAGTGTTGATCTATGCTGCCCAATAAGTACAAAGGCATAGAAGGCAAATATTTAGAACTAGAAAATAGAAAAGTTACCAACAGGAGGAAAAAAAAGTTTGCAAAAGAGAGGGACAACAACGTCGTATCCCTAACCTAACTAGACATCGGGAAGGCATGTTGGATTGATGGCCAAGCCCCGCTCCCCGGCACGAGGCAAGAAATCTGAGTGCCCCTATGCAAAAGCACAGTAAACGATAACACCAAACGCGCTAAACAATATCCATCCCCAATCAAAGATGAGGTTGGGTGCCCCTCATGCATGAGCGCTGAGGTGCAAGGGTGGATGTGACACGGTCAAGGAGCAAAAGTTAGTGATTCACTAACAAACAAGATTTCCTTTGTGGTTGGCTTCACACCTTAGTGACTTTTTAACCTCATTGGATCATATTTGAGCTTGATCTAGGTTGAGTTTGGGTTAATTTCTTTTAGGCATGTTTATTATTTGAGTGATTTATGACAAACTAATACACAACATTCATACAACTCTCACTTTTAATGATAAGTTTGCAAAATTTCCCCTCATTTTAAAATAAGTTTAAAAAATTAAAATTCTTTTCTAATCATACTCAATCATTGAAATGCATAACATTCAAATAAGTATCAACTAAAACACCTTTATAATCACTAATATTCCTCTCAAAAGATTAGAATTATCATTTATTTGTGAATATTCAAATTATAGGATTTATCCAGATTTCAAATTGAATCAGTTTGAATTATCCATGAAACCCTATTTATATAAATAGGGTAATGCATACATTATAAATAATTATTTTATTATGAATGAAATTTGAATCAAAATCCTCTTTTCCCTAAAAATATCTCCTCTCTTTCCCATGGCTCCTTCTCTCTCCAACTATAAGATCTTGATTCCCAAGACTCCCTCATGATTCTTTCTCCCCACACAATTTACCAATCATGAGATACCTTGCAGTTCTCTCTCTATTTATCCAAGCGTAATTTTCCCAAATTCCTGTCCTGCTTCAACCAAGATTTATCCACTATTTTTCTCTCCCTTTGTCCTCTTAAAGCTAAAGGGTTGAAGAATTCCAACAAAGATGCTACAATCAAAGCAATCAAGAAGGAAGAAGATCAAGGAGATCACCAACAAGAGCCCTTCATCATGTCTATCAGTTTGTTATCTATTAGAAATGAGAATTTGAGAGGGAAAGCTTGAAACTTTATTCAATGTAATCCCTATTTATAAACTATACAAGGTGCTTTAAATAAAGGAACTCATAACTACAGAATAAAATCCTTCCTACTACTGTTGTCTAACTAAGGAAAGCAATTATCGTGAGATGGGATTCCCACGGATCTCTACTTGCGACCGTGGGATTAATGTTGTATTGAATGGATGAGATTTAACACTCCCCCTCAAGCTGGGGAATATAGATCAGTCATTCCCAGCTTGGCAATCATTTTGGTAAAGGTAGAGCCGTCCACTCCTTTAGTAAGGATATCTGCAAGTTGATCTTTTGATGGAACATGGTGAATACATACTAGATCATTGTCTAATTTTTCTTTAATAAAATGTCTGTCCACTTCTATGTGCTTCGTCCTGTCATGTTGGACTAGATTGTGGGCTATGCTGATTGCTGATTTATTGTCACAGTGTAGCTTCATGGGTTTGTCCCACTTGATCTTTAGGTCTTCTAAAATTATCTTGATCCATAATAGCTCACATATTCCTAATGCCATAGCTCTATATTCTGCTTCAGCACTAGATCTTGCTACCACATTCAGCTTCTTGCTTCTCCATGTAACTAGGTTTCCTCCTATGAATGTGCAGTATCCAAAGGTAGATCTCATGTCTACTGGTGATCCTGCATAATCCGCATCAGTATATGCTTCTAAGGTTACTCCATGGTCTCTTCTAAAGAGAATTCCTTTCCCTAGATTCCCCTTAAGGTAGTGCAATATCCTGTCCACAGCTTGCATATGAGTCTATTTTGGATTCTGCATAAATTGACTGACCATACTTACAGCAAATGCTATATCTGGTCTGGTGTGGGAAAGGTAAATCAATTTTCGCACATCTGGATCTTCTTTAGTTTCTCCCAATTTGAGATTCTGTTCTACTGGTGTCGGTGCAGGCTTACAGGTTAGTTTCCCTGTTTCTTTCAGAAGATCTTTGATGTACTTTTGTTGTGAGATGAAGATTCCTTTGCTGGAGTGAGCCACTTCAATTCCAAGAAAGTATTTTAGTCTACCAAATTCTTTGATGTCAAATTCCTTGGTAAGACTTTTTCTTAGACTTTCTCTTTTTCATTATTTCCAATCAAGATAATATCATCCACATACACTAGCAATATCGTGACTCCCCCTGAGTCTGAGTGTTTAAAGAATAGTGTATGATCCCCTTGGCTTTGTTTATACCCATTAAGGAGCATAAACTTAGAGAATCTTCCAAACCAGGCCCTTGGTGATTGTTTGAGCCCATATAGGGCCTTTTTTAATTTGCACAACTTGTTTCCTCCAAAATTTTCCTTAAATCCTAGTGGTATTTCCATAAATATTTCTTCTTCCAGATCCTCATGTAGGAATGTGTTTTTTACATCCAATTGTTCCAGATGCCATTTATACTTAGCTGTTATTGAAAGTAGAATTCTGATAGTGTTCATCTTGGCTACTGGTGCAAAAGTTTCCTGGTAGTCAATGCCATATATCTGAGTGTAACCTTTCGCCACTAGTCCTACTTTGTATCTTTCTAGTGTACCATCAGCTTTGCATTTTACAGAGAACACTCATTTGTAGCCGACCGATTTTTTTCCTGTCGGTAGATTGATGATCTCCCATGTCTTGTTCTTCTCTAGGGCCTGCATTTTATCTTTTATGGCATTTTTCCAATTTACATCAAATAGTGCCTCAGAAATATCATTAGGAATATGAATATCATCTAGTGTAACCAAGAAGTTTTTGTGTGTGGAGGAAAAATTACTGAAGGATATAGAGTTGGTTATAGGGTATAAGGGAAGCGGAGAGTTTACCTTACTTTCAGGAGATGGCTCAGATTCTTGGATCTGCTTCGGAGCACAGGTTGAACTTGTACGCCTGGAATATACCTTCCCAAATCTAAGGATAGTTTTGTCTTCAGCTTCCCTATTTTGAGTTTCAGGAGGATTTGTTTGATGTGGTGGAGGAAGGTCAAGAGGTGCAAGTATACTTTCATCATCTTCCTTTGTTTCAGTCTCCCCCTGAAGATGAGGATTGGTAAAGTAGGAGTTTTGTTCATCAAAAGTGCCATCCATGGATACAAGCATTTTCTTTGTAGGGGGGTGATAGCATTTGTACCCTTTCTGGGTGGCTGAGTATCCAATGAAGATACATTTGAGTGCCCTTGGATTTAGTTTTCCTCTGTTCTGGCTGTGGACGTGAACATAGGCAGTGCACCCAAAGATTCTGGGTGTAAGGTTATTATGGGTTCGAAACTCGGGGTAAAAGGAGGACAAAATATCCATTGGAGCTTTCATTCCCAGGGTTTTTGACGATAGTCAGTTTATGAGGTAGGTGGCAGTTAGGAGAGCTTCTCCCCAGTAGGATTTGGGTATAGTATGGTGGAGTAAGAAGGAACAAGTGGAGGCTAGGAGGTGACCATTTTTCCTTTATGCAACCCCATTTTGTTGTGGGGTGTGAACACAGGAGGACTCGTGGATGATACCTTCACTCTGAAAGTAAGAGTGTAGGGTTTGGTTGAAGTAGTCTTTAGCATTGTCTGAATGAAATCTCTTTATTTTGACCCCAAATTGATTTTGAATCATGGTGTGAAAAATAGGAAGAATGGTGCTAACGTCGGATTTATTTTTGAGGAGATAGATCCAAGAAAGCCGAGTGCAGTCATCAATGAAAGATACAAACCAACGAGCCCCGGAGATGTTGGGGATTTTTTAGGGTCCCCATATGTCACTATGAATGAGATAGAAATGAGTATTGTATCTTTCATTTTTATTTGGAAAGGAAGTTCTTTTATGTTTGGCTAATTCACAAGTTTCACAATGAAATTTTTTATTTCCAATTTATGAAAAAGTTTTGGATAAATGTGTTTCAAGACTTCTACTGATGGATGTCCTAATCTGAAGTGATTAAGACAAATGACAGATTCCTCTTCCAGTTAGTGTTGTCAACTAGGGATAACATAGAGTAGCTAGATTTGTTTGGCTCTTCAAGATAGTACAACCCACCTTTTTCTTTAGCAAGTACAATCATCTTCCCCGATTCCTGATCCTGAAACAGGCAAAAAGTAGGGTTCAATAAAGCTTGGCAATTATGGTCTCTGGTAAGTTTCTGTATGGACATAAGATTTGTGGATAATTGAGGAACATGGAGCACATTTTTTAGAGTGAGGGAAGGGGATAAGTGTATGTCTCCTTGGCCTTCTACTATGACAAGAGAACCATCAGCAGTGATGATTTTCTTGTCTATTGGGCAAGGATCATACTTGATAAAGTGGGTAGTGGAATTTGTCATATGATCTGTGGCTCCTGAGTCAATGATCCATATTCCTTTTGAATGACTTCTAGAGATACTTAATCCGGTGAATATAAGAAACTTACCTGAAAGTGCAAGAGAGGGAGATGCAGGAGGTTTTTAAAGAGATATCAGGAGTTGTCTGAGTCTTTTAATGTCTTCTTTATTGAAGCTGTGGGATGAGTTTTCTTCAGACATTGTGATATCACAAGATTATATCAGCAATGAAGGTTGATTATATCAGCAATAAAGGCTGATATTTATAGGGTTTTAATTAGGTCTTAAGTCTGATCGGTCGCTGGTTCTATCAAGCCGCTTAAATAGGAGGCCTTTTTTTTCTCGTCGGGACGCTCGGATCGTCTGATTTCCGCACGCAAAGGCTTTGCCCGGCTTCGAGCTTCGTCGTTCGTGAGGGACTTCCGACTTCGGCTTCGTTGCTTCGCGGGAGTTTCCCTTCAGCCCCGAATGAGCCGAAGAAGTGACGTGTGCGATCTCTGCACCTCCTGTGAAATAGCAAGTCAGCAAGTGAGGAAGTTGCGACTAGAGAAGGCGTCGACTGTGTCTTCCTCGCAGTAAACTTCGGTCCTTCAGATCAAGGCTTCGGCTTCAGGCTCTAACTCCCGTTCCGCAGAGATTTTCGCAGATGGCTGGATGTCCGACTTTGCCTTGTTCCGACTCCGCTGGATGTCCGACTCCGCCTGGTGTCGACTCCGTCTGCGGCTTCCGTCTTTGGCAAGGCTCCGTCCTGCGTCTGTCGGCAAAGCTCCGCTCTTCGGGGCTTCGTCAGCGGTCTTCTTCTTCTTTTCTTCCTCTGACGATTTTAGGATCGTTCTTCAATCGGCAATGAAGGCTGTTGTCTCTGATACCATGTTAGAAACGAGAATTTGAGAGGGAAAGCTTGAAACTTTATTCAATGTAATCCCTATTTATAGACTATACAAGGAGCTTTAAATAAATGAACTCATAACTACATAATAAAATCCTTCCTAATACTGCTGCCTAACTAAGGAAAGCAATTATTGTGAGATGGGATTCCCATGGATCGCTACTTGCGACCGTGGGATTAATGCTGTATTGAATGGCTGGGATTTAACATTATCATATCAATTTTATAACATAAATTGGTATTAGAGCGACCTATTTACATCAATTATTCTAAGGAGAAAGTACTACCTTGTCAGGTAATAAAGTTGTTTGACTTGCAAGTAGTAAAAGAGAAATATTCATTCTGTACATCTGCCTAAAGAATATGACAAACAGATTTCTTTCTACAATTAACTTATAGCTAATACCAAAAAAACTAATCCACAAACAGATTTCTTTCTACAATTTTTAAAAGCTAATACCAAAAAAACTCAGTTGACAAGTAAACTCACCTCAAGACACGAAATCTTGAACTCATGAGGAGCCCTTCGGATAACTGCAAATCATAAAGTGAAATTTATTTTAGAAGAAAGCTAAAAAGTTTTAGATTAAACTTTCCTTTAGTATAAATAACCTATCACAGAGCAAGTACAAATTTTGGTGTTCAAATCCTACTAATAGAGCTCCATACAACCATGCATTTTCCAATTATATCAGTTTAAAAAATGCCAAAAAAGTCATGTGGAATACTATTTCAAACATGACCGAAAAGTGTGTTTCTTCCGTGACAAGATGGAAAGCTTTATATCAAAAAAGTTTTCTTTTTTGGATGGTGCAGCAACATACATATTTGATAAAATTTATAGTTCTCTCATAATAACGACCGAACCAAGCAATCTTAGCCTTCCAAATCATTTCTTCGAAGTTTAGATCATGTTCAATGACAACAGAAAAAAAAAAAAAAAAGAAGAAAAGCAGTCCACGCTTTTCGGTTAAACTACTTGATACCTCATCACCAAATACTGTACAACCAAATCAATATCTTTGAACACTGAATCTCATGCTTCCTTAGTTTATATCTCAGCAAAGACAACAGCGATCAAAAGTTCAAAGTTTAAAAAACATAAACTTGGTCATAACGCTGGTTGCAATGCTAGTTGGCACTGCCTATTTAGTGTTACAAGGATGAAACAAAAGAAGATTACTAGCAGCAACAACCTTTCACAACATATGTTCATGTAGTAAAGACGCCAAACAGTGATACCATAAAAACAAGAGCAACCGTAATAAGGAATTCAGGATAAGCAATGCTCGAAATGTTTTCGTAACTAAACTACTACTTAGCAGCAAGAAATAAACCATGAAGGGATTCATACAGCTGTACAGCATTGATAGATAGGCTGAATGACGACTAAGGGATCAGAAGACATCAGTCACCTTCTCTATAAAGTGAAGGGAAGAGACCATCGGGAGATATGACGACTGGACCAAGTGGAAGCTCTTTCCCATCCTGAAAAGCAGAAGTAGAACTCTTTATAATTGTATAATACCGGGTGGACTATGGATCATACATTATAAGAAGAAGAAAAATAAGAAATGGCCGTTTTAATGCGAAAGCAATGGAGATGATATATGAAAGGTTCAGTTTTCAAATGATAACCTGTTTAAGATTGAGAAGGAACTGCCTAGTTAAATATGCCTGAGAAATAGCTCGAGCACTGAGAAAAAGCAATTGATAACCATTATCCTACATCAATGTAATTCAATGTTACATGCCAATTAACAGATAGAAAGCAATTAATGCGAAAGAAGGTAATGAATGAAGCCTAAAGCAGCTCCAAACATTGTGAAAAGATAGCAGCACGAGAGAAAACAAATAGCATTGAGACAAATAAATATATAGACCACAACATGATAGTCTTGTCAAAATAGAAAAACGACAAAGTCTAAAAGCTGAAGCATCAATTAGTTTGAAAAAATAGAAACATGAAACTGATCTACATGCGTGAAAATCAATTCCTTTACCATACCAAAGCATCATAAAATGTCTGGTCTCTATCAGAAATATACTGAGTGATACTACAGTAAGAACTTCCCGTTCAACAATGAACTTCTCATTAAAAAAAAAGGAATAAATTGTCAATATCACATTAATATTTTATTATCCAACAACCCCAGCACCTTACTATTTACTTGTAGTTGAACTTATCATAGAAAAATAAAAAACATTCATGGCCTCTATAGAAACTTCTTTTAAGAATGAGATAAGGATCAAAATGGTTCTCACTTATTTAAAAGTCTCATTTTAGTCCCTTAACTTTTTAAATAGGACCTAAATGATCTCACATAAGGACTAATTTGGTCCCTATTTCCTTATTTAAAGATTAAAGGGACCAAATTGGTGCTAATATTTAGTCGGAGACTATTTTGATCATTTAGAAAAAGTTAGGGATCAATTTGGTCTTTTTCTCTTTTAAGAATCAAATCGACAATAGAAAATTTGCTATGACACTTGTCCATTCATATGACACTTATCATAAATAAAAAATGTTTGCTTTACAAAAATTTGTTTGGATTTTGAACTCATGTAGAATTAAATTTTGAATTTTAAGTTTAGTTGTAATCAACTAGTTGAGTCAATAAGAGTCTATATTTGCATGTCTATGATCTTATCCTATTTGTAAGGCTATATTTTGGTTATGCAATTGATTCCCTATTTCTACGATTATTATATTTTGTGGTTGATTCTATTTTATGTTTCATATACTCATGATTGGTGTAATCCTCAACGTTTATTTTAACCCCTGATGCAACTAACTTGAACATGGCTATCATTGTTATAGCAGATTAAACTGCTACTAACACAACCACACTCTCAAGATCTCTCCTCAGGAGTGCCTCTTAAGATACTCCCTCAAGAGTACCTCCCGTAGACCTTCTCTTTTGGGGCGGCTCTATTTTCTTCTTAGGATTAAACCTTCTCCAGCATGTCGCAGGCACCTCACCCATGGTCATTTAAAGAGCTTTATCAACATTACATGCACATTATAACATTGAAATATGGGAGCAGTTGAGAAATTTTTTATACTCCATCAAGTCTTTTAAGGCTCTTATTTACAGCCAAGGGTGTGGTGCTACTAACATTTCATTCTGCAAAATGGTTCCATGCTCTAGTACGTTGGCTTGACATATCATCATGAATGTCACAAGGAATGTTAGCCTCCATTGTTTGTTATCCTCAATTAACTATCATGCCTAATGCTGATTTTAACACACTCAGTCCTCTATATACGCCCATCCTTAGCTCATTTTGAGGGTTACGCACATAGTTATGCAGATATGCATACACACAGGTGCAAGCATTTACAGTGGCATACGAGGTTGGTGATCGCATCAAAGACTCCTAGAAAGTTCCAGGATCTCTGGCCAAACTTTTTGTTTCTCTTCCCATCAGTTGTAACTCCTCTCTACTAAGTTTCTCCTTAGGTGTAGTACCTCCATGCTTTATTTTCTTCTTATTTTCACTAATATCTCTCTACACCTCTCGAGTAGTTTGTCCCTACTCAAGAGCTCGCCATTTGTACTCGACACTTCATGGATAGTGGCTACTTCCTCCTTGGTTGGCTCAAAAGTAGATCTAACTTGTAAGACTCAACCACTATAAATTTCCTCACTTTTTTCTATTTTAATTTTTCTCTCTTCCTATTCATAATGACCTTGGCATAGTAATTTTTTGATATCACTCTTTATCTTTATTTCAATTTATCGAGCGTGTGTACTCTCTTTTGGTATTTCATGAGGATAAGTTTCCACTGTTCACGGCTATTTATGTTAAGCTTAGTAATTTCTTGTTGCTAGTTAGGCAACTCCTAAGGATCCTCTGTGAGGCTTCTTCAAATATTATATTATGTTGATTGTGAACTATAGCAACCATTCAAATATTATAGTTAGGCAACTCCTAAGGATCCTCTGTTAGATTTTACTTTAAAAAAATATAATTTTTTCACTATTTATTCATCCTTATTATGTACTAGATTAACTAGACACTATAATTTATTAAATGATAAAATAAAGTAAGGTAAGCAATGTAATCGCATATTCACTTGCAATACCTAAAATATCATTTATATTTAACTTGCAAGTTAACTAACTCTTATTTTAGGCTCTAGGACTAAATTGGCTCAATTTCTAATAGTCGATGGACTAAAATGGGATAATGTGAAACTCTAAAACTAAATTGGACATTTATCAATAGTCGGGGGACTCTTTTGAGCTTTTACTCTAATATGTAGGTTAGTCCCCATCAAGAACACAATGGATATAAATTTCCAGAAGGACTTGATCTTAAAAACTCTCAGCCATTCATTTCAGGAATCATAAGATTGAATTCCCATTAATTACCAAAACAATGAAAATCACTTAAAATCTGTCATATCTTCCCTTTTTGGCTTGATTCATAGCACGGAAACTTCTATAGAGCTATCCATTTTAAAATTTTCTTTTAATATTTTTCAAAATGATATTTACATTTTGTTGGTTTGACTTTAAACAAGATCTTGTTCTATTCCCTCAACATACTTGATCAAGATCTATAGATACCCTTGCTAGAGAATGTGAATGGAAATTCCAAGCAGCAAGAACTGGAAGAATGAATTTCAGGCAGCTGTACTTATAGCCGGTGAGAATTTTCCCGTCGAACCAAAAAAATAAGCTTAGGGTTTCCCTTGCCACACTAACAAAAACACTCAACGGGTCAAACACATCGCATTCAAAATTCTCAAAATTTTGAGGGCCAGCAAACTTATACCTTCGTGCACAAGGAACAAAGTCGACGATGATAATGAGGCAAGAACACCAAAGTTTTTTCAACTTTTTCTTGGATTTTGTCTCTCCTAGGGGTGTAAACGAGTCGAGTCAAGCTCAAGTCACCCCTGGCTTGAGCTTGAGCTTGAGCTTGATTAATTAATCGAGTTCGAGCTCGAGCTTTATTCTACAAGTTCGAGCCGGCTCACGAGCAAGATCGTTTATTATGAAAAAGAGAAAATGATTATGATTTAAGCAAATATTATAATAAATGGTTAAAAGAATAAGAAATTATAAGAATAATAATAAAGAATTACTTAATATAAGAAATTAGGATATAATTTTTAAAAACTTTGTATTTAAAATCCTGAATTTTAATATATTTTAAGTATATTTTATAGGAATATTTTTTAAATGAGCCAGCTCACGAGCTTACAAGTCGAGTCAGGGCTAGCTAAAGCTTGGCTTATTAGCTCATCGAGCTCGGCTCATGAGCCATTTATCGAGCCGAGCTCAAGCCAACTCACGAATCGACTTGACTTACACCCCTAGTCTCTCCTTTTAGAGAAAGAAAGAGATATAGGGATGAAGAGAAAGAATGAGAGAGAGAAATTAGAGAGACAAAGAAATAGAGAAAGAATGAGATAGTGAGAGAGATAGAGAGAGAAAGAGCAGTGGAGAGAGAAAGAGATAAAGAAGGCCGGGGCTACAATAACTAGAGGCACAGCAACAATTAGGGTTGAATTGGCTACCATGAAGAAGCATCTAGGGCGGTAGTGCTATTGGGAAGAGGTGGCTAGGGCGGCAATGGTTGCTGTAAAGAGGTGTTGGCGAGAGGGGCTAGCAGCTAGGAGGAAAATGCGAGAGGGAGAGGTGTGAGAGTGAGGTTGGCACAAGTGAGGGACGACTAAGGGAAGATTGCATGACTGCCAAGGTCGTGCTTGAGTAAAAGACCAAAAGAAAGGGAGGGGTCATGCATAAGTACGGGCAATGAGCTATGGCAAGAATTTTTTTTTTTTTTGGTGGGGGGTGGGGGTGTTTAAAAACAGCCCCATCAACAATTCAGGGTAGGGGTGTATGTTGACCTCCTTTTTGGCATCGGTCACTTGCACAATCCTATCACTCGCACTTTGTGGTTGATCCACCTTGCTTCTATGTCACATTGTTGTGTTTGATGAAGGATCACATCGCGTATTCTACCGCAATTCATCATCGGCTTTGGGAATTTATTTCTTTCGATCACATATTGTCATTTAATCAGGTTCTTAAAATGTGTGATTGGGTCGATGATGATTTGGCATGTATTTGAGCCATTATTGAGCATATTTGTTTTGTGCATAATATCTTTTGATTGGGACCTTATTTTGCGGAACGGATTGTGCGAGTGCGTCTGGATCGTCGAGATCTTTCAAACGAGTTCATTCGCGCTCAAATTGGGCATCGTTTGACAAGTGTCGAGGATGGAGATCGATATCATTATTATTATTATTATTATTATTATTATTATTTTCATTATTTATATATATATAATGTAAAGAAATAAATATTTTTTTGGTTAATATAATAAACTAAATTTGATTTAAATGTATAAAAAAATAATAATAGAATTAATAAATACATATGATAAAAATAACAATAACAAAAGCAACATATTATTCAAATTAATTTTAAATCAAGTTTAAATACAAATTGATTTCATTTTACCTTTTTATATTTATCCAAATGAGATAAATTCGAATCCAATGGTTGAAAATGAAATATCAAAAATGACATTTGATCTCGGCCCTCAGATCAAGGGCATCACTTAATTACATGTTTTACAAAGGAAATGGATTTTTGGTTCGAGTTGTCGGTTCAACCCTCAGACAGACCCCAGCCGTAAGCCTGCTGAAGGATCTCTCGCGTGAAAGCAACTCTCTCCATATGATATATCTCTTAGAAAAAGACAAAAAAAGAGGACAAGAAGCTCTCCATTTGACATTCTCACGCTCCAAGAGAAGTCTATCCCTCCCATTTTCTCTCTCTTGTTCGGCTAGCTCCAGGAGGACCAATACCCTCCTCTTCCATCACTCTCCCGGCCACGACGTCGAGCCCCTCGCCGACGCCGATCAGCTGCCCCGATCCGCAGACGACGGTTCTCTCGACGCCTTCTCTCAGAGGGAACCCCAAGCCGTCAGCAACCCCGAGTTCGCCTCTAGCCGCCAGATCCTCTACCTCTAGCCGCCAGTATTTAGCTCCTCTCTTGACTGACCTCGTCGGCCTGACCTCACCGATGGACTTGCTCCCATTCAGTCAACAATCAACGGCTCTTTCTTCCACCTTTGGCTACGACACTCCAAACAGGGGAAAGAATGGAAATGCGATATTGAAATAAGTGTTTGTACGATTCACCCATTCAAAGCAAGAAGAGTGGAGTTTCTTTCATTGATTGAGAGTACGTTCTCATCCTCTGTAACTTTTATACATGTAATAGCTATAACTTAATTAGTAGAATGACGATTTCAAGCCCTCAAATTATACATATGTTTTCTTAATACAATTAACTAGTTCAGCAAAGTAGAGAATAACACGTTTTCTGCTTTCTTTCTTCTCGAAGCAAGTTTAAAAAAAAAACAGCATTTAGATTTAATTTCTTCCTCTTTTCCACTTGATAATCAACAAAAGTCAATGAATCTGAATGCATGTTTCATTTAATATTAAGTGTAGATATCATGAGCTTGTTTGATTTACGATTTTAGTCATATTCCATGTAATTTCCTCTCATGAAATGAGTTAAATAAAAAAAATGAAGAAGACTACAGTTTGTCGTGGTTAATTTTATTTAAGGATTTTGATTACAATTATTTTGTCTTAGCATGTTTCGTTTCACGGTTACAAATAGTTATTGGTGCTACATTCAGATCTCTGAGCATGGTTTCAATTCATCTCTACTGGATATACATTTCAGGAGTATAAAAAAAAAACTCTGAACCATTTCGTTGCAAAGTAATATATGATCTCATTGGTAGGATCTTGGAATCATGAAAAGACTTTACGAATGTATTTGAGCATTTAATATCTCTTGTTGTACTAACAAAAGGGGGTAATCTATAAGGTATTCTAATGAGGGAAATTAATTATTTTTGTTATTATTTATCTAATTTGTTTTTTTTTTTTTTTGCATTCTATAAAAAAAACTTATAGTATTGAGGTTGGAAGGCTTGGTTTCATTAATAAACTCATTGAGCAAGATGTAGAGAATGATCTCTAAATTTTGCTTAGCTCTATGTTATGCTCGTGATATTAAACAACAGAACAAGAACATTGTGGCATTTTAAGTCAAGATTGTATTTAATGATGTAAGCTAAGCATGTGAACGATACCTTACGTATTTTGTAGATCTTATTCAAATCAACAATTCACTAATGATTAAAGTGAATAGAAATAAGAGACTAACTAAAAGTTCAACACAACTCAGCACATGATAATCAATCTAAATTTAACCAAACTATAAATCATTCCTTTTAAAATCATTAATCAACTCCTAATTTCCAACCAACTAAATTAATTTAACAAAATTGATTACTACTGAGTAACCCAGGCCTATGAGGCTATTAAGTTAACCCCAAGGAGGGTGAAATAAAACTCATGGTCTCAATGAGCAACAAAGGTTGTAATCACTAAACACTAAAAATAAACTCTTAAAATTAATTTTAAGACATTAATATTTAAACTTGAATTAAAGTTTTCCTTTGACCTTCAACAAATCAGAACAGAAAATAACTTTAACAAAATTACCTTATATAGGATATATCCAAACTACACAGCCTTTTACACACACTAAAATTATTTTGCTAGGATCACTGACTCTAGTCTTAGGCTAGGCCGTTAGTGTGTTTTGGTGTGATGCGGGTACCTTTGCCTGGAGGGTATCCTTGGTGCCTTTGTTTACTTTCTGTACTTTAGATGTCATGGCATGCATAATTACTTTTCTGTCGGTGCACATTATGCTTTTAAATTGTATATGCTCGCACTTCACTCATGCATGCATCATATATTTATATTTATGTTACCTTTTTTTTATTGCAAGAAAAGGGCAAATTAGAATGTAACTAGGATGCTTGTAAAAGTGGAGATTCAAGATATAATGTATCTAGGACTGGATGTAAAGTGTTCATTGAATTTATATATATTTCAATTTCAAAGAGTTGTAAAAGATAAATATGACTGCTTATGCATACATATAGGGCTCCAAAAGATAATCCTTTCTTCTTGGGAGGGTGTTCTCTTTTGGAATTCTACATTGTAGACTTAGAGCCAAAAGATAACAAGCAACCGCATTTAAGCCTGTTCCATTCATAGGTGTAGAAATTCAAGAATGTTGTTGTGAAGCTTGACCACCTTATTTTTCAGCAGACCCTGGGTTGTATTTATATTTCAAATAATAAATAAAAATATTTTATTTATGCATTCATTTCATGCATCATACATGCGCTAGATAGATTCATTTGCATATTACACAGTCTCTGATTTAAACTTCTAAATTAAAATCCTTGATTCCTTAAGATGGAAGCCTCCTTATCTTCCATACATAGAACAATTGATTGTATTTAGGATGTTAGCTGGCAGCTCACTCTAGGCAAGCATAAGCCCAGATTGTACACCCCTCGGTGTATCTCTTCTAATTTTTGATAAATTCTGAATCTGTCATTACTCCTAGGATAGCAAATTCAATCTTTGATCTTTTAAACTCAAATTTTTAATCACATTTTTATACACTTAAAAAAGGGTCTAATCATCACTAAAGATTTAAATAAGAGTCTATCCTCTTCGAAATAAAATCTAGGAACCCACTCTGTGCACCAAACTAAGAAGAGAATAATATATGGTCCTTAATCGAGAGTCTTCTTAGGTCGAGGTCTAACATGTAATTAACCACGGGGGTTTGCGCCCGTAGGAAACCGATCCCCACATCAAATAAATCTCATTCGAGCTGATGTATCGAATGGGGAAAATCTCGTGACTTTGATCAGGTTATATATATATTATTATCCATCGAGATGTATAGTTGAAAACTGCTATCCTCAATGGTTAATCGTATATATGATCTCATATGCTCTTCCATTGGCCTGCTTGCGTAGAGTGTAAAGGCCTATGACCGTTTTGTCCTATGGGATAGTGCAATCGTACCCTTTGTATTCTGACCCCGCTAAGCAGAATCCTTTCGGAGATCCACAGTGTCAAAAGGGGTATTCAGGTCGAACTTGGAATTAACCCGGGTCCAGACGGTTTGAACCTAACGCGGCTCGATTTTGTAAACACGTCAGAATTTTTAACCCGGACTCGACCTGACGGGTTACCTAGTTGACCCGATTAGACCTGTTAACCCGAAATTTACAGGTAAAAGGGAGAGCGAGCGGGTGCGAGCGAGCGCTGTGCGGGCGAGCGGGGCCTGCATAGGGTGCGGAGGCGGTGAGAGGCGGGTCTGGCTGTCCGGGTGCAGTTCGTGCTGACGCGAGAGCGGGAGGGTGGGATTGAGCGCTGTCGCGTGCAGGTGCGGCAGCACAAGCATGTGATCAAGCGAGGGAACGAGCACGAGCGAGCGCTGTGTGCAGGCGTGAGATCGTTGTAGGCCGAACCCGAGCACGGGATCGTATTAAACCGATCCCTAGTGGACCGATCCAATTACAACCGGTCCCTAAGGGACTGGTTCGGTTTTACTATAGAAGGGGCGGCAACAAAAAGAGAGGGAGAGGAGTGGGGTCCACCAATACTTCAAATTCGAACTCCTTGGAGGGAAAGGAGGGGGAGGCAAGGGCTCCTTAGTCATTTGGCTTGATTAATTAATTGTATGCTTTAAGTAGGATGAGGGAATTAGGGTTAGGATTATGCTTGATTATTATTTCTCTTGGAGTTCTCTTTGGTGTCTTGGGCTCTAGACTCATCGTCTAGAGATTGGGAGAGAACGATCCTCCTCTCGAATTGAGTATCAATTGTATCTTTGCTTTGTGCTTGCTTTGATTTGATTCATATAATATAATCTACTGTTTTGGATTGTTTTCATCGAAGTTCTTGAGTTTTTCTCGCTATTTTTATCAATTATTGTTAGGTTTACTTGCGAACTCAAGTATTTCCCGTTAATGTTACTTGCGAACTCAAGTTATTCCTATCAGATCGCTATAGGCCAAACCCGAACCCTGGTCATTTTCGGATTGATTTTGATTTCCAGGTCAACCCGAACCCGACCCATCTGGACGGGTTGACCCTAATCCGGAATTTTACAGGTCGGGTTTTGGGTCGTGTCAAATTTTGACACCCTTAATTCAGGGGTTGAAGGAAATCATATGCTAGTAATTACAATAGGAATAAAAAATAATAAGTATGTGGGCTCCGAAAATTCGGCCCCGGCCTCCGCCCGACTTTTGCTTTTCGAGGGGAGGAGTTTTAACGATTTAAGTTCTGAGGTAAATTTTGGAAGGCAGATGAGATAGTAGATAAGACACTACCCAGAGATTTCGTCCTCATTTTGCGAGGACTTTATGATCTGAATTCTGGTTTCCTATAGGCGCAAGCCCCTATAGTTAATTACCCCTCCCGATAACGAGAGAGAACTTTCGATTAAGGCTAGTCGTCAATCAGATACGTAGAGCTACGTGATATCTGATGTATAGTAGCAGCATAGGTTGAAGGTTTGAAAGTTTGAAGATTTGATATTCAAAATTAAAAATTTCGCCATCTTGCACTTAAAGCGAATGGTGGGGGAATGGATGATAGACCCGATCAAGATCCCATGGTTCTGTCATCCCGGGCCATCGTGGTCCCTGGTCTACTTAGTCAGAGGAGGTAGTCGACCCAACCTGATAGAAGGATCCTTGTCGGCAGCCATGGGTTGCTTCGTCCAAGGGTACCTTGTAGACCTGGGGTGGGTGTTTGTCTAAGGGGACAAATTTGAATCCACCTTAGCTAACAGAGGGCTTTGTGCCCTATCGATTATATCCTATTGATTCATATCTCAAGGATTTGATGCCATTGGGGAGCATACGGGCTCTGGCCATAACCATAATATAATGATGCCATTTGGCGGCGACCACCTGGTTCAGAGGGCCCCGAGTCATAACCGTTTATCCTGCAGTGCCATTTGGCGGCGAAACTGCCGGTTAGAGGACTCGTATCACGTCCTTGCTAGCAGGAGATTGTTTGAGAATGGATCCTAGTGATATTTTTGACTAGGCACTAGCTCTATGTGAGCTGAAGTATATTTTGATTTGTCCACCTCGGCAAACTATTGCGGAGGATGGATGTATATTTTTTTTAAGTGTTTTGATGGTTAGATTTCAGTTTTAGATATTTTTGGATTTTGGGATTTGTCTGGAAATTTTTTATGGTTTTTGGGTATTTGGGATGGTATTTTAAAGATATTTGAAATGGACCCCTCCGGTTGATATTTTCATTCAACACGGCCATCATCGGGGTGCTTGAGCTCATTTATATTTTATTGATTGGACCCTGTCGACTCTATCTACTGGTCGATAGAGGATCGGGTTTCGTAGGCTTTGGACTTTTGTTAGTGAATTCTCTTGATTGTAGGCCTTGAAGGTCTAATATGAACTATAAAATAAATATCCCGGTCGATCTCGCGACCGCATATTTATTTAATGGTTCGAGCCGTGTCGACTCCTATCTACCCGCATAGGAGGATCGGGCTTGAACTGGAATTCACTTATTGACCCGCGCAACATCCCTAGACGTCACGTGTGTACCAATAACAAGCTCGCCGGGGCCCATGCAGGTGTTTGGGGGCATTTTATAGTTATTTGATGAACCTTATCGACTCCTATCTGCTTGCATAGGAGGATCGGGTTCAAATTTATTGACCCGCGCAGCATCCCTAGACGTCACGTGTGTACCAATAACACACTCGTCGGGGCTCATGCGGGTTCAGATTATATTTTTCCCTTTTAGTGTACCTATGTGTATACAAATTAAAGTGCACACGTGCGGGGTATTCTTGGGATATTTGTACACGCCTTCTGTCCGCTTGCATGAAAGTTGCGGATCCGGTGGCGTAGCGTCATACGGGTTTCATTTGAGGATTTGTACGCCTTCTGTCTGCTTGCATAGATGTTACAGATCCGGTGGCATTAGATGATCTCCCCCACTGCTGTTTGTAGGCAGGTAGATGTTTTCATTCATGGATTGGAATTGACTTCAGGATACTGCATTTACTGAAGTCTTTCTGCATCTACCCATAGATGATATGTGGTGCATACATCTGTTTTTGTAGGGGATTCATATATATTGCAGATCTTTTGCTCTTGATTGCATGCAGATCAGTACGCTCATTTGTAACTTGATGTTGGTTGACGGTTAAGCTACATTCATTAATGGTCTCTCCATGTGTTTTGGTTTGCAAGTCATTACATGTTGACTATCGCCACTTATAATCGGAAGACACTTGGTGCCTGTTGTAAGGAGATTGTTGTTTGTTGGGTGAACTCTACCCATTATTGATCTCTTCAGACATTTTGATCCTCATTACTTGTAGGGCCCAATGCATTTGATTGCATCTTGATCTTGTGTTTGTAGCAGATAGGCATAATCACTTGTGCGTTGCTCAGTGTTGACTCTAGAGTACTACAATGATCGCTCCCTTTATGCTCGTAGTGGTTAGGAATGCATGCTTGCCATGGTAATATCACAGATGGTTCAGATAATCATTGTAGGCTCCAATATTCACCATGCCTATCATGGAGAGATTGTTAGATCTTCAAATCTTGTTCATGAGTATTTGTTTGAGTGCACTGAAGGCTTGTTCATCATACTTTTCATTCTAATCTTTGCTTGCAAGTGGATTATCTCTGGGGTCCCTTGTCTACTAAGGATTCTTACACTTTCACTTGCATATTAATCATCGAATTGTCAATTGATTCATGACAGAGTGTGTGGCATTGTGGGCTCCGAAAATTCGGCCCCGGCCTCCGCCCGTTTGTTTGCTTTTTGAGGGGGAGTTTTAACGGATTAAGTTCCGAGGTAAATTTTGGAAGGCAGATGAGGTTGTAGTAAGACACTACCCAGAGATTTCGCCCTCATTTTGCGAGGACTTTATGATCTGAGTTCTGGTTTCCTATAGGCGCAAGCCCCTATAGTTAATTACCCCTCCCGATGACGAGAGAGAACTTTCGATTAAGGCTAGTCGTCAATCAGATACGTAGAAATACGAATATCTGGCATATAGTAGCAGCAATAGGTTGGGAATGTTAAAATTTGGAGTTATTTGGAAATTTGGAAGATTGGGAGATTTGGAGATTTAATATTTAAAATCGGAAATTGCACCATCTTGCACTTAAAGCGCATGGTGGGGGAATGGATGATAGACCCGATCAAGATCCCATGGTTCTGTCGTCCCGGGCCATCGTGGTCCCTGGTCTACTTAGTCAGAGGAGGTAGTCGACCCAACCAGACAGAAGGATCCTTGTCGGCAGCCATGGGTTGCTTCGTCCAAGGGTACCTTGTAGACCTGGGTTGGATGTTTGTCTAAGGGGACAAATTTGAATCCACCTTAACTAATAGAGGGCTTTGTGCCCTATCGATCATATCCTATTGATTCATATCTCAAGGATTTGATGCCATTGGGGAGCATACGGGCTCTGGCCATAACCATAATATAATTGTGCCATTTGGCGGCGACCACCTGGTTCAGAGGGCCCCGAGTCATAACCGTTTATCCTGCAGTGCCGTTTGGCGGCGAAACTGCCGGTTAGAGGACTCGTACCACGTCCTTGCTGGCAGGAGATTGTTTGAGAATGGATCCTAGTAATATTTTCGACCAGGCATTAGCTCTTTGTGAGCTGCAGTTATTTTCAGACTTGTCCACCTCGGCAAACTGTTGCGGAGGGTGGATTGATTTTACTTTAAGTGATTGGATGGATTTATTTCAATTTTAAATATTTTTGGGATTTTGATGATTTTTTGTGGAGTTTTGGAGTTTTTGGTGGTATTTGAAATGATCTGTGTGGACCCCTCCGGTTGAGATTTGCATTCAACACGGCCATCATCGGGGTATGGGGTCATTCATATTTTTGTATTTTGAACCTTGTCAACTCTGTCTAGTAATTGACAGAGGATCGGGTTTCGTAGGCTTTGTGTCTTTGTTAGTGAATTCTCTTGATTATAGGCCTTGAAGGCCTAATATGAACTATAAAATAAATATCCCGGTCGATCTCGCGACCGCATATTTATTTAATAGTTCGAGCCGTGTTAACTCCTTTCTACTTGAATAGAAGGATCGGGCTCGAACTTGAATTCACTTATTGACCCGAGCAGCATTCCTAGACGTCACATGTGTACCAATAACACGCTCATCGGGGCCCATGCGGGTTTAAGATTATATTTTCCCCTTTTAGTGTACCTATGTGTATACAAATTAAAGTGCACATGTACGGGGGTACTCTTGAAATATTTGTAAACGCCTTCTGTCCGCTTGCATGAATGTTGCGGATCCGGTGGCGTATTGTAGCAGCTCCTAGATTGAGTTATTCGCTGCTTTGCACAGGTAGACTGTCGTGCACTGCTGGTTGCTTTATGTAGATTGATTGTAGTGTACCAACAAATCTCCTGCCTTTGCAAAAGTTCATAGGAAACTTGTATTTGCTGCATTCTTTATGCATTTCGCTATGGTTTTGGTCCCCACAATACATCCATTACTACCGCAGGTAGATGTATCCATTCACAGGCTGAAATCAACTTCAGGATACTGCATTTACTGAAGTCATCTTGTATTTGGCCACAGATGGCATGTGGTATGTAAATCTGTATTCATAGGGGACTTGTATGTATTACAGATCTTTCATATTTGCCCATAAGTAACAAGTTGAATGTATAGCGGCCTCCCTTAGCGGCTCGTAGGAGCTTGTACCTGTTACAGACATTTTGCTTGTAGATAGCATCTGGTGCATATGACGGGTCTTCCACAAGGGCCCGTAAGTATTTGCACTTGCTATGCTCTTCTATCTTTTGCCTTCTAGCATCCTGCCTCCCCAATGTTTGCAGGATGTTTATCATGGTTGCTCCATGTCTACTGTTATCATTCATAGAGGGCTTAGTGCATTAACTAATATGTTGATGTTGACCGCCGATTGAGTTATACTCATCAACAATCTTTTTATGCATGTTAACCAGCGAGTTTCTTATAAGAGCATGCGGACATTTGCATTCGCTCTACATCGTCTGCGCTTGGTTTGCAAGATATCAATGTATTTGTTGACCATTGAACAATGTTTGATTGTAGGGGTTTTGTAATATCTGACATGCTGCTGATTAACACTTGTAGGTGCATATAACAAACCTACCATTGTTATCAATGGATATTTGCATTCGTCACTGTTACACTGTTTCTGTACGCTTGTGCTTTGACGTTGACTATGAGGAAGCTGTAATACTGCTTGCAAGCTTAGATGCATGTGTTTGTATCTTGATGTCGAGTCTAGTGTATTATGGCATTCATCACAAGTTAGCTTTTTATTCGTAGAAGGCTTCCGTATACACCTCTTATGCTCAGGAGTCGGATAATATTAATTGCCTTTTCTGCTTTGTGGGGAATCAACACATTAGATCGGGGTTAGGTTGTCGCCAGATCATTATGGTCAAGTTCTTCACGACTGTATTTTTTTATTGTTGCATATCTTCCATAAGTGTATCTTCCGCTTCGATTAACTCCATTCATCTCGCAAGCATGGACAATTTGAATCTAGCTCATAGACGGTTTAAAGGCCCTATAATATTACTGGCAATCAACGTCACAACAATGTTTACTGAAGATTCTTTGAATCAGCATTGACAACTAAGTTGTACTTTTCTGTTAAATGAGATATACTCAACTCTCTCACCCATGTCTGTTGGTGTCCACTTAAATTCATACCATGGGTCTTTGTCTGCTTGCAAGCGGATGTTTGTATTCTTGAAGATCTTCAATATTTGTGCATTGTAATTATCTCAAGTAAAGATCAATTATTGAAGCTTTCATTATCATCCACGAATGAGTGGTGTTTGCAAGATTTTTATAGGCATCATCCTCAAGTTCTGCGCATAGCGTATTGAATATTCTCACCATTCATTATGACTACATCCATTCGCTTTCAAGCATGATTACAATGCTCATTACCATCTTATGTCAAAACTTGTAATCTATTTATGCATGAGTCCCTTTTTCTTATTCAAACTTGAGTCCACTTTGTTCGATCCGAATTTGTGAGTTTCAAATGTTTGCAAGTCCTTTGTAGTCCATGCTCAAGTTCAACTCAATGTCAAATTTGAGTCTCTTGTTGTTTATTAATCATTTTGAATCATGTGTCATTTTTGTTATATTCATATTCAAATTTAAATCATTTGAATCCAATATCAAGCTCTAACTCAAGTCCAATATGAGTTCAGGTTCAAATGTAGTCCTTCCGAGTTCTCTTGCATTTAGTTCAAATCCTTGTCCAAGCTTGAGTTCAAGTGTTCAAGTTATGTCAAGTTTGAATCAAAGTTCTTTGCATTTGTCCTTTATCATTTGCTTAGGTTTGAACTTAGTTTGACTTCAATTTTCATTATTCGCTAAAGTTCAAGTCCCCCGCACGTGTTCAATCAAGTCCAAGTCCCATTTTTGTTCAAGTTCTCAAAATCTTCAAATGAAATTTCGGCAACCTCCCGGCGTCTCCCCCGTTTAGGGGAAAAACCAAGAGGCTGCCTTCCCCTCCACGCGACGTGCGCGCTTCAGGTAGATGTCCGTAGACACCACGGCAACAAAATTTCTTCAATCCCCGCCCGCTACATGAGCGTTTAGGGGTCTTGGGCACCTGTTGCAAAGAAAGCAGGAGGATTTCCCCACGTATGGGTACTTATTTTTTTGTCCCCCTCGCGCTACATGAGCAGTCCGGGGATTACCCGTCTCGTCGCGGGCGCCGCACCGGTTTCCCACCCTACTACGCTACGTGAGCGCGTAGGGGGTTTGCCGATTCGTCGCAAGCGTCGAGGGCGGGGTTTAAGGCGATTGCCCGCCTCGTCGCAGGCGCTAGCTTCCCTCCCCACTACGCTACGTGAGCGCGAGGGGGGTTTGCCAGCTCGCCGCCAACGATGAGAACAGGAATCTAAGTTTAAAGATTATACCTTCGCATGTCGACGGCAGTGCGGGCTCGTAGTCCGAGGCAAGAGAAGAGCCTCTTGCATTTTTCTTTATCATTTTTTATTTATTAATTACAATTAAACATAATTAGTAGAAATTAATTGTAATTAAAAAGAATTAATTATAATAATAAAGAAATTAATTATGATTAATATTAATTAATCATAATTAATTAATTATTATTATTATTATTAATTAAATTAATTAAAATTAATATTAACTAATTATGATAAATTATAATTAGTGATTGTTAATTAGACATGATTCATGTAAGAATTTGAGCAGGATTAGGGTAAATCCTGTCGGGTTCACAGGATTTGAATGAGATTTAGGAAACCAGTAGATCTCATAGCGAACTAAAGCCTCTATTTCCTCTTTTAATCGTAAATCTTTCATCCAGTTTGGCAAATTTACGAGATACGGCATAAGAAGCACGTGCAAAGGGGAAAGTTACCTTCCAGCAAGCGAACTCCCGTTTCTTCCGATCAGGAAGGGAGAGTCGTCGAGATGAGCGAAGTCGAACAGCTACGCAGGAGCCGAAGGAGGCGACAGGATCAAGGGTTGTGGCTTGGAGGCTGGGGATGGGATAGGGCTGCGTTAGATAGAGGAGGAAGAGGTAGGCTCGACTGGGTTGGATTGGACAGAGCTCTCCTTGAGTGAGAGGCGTCGAATGGTGTCGGGATCGGCTCGGGTAGAGTCGACTGGAGGGTGGGAGGTCGGGACCGGTCTCTGTTTCGAGAGATTGGAGGTCAGTCGCAGGTAAGGGTTGGTCGGGTGAGGTCCGAAGCTGGGGGCGTCGGTGCTGGAGGAAGGGAGGTCGATGGGAGCTTTGCGAACAGGGGATGAAGTTGCAAGAACTGAAGCCTTGGGGTCGGTATTTAACGACAAAGGCAAGAGTGGAGTCGGTCTGAAGCGGCGCCGAATCGCAGGGCTACAGACACTGTAGCAAGCGGCGGGTCTTCAGCAGGATTTGCGCAGGAAATGCGGGTATGTAGGATTTTTGTTTTCGTTGTACAGAGGTCAACAGGCATTTGTAGTTCTTTGGCTCATCAGAAGTCTTCACACCTTGTGTATTTAGTGTGTACATTTCATCATCCCAGTTTTAGTTCATTGAAGCCCAATAGTTTGCAAGAACAACCTCCTATTATTTAGATTCAAGTTCCTTACAATTGTGTTCAAATTCGAGCTTTCTATGTTTCACTTGCGAGTTCAAATTCACCTTATATTCACTTGAGTTCATTGTGTTCAATTAAGTTCATGTCATTTCAAATCCAAGTCCAGTTTGAGTCTTCATTGTTGTATTCAAGTCAAGTTCATGCTCATTGTAGTTCAACTTCAAGCCTTTGCTCGAGTTCAAGCGTTCAAGTTCAAGTCCTTTGTTTATTCTTGTAGTTATCATTCGAATCAAATCATTGTCGATGATTGTCCACAAATCCACTATTGTTCAATCAAGCTCAAGTTCCTTTGATTGTTCAAATCATGTTGAGTTCAATTCATACAAATCCACTTGAGTTCCAAATGAAGTCTTTTGCATTGTTCCAATTCATGTAAAGACTCCTTGTACCAAGTTCATTTGAGTTCTTGTTTGTTTATATTGAGCTCGAGTCTTATTCAAAGTCTTTTGTATTTTGTTTGGTTTGAGTTCATGTCCACTGCGGTCCCAAAATTTATTCAAATCAAGTACAAGTGATCTTCTGCTCACCCGAAATTTCGGCAGCCTTCCGGCGTCTACCCCGTTTAGGCGAAACTACGAAAAACTGGTTCTTTCCCACCACGCTAAGAAAAGCGTGTATGGTAGGTGCCCTCTTTCGAGGACACCGCGGCCGTATAAAGTCTTCAATCCCCCACCACGCTACGAAAAGTGTGTATGGGTCTTCGACAGCACCTGTTTGAAAAACATAGTTATTTCCCCGCGAGCGGGTACTTATGAATATCCCCTTCTCGTCATAGGCGTCGCACCAACTTTCCATCCCACCACGCTACGAAAAGCGTGTATAGGCGATTTGCCGGCGCGCCGCGAATGCCGAAAAAAAGATTTTAGGTGATCACCCACTTCGTCGTAGGCGCCGCACCGGGTTCCCTTCCCACCACGCTACGAAAAGCGTGTATAGGCGGTTTGCCGGTGCGTCGCGAACGACGGAATGAGCTCTCGAAGTGATTACCCGCTCGTTGTAGGCACCGCACCGGGGTCCCATCACACCCCGCTAAGAAAAGCGTGTATAGGCGGTTTTCCGGTCCGCTGCAAACAACGAAGTAGGCTCTCGGAGTTTTAGGGTTTAGAAGTTATACCTTGGCGACGTCGACGGGGTTGACATGCGGATCGAGGGGAGAGAAGGCTCTCTTTGCATTTTTTATAATTAATTATAAGTAATTATCCTTAATAATGATTAATTAGAATTAAGAATAATTAATTATAATTATATTTAATTAATTATAATTAATGTATAATTAATTATAATTAAAAATTAATCATAATTAAATTTAATCAATTATGATTAATTCATTAATAATAATTAATTAATTCTAATTAAAATATAATTAATTATAATTAAATTAAATTAATTATAACTAATTTATAGTTAATAATAATTAAATAAAATTAAGAATAATTAATTATAATTAAAGTTAATTAATTATAAAAATAGGATTTTATTAAATCTTTTGAAACAAGATTTACACATGATTAAAACAGGATTTAAGCAAAGATTAGAGCAGGGTTTACGTTAAACTGGAGCAGGATTTCGGCTAAACCTTCGGATTTCCCTCTTCTTACTCAACAAACCTACGGGATTTGGCCGAAGAGGCACGCGAAAGGGAGGGGGTTACCTTCTCAGTCAGCGAGCTCTCGTTGTTGGTTCTGACCTAGATGTCGTAACTCCCGACTCAACAGGCAGGGAACGTCACTGGAGGAGGTGGAGCGGCCAGGCTAGGGCGTCGGGTTAGGAGGCGACAGAAGGTAGAGGAATCGGTTGTGAGGAGATTGGAGTTCAGCTAGAGCAGGGATTGGAAGAGCAAGGTCCGGCTAGGGCTTGGGCAAGTATGGAGAAAGCTCCCTTTCTCCTCCTTTCTCTCTCTCTCTCTCTCTCTCTCTCTCTCTCACTCTCTCTCTCACTCTCTCTCTCTCTCTCTCAGCTTGCGTGGGAAGTCGGCACAGGCAGGGGAGATCGGAAATTGGTGTGGAGGTCGGGACTGGTGGGATCGGAGGCTTCGGCAAGAGGCAAAGTGGGAGCAGCGGGGAATGAGTGAACAAGAGGGGTCTCGCCCTCATTTTAACAACGCGAAGAGGGGAGGAATCGAGGTCGACGCATGCTGTCTGCGTATCCTACTCTGAGACGGCGCCGTTTGCAGGGTATGGTCGCTGATTTGAGCAGGATTTGCGGCAGAGCTACGGGAGCAGGTAATCATTTCATGATTTTTTTTATTTCTTTTGGCTATTAGGCAGAGTTCAACAAAGTATCACACATGGAAAGAAGGCTGATGTGCATCAATTCACACATGACAAGAAGGATGTCGTGGATCAATGCTCATGTCAGCAAGATTCCAAAGAAAAAAGAATGCTTCTTCTTTGTAAACTATTTGGGTTGTGATTATAGAATTAGAATTTGAATTGTTTCCCAGAAAAAAGTAGTCTTATCATGTGGAAATATTCATTCCCTTTTGTATCATAGAATCAAGCATTGAACTGAAAAAAGCCCTTCCCTTCTACCTCATACCGAGCATGTCATATTTTATTTTATTTTATTAACCTTGGATCTAATTATTACCATTTTTATTATTCTTCAAGAATCCTTGTATCTATTAGCTCTTACTATTATTCATTTTTTCAACTCATTGAAATTACATTAACTTAATAAATATGTATCTCCTTATTCCATAAGAAATTTCACTACATCACAAGTCTCCTTACTCGAAACAATTTCTTTCTAGACACACTTAGAAGCACTTCACTAATTTCCTTGCAATCATTACAGCCTACAATATCGAGTAAAACCGTGGAAAAAAATAATAAAATTAATAGAAAAAAATGTTGTCAGGCTTGCTTATAGCAAATGCTAAATAGTTTTAATAATAATTATGTACGATAAGTAGTCCTCAAAACTAAGTGAAATTATTTGAATCACAAAAATCATGAATGACAATGACTTCACTTGTAAATGTTGATGATGATAAAAAACTTAAGCATCCAGAAAGGCTTTTCACACATAGACTGTCGGCTAGGAGAGATAATGTCATGGAAGAAGTCAGGAAAACTCAAAATTTAAAAAGAAATTATTGAACGCATAGACTGCTCTTCAATTTGCATAATGTTAGGATAGCAGAAGCCAGAAGAAGCGCTTACAAGACCAGTAAGAAAACAGTGTGCAATTGCAGCATACCTTAATGGCAGAAAATAAATGTGCAACACCTGTCTGTAACCAATCTATACCAACAAGAGGCATGAATTGCCCAAGAACATCTGATCTGCAGATTGATGGAGAAAGATTATGAGGAAAACCATAGCTAATATGACTCTTAAGAAATAATGATGTGTGGCAAAACCAACTCCCACAAATAGATTGGTGATGCAGGTTTCTGAGCAAAAATTAAGATGCATATCAAATAATCTCAACTACTATTTGCACTGACGCTCAACACATTTAGCGAAGAATTTTACACGTTCTTGTGAGTTATCAATTTTTTTCAATTGGTCATAGAAATACGAACTTATGCTGAACTGATATGCACCTTGGCCAGGCCAACTAATGATAAATTGACATTGGTAAATATACACTCTTCAAATCCAGAAGCACATGATTCTGCTGGAGTCATAAAGATTTCCAATTTTTGGAAGGCTAAATACAAGCTAGATCTACATGTTCAGTCACTTGCAAATTCAGCTTGCTTCATACAGAGCTATTGAATACTTGCTTCAAAAATCCAAAAAGGTACAGACAAGTATCCTAAATTAGTACGTGAAAGCAATTTTTTTTTTATTCCATGAATGTCTACAAATGTACAGAAACATTTCATATCCTTAAATTAAAAACTGATGTTCAGGAAAATAGCATGTTTAATTTTCCTTTTCTACCTTCCTACAAGCTAAGCCTGCTTTATTTTGCTCCAAGAAAATAAAGGCGTAGGCTGTAGCTGTATATTAAGTGAAGAATAATTTAACAAGCAGCAGTTATCGTTCGGTAATGATAACCATAACCGATGTACGTTCATGCCCCCTTGAAATATTAATATCATGGGTACCATCATGCAAAGGAAATCTAAAAAAACGAAGGAAAAAAGCAATGTCTGATGACTCAAGATTATAGTTTCCTATACAAACAATATGATGTGCACGGTATGACTCCTTGCAAAGGAAAATTAAGAATTCGTGATTCACATTATATTTTTTAATTCAACTACTCACTTTTTTTTAATGAAAACATGTCATGCTATCACAAGATGAGCTGATAATGAAACAATCGAAATTATCTGAGAATTTCAACAAGAAGTTGAAAATAAATAAAATCAACAAGCAACTCAAATTAACTTTCACAAATCATATTTTTGACAATGTCATTTTTTTATCAAAATCAAGTATCCTAAACAAGCAATAACAAATTATTTAGATTAAATAGTAACAAATTATATAGATGAATTAAAAAAAGAACGAATTTATCAAAATATAAGAAAAAAAAATCAAACTTCATGCTGGTACAAGAAGATGAATTCCTTGAAAATTAGATAATCACACTTGTACCACATTTAAAATAATCATACAACAAACTTATACTCATAAATTGAAAATAGAAAGAGAAATTGTATTTAAGCAAAAGTTCTCAATTACGTGCCTTCAAGCACCACTTATCTCAATTGAAGTTTAAATTAACTGAATTGGATAAAAAAATTCTCAATTTAATTAATTCAGCTAAACAATAGTATTTGATGCCTGCACAATATTACACAATAGAAGCACCGCCTCATTTAATCAAACCAAAGATAAGTCCAACCATTGCCGCCCGTTTCTGACAGAAATTAGAAATCCCGCAATAGAAATATAAAGTAAACCCAACTGTAGGAATCGCAAGGAAAATCACAAAGCCACAGCTACCGTAACTGTGAAATAAAACCAGCAGAAGATGGTATAAAGAACTGAAACCCCCAAGTCCAAAGGCTGACACAAAGAAAGATCTACTCACACCTAAATTAATAAATCCAAAAACACCGCTAAAGGATTCCTTCTTACATACCGCAGTAAAAATTCAAAATGAACCATTTTGTTCCAGCAAATTGATGTATTTTCTGTTGCAACCATTTGAGAATTTGTGCAAACAAATAAAAATGTTTCATCACTATTAAAGTTGATGAGTTGTAGCCATCATCATTAACAAGCAAATTACCAGTTCAGGATTTCTGTCATAAATATCCAATTGTTTAATAAGAACACATGAGAAGGCTCTGGGAAAATGGAAGGAGTGAATTATAACTCATCATCATCTGACCATTAGAGTGCACTGTGGAAAATTCTAACTGTAGAAATAAAAGCAAGGTACATGAAAGGCCAAATAAAATCTAATGCACCGCATCAAGTAACTTGCTAACCAATATGGTCATGCAATCTGGAAACATGAGATGCTACCATCCTAAGTTCTAAATACATGAACAATGTGCAATCAAGAATAAGAAAGTATAAGATTACTCGGTCAAACAATGTCTTTCACAAAATTAATAAGTTGCTCAATGGACAACTCATGCATGAATAATGAAAAAGAAAAGGGTTGCATTGTGAATAATCCAAATAAAAAATTTACAATACTTGAAGGCTGCATATCAAAATGAACTTTATACAACCGGGTTCATGATGGAAATCATAATAGTATGGGTTAAAAACTGCCATCTTAATGCTTCTTCAAAGGGAGTGAGTCGCTTACCTAGTAATAGTTCCATCAACATCTGAGATAACTATTTGGGTATTCCATTTCCATAAATAGATCCTAGCATCCACCTGCTTGAAGAACTAAATTTGAGCAGGCACAAGCATGATTTGTGACGAATGGAAAAAATTCAAAGCATTGTGTAAGAAGAAACCCATTGAAAAACTTGACCTGCTGTCGTCCAAGCATTGCAGTGGAGAAGCTAAAGGTGACAACATTCGGTCCTTCTTTAAGATTCAAGGAAGTAAGCTCTTCAGAACTTGGAGTGAGCCATCGGACTTTCTTCTTCATATTCTTGGGTTTCTGCAAGTCATTATTGTCACTGTTCAGACTTTTTGTGGTCATTGAAGCAGCAATGGGCTTCACTTGATTGATATTTTCATGGGTTGACTGCACATATTTTATGGTTTTTGATCTCCTGAAACCAAATGGCCAGAGGTTCCAGCTTCCCTCAGAAAAAGCTCTCGTTGAAGATGCATCCTCCTTGACATTTTTCTCAACACGTTCAACCAAAATCACATCTTGAGGTTCAAATATAGGTTCATGTCCAAAAATAATAATTTGCAAAACAATTGGGGCTGCTGAATTCCATGGAACATAACGACAACCTATTCTAGCTACTAGCTTATCATTCTTCAGAAGTGATGGGCCCAAAGCATGAAATTTATCCACAGTGACCTTTTCGGAGTTAAATGCTTGAGAAGCTGCACCCAATCCCATTCCTTCATAAAGCAAATGGCGGCAGAGAGATAGCTCTGGAGAACACATGCAACATAAATGAGCCTGAGTTGTTATTGACGCTACTACAAAATAATACAACTAGTAAATGCATATAAACAGCCTTAACTCTCAAAGACATAGCTAAAAATCAGCATAGAGCTTCTGTTAACATATCTGAATACAGAAGAAGGCAGTGTAGAGCCCTTCATGCATTTTCCATGGATTTGCACTGAAAAAGAATATACATACCTACAACAGGACGAATTGCAAAGCCTTTTGGTGCGTGGTCATTCTTGGTATCTAACGTTGAGGCAACAGCTTCATATGTGCAGTAGTCTTGCACCACCTTACTTTGAGAACCATCTTCCATAGTTAAGGCGTTAGAACACTTAAACCTTGATAAATCACCCATGGATTTATCAAAGATTACATCTAATGAGCTGCTAAGTGGGTGTGGTCGATGGGATCTTTCAAGATCATGAATGTAGGAACGGATAGCAGGTAATGATTTTGGAGAAATCTGAGAATCTTCCAGATAGGTTTTATTTCTGGGAATTGTCATGGGACTAGTTTGACTTATTGAATCCTCTATCAAATCATCAGATAATTCATCATCACTTATATCTTTCAAAGTTTGCCCCTCTACACCTTCACATTCAGCATAGAGCAAGTGTGGCTTATCTTTTTCATCAGCCGCTTTGAATGACACCTCAACCTTGGTTTCGTTAATACCAAAACCATCTAAATCACTAAATAGAAACTGATCTTCCTCTGGGTTCTCCAATGATTTGACTTCGGCTTCCACTGCTATTGGTCCAGAACTGGCATCAGAATCTTGAGAATTGTTGAGCATATCGGACAAACAAGAGTTTTTCACTTCATTATTTTCAGAACTACCAATTTTGTTATGCTGAGAAGACTCGTTAAGGAAATCATGAAAATTACCAATGCAATTCCACATTGTTTCACTATCTGAACCAGTGTTCTGGTCAGACATCAGCAAATCATTAGAGCAAGGATGCAAGTATATGCCGTTCTCCTGCTGATTATCATGAAAACTACAGCTAGTTGTATTTCTGTCTAGCTCTTGATTTCGTTTCTTAATGACTACATCCTGGTAGGTAGTCCCAGAGTCAGAATTCAGTAAAGCTGCATTCTCAGAAGGGTGAAATTCAGCAGGAACTTCCCCACTTAGAAATGCTCCATTAGCCAAAGGCTTGGTCTGAGCATCAATTGAAACAGAATCAGTTAACTCAAACTTTTGATGGAGGCCTACAAAACTTCTATCATCCAGAACATCAGAAACCTCTTTTAATTCGTCACCCATGCGAGAAATTTTCAGAAGGTAGGATGTAGTACAAGCTCGCTCGGAGGATATGTCATAACTAGTAGTTGAGTTCTCCAAAGTTTTACCGCATGTTTCCTGTTTTTCACTTCCATTAGCGGATGCAGAAAATGCTGAAGCCTCAAAAGTTTCTTTCAATTTCTGCACCATGACATGCGAACTTGCAGGAACAACGGGTCTTTGGACATCAAAACTAACATCCCTAAGGTTTGAATTCTCTGATAAAAAATTTACTTCACAGCCTTCTACACCCAACGTATTTGAGGTTAATTCATTACTCTCAGCTGAAGTGTTCTCCACATGGCCATTTAACCCTGAAGTACAAGTATTTTTTTGTTCAAAAAGCACCTCTGTCACCAAATTTCCATCTGAGTTATCATGTGATTCACGATTACCAGTGTTCGATGTGGTGCCTGAACTACCAGTGGGGTTATCCGCTGATTCCTGTGATACCTGATTAAAAGAGACAGTTCTCAATGTAATTGCCTCCCTTCTAGATGAGTTCATTCCAATGGCCATATCTTCTTCTCTCAAATTCACGGAATCACAATTGGCTCTCTCTTTAAAGTGCTCTCTTCCAACAACGCTTGCTTCAAAATTATCAACTAAACATCCACCAGAGGAATTCGTCTTCCCATCACAATCCTGCGCAACATCTAAAAGAAGTATTTGCTGCTTTCCTTCTTTCTCACCCGTCGAATTCTTTGGAAAAAAATCCTCCCTGTCAGTAGGCTTCTTCCGAGAATCATTACTGTCTACGAGATTGGTTGACCACTTCAATTCTAATAGGTTGGCAGCAATTTCTGCTCGCTCCAACGAATTCACCCGATCAACAACCTCATTTAACTCACTATTTTTCATCGATTTTCGGCCAAACATAAGCCCAAGAATCCTAGACCTACGTGAGGTCGTCCTGGACAGAATCTTTCCATTTTGAGCACAATTATGAGCAACCGAATCACTCAAGCTGCCATCATACTTACAGCTTTGAATATTCCTAAACTGAGCGTCCCCTAATCTTTCCTCCTTCTCACCTCCCGAAGTTAGAGATGAAATGGCAGCCTCCCCTCCTTCGGTGTTCTTCAATCTATCCTCCCTCTCACTACCTGAATTTTGCGGCAAAACGGCAGACTCCCCTTCTACAATGTCCCCCAATCTTTCCTCTGTCTCATCGCCCGAAGTTTGTGGCAAAATGACAGCCTCCCCTTCTTCGGTGTCTGACTCCTTGAGGAAGTGGGCTTCACCCTTGTGATCCAAGTACATATGGAATCCAGCTTCCACTCCATTGACAGAAATACTGACGATCTTTTCCTTCGTTTTCAAGACTCCTTGAAATTTTCCAAAACGAATATACCATGGAGAAGATTTGAAACTCCCATCTGGCTGCTGGACTACAATAATGTCGACAGCCCCACCAAACGGATGGAAAGGCCCGGAAACTGTGTAGACGCCGCGGCTGATGTAGCTTCCAAGCTTCCCCACAGCATTCATCTTGTCAAATTCTATCCAACTCAGGAGACAACGCTCTCAATGCTAATTTAGGCCCTACCCGGACAAAATCGAGATCAATCACAAGCGACGAGCTTTAATCCTACGAAACAAAACAAACATCAGAGAAGAAACATGGTGCATAAAAGTTCATGACATTCTCCTAACCCGATCCTGCTCATCCAAACAAGTCTAATCCAGAAATCAAGGAAACAGAAAAAGGTAAAAACCAACAAATCGTCAAAATTAGATCTTTGGGTAAAATAACATATCGGGAATGCAATAACTGCCATATAAACCTATGAATAAGATGCAATTCTTACCGACCCAGATTGGGAACCAACTTGAGTCGAAACCTTCCAAATTGCAGAAATAGGGGAAAGAAGCCTCCTCGGCAAAGCCTCGACGGAGGCCGAACGAGGAGAAGTGATACGCGTAGGAGGCGGACGACGACAACAGCATTTGATATCGAAGCATATTCCATGGAAAAGTCGGCGAATATTACTTGAGGTTCACCAAATCGCTACGCGAAAGTCGGCGCCACGCCATCCCCGAAAAGGTGCGCGCCTCTGCTCCCCTAGGCAACGTTGGGTGCGTGGACCGGATAGAAACATGGTTGACACGTTTGAATCGCCCCCTCCGCCTTACGATGACCATTGCTGTTCCGCCAGGTGACAGGCAATCCCTTTCGGAGGTTTCGGAATGAGAAACTTCTCTGCAGTGCAACTTACCACCTGGGAATCTAGGATAGTTTTCTTTAACATTATAATGGATTAACCAACTGGCACCCAGTAGGGCAGAAAATTCCGTTGCCCTCAGCTACCTTTGATACCTCGTATTCTTATTTTTGTTTCATGTTTTTATATCGAGTTCTACGACAAGTAATTTTCTTTGATTAATATACGGGCTAAGCTTAAATTTTTTCAAAAAAAAACATGTCGTGGTGATTTACGATTCTCATTATTTGTTGTACTTCTCAGTGGAATTGTTATTTCTACTTTTCATTCTACACAATGGATAATTTTTGTTGATTTGATAAATTATTAGGTGTGAACATCGGAAGTAGAGAACCGTCTGGTTTTCTCTCTATCTACAGTGAAAGCACACTTAAAGCACAATTACTGTAGCAACTGCGCTTTGACTGTGCTTTTACTGTAGATAGAGAGAAAACCAGACGATTCTCTCCGTCCGGTGCCCGTACCTAATAATTTGCCCCCTAGATGATTTATTACAAGCAACCATTACCTTCAGGTTTTGGCTATTGATATCGCCTATATTTTATATTTTCTAAGAGTTCCTCCATAATTTCTCCCACAAATATAAGTTTGATTATATCATTTTTTTTCCATTTTTTTTCCTCAATGTTGATCCACTTCTATTTTCTTTAATCAATAAATGTACTTATATTTGGAGAAAAAAAGTTGGCAATGGCACTAAAGATAAGCTTATCTTGATGAATCCATAGTGAGTAGATAGTATTTGGTTTGGGCCATCACTAGTTTTTAATATTTATGATTGATAGGGATATGATTTATTAATAAAATTTATGAGAACATATGCAATGAGAGTGGCATAAAACTAGAATATCTATGAGGTGTAGTTATAGGTGATAAGTTTGATTTACATGTTAGTGTTGACTACGATGAGTATTTGAAATCAGTCAAATGATCGAATATGAGGATGATATGAGCATTAGGGTAGGAGGAAATTATAGAGGAGGAGGAGCCAACCATGGGAAGGAGAGACTCACTTGTGTTTGGTAGCTTTGATACCTTGTGGATAATAATAATTTTAAAAAGTTTTACTTGGATTAGATATTCTGTTTAATATTTGGATATACAAAATATGCAAAAGGGGAAGGTGAACTGGCATCTCTAAGGAATGAAAAGGGGAGATATATTAACATCAATAAGGACTGTCGATACCACACCCCGGATTTGGAAGGTGGTGCACCCAGGCAATATGAGATGTGATGAAGCGATAAGTAAAATATGTTTTGTACTCAAAAGAAGAAATTTCATACACAAGTAATATAACAAAATACAACTAAGTAAATAATATAAGGAAAAGTAGAATTTTATTTCATTGCTATAAATCAAAATAATAGTACATCAATAAAGTGAGAATAATAACATAAAAATAAGAGCTGAAAGATGCAACTATTGAAATAAACACAACCCAAACCCTAAAAAAATGAATAACCTACTATAAAAGCTTAAAACATTAAATATTTTCCATTGTTGGTAAATCTAATCTAATGTTGATGTTCCACCAAATATTCTTGTAGGACTTGTTATAAGAATTATCAATAATGAATGAATTTGAGGATTCAAACCTAAGAAGTAACTCATATCTACTAAAATATAACAGCAAAGAGATTGAGCATGTAGTATAAATAATCAAAAAGGGGAAGAGATATTATATAGAAACAAATAATCAATTACTGAAAAGTGTACTACCAGGCTTATATACCATTATACACATGCATGTAATTTTCATGTTTTTTGTAAGTTTACAATAGGTTTTATATAGTTAATATAACAATTGTGAATTCTGCAACTAATATAATTTGCAGGAATAATGTGTTGCATTTAATAGAATTAATGTGTATGAAATTAGATTCTATAACACAAAAATCAATTCCATTTGATAAAAGTCTATACATAATAAATCAAGAAAAAAATTGACTCTATTATATGATAATTTAATTATGAATAATAATTAATATATACTCTATATGTATTGTAATAAATAAGTATTGAAAGCACGAATCACAACCTACAATATCTAAGAACCTAATACAAGTGACATGGATAACTCCCATAATAAGGAAAAGTATTTTTATCCTTTAATAAATAATAATTAGTTGTCTTGAGACAATTGAAATGAAAATCTAACTTAAATTGATATACAACTAACTTTTACAGGGTGAAACTTAAATTGAATGTCTTGCATAAAAGAGCCACGAATTAATATTAAAATGGTCTCCTCTTTTTAGCCCTAAGAGGGAAGATTTTTTCTCGATTTCTCTCTGGATTAAAATAGTAGATCTACCTTTAGTTTGCTAGACTTCAGAAGGGATTTCTAAAATTGCTAGTTTAGTTGGGGTGCCAATAGCAGTTGATGCGCTTACTGCGGAGCAATTGCGTCTCACTTTTGCTCAGGCCTGCGTGTTGGTTAATAAGGAATCTCCTCTTCCTGATGATGTTAATGTTTCTATTGATGGTACTATATATTATTTGTTTGAAAGTGATTTATGATTGAAAATTAACTCCATGTTTGGGTTGTGGCTCAATTTTTATCATTCTTCTCTTTGTCTCTCTCAACCTAAGGTTTCTCATGAGGATCTTGAGAAAGATAAAATATACAAGGATAAAGAGATTGTGCAACCTCGTGGTAGAAGTAAAAGTAGGGTTTCTTGGAAGTCTTCTACTAATTTTTCGATTGAACATAAAATGTCTAGGAATAGAAGTAGAAGTTTGGTGGCTAAGCGTGACTCATTTAGTCTTTATGAAGTTTTTTATTCTTCTTTAAAAAATAAGCTTATAGGTAACAAGTTAGATGGATCAGATTCTTTCGTTGTTCCGATTTTAGCTGTTGAAGCTGTGAATACTGTTATTCCTAATTTGAATTATCCTACATATTCTTCACTTGCTGAGGTTTTGCCTTAAGAATTTCTTGTTTTTAATATTATTTATAGCAATAACAATTTTGATATGCTTAATAATAATAAGTTTCTTGTACTGCAATCTGAAGAGTCAAAAGACCTTTCGAATCAAGTTGATGGTTCTCATCAATCTTTTTTAGAAGATAACTTGAGTAAGGTTTTAAATGATTCTGATTTTAATAATCATACAATTTTAAAACATCCTGCAACTTCAGGTAAGATGACTAGAACTAAAACTGCCAGGAAGGCTACACATTCTTCTTCTAAATAATCATATTTTTTTTAATATTGCGTCCTGGAATGTTAAAGGCTTTAATAGTCTTGATAAAGTTAATTCTTGCAAGGATCTTATGAGTTCTTATAGTGTAGATCTGATTTGTATCATTGAATCTAAAATTAATATGGCTTTAGTGGAGGATCCCTGGTTCTTTACTAAAGATAGGACTTTTTCATAATGAAGATAATTGTAATAACTTTATTTTTTCGGATCCTGGGAGAATTTAGATTAAATGGAATGCTTATTGCATTTCTTTTTCTCTTATTTTTTCAATTGATCAGATGATTCATGGTTGTTTAAAAGTGGGTTCTGCTTACTCCTTTTATATCACTGTGCTTTATGCTTCTAATAATTCGATTGATAGGCAAACTTTGTGGAAAGATATTCTTAATTTGTCCACTAATATATCTTCTCCTTGTGTGCTGCTTTGTGATTTCAATTGTTGTAGATTTTTTAATGAAATTTTTGGAGGGAGTTTTCTCCCTAATAACAAGTTATGAGATTTTAATAATCTCTTTTTTAATATAGGGGCTTAAGAACTTTCTTCTGTTGGGTTTTTTTATACTTGGTTCAATCAAAGAAGTTATTATACAATTCATATTAAGCTTGACAGAATCATGATAAATAAGTTTTGGTTGGATGAATTTCCTACTTCTTACTATAATGTGGATAAGCCAAGGTGTTCTGATCATAGCCTGTTGATTCTCTTTAATAGTAAAATGGCTAATCTGAAGCATCGATTTATTTTCAAAAATTATTGGTGTTCCAATCCTATTTTTTGGGATTTACTTATTGAAGTTTTTGCTTTGCCTACTACTGGTAGTTTGATTTATAATCTTTATAATTATTTGAATAAGCTGAAAGGTTAAATTAAAAGTCAGTCGTGGGTTTCTTCTAATTTTATTTTTAGCAAATTCGCTGATTTACAGTTGGATCAAATTCTGCAAGAAATTCAAAATAATGTGTTGGATATTAAGCTAAACTCGGATTTAAAAGAGATTAATACTCTTTTGATTCATTATCAATCTTTATGGACTTCTTGGCTTATTCATAGATCGTAGCGAGATGGCTTGTGAATAGTGAATATGATTTAGGTTTTCATTATTTAAAGATTCATAATAGACAAAATAGAAATAATATTAAAGCTATTTCTTCCTCAGATGGTTTGATTTCTGATTCTAAGGGTATTTCGGATGCCTTTATTCAACATTTTAAAAGGTTTTTCAACTCTCCTACGCCATCTTTAGCTTCTAACTTTGTTATTCCGATGGGTAACACTATTCCTATTTCGGCTATTTCAAATATTCTATCTCCTATCTCAATTTCTCGACTCCTTCCTCTGCTGCTGGGTCGGATGACTATACTTTTGAATTTTTTAAAAAAGCCTGGGACATTATTTGTCCTAAGTTTAGTAAGGCTATTTTTTTCTTTTGGAAAAATGACTAGAGCTGCAGAAGCTACATTTATTATTCTAATTCCAAAATGTTCTCATGCTTCTCAAATTTTTTATTTTAGGCCTATTTCTTTATGTAATGCTTTTTATAAACAGTGGCTAAAATTCTAGCTAATAGAATGCAAATTGTTATGCCTTATATTATTCATCATAGTCAGTTTGGGTTTATCAAGAAGAGAATTTCAACCGATAATATTTTATTAGCTTCTAAAATTCTGAGTGATTTTAATTTTGGCAAAGTTAAATATTTATGTGCTAAGCTTGATATTCAAAAAGCTTTTGATATTATTTCTAGAGATTTTCTCTTAACTAGAATGTCTCAAAAAGGTTTCCCTGAAAAATATGTTAGTTGGATAAAATTTTGTATTGAAGAAACCTTTTTTTCTATTATTCTAAATGATTCTTTAGAAGGTTTCTTTAATTCTTCCTCCGGTCTTCGTCAAGACTGTCCCTTTTCTCCTTACTTATATTGTATTGTGATGGACGCTTTATCAAACTTGATTGATAATAGATTCCTTGGATCTCATTTTAAGGGATTAAAAGTGGGTGATATTCATATTTCGCACTTTATGCCGATGATGTTCTTATTTTTGGTAAAGTGTCGATTAATAATACTAAGAAGTTATAGGATATTTTAGATTATTTCTCTAAATGTTCTGATCTTTTTGTTAATCATAACAAAAGTCTGGCTATGTTCTCTAAGGATACTATTGAGAAGAAAAGGATTTGTCAAGCTTTAAATATTTCTATTTCTCAGAATTGTATGAACTATTTGAGTTTTCATATTTCTATTAAAAGGCTTATTGGCTCGTACTTTCGACCTTTTCTTAATAAGGCCACTGATTTGCTTTCAGGTTGAAAGACTAAAATTTTTTCTTTTGCAGGAAGAGTGTAATATCTTAAATTTTCTATCTCTAATTATATTGCATATTGGATTAGAGGTATGATTATTCCTAAATTTTGTCTTAAATTCATTAGAAAAGTTTGTTCCAACTTTCTTTTTCATGGCAATATTAATTCTAAGTTGATATATGCATGTTATTGCTTAGCAAGGTGTTTATAAACCTAAGCGTTTGGGGGTTTAGGTATTCTTGACCTCAATGCTTTTTATTATGCTTTTAATTATTCTATTATTTGGAGAATCTTAAATAAGATTTGTTTATTGGCTGGCTGGGTGAAAGAAAAATATACTTCTTTATGGAAGCCACCTTCTTCTAAGGCTTTAATATTCTGGAAAAATCTCTTTATGTTGGCTAAGAATTTATGATAGTTTTCTTTCATTTTATTGGGATCCTTAGTATGGTAGTCGATCTCTTCATGAATTAGTTCCTAATATAAACTCTTATTGGCTTACTATTTTGGTGAATGATGTAATTTCGAATGGCAGTTGGTCTTTACCTAATTTCTTTCAGAATTGCCTTCCTTTAATTCTACAATCATTCCTATTCATGATTCTTCGATTTCTTGTATTAACTGGAATGGGTGCTACTACCTCAGTTTAATTTTTTTTATTTAGATCTTTATATAGGGCATGCTAAGGTTAATTGACATAATTTTATTTGGCATAAACATTATGCATTGAGGTATTCCTATTATGCCTGGATGGCCATATTAAATGGGCTGAAAACTACGAATATTCTTTCTAAAAGGAATATTAATATTCCTTTAGGGTGTGTTTTTTGTGATTCTTTTATGGAGACTCATAATCACTTATTTTTTGCATGTGATTTTATTTTTTCTATTATATATTTGCTCATTCCTAATTTAAATCATTTTTTCTAAGGCCTAATTTTTTTCAAGTTTTAGATTTCATTTCGGGCTTAAATGTGTCTAATGATGTTAAAAATTTGTTCTTTTTGACTTCTTGCTGTTCCTTATATTATTTTGTAGAGAGAAAGGAATGAAAAGAAATTTTCTGATAATTGTAAGAATTTTGGATTCGATTTTTCATTTGATAAAGTAGGCCATTTTTTGTTAAGATTTCTAATTGGAAATCTTTTAATGAGGTTAAGTGCTATTTGAATTGAGGGTTTTTTATTTTGTGTTTTTTTGGTGGTGTCTGGTTAAGATGTTTTTATTTTACTATGATTGGTTTTGAGGTTTGGGATAATGATGTATTGGTTAAGGTGGATCTTTTATCTTTGGACGGCTATTTTTGATAATCGATTTTATAATCTGGATGGTTATTTATAGAAACCAAAGTTTTTTGGAGATCTTTTTGCTAGGTTTATTCTGATTTGGCAATCTGTTTTTCGGATTTGGCCAAATCTATTTTAAACTTGGGGTTTCCATATGATCTTTTGTTTTCTGAAGTTCATTGTTGTTGTCTTTAACCATTCTTGAATCCTGGTGGTTGGTGGATTTTATTTTTGGTCTTTCTGTTCTTGTTGTTTCATTTTTTGATTTTTTTTGTGTTATTTTCCTTGATTTTTGCCAGTTATCTAGTTTTGGTTGAGCTTAGCTTTGTGGATTTTGCGGCTTTAGATGACTGGATATCTACTCTGGACGGAAAATTATTAGGTCCGGTCACCTGACCTAAAAATAGGTCTGAACTTCCACTAAAAAATTGCCACGTGGACTGCACTTTTGACTGCTTTTTGACCTGCGTTTTACCTGCACTTTACCTGCGCTTTACCTACACTTTACCTGCACTTTACCTGCGCTTTTGACTGCGCTTTCGACCTGCGCTTCACCTGCACTTTACCTGCGCTTTAACTTTAAGTGCCACGTGTCAATAATCCGGACCTATCTCTAGATCAGGTGACCGGACCTAATAATTTTCCACTCTGGACAAGATTGTTGATTTTGAAGAGGTGGATCGATTATTGGTTCGTTGGAACACTTGTATTTTTCTCAATGTATGTTGAGATTAGCTTTGTGGATTTCGTGGCTTTCAAAGATTGGATATCTACTCTGATCAAGATTGTTGATTTTGAAGAGGTGGATCGGTTATTGGTTTGTTGGAATACTAGTCTTTTTCTCATTGTTTGGATAGGTTGAGCATGGATTTGTAGGCTTTTCAGTTTTGGAAGACTGGTTATTTGCATTGGATAAGTTTGTTGTTTGTGAACGTTGAATCAGTTTTTGTTGGAAGGCTGATTCATATTCATATTTCTTGATTTGTGATTATGATTCCTGGTTTGAGCAACCTGGAATTGAAGATTCAGTTGAGTTATTGTGATCGGTGACATCTATTTTAGAAGACAAGTAGGATGCTTTGAATTCATATTGATTTTTTGTTCTTTCTATCTTTGTACTCTTTTTTGAAAGGCTGTTTGTTTATGGCTTTCATTTATTTTTTCTTGACTTTTTATAAGTCAGGTTTTTTGTTAGGTTTTTCTTAGATTCTTTTTCAAGGGTTTAAGTTTTTTCTATTTTTCTTACACAACTTGAACTTTTGTAATATTTTTTTATTATTTTAATGAAAATTGAGCATGATTACCCCAAATTTTAAAAAAAAAACCTTTAATAGAATTTATATTAAATCTGGGATAAATCTGGCTACTAAATAGCCAGAAACAAGTCAATTCCGTCTTTTCAAATTACGATTCATTTTTTTTTTTGAAATTTTTTTTGGGAAAAGTCTTTACGATGCCTAGACCGCCTGCTAATTTTTTTTTCAAAAAAGAAAAATATAATCAGCTGCACTTCAAGGATGTGAACTTTCGAGCTTCCTATTGTTGTTCTTGCCGGAGCTTGAGGACGTAATAATTTTTCGAGCTGAGAGATTATTACGTGCATAGTTCAGACGAGTCCAGAGGTCAATTCAAATGCATCACGCAATCTAATATAATGTACATTGAATTAGATGATGTGGCTCATCCATGGGAAATCATTATGTGCGGACTCCGAACATAGAGAATCATCCGGATGCTGCGTATGGACTGCATATAAACTGCGTATTTACTATGTATTTATAGATATGTAGAAAATACTCAATAAATATTCAATAAATACTCACAACTAATGATTGACTTACTATTTGCTGCATATCTACAAATATATAGTAAATATACAATACATAAGCAGTCCATACTCTTTTCTTAAGCAGTCCATACACATCATCGGAATGATCCTCAACGTTTAGAGTCAGAATAATTTCTGCAAATCCATACACCGCACATAATAATTTTTGGAGAGCTTGTGATCGGTATTTGGGCGCTGGCATTCTATGTAATTTCAGTTGGGAAGAGCGATCCACTTGAGAGGAACCGGGAAGAGATGATGATTCTAGTGACCGGTGCGTCTGGTTACCTCGGTGGCAATCTCTGTCGCGCACTTATAGCTGACGGTCACACGGTCAGGGCCTTCGTGCGGCCCAGCAGCGATCTCAGTTCCCTGGGAATTGGCGGCGGAGGAGAAGTTGGAGATTCTTCGCTGGAGCTTGCGTACGGAGACATTACTGACCCCCCTTCCCTCCTCGAGGCCTGCGCTGGCTGCGAAGTCATATTTCACGCCGCGGCTCTTGTCGAGCCCTGGCTTCCGGACCCTTCCAGATTCTTCTCGGTAATTCATTCTCACTCATGAAACCTTGATCATCCTATTCTCGCCATAAATTTGGGATTTTGCGGTGAAAGGAAGACATTTGAGTGGATGGAGCCTGTAAAGGACAGGAAGGTATCAAATGCAATGTTCTGAAGCATGGCGTACTTGTTGGAAATTTAGGGCTTTTTGATTGCAAGGAGAGACTGAGTTAGGGTAAATAGAAGTTCATAAAATTTATATCTGCGTTATATTTGGAGGCCTAGTTGCCTCTACTGAATAAATTAATTTGCTTCTAGTAAGAGAACGATTATCTGGATTAAGTTATCAACTTTGGGGTCATATTTATACATTCGGTTACTAGTACGGTCTTTATTGAATCAGCTGAAATCCTGCGGCTATATGCAGAAATGGCTTCCCATTCTGCCAAATGATATTTATTCCTTCAAGTTTCAGCCACTACCATCTGCCAAATCTGTAAACAGCAGCAGAATGTCAGTTGATTCAATTTCTGCCAGTCTTAGGGTATCTCCAACCGAAAAAACTTATTTTCCAATACAATAAAAGACATCTAAAACAGTAATTCATCTTCAACCGAATTCAATTTCTAATAGAAAAAAGAATATTTTGTGTATATTTTTTATCATATTTATTTTTATATTTATTTTCAATCATACCGAGATAAAATGCAAAAATGTATTTTTGAATAGTGCAACATCAATATTGGCGCCGCAATGTATATAGCTGAGATAAAACGCAAACATATTGTTTTATTTGCCGTCCATGGGTGAATTTTGTTCAGTTGGAGATGCCCTCATAACCAACTAAGAATATTTTAGGAATTATATGACTATGGCTATTTTATATATATATATATATAGACATTGTCTATTGTTCCCAGCATTATTCGAATGAACTCAATTGTTCATTTTATTTAAGCTTTTCTTGTTCTCTGTTCCAATTAACTTAATGCAGGTTTCTTCAAATAGAAGTTCATAAAATTTATATCTGTGTCATATTTGACGGCCTAGTATCCTCAACTTATTAATTAATTTGCCTCTAGTAAGAGAATGATTATCTGGATTAAGTTATCGACTTTGTGGTCATATTTACGCATTTAGTCACTAGTACGGTCTTTATGAATTAGTTATGTTGTGTATGAAAGAAATAAATTTAGCCACTCAATCTTTCTTAACTTTTAGGTTGGTCGTAGATTTGAAGATTTATTCGCAAATCGAGCTTTTATAAAATTTAATCCTAAAGGAAAAATAGTAAGCTAATGTTTACTGATTTCCATAAACATGAAAGAAACAATTTCAAATAGCTTTTGTAAAGAAAATGAAATAACAAGAACATGAAGAATTTATGTGGTTCAACTTTTTACAAACTCTACATTAACGGGGCAACCTCATTCATCATTCTTTATTCAAATATGTGTGGAGAAAATATGATACAAGACTTGTATATACAAAAATTGCTTCAGACTTTTCTAACAGCAGCCTACAATCGGCTGAACCAAGTAATAGCTTGCTTATAACAATAAAAATACCCAACTACAGAGATTTTATAGCAGATCTTTAATAATAGCCGCAAGAAACAGATGCTAATAACACCAATTAACTCCACCAACTAGATCTAAATAGATCTTTATAAACAAGAACAACATGTAACTAAAACAGAAAAGCAGATATCAGGTAAACCAGGGAATGAAGCACTCAAATCGAGAGCAGCAAAGCAAGTCACCAATTTTCCTAATCTAAATAGGAGAAATTATAATGGCATTTTAGCATATAGCATAATATTGCAAAAGGAACAAGCTCATATGACACAAATTTGGCTTCTAATCGACAATCACTTACGATTGTCTATCTCGAAGAAGAAGAACAAAGCTAGAGAGGAAGAAGAACAAAGCTAGAGAGGAACAAGAAGGGTTCACCTTTTTCACATACTAAGAAATCCACCGATTTCATCTCCCAATTTTCTTCTCTTGCACAAGAAACCCAACACCACAAGCCTAGCCCCTTTTCTTGCAAAACCCTCGCTCTCACACCCTAACACAAGCACCGAGCCCCACTGCTTTTCAGCCCTCCGCTCCAATTAGGAAAAATAGGAATTGATTTGAGTAAGGAAGCAAACAACATTTAAATAATAAGCAAGAAATAGGATAGGGTTAGGTAAGCCAAAATTCTATATTAAAAGAAATAGCTAATAAATCATAAAAGGATAAATTCATTAATTAAAATTAATTAAAGCTATTTTATTTTAAATGACCTATATCAAGTTAATGTCCTGTTGAGTTGCTAATCATGTAATTTCTGGTTAGTAGTAAATAGGTCATTAACTTAATTACTAGTTTGGTTTTAAGTGTTTGTTGATTGGCCCACTGAGACATGTCTAATCTATAACAAATTTTTAGAAGTTCCCATTTGATAGGAGTTAATCGGTTCAAAACCTGCAAAATTCCAAAAGAAAAATGTCATACGTTCTTGCTTTATTTGTTCCAGCTTAATGTGTTAAATCACGATATGTTTTCGTACTTAACACAAACTTGAATAAGCCTTTGCAATAAATCAATTCGGCTTCAAGTAAAACAGCTTTGTGTTTGAGCTAGCTCAAGATTGACTGGCATTCACAATCTTGAATCCCAAACATAATTTGAAACACAATTTGAATTTGATTTACATGTATATATGATGATGGATGGAGAGATGAGAGAGTGTTTCTAGTCCACTCGAGTGGAAATTTGTGCTTCTCCTTCCTCGATTTTAACCATGGGGGCTTCAAAGTGAAAATCAAATGTATTCTTGATCAACGCCAAGACAACTTTCGAGTGTCCAAATTTCATAAAATTTAAACTATTTTATTAGCATCAAGCTTACAGTAGAATTGGGTGGTGGACGTGCTATGATGTTAAATCAATATTGATAAATTAAATCGTTCTAGATCAAATCATTGGCCATATTCTACATAGATGCTCAATTACTATTTTTTTTATTATTTATGACATTGGTGCTATGAATATAAAGATATTGCATCACGCCACCAATGCCATTTTAAAACATTACTCCTGAATTTGGTTGATTGACAATCGAATGATCTAGAAATGTTTTTTATTTGGTACAAAAGTGGAGATTTTCAATTGCTTTGATTCTTTATTTTAAAAGATTTAAAACCAACATATGTTGAGAAAGGAAATGGGATGTGAAAAGAGTAGGTTTCCACTCAAGTGTTGAAAGGGCCCTCCTCAACCTGAAATCTGTTCGTAAACATGTTCATGTCGAACACTGTAATCATGACTCCATTTGAAATGATTTGATTTCATTCTAAAATTCTAGTGAGTTTAAAATTCAAACATTTATATCAGTCTTATTGTTGGCATTGATTGCTTGATGGGTTTATTTCCAATGCGAAGCACATTTGCATTCAATCTGTGAATTTGTAATTCATTGAGTTTTTTGGTTCATTGGTACATTGAATTTCTAACAGCTGAATGTTTTTTGACTGGTTAACGGGGATGGCAATAAAAGGTGTCTTTTGTTTTAATGTAATTATAGTCAATATATCTTTCCCTTTTCAGGTAAACGTGGGTGGCCTAAGAAACATTTTACAAGCATCTAAAGAGACAAAGACAATCAAGAAAATAATCTATACATCATCCTTTTTTGCTCTTGGCTTCACCGATGGCTACGTTGCAGATGAGAAACAGGTGGAAAGGGTCTTTTTATTTTGTGTTATATATAATTTCATGTAATATCTCGAGCAAAAGCCTTTTTTATAGCCAACTTAACTGAGAAGTACCGCTATTCTGTCTGACACCACAATATGCTTGATCAAAGTATGCTTTAGGTTCAAAGCTGCCCTTCACTGCTATGCTCTCTTGATAACTATCTATTAATGTTATTGGATAATTTTCGTCACTAGACTCTGCCCTCTTGATTGTCCCAAATGAGATAGTTGCTCACCATCCGTAGCATCACAGGTCCATCAAGGCAAGGTTTTTTGCACGGAATATGAGAAATCAAAGGTCATTGCAGACAAGATTGCTTTGGATGCTGCAGCCAATGGTGTTCCTATTGTTCTTCTCTATCCAGGAGTCATCTATGGGCCGGGAAAGCTTACAACTGGAAATATTCTTGCACACATTGTAAGGCCTATCCTTGTTTTTTGTTTCGTTGATCGCACTATAGAAGTGTGAACAGTAAACTGAACATACTCTGCTGAGCGAGTAGCTTGCTGCATTATGCATATCCTCTTCGTGCTCAGCAATTCACATATGTTTTTCATGATTGATAGCTCAAGTCACATTTTAGGAATTTCAGCCTAGTATGCAAAATGAATGAGATGATATCAAACATTCAGGTATGGCATCGCAAAAGCAATTATGTTGAACAGATTCAACTTATATAAACATCAATGCTCTTATATCATTTTAAGATATCATGCGGCTGCTTTTCTTGTGTTGTTAGGCCTAATTTATTTCCCAGTTACTGTTCTTGTTTTAGTGGCTGATGGAAGTTTTCTGTTTTATTTGCTAGATGATGTGAGTCAAAACACACTGAGAGGGGAAGGGGGAGGGGGTTGAAATAGGTGTGCAATTTTTTCTGACACAATAAAACTTCCTCTAAAATTCATCCTATACAGATCCCTCACAATACAATATAAAAGCTATAAATACACACACTTACTATAATTATAACACGCTTATAGTCTTATGTGATTTTATAAATAATGTCAGAATCAAATATATTTGTGGGCTTCGAAAATTCACGCTACGGCCTCTCCATGGACCACATTCTTTCTTTTTTATCGAGTCGTTGAGGAGAGTTTTAACAAGTAAGTTCTGAGGCAAATTTTCAGAAGGCGTTTTAGATTATGAATAAGACACTACCCATAGATTTTACCCTCATTTTGTGAGGACTTTATGATATGAGTTCAGATTTCCTATAGGCACAAGCTCCTATAGTTAATTACCCCTTCCGGTAATGGGAGAGAACTTTCGATTAAGGCTAGTCATCAAATAGATACGTAGAGATATATGGTACTTGGTATATAGTAGCAGCATGATTTGGTATTTGAAATTTAATATTTAAAATTGAAATTTTTACCTCCTTATACTTAAAGCAGATGGTGGTGGTGGGGGGGGGGGGGGGGGAGTGATGATGAGCCCGATCAAGATCCCATGGTTTCGTCTTCCCGGGTCATCATAGTCCCTAGTCTACTTAGTCAGAGGAGGTAGTCGACCCAACCTGGCAGAATGATCATTGTCGGTAGCCATGGGTTGCTTCGTTCAAGGGTACCTTGTAGACGTGGGGTGAATATTCTATAAGGGGACAAGTCTGAATCCATTTTAGCTAACAGGGCTTTGTGCCCTATCGATTTTATCCTATTTATTCATATCTCAAAGATTTGAAGCCATTGGGGAGTATACGGGCTCTGGCCATGGCTGTAATTTTGTGGTGCCATTTAGCGTCAAAACAACTCGGTTCAGAGGGTCCCGATCATAACTGTTTACCTGTGATGCCATTTAGCGACGAAACCACCGGTTAGAGGACACGTGCCACGTCCTTACTGGCAAGGGATGGATTGAGAATGAATCCTAGTGATATTCTTGACCAGACATTGGCTCTTTGTGAGCTGAGGTAATTTTCAAATTTGTCCACCTTGGCAAACTGTTGTAGAGGGTAGATAGATTTTGCTTTAAGTGTTTGACGGTTAATTTTAATTTTAAATATTTTGACATTATGATATATTTTTTGAAATTTAAAAATTTCATAAGCATTTGAGAATTTGGGGAGGCATTTTCAGATATTTTGGGTCCCCTCCAGTTGACATTTTTTATCAATACGACCATCATCGAGGTATTTATGGGCATTTTTGTTTCGTCGGTTGTACCTTGTCGACTCTGTCTACTTGCTAATAGAGGATCGAGTTCGTTATCGGTTTTATGCTTTCATTAGCGAATTTTTTTTATTATAGACCTTGAAGGCCTAATATAAATGTATAAACTATATATCTTGGTCGATATCGTGACCATATATTTGTTTGATAGTTTGAGCTGGGTCGACTTCTATCTAATCGCATAGAAGGATTGAGCTTGAACTTGGATTTATTTCATGATCCGTGCAGCATCCTCAGACGTCACGTGTGTGTATACAACACGCTCGTCGGGGCCTTGCAGGTATATGATTTTTGCATATATTTTATAAGATGCATTTGTGCAGTAATTGTATATATGCAGTGCAGCGGGTGTACACGATATATTTGCATGGTATGCATTTATGTGAAACATCTGCGAGTTGATTTACTTATGCATTTAGATGTTATGACATGCTTGAATGACATGTTTCCATTTTGCATAATGTATCAATATGCAGTATAGTGGCTAAATGCACGATCATAATATACAATGTATTTGTATGATTTGTGTATATAATATACACATACATTATTTGTTTTGCTTGCATAATATATTTGCATGATAATTCAATGCTTGTATGATATATTTGCATTCTGCATAATGCATATTGCATATTGCAACATATATCTTGCATGCAGCGATGTATATGTATCTAGTACATTTATATGTTGGGAGAGGATACCTGCATTATGTCTACTCGTCCCTAACTATATGCAATCTTGACATGCTTGTATCGTACACTTGCGTAGTGTATTCTGTATATTGCATCATGTATATGCATCATGCATTTTACGCGTTGAATGATGTTTTTGCATGATCTATGTGTATGGTACATATGTACATTATATGTTTGCTTGCATAATACACTTGCATGATAATCCAGTGCTCTTGCGTGCAATGTATGATGTGTTTGTGTGTAAATGCAAGATGTCTCCAAAGCTTGGTGCATTTTGCATATTGGATGGTATATTTGCATGATGCCCTTGTATATTGCAGATATAACGTTGGGTTTTATTTGATAACTTGTAAATGCCTTTTGTCCGCTTGTATACATGTTGCAGATCTGATGGCGTGGTGCTGCACTGCAGGTCATTTGCTACTTTATGCAGGGAGACTGTCATGCACCAATGAGTCTTCTGCGATTGTTTATAGATGCTTGTATTCATTGTAATTCTTTTACATTTTGCTCGTGGTATTTGGTCTTTGCTGGGGAATGGCATATTGCATGTTCATAAGGGATCCCTCATCCTTGCAGTATATCTACTACTGCTGCTTATAGGGGAACTGTATTTGTCGAAGTCCTTTTGCATTGTGCTTATAGACAGTGTGTTTCATGCAATTACTTGTAGGCATTTGCATTTATCACAACCCTTTTTGCATTTGTTGGCGGGTGGCACGTCGTATACATGACGAGCCTTCTACAATGACTTTTAGTTTGCATTCATCACGAGCTTCTGTGCTTGCTTATAAATAGTGTTGTGTGTGACAGATCTTCTACGACAGTTTGTAGGTGCTCGCATTTGCTGTATGTCATCCGCCTTTGCTTACAGGAGACTGGTGTATTTATCTATCATTGAGCAATTATTGATTGTAAGGGTGTTGCAACATTCATTGTCTTTTACTACGACAGCTTGTAGGTGTGCTTTGCATGTATTATAGTTATGTTGCCATTGTCTGTAGATGATATGTTGTGTGTGTATCTGTGTTCACAGAGGATCCGTCATATTTGCAGCGTATCAACCATTGTTGATCGTAAATAAGATCATCGTATGCATTGCCAGGCTTCTATTATCGCCTCTTTAACTTGTAGGTCAGCTTTTGTGTGCATGCTGGAGTTCCCACAGTGGCTTGTAGGCAGGTCGTAGGGCTACGTTATAGGTCGCACGTGGCTTCTTACATGCAAGTTGTCGTGCACTGCAAGCTTTATTAAATCTGCTTGTGAGTCATCAGTGGATATACAGATGTCACCAGCTATCGTATACGGACTGTTGTGTTCATGACGACTTTTTTGCAGTGGCTTGTAGATGCTTGTATCTATCACTTGATTCTTAGGTCTTCTAGGATTATCTTGATCCATAGTAGTTCACATAATCCCAAGGCCATAGCTCTGTATTTTGATTTTGCATTAGATCTTGCCATCGCTTTCTGTTTCTTGCTTCTACATGTAACTATATTTCCTCCAAGGAATATGCAGTATCCTTTGGTAGATCATCTATCTATTGGTGATCCTGCATAATCAGCATCAGTATATGCTTTTGGGGTTATTCCACAATCTCTTCTGAAGAGAATACCTTTCCCTGGGTTCCTTTTGAGGTAGTGTAGTATTCTGTCTACAGCTTGCATATGAATCTGTTTTGGATTTTGCATGAACTGGCTAACCATGCTTATAGCAAATGCTATATTTGGTATGGTGTGAGAAAGGTAGATCAATTTTCCCACAAGTCTTTGGTAAGCTCCCTTATCTACTTCTGGATCTTCTTTAGCTTCTCACAATTTGAGATTTGATTCTACTGATGTTGATGTTAATTTACAAGCTAGTTTATCTGTTTCTTTAAAAGGATCATTGATGTATTTTTGTTGTGAAATGAAAATTCCTCTGCTGTAGTATTCACCTCAATTCTAAGGAAACATTTTAGCCTACCAAATTCTTTGATCTCAAATTCCATTGTAAGACATTTCCTTATAATCATTTTGATGAGGACATGCGGCCGTGGAAAGTTTATTAGAGGAACGGCCGGAGATCTACGGCTACGATCGGATTACTCTATTTCTAAGCATTTACTTGTATTTGATTTATTATGTGTAATTTTTTATTTTTACTCTCACCTGAGGGAGTAGGTTTATGTGACCCCAGGGGGCACTTTTGTCATTTGATATTTTATTGTATTTTATCTATTTATAGGCCTCACCCCCGCCTTGGGAGGGATGATGATTATTATGAATGAAAATTTCTGCACTTTGTGTCTTGGTGTGTTTGAGAGCCTTGAGAGTTATTGTGAGAGCTTATGTGAAGTCCCTAGGTGAGGGTAAAGCAAGACCTGTCAGCCACAGGAAGCGTTCGGGCTCGCGGTTTATCTCTACCTCTACCCCCATTGAGCTCACTGCCACCTTCATCTCCTCCCAAAGCTCCCAATCGATCCTCTCCCTTCTCCTCCTAGCCTTAACCTTGCCCTACCTCCTCACATCCAATCCAATCCTAGCTAAGCCATCACCCCCATATTTCACCTTGGCTGACCCCTCACAGCCCCTCCTCCTCCTTATCGCCGTTGCCCTCCTCTTTGCCCATGGCTGAAACCATCATGACCCACCCCCCCCCCCCCCCCCCAACATTCCTTTTTTTCGTCTTCTCCAAATTTTCGAATTAATCCTCCAACAATTTCTTAAATTAATCTAGCGTTAATTTTGGAAAGTCTGAATTCAAATTCGAAATCTCGTAAAGCCTTGAAGTCCTTTCCTAAATTGTTGTGTTATATTTGGAAAGATATACAAATCAACCCATCTGAATATTAATTGGAGATCCTAATTAATTCCTTTTTTCTAAATTAGCCTAGCGTTAATTTTGGAAAGTCTAAATTCAAATTCGAAATTTCTTAAATTCGAAATTTCTTAAAGCCTTGAAGTCATTTCCTAAATTATTGGGTTATATTTGGAAAGATATCATAATCCATCAATCTGAATATTAATTGGAGATCCTAATTAATTCCTCTTCCAAAATTAACGCTCCTAAATTATCCTAGCGTTAATTTTGGAAAGTCTGAATTTAAATTTGAATTCTCCTAAAGCCTTGAAGTCCTTTCCTAAATTGTTGGGTTATGTTTGAAAAGATATCACAATCAGCCAATCTGAATATTAATTGGAGATCTTAATTAAATCATCTCTCCTTAGCCAGTAGGCTATAGTTGGCAACTCCACTAAGGCCCCAAAATCACCCCCCAATCAATTAGTGCTTGCCACCCCCCTTCCATAGCCCACCTCCCTTAGTTGCTATTTCCTCTATAATAAGTGCTTGCTATTTTCCCTCCAAAATCATCCCAAGGACAGTCGCCTGCTGTTGAAATACAAAGTCAGTCCGTTTTCCTAAATTGTTGTGTTATATTTGGAAAGATATACAAATCAACCCATCTGAATATTAATTGGAGATCCTAATTAATTCCTTTTTTCTAAGTTAGCCTAACGTTAATTTTGGAAAGTTTAAATTCAAATTCGAAATTTCTTAAAGCCTTGAAGTCATTTCCTAAATTGTTGGGTTATATTTGGAAAGATATCACAATCCATCAATCTGAATATTAATTGGAGATCCTAATTAATTCCTCTTCCTAAATTATCCTAGCGTTAATTTTGGAAAGTCTGAATTTAAATTTGAATTCTCCTAAAGCCTTGAAGTCCTTTCCTAAATTGTTGGGTTATGTTTGAAAAGATATCACAATCAGCCAATCTGAATATTAATTGGAGATCTTAATTAAATCATCTCTCCTTAGCCAGTAGGCTATAGTTGGCAACTCCACTAAGGCCCCAAAATCACCCCCCAATCAATTAGTGCTTGCCACCCCCCTTCCATAGCCCACCTCCCTTAATTGATATTTCCTCTATAATAAGTGCTTGCTATTTTCCCTCCAAAATCATCCCAAGGACAGTCGTCTGCTGTTGAAATACAAAGTCAGTCCGTTTTCCTGGCCCACTACCAGTTGTCCCAAAATTTGGCGACCACGTAGTTGCTGCCCAGGATTTTCGGAGACGTTAGAGTGCTGTCCAGGCGTGCGAGAGGGTTCATATTGTTGTCCTTTCCACATAGGCAGTCGAACGACTTCGCCGTGGCTTAGTATCTTCTTCCATGCAGGTAAACTCTCGCCCCCTCCCCCGCGTCCCTTTTTTGATCCCTCTCAAATCGTGATATCATTTTATTGTGAAAGCTTATCCGCTTAGCCTACCCCCAGAGCGTTGTGTGAGTGGGCTTTTGTAGTGACTAAGCTATTTATTAACTTAGGAATTATCTCTGAAACATCACGTGAGTATGTTATTAATTAATATGTTATTTAATGGTTCTCCTATTAGCATGTGATTGTTTGTGTAAACTTGATTGCCCTCTTGCATGCTGAAGTTATTGCTTAAGTTCATTGTGAGTTAATAAATTATTAAGCTCTGTTCAAGCACATGTAATTTCCAACTCAACATCACTTGCATATATAGTTCTGCATCACATTTTTTTCCTTTTCATCATTCCCAATCAAGATGATATCATCCACATAAACTAATAATATTGTGACTTTTCCTAAGTCTGAGTACTTGAAGAATAATATATGGGCCCCTTGACTCTGTTGATAACCATTAAGAAGCAAGACTTTTGAAAATCTTTCAAACCAAACTCTAGGCGACTGCTTTAGCCCATATAAAGTCTTTCTTAACCTACATACCTTATCACCCTTATATTTTCCTTTGAATCCTGGTGGAATCTCTATAAATATCTCTTCCTCCAAGTCCTTGTATACGAATGTATTTTTGACATCCAGCTATTCCAGATGCCAATTATAACTTGATGCTTGTGAGAGTAGGATCCTGACGGTGTTCATTTTGGCCACAGGTGCAAAGGTTTCTTGGTAGTCGATGTCGTACGTTTGAGTATAGCCTTTCACCACTAGTCTTGCCTTATACCTTTCCAGTGTATCATCAGCTTTGTATTTCACAGAGACACCCATTTGCAGTCGACTGATTTTTTTCCACTGGTAGGTCGGTGATCTCCCAAGTATTGTTTTTCTCCAGGGCCTGCATTTCATCTTTCATGGTATTTTTTTCAATTTTCATCAGATAAGGCCTCAGAAATATCATTTAGTGTAGCCAGAAAATTTTTGTGTGAAGGTGAGAAGTTATGGAAGGATACAAATATGGTTATGGGGTACAAGGGAGGTTTTCTTGTATTTATTTCAATTTCAAGAGATGGTTCAGATTCTTGGATCTATTCTAGAGCATGATTTTGATTTGTATGCCTACAATACACTTTCTCAAATTGCCTGTTATCAAATATATCTTTGTCCTCTATTTCCTTAGATTTGATTTCAGGTTTAGGTAGAGTTGGAAGGTCAAGAGGGGCTGAAAGTTCGTGAGGGATGTTAAGCCCTTGTGAACTAGTCGTGAGGCTAATCAAGAGGGGGTGATTGGTTATTTTAAAAACTCGTGAGCAAAAACGATTTAGAAAAATCTTTTGGATGTTTTAAAAACAACTTTAACCACAAGAAAGATCTTTTTATAATTTGCAGTGAAAATGAATAAAAACAATAATAAAAAGATCAATCACAGATTTCACCCAAGCAGTTAATCGCAGTAAAATAAAATGCGGAAAATAATCAGAAAGAACACACCAGATTTATAGTGGTTCGGTCCAACCTGACCTACGTCCACTCCCCGGAGGCACCCTCCAGGTATTGCACTACACCTTTAGTGACTCTCCTTTAGCCCCCACAGCTAGGTGGAGAAGCCCTTACAAAATCACTTCCACCTTCCCCGGTGCGGCGGAGTAGCCGGGTCCTTCGACACCAAAAAGATTTTCTTCTTCCCAAAACTTCCTTCGAGACGACCATTGAATCCGATGGTACTTAGGTGCAAGCTTGCCGGAACAACCGTGTGAACCCCCTCACACTCTCTCGAAAATCCCCCTTCCCAGGCTCTTCTCCCTCTCAAACTCCACCCTTTCCTCTCTCCCTTTCAAGCTCTCTCTTCAAGTTTTCTCCAGAAGAAACGAAGCCTCAATGGCTGCCAAAGACATCTATCAAGTGCCTTGAGAAAGCTTAAAAAGAGAGCTCCAAAAACCCTTCTAAATCAGTTCTGGCGGCAAAGATCGTCCAGGACGATGTGCTCCAGGACGATGTGCTCGTCCTGTTCGGTCGCTCGTACGCGAGAAGCTCTGTCTCCTGCTCGGTTACGCAGTTAGGGCCGAAGGAACAAAACTGACTGCTTGACGATCAATCTTCAACGACAATGAAGGCATCTTACTCTTCTTTGTATATACCCTCATGAAGATCTGGCAACGGTAACAACAATGAAGGCCGACTGTGGCTTTAATACCATGTTAAATTACGAGATTTGGAGAGGAAAAAAGGCTTAGCTTTATTGCATAAATATCAAATAAAGAAACAAATAAATTACAGAATCACACATTATTGTCTTAACATAATCCTTCCTAAATTAGCCTCCTAACTATAGAAAGAGATCGGCGTGATCCAGGTGATCCTTCCCTGAATCCTCATCCTAGCCATGGGATCAATCTGATAAGGGATGGGTTGGATTTAACACTTACTATAAGAGTTTGGTGAACATTCAGGCTCATTATTGATTGTCCACTTATTTTGAAGAACAACACTTGGCTTTATCCCTTTGGGGGGGGGGGGGGGGGTACGCATGCTATCATTTTGATATTGGAGCTTGAATTGTCATCTTCTACCTGGAGATTGTTGATTTGAAAATCTTTCTAAATATAGTTCAACATCGATTAGGAAAGTTTTGATTAATTTATTAATGCATTAATTAAAGGATCTAATTATTGCATAAATTGGGAGAGTTAATTAGTATGATTGGGAGATCTAACTGGCATTATTAGATTTTATCATATTATAACATTAATTAAAGTTTTCTTTGTAGCTTTGTTTCAAGTCTATAAATAGTGGTGTTAAGTGCTATTATAGAATATGAGAGAGGGTCAATTGTAACCTTATTTGTTTCTCCATAATAGTGAAATCATCCCTCCCCATGGACATAGACATCTTCGCTGAACCGCGTAAATCGCCGTGTTCTATATGTTGATTGTGCTTTGATTCTGATTTTATTTTCGCTGTTTGCACAACACATTTTACTTGTGATGGCCTTAACTTTTGTGCTATCTTCGCCATCTTAATCCTTAAAATTACTAATGCTATATGATTCAGTTTATGGTTTTATTCGCAGTGGAACATTTTGCCAGGCTTTTGAGGAAGTTATAGTTCTAAAATATCTTTTTTGCTACTGATTCCTTGAAATGAAATTTTAGGGTTGCTTCTCTATAAAACAATGTGAACTTTAATTTTTATCGGCTCTTTTGCTTTGAATTGCCATTATATACTGCATGTGTCGTTAGTACTCCTTCACCCGTATCATATTGCTAAGAGATGCTTTTTGTTAACTTGAAAGTGAAGAGGCATATATTCAGTCCTTCCTCAATAAGACAGATCTCTTAGTTTTTTGGGGGGATCTGTGTTACAAATTTGAAACTATAGTAGAGGCATGTTGATTGACTTGATGCATAGTTTAAAGAAATAGAGATCTCTAGATACCTTAGAGAAGCTATTCCTAGACTAAATCCAGCATGTAAACCATCCAATGTTCTCCTATTATCTTGTTTTCTGAAACCAGTAATTTGCAACATGTTTATTTGGTTTCAATGCTTTCTTCAGAGTAGGATATGAAGGACTGAACTTTGTAGCATTTTATCCAACTGATTTGAATTCTGTTCCTTCAGCTAATCGAACGTTTCAGTGGACGTTTACCCGGTTACATAGGCCATGGAAATGATATGTTGTCATTTGTGCATGTAGAAGATTTGGTCTACGGACATATAGCTGCAATGTATAAAGGCCAAGTTGGTGAGAGGTATCTGCTCACAGGGGAAAATTCATCATTTATACAAGTTCTTGATATTGCTGCAGCCATCACGAAAACAAGCAAGCCGAGACTTCACATTCCTATGTGGCTGATAGAACTTTATGGTTGGATATCAGTTTTCTTTGCTAGAATGACTGGCAAACTCCCTCTTATCAGTTATCCAGTATGTTTTGTTCTCTGTATCATCTGTTCCACTGTAATTCAATTGAAGTCTTACTTTCTCACTGATCCACATTTCACTTTTTTTTCATTTGTGTTGGTATAAAACACCAGACTGTGAGAGTTATGAAACATCAATGGGCATATTCATGCGAGAAGGCTAGAGATCAGTTGGGTTATCGTCCAAGAAGCTTGAATGAAGGCTTGGCAGAGGTGCTTCCTTGGCTCAAAAGTTTGGGGTTGATAAAATACTAAGTAATGGTGTGTACTATTCTATATTACTACTATAGTTAAAAACTGTTATTCAATATTTCTATTAATTCAGCCATTTTCTGGTGTCTCACTGTTCTTTCCATCATCTTGCAGGGTGGCTTTTGTACCTTACATGTTCTTTAATAATGAAAAGAGCTCAATCAAACTCTTTTATTGCGATGAAGTAATCATTGTGAATGTATACTGGCTCTGCCTAAGCAGGCATCTGTGAAGAAAGTGTAAGGATATCTCGATACAAAATTTATCAAGATAGAAAGGTATTTGATATAAATGGAATTATGGAGTTATTAAAATTTCCTTCTGTGAAGAGGTTTTATCCATGCTTGATATTTCTTTATCTTTAAAATTAAAAGTTTTGGGTGCCAAATGTATTAATCAAAATTCAATATAAATTATTCTCAAATAAAGGTGATTTTCAGAATAAAATCTTTTGGAAACCTGACTTTTTTTTTTAGACTGCACAATTTTGAACTAGAATGTCTATCATATTTTATTTGTTTAAATATCCTCTAAATTAATTTTTAAATTAAAATAGTTTTATTTTGCAATATAAGAGATAATCACTCATATTTATGTGAATATTCAAATACATTAAAGCTCAAATTGTTCATACTTATAAGTATCCTTTGGATGAGTAGTCTTTATTGATGGGGAAATTATTCTGTGCGGAGTACAGACTAGAAGAATCGTTCGGATATGTGAGTGTACATGATGTGTATAAATTTGTACAATTTGTATATAGTGTGTATCAAATTTTTATACATATTGTGTGTGCATAATATGTACACTCATAGTCTGAATGATTTTTATCGTTCGGACTCCACACAGAATAATTTCTCCCATTGAAGGGCAACTTCACGAGTCCTTTGAGCTGGGCCTCTTTTTTATAAATTTTTTAAAAATAAATATAATTATAAAAATATTTAAAGATTAAGTTCACCTTTCTAGAAATTTGAGGGTAACAATTAATATATTTTTAGGGGTGTCAATATTTGATCCGACCTGAAAATCCTAGACGAACCGGACTCGAAATTTTTGGGTTAGGGTCGACCTGTTTAAAAAATGGGTCGGGTTAGGGTTTGAATTTTCGACCTGTTTGTAGTTTTTGGTCGGGTTCGGGTCAACCCGGAAAACTCAATATTAACCCGAGTTGACCCGCGCCTTTTAGCGATTAGGGAAAATATTACGCAAGTGGCCGAGCGGGCAACGAGTTAGGGCATTTTGTCTTAGAGGTTGCTTGCTCCATTCTTTTCTTCTTATGTCTTTCGCTAGGGTTTCTCTGCGGATTGTGGTGTCGGTGCACGAGCTCTCATCGGCGTCATCGCTTAGGTTCATTTAGTTGTATCCCTTCATGTTTTCCTTCCTCTTCTAATTTCGTTCATTGCTTACCAGTTACCACCTAGCTCCTGCTTTTTCGTGCAATCATAAACCTCAACTCTCAAGAAAGATTACACCGTCTGTATCTCTTTTCTTCTTTATGTTACCTTTTTTTGTTATTTTAGAAGATGAATGTGTTGAGATATTGTGTTGTTATTCTCGGCTAGGGTTTTTAGATTTTTTATATGACTATTTACTTATTTATGACGCCATTTGGCATTTGCAATTTTACAATTTTACACAAGCAGTTGTTGTCGGCTAGGATGTTCTAAAATTTTGTGTGGTTATTGCCTTATTGGTCATTTTGTGTCGTTAATGTTGGGCCTCGGGTTCATCTTTGCTTAGCTTATTTTGCTGCAAGCCTATAAATTTGAGACAAACAGTTAGGGCATCATGCATTTGGCCCTTTACATGAAGAAGAATTACAAGTTACAAGTTCAGAAATTATAAGTTTACATGATTAGTTGACATAGCTGAATACCTGAATCCTTGATTATTGATAGTTATTTCATATTTGGTTATTGACTTGTTTCCTTTTGTTCACTAAAAATCAGAATATGTTTTTGTTCACTTGGTTTGTGTCTTTTGGTTCCAACTTGGATTTTCACATTGTGATGTCTTCTATTATTTTTGTGATAGATGGTGGACTCTAATAGGATTCTTGAGATTTTTTCTTTTGATGAAAATGAACAAGTTGGGGTTTCTGAAAATGTGGTACAACCATGTAATAATGGGGGGGGGGGGGGGGGGGGAGTTGCTAAGAGGCGGAGAAGAATGACTTCGGTTGTTTGGATTACTTTGAGAAGTTGCCTATTCCAAAAGATGGTAAGCAAAAGTGTAAATGTAAGAAATGTGGCATTACATATTTATGTGATAGCAAAAATGACATTGGTAATCTAAGACGGCACTTGAAAAATTGTAAGAAAAGAAATATGCGTGATATTGGTCAGCTCATTTTACAAACCAATTCTGAATCATCCATTTCTGTGTCTGATAGTAAGTTTGATCCATCAGAATTTCGTGACTTATTTACTGCATGTATCATTATGCATGACTTGCCCTTCCAGTGTGTTGAGTGGGTTGGAGTTCGAGCTCTTTTGGCGTATCTTCGTCGGGAGTTACAGTTGTTTTCTAGGAACACTGCACGAAGTGATTATAAGAAATTATTTAATAAGGAGAAGTGTCATATACATTTACAGTTAGCTAAATCCACAAGCAGGGTATGCTTAACATTAGACCTTTGGACTTCTATTTGTTTAACAGTACATTTTATAAATAATGATTGTCATCTACAAAATATATAAAAAGCTTTGGTTTCATGCCGCCCCCTCATGATGGCATTGCATTGTTTGAAAAGCTATAGTCTCTTATTATGGAGTGGAAAATTGATTCTAAACTTTTTAGCATTACTTTGGACAATGCGTCAGCAAACAATGTCTCCATTGAATATCTAAGAAATCATTTATGTTTATGTGGTACTTTGCTTTGTGATGGTGAGTTCTTTCATATTTGTTGCACAGCCCATATTGTTAATCTCATGGTTCAAGAGGGTTTGAAGGAGATTGATTGTTCAATAATAAAAATCAGGGAGAGTATTAAGTATGTTAAAGGCTCTCAAGCGAGGAAGCAAAAGTTCCTTGATTGTGTCAAACAAAGTTGTCTAGATGGAAAGAGATGTTTGCACCATGATGTTCCGACAAGATGGAACTCAACTTTGATCATGCTTGATAGTGTTATCTGCTATCGACGGGCTTTTCAGCATTTAGAATTAGGTGATTCAAATTATAAGAATTGCCCAAGTAGTGTTGAGTGGGAGAAAGTTGAATCTATTAGCACTTTTTTGGCTCCTTTCTATGAGATAAAATGTGTTATATATGGCTTAAGGTACCCAACAGTAAATTTATATTTTCCTTACATTTCAATAGTTTATGTATCATTGAAATATGAATTGTTAAGTGGACATGATTACATAAAGAGAATGGCTGCAGGAATGATTGTAAAATTTGAGAAATATTGGTATGGATTTAGTGTTATATTGGCCATAGCTTTCATTTTAGATCCACGGTATAAATTTACTTTTGTTGAGTGGTGTTATAGGAGACTATATGAAGTGATTACCTCCATGAACTAACAAAGGTTAGAGAGAAGCTGTTCTGTTTATTTGGAAACTATAGTTCAAGAAGTAATGAGTTAACAGGGCAAAATTTCCGTGCATCCCGAATGGTACAAGTTGGTACATCAAGAAGTGCATCCACAACTATAATTAAGTCACAATTTCTTCAGGTATTATCTTATTACATCAAAAAGTACTTATATTGTTGTATTAATTCATAAATTTTAATGAGTTTCTCATACAGGACTTTGAGTCTTTTCAAGAGGAAGTTGTTATGCCTAGGAAATCAGAGTTAGAAATTTATTTGGATGAGCCAAACCTAGACACAAAGATTGATTTAGATATCTTGCATTTCTGGAAAGGCAACCAATACAGATTTCCTACTATATATGTTATAGCTCGTAATGTTTTGTGCATTCCTATAAGTACAGTGGCATCTGAAAGTGCTTTCAGCAATAGTGGTAGAATACTAGATCAATATAGAAGTGCAGTAAAGCATGACATTATTGAAGCACTTGTATGTTCAAAAGATTGGTTGTATGTAGAACATGGTGCTTTATTATTCTTCCTTCCCCTATTTATTTAATTCATTTATATTGTTAACACATTTAGAAGTCTAGCTCAAAACCTTTTTTTTGTTGCAGTAGTATATGACCCTAAACTTGATGCTGTTACTGCCTAAACTTGATGCTGTTACTGATGATATCCTTGATTTATATGTCAATCAAAATGATGCATAATCGAGTGAAAGTTCAATTTTTAGGAGTTGACTGTTGAGTAACATACTTTTACTACAAGAGGACATTGAGAGTTGTGGTTATTCTGGTACTTCTGGCATGTGTATTAAGAGTCCGGGTGGTGGATTTATATTTGGTTATCTGGCCTATTTGGTTATTCTGTAATGTTTGGCTATTGGCTGTTAGTACTGCTGTAGTGTTGTGTTGGACCGTTGGTGCTTGGTAGTGTATAAGCCATAGACTTTTCTATGCACGCTTTGGGTTTTCTTTGCAATCTTGCAGTTTTACTGTTTGATTTTGTTGAAACGTTCTGCATTTTTATTTGTTGAATCATTACATTGCTATTGGAGATGTTTTTTAGTTCAGTAAAGTTGCTGTTAAAATTCTGTTGCATAATTCGGCTGCTGAGTTTTCATCTGTGGTCTATTTCTGCTATTCGGCTGCTGCTTTTCTGAAGGTCTGTTACTCTTTTTTTGCTGTTCTGAGATTCTGTTGTATATTTTGTATAATTCGGCTGCTGCTGTTTTGAAGGTCTGTTTCATTGTTGTTTTGATAACTTGATTTTTGACATTCTTTGAACCTTGCCCTGTTGGGATTGGCGGGTTGATGTATTGCTGAAACTTGAAACTTGAAAGCTTGAAAATTGAAATGTTGTATGCTAAAATAGTGAAACATGCTGTCATTTACTCATATATTATCTGTGGTTATATGAAGCGATTTCTGCGATGATGAGTAACCTTTTAAAATAAAAGTGGGAATTGTATCAGTGTAAGTAATATTATAATTTACAACCAGGTGACATTTGTATTCTTTTAGAATGAGCAGATACTATCTTATTAAAAGAACATATATTAAGTTAATACAAATTGTCACATTGGATGGTAATATGTTAATATTTATTAAACTTACACCTTAATGACCTCATTATGTGATTAATGATTTGGAGGGTTTAATCTGAGCAATATATAAAAGTATGCAAGTTTGCAACTTATATAACTGGCTTTGTTGCAGTTAAATCTACAAGTACAGGTCAATGAAGGCTTGAAATAGTTATTTCGAGGAGCATTTCATCATTTATTGTTTCCAAATTTAGCTTTGTTGTAAACTCTTTTGTAGTTTATAAATTGAGTTGAGTTTGTAATTGAATTGAGCAATTGAGTTCATGAGTCATTGAATTGTAAGTGTTTTGTAAATGAGTTGAGTTTGTAATTCAAATGTCAAATGAGCAATTGAGTTGTAACATGTAAGTGATTTGTAAATTATAAATGAACTCATATGGCAAATTAAAATTTGCTGTAAATAAATAAGTAATTTAAATTAATATATTTGTTGAAACAATTTATTTATTTGTTAATATTATTGTTATTACACTATTTGAGGCTTGGGATCGGCGGGTTGATGTATTGCTAAAAGCTTGAGTTGCAATGGTGAAACACTGAAACCTGCTGTCATTTACTCATATAATGGTTTATGGGGTCTGGTTCGGGTCTAAGAAATCGACCTGTTTGTAAAAACGGTTCGGGTTCGAGTCGGGTCAAATAATACCAGGTTAGATTCGGGTTTGATTCGAACCCGACTCGTGACCCATTTTTAACAGCCCTATATATTATTAATAACAAAATTTGTTGCAGGTACATATTAAACTAACCAAAGAAACCTAATAAATTAACAATTGCATGATAATAAATAAAAACAATACATGCAATAAATAAAAAAAAAAAGAAAAATGAAAAGAACTATGAAAATAAATAGGTCTATAAGAGTTGAATGGTCAAAAATCATCCACGGTGCCATTCTAGTACAACAAGATTAACAAGCAGGCACCTTCACACTAGATTGCACCAAGATGAGAAGCAATAATCCTCAATGCCATCACAGTTGTACCAAAATAAGTATAATATCTGAATCATAGTGCAGAAGTGGATGATATAGCCATGTCCCATGTTACACCTCAACCTATCCTTGTTTCTAAATAATTGTCAGTGTAACTACAATAATCAGATTAAATTGCAGAAACCATCTTCTAGTTCCAGAAATAAATCCCACTTGCCGCAAGAAATCAACAAGCAGTAAACCCCCAAGCAATGGAAAGGAATCCCTTGCAACAATGTAGCACAACATTAGCTAAAAACAGACAAAATAAGCTAGCAAAAGTTTTTTTTTTGGCAGGTTGAGCGATTCGAATGAGGCATCGACGGGAGGCACATATGCCCTAGCCAAATAGAGTGAAAAAAAAGAGAATCCCACATATTGAAATGATGTATAGCAAATCAGAAGGACAAAGCATATGTAGTTCATCTTGATATGTTGGTTGAGAGTTTTGACTACCGATTAAGAGATCTTCTGTTTGAAGCTTACATATGTGATGTGCGTGTGAGTTTGCCTTAATTGACTCAAAGTCTAAAAAAAAGGATAGTACTCTGACTGGGCCAGAATTTTTTTTATAGTGGAAGCACAAATTAGATTTTTTATATATTTTCTTAATTTTTTTTTCATTCATGCTTGAGAATGACTTGGCAGATTTAAAATTTTATTTATTTAAATTTATTATTTAAGAAAGATAAAGTATAAGATAATAAAAAACTTTTAATTTACAACCCATACTAATCCTATTATGAAAGATTTAAATAGTTATTTATTAGCAATACCATTAAATATTTCTTTCACAATATAAGTGATTAAAATATATTCATCCACTATTCACTAATTCTAATTTATAGTCGATTTTTAATAATAATCAATTAATCCTAATAAAAAACTGTTTCAACTCACAATAATAAGTGCAATAATCTTAAAATAAATTTTAATTTTTTTAAATTTCTTATAATAAAATTTTGATTATAACATCTAAAAATAATTATTAGAAACCCTTGAAAAAGTCGTCTTCCTGACGAGAGATTATTCTGTGCGGACACCAGATGAGAGAGCCGTCCGGTTTACTCTCAGGTACCGAGCGGTATCGAGGCTCGATACCGCTCAGTACCAAACTCGGTATCGAACGTGATATATTTTTATTGGAGTCCGAATTTCGCACAGAATAATTTTTCCTTCCTGACAGAGAAGTTTTGGGAACCTTCTTGTCTGTCTTTCTGCTTTATTTTAATCTTTATAAATTTCATTAAAGAACACGAGAACGCGTGAGTTGGGATGAAAGTGTTTTATTTCATTATCTCTCTATATTTTTAAATTAACAGCTAAGATTTTCCTTATTATGCAAGAGTTCGAAGATAAATTGGCTTCTGTGAATTTTCCAATGAAATTCTTAGGCTTCCTTTGGGATTGATTTTTTTACTGTTTCTTAAAACAATTTTTCGATGCAAAAATTAAAATTTTTATACTAAAAAATTTCTTTAAGAAACAATTAAAAAACCGTCCTAAATGAGAAAAATTATTACGTGCGATGTCCTGACGCATTCGGAGACTAATTCGGACTCACCCTATCACCTAATAAACAATGTATTGGGTGATATTTAAGATTTAAATTGGCTTCCGAGTGCATCCAATCTCCGCACGTAATAATCTCTCTCCAGATAAATCCTTAACCTTAGTGGTGCTTCTTTGTGTATTGGCCAAAATTATTGACCTTTATTTTGTATATAAAATCACAGCTTTTATTTAGAAAGAGATAAGTGATGGTTTGTTGATTTTAAAAATGAAAATTTTCACACATTTCCATATTCGAATGCTCTCTGCTAAAAAAAAATAAAGAGTCCATCTCAATGTTATTATTGAATTTAAATATATTTTTTATGGTATCTTCTTTTGCCAAGTCTCTCTTTTATGCTTTAAATAGTTGATTTTTTATCATCATTATTTTCTTTGTGAAAGGGACGTGGGCATCCCTATAATGGTAAGTATAAATTTTAATGCAATTTTCATTTCTTTTAGAGGCTGTCTGATTTGAACTAAATTGATGTGAAATATTTTAAATGCATAAATTCTGAAAATATCAATACTTGTTTTGAAGTAAAAAAATATAAACTAAAATTTTGAATAATTTTGATGTATTTTAAAATTTTTAGATTTGTTTAAGTTTTAAATACATTAAATTATTTTTCATTGTCACAGCTGCTTGCATGCGCCTCCCCTGTTGCTCGCCACCAACTACTAGTCAAAATTATCACCCATTCAGGGGCGGAACCACATTCCTCAAAAAAAAAAAATTATATGAGAGTAAAATTTTAGCAAAATTTTTTTTGCCCCTTCTAAAAAATCACTTTTGCCCCCTCCCCTAAAAAATCCTTTTGTCTTAATTTGCCCAATATTCTTTCCAAACGCCCCCTTAAAAAGCCTTTTTATACTAATCCTAATGATGACAAGTCTTAATCTACTGCTAATCTGAAATACATGCCCTAAAATGTCTATAAATTTCTTCATATTTAGTTCTAATATTTTCTTTCAAACTTTTATGACAATTTTATTACACAATTTTTTTCTTCAATTTTAATGTTTAATTATTTTTTATTGAATTTGCCCCCCTCACAATTGAAGCCGGTTCCGCCCCTGCACCCATTACCACCTATTGACACAACTAGCTGCTACTAACCATTATTGTCACTAGTTATCATTAACTATCAGTCACTATTATTATTAAATTTTACACTGCATTTATTATTTTAACTCACAGAAAAAATAATTAACTGTATTTATTTTATATTTTTTCAAACAATTTCAAAATATTTAAATATATTACATTCATTTTACTTTGCATTTTTTGTTTCAAACCAAATGGCCTTTTATTAAAAAAACAATATTTGCGTTGATATAAAAAAGCGTTTTGGCTCTTAATCATAATAATTTTCTTGAAACAGTAATTTTTTTTTTAAATGATGAAAGTAAAGCTTTAATCGCAGAATAGGTTAGAGGAGTTTACCGTTTGGTATACTTCATCGAACTTTAGCCCTTAGAAAAGAGTTTTTGTTTTTTGAATATTTAGACGAATAAAAGTAAATTTATACATACAACCGGCACAGAGTAGTACGTCAATTACTAAGTTGGTTGGACTTGGATGTCAGATTGACCTTTTCATGAATATAAAAAGGTAGTGAGAATATTTTATTAGTATAAATTAAAAATTATTTAAATTTTGTTTTGACATTAATTCAATTGAAAAATTATTTGATCACTTATTTATTATATTTATCTTAAAATAAATTTAAAATTTTCTTAAAACTCTTATTTTTTTTTTTTTTCATTCTGAGAACATATAAATTTAAGATTTAATTAATGGTGGAGCCAAATTCTATTGGGGATGATAAAACTATTATTATTATTATATAATTTTTAAATTTTCTATTAGGAAAAAACATAAAAGATGCCATAGTCATTCTAACTTATTTGGAGGCATTTAGGCCAATTAAGATAAATTAACACACACTTCACATAAGTAAAACTCGAAATCCAAGACCTCTTTTTTATAGCCAAAGCTCTTTTTCGGTAGTAAAAACTCCAAACCAACAGACTAATATGAACTGCGTGTACTCATTCTAAGTTGCAAATATTTAAAACAACTAAATTTATGATTAGCTCAAGGGGCATTATCTAACTATGAAGATAGCGTGCATCAATAATTGTGGACCGACAATCACTAGTGATGATAACAACGAACATTGATATTGGTTAACGATGGATTTAAGGTGTCATTGATGTAGACGTGGATGTCGTTCGAGGAATATGTATGGTGGTGGTAAGTGTAGGCTTTGACGTTAGTAAATAAATAATGTTTGGAGGTACTAACGAAATACATCTATATTGATCGATGATCAATATCAAGTGGTGGTGATGACATACATTGAAGTGTCGCATGATGGTTATGATAATCATCTATGTTGGTTGAAACATAATTTATGATGGTGCCAACAACAATTATCAATGTTAGTCAGGGGATGGTGTTTGGTTGTGGCCAAGGCGGGCGTCTGTATTAGTTGACCACTAAAGTCAGGTGGTCGTGACTTGAGGAGCCAACAATAGTCTACATATGATGTCTCGAGATAGTGATCATGACTAACTTTAATTTTGGTCCATAGTCAAGGTCGAATGATGGTTGGTAGAGCTCTAAAATTTGTCAAATCTGATATTATACTTAAAAAAAATATTTTATGTAAAAAAATGTTATATCAAAATATCCTCAGATTAGGAGTGGAGGAATCATGGCTTTGTGATCACTAAGCATTTTTATCTGGCCATGAGATTTGAGATTGAATGGACCCTAATTCAATAACATGATTTCGTGGAAAGTATGTTTAGACTCATCTAACGTAAAAAAGAAATCCTCATAGAAATTATCAGAATAAGTAGCATACCTTAATTTGTTGGTTGAGAGTTTTGGCTACCAACCAAGAGATTGAGTTCGAGTCTTGCCTAAGTATAGTGTGTGTGAATTTGTCTTAATTGGCCTAAATATAAAAAAAAAGTATCAGAATAAAAAAGTAAATAATTAGGAAGAAATAAATGCCCAAAATCATTTAGAAATATTAATTTTTTGGCTTAAAATTGACCCGACAATCAATTTTTATTTAAAATTAAGGGGATTTACATATGTATCACGCTATACCGACCTATTTACACATTTAGCCCTCAAAACTTTAATATTTCATTCCTACCACTCATGATTACTTTGATATCAAATATGTCATATATATTTCATTCCTGTCACTCATATTTAATATGAAAATAATATATGAGTAGTAGGAATGTAATATTAAAATTTTAGATGTTAGATATGTAAATAAAATGATATAAAATGATATATATATGTAAATCCCCCCTTAAAATTATGACTAATAGGGAGAGAAAGAGAATCCAACTCTAACAGATGCTTTAATACTCTTTAATATTAAGTAGTAATCACAACCTAATATGTAAAGCTATTGCTCGCGCTCCTTTCCTATATATATATGTAAATAGGAGCATAACCATTGCCATATCACTCACCCCAAAATATATATCAACACTGCTTCCTCTAAGCCACTTTAGATTATTCTCCTACTACTCCTCACCCTCTCTCCCAACATCTAAACTAATGGAGAGTGTTGCCACAATAACCGTCGATAAGTTAAACATGGAGATCCTTCCCTTCATCCGCATGTACCAGAGCGGCCGCATCGAGCGACTGTACCAAAGCAAAACCGTCCCTGCCTCCGTTGACCCCCGCACCGGCGTCTCCTCCCGAGACATCACCATCAACCCCTCTGCTCGCCTTAGTGCCCGCCTCTACCTCCCCCCCACCGCCATCATCTCCCGACCAGCACCAAAGAAACTTCCCGTCATCGTCTATTATCACGGCGGCGGCTTCTGCACATTCTCCGCCTCCTCCTCCCACTATCACTCTTATCTCAACTCTCTCGTCGCTGAGGCCGACGTCATTGCTGTTTCGGTCGATTACCGCCTCGCTCCCGAGCACCCTCTCCCCACTGCCTATGAAGACTCATGGGAGGCCCTCCTCTGGGTCACCGAACACGCCTACGACCATAGCTTTGGCCTCGACCGTCGATTCGCTGAATTCGGTGACTTCAGCAAGATCTTTCTAGTCGGCGACAGCGCCGGAGCAAACATAGTGCATAACATGGGGATTAGGCTTGCGGAGAACGGGATGGAAGTGGAGGGGCTGGCTTTAATGCACCCTTACTTTTGGGGGAAGGAGAGGATGGGGATGAGGAATAGCAAGGCCGGGCCATCAATGTTCAAAACAGAGGATTTTGATGCTCTGTGGCCATTTGTATGCCCGGATACATTCGGCCTTGATGACCCAAGAGTGAACCCGTTGGCAGAGGGTGCGCCGAGTCTTGCGGCTTTGGGAAGTCGGCGGGTGTTGGTTAGTGTTGCAGAGAGGGATTTGTTGAGGGAGAGAGGGAGGTCTTATTACGAGAGGCTGAGGGCAAGCGGGTGGGGGAAGGAAGCCGTTTTCTTTGAGACCAAGGGGAAGGATCATGTCTTCCATGTCTTTCAAAGGCCGGATGAGAAGGCGGCCGAGTTGATGCGGCATTTGGTCAGTTTCTTGAAGGAGGAGAGCATACAAGGAAGATACTCGCTACTCATGGAGTCCACAGGGATTCGAGGAATTGAGACAGCGCAGCTATTACAGAACGCCTGAAGCCTGAATTTTATACTAAATGTTCATAAAATTGATTTATAAAAAAAGAGAATGCGTGAGGTGGGATGAAAGTGTTTTATTTTATAATCTTTATATATTTTTTAAATTAACGGCTAAAAATGATATTTTTTGTCTTATTGTGCTACTGGTTTTTTGTTGTGTTTAACAGTTCATGTGTTCAAAGATGGACCGACTTTGTAAATTTTCCAATGAACATCTTAAATTCCTAATCGTTGGCGGTGTTTCTGTGTATGGGTCAAAATTGTTGTCCTTTATTTTGTATGAAATAACAGCTTTTATTTTTGCGCATCTATGTACTTTTGACTATTATTTTTCCCCTTTATAGAAAGAGAAAGGAGGTGTTTTGTCGATTAAAAATATATATTTTTAAACTCATAATGGATCCATATTTTTTTCTTTTAGGGTGAACAAATTTATTATAGGATTTTATTTAAGAAGAAATATGATGTTTAATTAAATTAGGAATAGAAATAGAATATTAAATAAAATTTAAAAAGAAACAAATTAGCCAAATAAAATGACGCATTTCATTGAATGCACCAAACTATTTGGCGTATTTAGAATCCACCAAATAATTTGACGCATTCAATGGAATGCGCTAAATTATTTGGCGCATTACTACAGTACTTTTAAAATTTGATTCGGCTAACTTGGCTGAATGCACCAAATCATTTGGTGCATTTGTTAGAATGCTTAGAATGCGCCATTATGTTAGGCTAGTTTGCTTCTTTTTAAATTTTTTAAACACATGATCTTATTGCTAATTTAAATTAAATATTATGCTCCCATTTATAATATTCTGTTTATTATATTAATATCTAAATATAAAAATATAGAAAATGTATAAGACATTAGTCGAAGGAAAGCATCGGCTGAAGGATATAATATTACCTTAATTTCTAGACTCCATATTTCTGATTGGTGTTAGATAGATGTGTAAACGAGTCGAGTTGAGCTTGAGTCACCTTTGAATGGAGCTTGAGCTTGATTAATTAATCGAGCTCGAGCTTTATTCAGCGAAACTCATTGAAAGAGAGAAAATAAATATGATTTTAATAATTATTATAATAAAATGATAAAAAATGAGAAATTATAAGAAAAATAATAAATAATCATTTAACAGAAGAAATTGAGATATAATTTTTGAATTTTAATATATTTTATATTAATATTTTTTAAATGAGCCGACTCGCGAGTTAAAGAGTCGAGTCAGGGTTGGCTCAAACTTGACTCATTTCATTGAGCTTGGCTTACGAGTTAGCTTAATTGACTCACACCCCTAGTGTTAGATCACAAGCCCAATTGCATGTGATGTACTACGATTCTTTATGCTCGTGTTCTTACCTCATAGCAAACCTAATTTTGTTGATGTTTATACAGCATAACTTAGTTCATGATAAGCCCTTTTAAGTTATTGTTTTGTGATTCTAGATTGTATGATGAAGCTAAGAGTGCACTAGATAGTACGAATTGTAAATGAACAAAGCTACATCATTGATTTGATGTTTAGTGGAGGAACACTTGGGACTTGACAAAATATTTATTCTTGAGAGAAGAAGATCAGAGACAACATTATTTATATTCGAAGAATTAACTTTGTACCTTTTAGACTATTGGATGAAACAAGGCTAATCCCGTCTAATTAAAACTTAGGTGGGCAATTACACACTTTCAATATGGAGGGATTATTCTGTGCGGACATCAGACACAACTTATCATCCAGAGGCAAATAAGGTTCAGCCACGTCATCCAGTACCAAGCCGCGGTACCGAGTAGGAAGTGAAGCGTCGCATTTTTATTAAGCTCCGGACGGTGTTCGGCGTCTGCACAGAATAATTTTACCTCAACATGACGGACTTCTAAACCTATTTGAACGTTCATCTATTCAAAAGAATATGAATAGCAATGTTATCATTAAAATTAAGATTTTATTTGGATAGTTTTCTTATTATTTTCTAAAATAATTTTTTGGTACATAAATTTCTTCAGAGCAACAAAAAAACAGTTATAAAAAACTGTGATATATTTTTTAATAAACGTATCCCTCATTTAACAAAACAAAAAACAAAAAAACAAAAGCATATAGTCCCAAAAGAGGAAAAAAAGAAGATATTTGTGTTCATATAAAAATGCATTTTGACTGTTAATCATAAATAATTTCCTAGAAACGGTTTTTTTTTTTTTTGAAGTTTGAAAGTTAATAGTAAATTAGGTTGGAAGAGTTTAGCGTTAAGTATGCTCGATCGAATGTTGGTCGGCTTCTCAGTTAATAAATCCCACGGCTCGGAACTGTAAATTTTTTTTTTTTGAAAAAAAGAATAATATGAAATTGGTTCGATGTCGAATTGACCTCTTCGTGGATAAAAAAAAAGGTTGGCGATAATATTTTTTTAAGGGCAAATTAAAATTTGTTGAATTTATATCGATAAAAGTTTAAGGAATCAATTGATAGTTTATTTATGTTTTGTTTGTGATAGTTTTCTTACTACTTTCTAAATCAAATTTTTAGTACAAAAAATTCTTGAAAATAACAAAAAAATAGTGGCAAAAAACTGTAAGGGATGGAGTCAAATCTTAGATCGGGGATGATATAAAGCTATGATTATTATATAGGTTTAAAATTTTCTATTAGAAATAAACATATAAGATGCCATAGTCAATTTAAGCAACATGAATTTAAAACAACTCAATTTAGGCCTTGGTCAAGGGCAACATCTAGGTATGGAGATGGCGTGCATCAATAATTTTTGACTGGCAGTCTCTCATGGTGGTAACCATGGATATCGATGTTGGTAGATAATCAATTTAAGGTAGTGGCGATGCAAACATCGATGTTGTTCGGGAAAAATATCTGGTGATCGCAAGTGTAGGGTTTGACATTGGTAATCAATAATGTTTGGATATATCAATGATAGACATCAATATTGATTGAATATTAGTATTAGGTGATGGTGATAGACTGATACTAGATATTGATGTTAGCTAATGGCTAGTATTATGTGATGGTGACAATAATCATCGATGTGGCTGACAAATAGTGTTTGTTGGTGGCAAAATGGATGGTGTTTGGCCATGGCTAAGGCTGGTGTTTGTATTGGTTAATGACCTACATTAGGTGGCTGTGACATCAGGTGCCAAAATGGCCTATAGATGATGTCTTGTGATAGTGATGATGGGCTTTGATTTTGGTCTACCGATAGCATTGTAAAATGGTTGGCAAAGCTCCTAATTTTTTTTAAGTTTTAGAATTCTTTTTACTAAAAACCATTCAACTCCATCAGATGGTATGAATTACCTCCCATGATTATTTATATATTTTTTTCATATATCAGTGCTTTAGTAATTAAGTAATATTTGTCTCATTGAATTTTTCTAATTGAGGTATTTTTTTTAATTATAGTCACACAAAATTTAAAGCACTTTTGGGCTTCATTTGAGATAACTTTTTTACTGCTTCTTAAAGCAACTTTTTTAGTATATAAAATTTTAATTTTTTACTAGAAATTTGTTTTAAAAAATAGTAAGAAAACCGTCCCAAAAAAAACCTTAATCACTCAAAAAGTTAGAGAAGTTACCCATAATGCTTTATAGTTCTTGATTGATAATTTTGTACTACAAATTAAATGTTCTTGGTTCTATTGGTTTTTTCTTATCGAACTATATTGTCTCAGTTATAAATTTTGCTAAAAAAATGATTTTAAATGATCTCAGAATAGTTGCTTGGATGCTCTGAGATTGAAAGTGTTTCTAAAATTTTTGCTTGATTTGATGAATTGTTAATGGTCTATCAGTTTCTTTCATATTTTTTGACATCAAATTTCTGCAAATGAAAACGCTTCCAGTCTTGAAAAATTAGGGTTACAAAATCACAATTTTATGAAAATTTCAAAGTTCGGCCACTTCTTAGGCATCAAAAAAGGGTTTTTTAATGACTTATACACCCATCAATATTGATCAAATTCTATCTTGATGTGCTCCTCAATATGTAGATATTTATCTTGCTGCAAATTAGTTTTATCTTAGTGACTTCGCAGATAGAAAAAGCTATAGTTAAAAATTCAGTTGGAGCATTTTTAATTCAAAGCTTGTCAAAATTTATTTTTTAAGAATCTCTTCATAAATTTTTATAAATGTCAAGCATTGATAAAGAGTAGAAAATCAATCATATTTTCTCTCAATAGATTTGATTTTTGTTAGCTCTACATCTATTAGCCTAATTAATTTGGAACATCTTAGTTAAGTTATGTCTGAAGATATTATATTTGTTTTTTACTCATTTCTAAAACTTTCTAGAATATTTAAAGAATAGATTATATATATTAGTTAAAATAGGATGGGGATATGAAAGAATATTATTAACTTTTGGCTTTTTGAGCTTGATTTATTCCCGTGTTTGGGTCTTCTTTCTTGCATCCTCTTCTTCTCAAAGATCCATTACATCTGTTGGTATCAGAGCCTGGAGCTTGTGAAGAATGACAAACTGCCAAAGAAGATGGGTTGTTGACGACAATAAGAAGATGGGCTGTCGATAACGATAGAAGCTATAAATCCTTTTGGGCAGCTCAAGTGAGTGCATCATTCACTTGATCAATTAGATGATTTATGTTGTAATTTCATTCATTCAGTAGAGAGAATACACACCTGGCAACCATACCGACGCTAAGAACAGCTTCTACTTCTATTGTTGGAAACCATACCGTCGGCCAAGGATCGCTGCAGCAGGTCGTTCCCCAGGAAGATCGCAAGCCTCTACTCGGTTGCATAGATTGGTTGAGTTTCAGATTGGTAACCTGGTTTATGTTAAAGTCAGCCCTATGAAAGGTGTCAGTAGATTTGGGAGAATTAGCAAGCTCAGTCCAAGGTACATTGGACCTTTTGAGATCATCGAGCGGATTGGTAGTTCTATTTACAGATTAATGTTACATGATTATATATCTGATATACATAATGTGTTTCATGTATCTTCTTTGAGAAAATGGGTGTCAGATTCTGGGAAGAAATTATCTACTGATGATATTGAGCTTCGTTTAAATCTATAATATAGAGAAGAACTTAAAAGGATTTTGGCATATGATGTGAGAAAATTAAGAAGCAAATAGATTCATATGGTCAAAATACAGTGGAAGCATAGAACAGCTAGAGAGGCTACGTGGGAGAAGGAATCGGATATGAGGTAGTTGTATCTAGGTTTATTCTGACTCATTCTGCTTTAGGAATGTCGAGGACGATATTTTTCTTAAGGTAGGTAGATTGTGAAAACTCATAAATTTTCTTATACGAATTTTTGACTTAGAACAGTCAATATTTATTTCTGGAGTTATAATAAGTTCAAATCACAAACCTTTTTCGCCAGAACATTTATAATATTATGTTTTAGCTTCCCAATTTTTTTTTTCTATTTTTTGAATACTATCAAAATTTCTTAAGAAATCGACACCTATTGGTATAAGTGGGGTTTTGGGGACTGTCAGATGTCCGTTTTGTAAACTGATTTCATCATAATTTTCTAAATAAAATTTGCTAATTTATGAATATTTTCTATAATTTTTGGAATTTTGAATTTAAAGATATTAAAAAATTTAGATAAAATGAATATTATAATATTAAATAATTAAAATAATTAATATTTTAATATAGATAACTTTACCCATTATAAGTTTTCATTAAAATTCATTTTATTTCTTTTGATTTCCGTTAACAGAGAATGTTTAAGTGAATAGAGAAATATGAGAGAAGAGAGAGAGAGGGAAAAATTTGATTTTGGAGGTCTTAGAGCCGTTTTTGTCTGTCGACTTAGTTGGGAAGCTTGCTTGTCTCAAGGTAAGGCACATTATGCACATCTCAATTTTAAAAATATGTAAGTTTTAACTAATATTTTGATTAAAATTTTATATTTACTTTAGTAAAAAATGGGGATAACTTTGCAAAGGTAAAACTTTCACCACGTAACTCTTTGTATGTTATAGAGATTACGATTATGCACATTTTGAATATTTTTTGAAAATTTTTCACTAAGAGTTTTAAAATTTATAGGATTTTTATTGAATAAAAAATTATTTGAATGTTGAAAAATAGTGATGTAGTACAATAAAACTTAAAACATCATTTTACACAATCCCTGATAATTTTATAATTTTTTGAAAATGTGCATTTTTGCCTAGTTGGATTTTTTCATATCTACCGTTATATAATATTGTGAAATTTTAATATCGGCTTAATTACTCTTTAATTGTTATAATATTATGATATATGTGCATACGTGATTAAATTATATCTGTTGGGAGCCATAAGGGGCCAAAATCCTTTGAGATTCTATTTGTGTCAGGAAATTACTAGGAGTTATAAGGGGCCAGAATCCTTTGAGATTCTGTCTGAGACATAGATATTGCGAATTTGATTTCAAGGACTATAATTTTGATGATAGCAAATATCTCTGGTTCTTGTTGACTGTCTAATCTTTCAGGTACGCAGGATCAATTGCAAGTTCAAGCCAGTTCAAGAACGAGTCAGTCTGTATTGTAATTCAGGTCCAATGTACTATTTTTTATTTTTATTGAGTCAATGTAATGTAAATGATCCCCTAGATAAGTAACCTCGCACACACACACTCAAGGGGAGAGCTTGAGTGAATTAGAGTTTCTATTCATTTTTTGTTCAGATCGTCCTGGACGATATTCACATCGTTCTGGACGATCAAGTGATAACAGAAACTCTAATTAGAACGACCAAGTTAAGTGTGTCTGATTAAGCAGATCGTCATGGACGATCCATACATCGTATGGGATGATAGGCTCAAATCAGAAATTTTCAGTCGCCAGATCAAGTTAGACAAGTTTTATTTTTAGCGATTTGATCTGATCGTCCCGGATGATACGTGTATCGTCCTGGGCAATCCAATACAATCATACCTAAATTAGTCTGGTGATTAAGGAAAATAATTAATATTTAATTGATACGATCACATCGTCCGGGACGATCGCAGGATCATCCAGGACGATCATGATCGTCCAGTGTATTTCAGCTGTACGTCCAGAGCAGTGCTCAGGATAATTTTGGCTTTTTTTGTTCTAATCATACAGGATGATATCAGTATCGTCCTGGACGATCAAGTCATTTTTGGATCGTCCAGCTCAAGTTCCTCTGGACGACCAGAGCGATCTTCTGGACGAAATTCTTGGATTTACACTAATTATCCAAGACGATCACAGAATCGTACGGGACGATCTGAATAACTTTTTCTACTGATCATCCAGAAGAGCCAGATCGTCCAGGCTGAAACAGGTGATTTTGAACTAATCGTACAAGATGATCTTTCGATCTTCCTGGACGATTCTTGCCGATCAGTTGAGATTTAGGGCAATTTTAGAGCCCTCCTTTAAAAGATATTTTTCTTCCAACAAGAAAATTTTTTTGCCACTTTCCTTTCCAGAGAATCCCTAGAGAGAGAGAGTTTGGGAGAGAGAGAGAGGATCTTGTGAGGGGGAGTTTGTGAGTGATTCACAAAGGTTGCTCCAAGCAAGGATCAGAATCGTCTTCTCCGCTCGTTATCTCTGGTCTTGTTGGTGTCTCTTGGGAGGATCATCGGCAAGAAGATCAGGGGTTCTCTGCCCACTTCAGGAGGAAGCGAAATGAGTTCAGGTTCTCTCCTTGCTTCAGGAGAAAGCGAAAGGAGTCCGAGGTTCTCTACCTGCTTCAGGAGGAAGTGAAAGGAGGTTAGGTTCTCTACCTCACCGTGTCGGTGGAAATGAGTTTTTGTACAGGCTTCTCCGCCTTGCTGTGGGAGCAGAAGGAGAGTCACTTTGGTTTAGTGCAATACCTGGAGGGGAGGCTCCGGGGAGTGGACGTAGGTCAAGTTGACCGAACCACTATAAAACCTGGTGTGTTCTTTCTGATTACTTTCTGCACTTTAGTTTTCTGTGATTAACTGCTTGGGTGAAATCTATGTTTGATCTTTTCGTTTCTATGTTTTACTTGTTTCTGCTGCAAATCATCGAAAAGATTTTTTACTGTTGCTCTTGAATTTTTAAATAACCAATTCACCCCCTCTCTTGGTTAGCCTCGGGACTAGTTCATCAGGGGTTAACATCCCTATCAAACTTTCAATAGATATATGGTATATTATGGTGCTATAAGCACAAATAAAAAGGGAGTCATAAGGGGTCAGAATCCTTTAAAATTCTGTTTGGATCTTGAAAATGTGATCTGAACTACTCTGTGATATGAATTTCAATTTATTTATTTATTCTATACTATTATTTAAATCAGAGAATAATTATTATGCATTTATTATACTTTTAAGTTTAGTGATTCTCAGTTTAGTGATTTATTTAAATTGTATTTAACTATTTTTAAATATTTAGCAAAATATTTATAAAAGAATATTTAAAAATTTAGATTGGTTATGTGGCTTGTTGAGCTGTTGTAGTTCACTATGATTTTGCTTCTGATTTTTAGAATCTGGGAAGGGGAAGGAGATTATGGACTGGCAGTTCAGGATTGAATATGAGGTTATAGGTAATTTACTATTTTGATTTTTATACAGTCATGGCTAGTTAAATATTCAGTTCTATAGCTCTTGCATGTAGCCATACATGTAGTATAGATATTTATTTTGATGAAAGGAATGAAACTTGGTGGATGAGTTTATTTTTAATATTTTGATGTTTTAGTAGCTCTGTAGTCTGGAGTTAATTTCAATGAATATTGGCAAAAAATTTAAAATAATTTTAAAAATAAATATTGGGATTTGCCTGTCACAGCTCAACACGATAGAACTTATCATGTTCGGGTTAGGTTGTGACACGTGGTGGACATGACTTCAGAGGTAGAGGAAGAAGCAACCTTGCCAATATTAAATATCACTTTTGCAAAAGGTATGGACACACTTATCGATTTTGTTGGAAGAGAGGAGAATAAAAAGGCAAATGTAGATATGGTGCAAGAAAAGAAAGTGGAGAAAGGTGGACATAATGTTTCTTACACATAGTAAGGACTTTGGTGATTCAGGAGATGTATGATTTATTGATAGTGATTGTATTAATCGCATGACTGGCAATAAAAGCTTATTTGTAACTTTGGATAACTCAATCCAAAGTGAAGTATACATGGGAGATGATAATAGATTATTTGTGGAAGAAAGATGTGATATTTTGGTGCAAACAAAGAAGGGAGAAAAGAAGATATTGTATGTCTTTTGTGTTTCAAATCTTAAGCATAATTTGCTTAGTATTGGACAACTAAATCAAAAGAGATATGTGTTGACATTTTTTCATGATATTTGTACCATTAAAGATAAGCATGGATTTTTGATCGCCAAGGTGAAGGTGTCTCCAAATAAATTGTATCTCATGAAGATGATTTACAATCTAAATGGTTGTTTGAAAACTTCATAGAGAATCATTCAAGATTATGATATTGCAAATTTGGTCACTTGAGTTCCAAAACACTTTCTTACATGAGATAGAAGAATATAATTGATGGACTTCCACATATTAAAGTTTAAGACAAGATCAGCGAAGCCTGTATTGCAGGAAAGCAGAGCAGAGCACCATTTTCAGTTGGAAAATCATAGAGGGCCTTGAAGTCATTGGAGCTTATTCATTCAGATTTATGTGTACCGATGCACACTACTTCTATTTGAGGTAATTATTATTTTCTCACATTTATTGATGATTATAGCAGAAAAGTTTGGGTGTATTTTTTAAAAGAGAAATCACAAGTATTTAAATACCTAAAAATATTCAAAGCACTTGTGGAGAAGAAGAGTGGCCATTTTATTAAGGTATTGAGGACTGATAGAGGTGGAGAATATGTTAGTCATGAGATGCAAATTTATTTCAAGGAGAATGAGATACTCTATCAGTTAACAACTAGATACACACCACAACAAAATGTGGTAGTTGAGAGGTTGAATAGAACCATTATGGGATTGGCTAGGAGTATGTTGAATGAGAGGAAGGTGCTGAATCTTCTTTAGGCTGAAGCTGTGTCATATGTTGTATATTTACTGAATAGAGTGACATCAAAAGGCACTCCATCTCAAGCCCCTTTTGAAATTTGGAGTGGCCATAAGCCTAAGGTGGATCACTTGAGAGTATTTGAGAGTATCTGTTACGTCCATGTACTTGATCAAAAGAGAAAGAAGTTGGATGAAAAATCTGAGAAGTGTGTGTTTGTAGGATATATTGAAAGATCCAAAGCCTATAAATTGTATAATCCTACAACAAAGAAAGTGATAGTGAGTAGGGATGTGAGATTTGAGGAAAACTTAGCTTGAATTGGCTTGAAAAAGATAACAAGGAGGATGTCACAGTTGTGGGAAATTCAAAAAAAATTATTGATTATGTATAGCAACAAACACCACCACACACTATAGTGAGATTGGGAGAATCATCTAGTAATGGCGTGGAAAAGGTGAAGACAAGAAGCTTGCAGGAGATATATGACACCATAAATTATAATGAGAATTTGTCTCAATTTGCTTTATATGTAGATGATGAGCCCTTAACTTTTAGTGAGGCAGTTACAAATAAGAGATGGATGGATGCCATAAAACAAGAGATTGATGCTATTGAGAGAAATAACACATGGAGTTTGGCCTCCCTTCCTAAAGGTCAAAAATCTATTGTTGTCAAGTGGGTGTACAATGTGAAGAAAAATATTGATGGAGGTGTACACAACTTCAAGGCTAGACTTGTAGTTAAAGGGTACAAGTAGAAGCATGCGATAGATTATAAAGAGGTATTTGCACTGGTTGCTAGATTTGATACAGTTAGATTAATTTTCTCTATTGCATCTATGAATAAATGGCAAATTCATCAATTAGATGTGAAATCGGCTTTCTTGAATGGTGTTTTGGAGGAAGAAGTATATGTAGATCAACCTGAAGGTTTTATTATGAAGGGAAAAGAGTATATGGTGTATCGAAAGGCTTTATATCGCTTGAAGCAAGCCTCGAGGGCTTGGAATTTATGCATTGATAAGTAGTTTGAAGAAGAAGGGTTCATTAAATGCCCTCATGAACATGGTGTGTACATGAAGATATACTCAAATAGCAACAGATTGATTAAATGCTTATACGTAGATGATTTGCTAATAATAGGTGATGATGATCATATGATTGCAGACTTTAAATCAGCTATATTCAAAAGATTTAACATGACAGATGTTGGCCTTATGTCATTATTTTTTGGTATAGAAGTGCATTAAAAAGATGATGACATTTGGATATGTCAAAAGAGGTATGCTAAAGAGTTGCTTGAGAAGTCTAGAATGAATCGTTGCAATAGTGTGTTAACACGAATACAAATGGGAGTTCATTTCACAAAAGAAGGAGAAGGAGAATTGGTTGATCTGACATTGTTCAAAAGTTTGATTGGGAGTCTTAGATACTTGACAGTAACAAGACTTGACATTGTGTATGGTGTGGGAATCTTGAACAGATTCATGGAGAATACGAGGGAGTCTCATTGGCTTGCAGTAAAGAGGATTCTTAGATATATCAGTGGGACAGTTGAGTTTGGTCTTCATTAACAGTACAACAGAGACATGAGGTTACTTGGATATTGTGACAGTGATTGGGCAAATGATCATGAGGAAAGAAAGAGCACAAGTGGATACGTGTTTTATGTTGATGATACAGCCTTCACTGGAGCACACAGAAGCAGAAAGTATAGCTTTATCTACATGTGAGGCAGAGTACATAGCAACGGTAGCTGCAACTTGTGAAGCAATGTGATTGAAGAATTTGTTAAAGAAATTTTATGGAGAGATTGATGAAGCTACAATAATTTATGTGAACAACAAGTCGGCAATCGCGTTGGCCAAAAATCAAGTACACATGGCAGGAGTAAACACACTGATATGCATTACCATCTTATCAGAGATGCAGTAAGATGGGTCACATTAGCATGGAGCACTATAGTACAGAGGATCAGGTAGTTGATTTGTTCACCAAAGCATTGCCGACATCGAGGTTCATAAAGCTACTGTAGATGCTTGGGATGAAGAAAGTCTTGGTTTGAGGGGAAAATTGTTGGATTTTTCCAAACCATGTGACGCTTCACTTTATTTAGTTTTTTTTTTTATTTCTTAAAATATCTGACAGTTTTAAAAACTGCTTCGGTTCTCTCTCTTTTTTTTAGTTTTATAAAATCCCGTGAAAGACAATAGTGTTATATTGTCTTTGTTTTTCAGCCCGTGAAATATCTAGTGAAACAGAAGTTTTGTGTGGGTGCTCTTCTTCCCGTTTTTGATTTTTTTGAATTTTTTTATTGCTTCCATCAGGCTTGTAGAGAGTGGTGCTAATTCTTTGGTTGTTTAGCCTGCTTCATGTTTCTATTGATGATTCTTTTGTAAGGTAAGGTTACCTTTTTCGAATCTTCAGGGCTGTGGAAGCTGATGGAGAATATTACGTTATTTTGAAACTTTGAAGTTTGTGTTGGTTCCCTGATTTTGTATTCATTTTAGCAAATCCATTTCTCCTGTCTATCCACTACATCACTAATTCAAACTCACACAAGTTTTTTTGGTGTTTTGAGGTCTCACAGTCATTTTTTAATATTTTAGATTTAATTTTGATACTTTCAGAACCGAAATAAACATTTACAATCAATTTTGGGCAAATTTGAAAAATTAATAGCAAATTTTTTAATAATTTTTACTCTAATTAGTGCGCCAACTTAAAAAATGCTGAAATTATAAATAAGGAGGTTTAACTTGGTTCAAACCCCCAAGGGGGCCACGTTGATGTCTAAGGACCACTTGCTCCACATAAAATTTTTAGAGTTATAATTTTGTGCCACAAAATATTTTGAAGACTTACTATATATTTTTTGACGATGCAATCTTTAAAGTCTAAAAATGGAGGGACAAATAGTAAGTATAATATTTGAATTGAAAATTTTTTAAATTAAATTTATGATCATTTAAGCTTTGATTTCAATAAACTTATATGAACTAAATATCTCAACAAAACAGACTCATCAACACCAATTTATCTTGTAGAGTTAAATGAATCTAAATAAAGCATTTGAAATATATTTAAAAACTTTTGAACGTTAATTGAAAGACTAAATAGTTTTCAAATTTTATGTACTTCAAGTAAAATCAATCAACTTGACGAGACAAATCCAATAGGACCAAGATTTTTTATGTTGATTCATTAATTCACTCAAATATTAGATAAATAATATATGATTAAGGAAATTAATATGGACCATTTGTTAGAGTGTTTTCGATTCTGACAGAATTTAGCAAATTGTATTTCTTAAAAAAGTTATTAATAAGACTCCGATCTCTATACATTGTTGACAACATCATTAGCATTGTGGCCTGAATTTTAACATTAAACCTCATTGTTAGACTTTAACTATCAACCTATAAACACTCGATTTCTATAATCTATATAGCTAGAATCAGATAATAGTCCTTAATTGTGTAATTTTATTTTTTTAAATTATAGATAAGGGTAGGTTCCTGTAATTACAAATATATTTTAGCAACTATGTTAGGTGTCTCTTAAGAACCTTATTTATACTAGTATAATTGCACGTGCACTTAGTGCACATGAATAAAAGTTTAAAATAAAATTATAATATTATATTTATTAAGTTATATGATTACTATATTTCCTTAGTTGCATGAATAAATAAGTTTATCAGTAAAGAAATTTACAATAATATATACTATTCTTGCGGGCTAGAATATACACGACGATAGAGTTAAAATACTACATCTTAGCGTTGTACGGATATCCAGCTCACACACAGAGAACACAAGATTTTTACGTGGAAAATCCTGAAAAGGGAAAAAACCACGGGGCCTGGCCCAGTTGAAATGATTCCACTAGAACTTGAGTAGATTACAGGGGGCTGACTCGCCTCCAAGGGCGATCAGACTACAAGTATCACCCGTATGGTGAAAGTTAGAAGCTTATGAGGGCCTAAGGTCGCGCTGGCAGAACTTCGGGGTCACCCGACGATCTGGCAGAATTTTGGTCCCTAGGCAGTTGTCGGGCAGAGTTGAGGACGTTAAATGGTGATCCGACAGAACTCCAGTGTCAGGCGGTGGCCCGGTGAAGAGCAGGGCCTCAGGTGGTGGTCCGGCAGAGTGCAGGGCCTCAGGTGGTGGTCCAGCGAAGAGCAGGGCCTCAGGTGGTGGTCCGGCGAAGAGCAGGGCCTCAGGTGGTGGTCCGGCGAAGAGCAGGGCCTCAGGTGGGTGTCCGGCGAAGTGCAGGGCCTCAGGTGGTGGTTCGGCGAAGAGCAGGGCCTCAGGTGGTGGTCCGGCGAAGAGCAGGGCCTCAAGTGGTGGTCCGGCGAAGTGCAGGGCCTCAGGCACCGTCCGGTGAAGAGCAGGGCCTCAGGTGGTGGTCCGGCGAAGAGCAGGGCCTCAGGTGGTGGTCCGGCGAAGTGCAGGGCCTCAGGTGGTGGTCCGGCGAAGTGCAGGGCCTCAAGTGGTGGTCCGGCGAAGAGCAGGGCCTCAGGTGGTGGTCCGATGAAGTGCAGGGCCTCAGGTGGTGGTCCGGCGAAGTGCAGGGCCTCAGGTGGTGGTCCGGTGAAGAGCAGGGCCTCAGGTGGTGGTCCGGTGAAGTGCAGGGCCTCAGGTGGTGGTTCGGCAGAACTCCAGCGTCAAGCGGTGGTCCGGCGAAACTCCGACGGTGGTCGAGGAGGAGCGAGCGGGCAAGAGCTCTCTCTTTTTCTCCTTAGGAATATGTGTGTCTTTTCATGAGAAATGGGGTCTCTATTTATAGATTTTCATGAGTGGCGTGGCCCGTAAATAGGAGGAAGATCAAGGGTAGTTAGGGAGTGGTTTGAATGGACGGCCGATCTTGAATCTTTTAATTATAAACCGTTTGCTGGACATTTGAAGGTCTTAATGATGTCGGAATTTGGCGATCTTGGGCTTGTTGGATTCGTATCGTCGAGACGCTCGATTCGACTATAAGCATGTCACATTTGGAGACCGTTTGGTAATCCAAATTATGGTTTGAACTTTTCAACAGTGCTTCAGACCCTTGCTTTGGCCCCATCTGGGCTCGGATTGGGTTGAATTTGGTGTCGTTGGGTTCGTATTTCCGAGACGCTCAGTTCGACTGTAAGTTTGCTAAAATCGGAGTTCGGATGGTCCCAAAATTAATTTCGGAAGCTTCCAACTTGTTTTTGCCTCGAGATTCGTGCCCGATTAAGATAATTTTTTGAGGATGTATCAACTATATTTATTTAAAACATAATATTAATAAAATGTAATATTATATTTATTTAGTTATATGAATAAATAAATTTATCAATGAAAGTATTTGCAATAATGATCATATTAATGAAAAATATATTTACTCACTTGAAATCATATTTTACAATACATAGTTTATTTTTTTGCAATTTGACAAGAAACTAAAAATTATTTTTAATAGATATAAATAGTGTCTTAATAACAATCAAGTCATATGTCATATGATGCCCCAAAATTTCATTTATGTTAATATAATAAGTTCAAAAGATAAAGCAAAAATAAAATGAATATGAATTACTTATTTACTTCTAAGTAAATACCTCATATTAATAAAGTTAAGAAAATGTTCACTATTGGAATATTTGTGAAACTCACAATCAACATGGTTCTTCAAAAAAAGTGAAGATGATTATGATTAATATACTGATATGTATTCATATATAATTTATCTTCATGCAAATTAAATATAATAATACTTGATGAAATTCAATCATTTTGTCAATAATGAAGTGATATAGCTCAATATTGTTGACTTAATTCATTTAGGCATAAATCAACTTGATGTTGTCATTGAGCTTTCAGTCATTAATAATCTTATACATTTTCTTCATTTCATCATAAGGTCATTTGTGTCTTGCAACATTCTTCAACAACTTCTATATATAAGATAAACAAGCTCCCATAATCTTGGATTCTTAATATAGAGCTTAATGACTAAAGTTTAAAAATTAATAGAAACATCTAATTGCAAAGGATGAAGAAAATGGAGTAGCTCAACCATAAAAAATAAAATAGAAATTAATTAAATTATAAAATTGTATAAAAGAAACTACAAAATTCAAATGATATTAAAAATAAACTATATATTAAATTAAAAGTTGAATTTAAAAACTACAACTAAATATATTATGCAAATATGAAAAGATAATTTAAATTAACTAAACAAATTTATTAATGGTTGAGTTGCTCTGGATTATTTGAATCAACAGCAGTCTGCCCAAATGATTCTTACACGTGCAGGCATGCAAAATGCTACAGCAGTTTCTACACCAAGTTCGGTTAAACCGGACCTCTTAGTTAGTCATTACATCAGCTGAGCTAGAAGACGAAATAGAGGCCGCTAGCTGTTAGATGCTGCCGCCGCCGACGGCGACATCACCCAAGTTGCAACCGGCAACCGCCCGAATGGTGTCCTAAATGGCGGTGAGAAGTACTTTTATGTATTAGAGAGTTTTTCATGTTATGTAAATAAATAAAAAATTCTAAATATTAGATATGTAAATATAAGAAATTTCATGTTATGTATGGGAACAAAAAATACTCTACAATTTGTTAGAGGCTCCACCGCTCAAAGAAGAAGTCACAAACTTGCCCGTCTTTCTCTCCAAACCCAACTATGAGCTCTGACAGCGCCACTGCCATCGCCGCTGTCACGACCCGGCCCGGTAAGCTCGCATAGGCGAGGCGGGAACAAACGGTCGGACGGTAGATTAAACTTTCACTTGATCTAAAACTATCTCAATAAATAAACTTTGAAAGAACCACTAAAACTTCAATTAAAAAAATAAATCAATACAAAACATTCAAATACATTTCTTCCGGTGGGCAACGTCTATGGTATATATTTTCAGCTCTCCTACTCATTTTGATTCTATTAAGTCACATCTGTAAAATATATTAAAGCAACTAAAGTAAGCCAAAGCTTAGCGAGTAATACATGTTTCTAAACTACAGTAATTCAAAGCAGGAGGAGTAATATGCTAGATGTCATTTTCATTCAAACATATTATAAATTTTATTTTTTATAAACATATCATTTAAACATGAGCATAAATCATAAATCCATAATATTTCATAATCAGTTTACATTCATCATATCAACATTTGTAACTTCATATCACTTTTCATTTATTCATATCATTTGTTTCATCGAAACATTAAATATAGTGTTATGCGTAAAATATAAATACATATCATATCATAATCAGTTTACATTCGTCATAACTGTATTCATATCTTTCTCATTTTCATATATAATACATCCGTCACAAGAGCCACCGTCTAATTTGGTACCAATGAAGGTACCCCTTTACCATTTCCTTTTTCATTTTCTTTACCATTTCCTTTACTATTAACGTGCACGAGTACGGCGTCCCCAGTTAGTATCATAAGGGGGTGAGCTCCATCTTTCAACATGCACATGCAAGCATATTATATCATAGCATCTCATTTTTATAACATATAAACTTTATATGATAATGTCATGGAATGTAAGATATAACTTTATCGCATGATCAATCATTGGACAAGAGTATGGATAAGAGTAACATAATCATGATCTAAATTAACCATAAAGATTTCATAAGCATAATTGAACTTTTAAAACATATAACTGAAGATAAATAAAATTATCACTGTAATAAAGAACCATGAGTACTCACCTTGAAGTTAAAAGTATGAAATTTACCGCTTCTCCCTCTTCAATGCCTTTCCCCTCACTTTAAAATCCTAAGAAAAATAATGTAACTGTGATTGTCAAATATTTACTCTAGTCTTGCTCCAATCCTCACTAATCTAATCTTCATTGCCATCATCCTCCATAACATTAGACATTAAACCTCCTTATTATTAGGATTCCTTTCATTAATTATCATGCATATTACCTTGTCCTAAATCCTTACTTTTCTATTTTAATACTATCTTTCTTCCTATAAAAAAAAATTCTTTTTCTTTTCTTTTATTTTCGAATTTACTTAAATTAAAATTTTGAAAAATAAAATTTTGTGCAAAAATCCTAATTCTCATCATTAAAATCCTTCATAAGTCTATTTGAAACCAAAGCACTTAAAAATTTCCATGATTTTGCAAAGCCCTAAATCTTGAAACATGAAATTTCATCATAACATTTTAACTAACTTCCTATAGAAGCTCTCTAATGTCATTAGGAAGCCTTCTTACAAAGTCATTTTGAAAGAATACAAAAATTAGAGAAAATCCTAATATTTAAAATCTAAAATTTTCAAGGAATCATTTCATTTTCATGCATAAAATTGTCTCCTAATTCTACCATATCACTTCCTCAAATAAATTCAAAGTTTCTCTGAAATCCTAGATCTCAAAATTTCACATTTTTCATGAAATCAACTCATATTTGGGTTTAAAAACATCCCCCCTATCTTTCCTTATATTTATCTTAAAGAAAGTTTGAGTTTCCATAAAACTCTAATTTTTTCCTTTAGAGAAAACTCCATGAAATAAGAAGAAAAACTCTTGCAAAGTCTTACCTTAGTCTCCCTTAAGATTTCCCTTCAATCCTCCTCGCAAAGTGCCGCCGGAAACCTCCCCTACGAGCTCCGTTTCGCCTCCGTCGCCTCCCTCTCCCTCTCCGCTCAGTTCGGCCGCACGAGAGAAATGGGGGACCAAAATATTTCGGTCCCCTATTTAGAGTGGAATGTTCTCATTAATACCAAATGTCCAAATTACCCTCACTTACTAACATTTCTATTCACATGACATCAAGGGCAATCTTGTCATTTTGAAACTTTAATAAATTTTTACTTCCAAATTACACAAAATTTGATATGGGTTCCTTATATCATTTCACTCAGAATTTTACGTACTATTTTATAAAATTATTTGTGTCGAATTTCGATGACTTCAAAATTTTACTTAAACTTATCGCTGCACATCAAAATGCGTGCGACACTTAGGATTGTCATTCTTGGGTTTTACAATTCTCCCTCCTTTAAAAAAATTTCGTCCTCAAAATTTATATATTACTTCTAAGTACATAAGAAAACATCTTCATCTAATAACATTAGCAAATAACATCTTTGACATCCTCAAATATTATTCACATAAACTTTAACAATGCATACATAATCGAATAAAATTAAACACTTGAGATAACATAACAAGGACTACTCATTCATCTCTAGTAATATCTGCAGGCTCATTAGGCTCTTGTTGAGTCAAAGTATAAACTCACGGTTGAACATTCTGCCTGGATTGATTTATTTTTTGTACGGAAGCTGCAACTGATGGTTCCATTATCTTTTGGTTTGCCAAAATTTCTCTGTTAATGTGCTTCACTAGATTTCATTTCTCCTGAAGTCTTCTAAACCAATACAGGACAATATTTTGCTGTGTGTCCAGGCTGACGACACCAATAGCAAGTGTTGGAACCAATCAGACATTCACCCTTATGAAATCTGCCACACTTAGTATAAGTTTCAATAACTTTACTAATAGTTGCACCACTAACTCCACTAAAACTAAACTTATGTTTCTTCTCATTTGATCCTTCCATCAGATTGCTTTGACTTTCTTCTTCAACACTCTTCCTTTTATATTGATCCCTTCTCTTTTGTGATTTAGAAATCAATTTCCACCCTTCTATCTCTTTCCACCAATAATTAATAGTCTTCAATTTTGAAAGGTATTAAAGGTTGCCTAATATCATCTTTTAGACCAGATTGAAATCTATAACACTTATCCTCTACTGTTTCAAATCAACTGATATCGTAATAAAGTTGTAAATTTCACTTCATATTGCATTACTGATTTATCTCCTTGAATCAATCTTATCAATTTGTCTTACATCTCCCTCTACTGACATAGGTACAAACTATTCTCTGAACAATTCTGCAAGTTTTCTATATTTGGAATATCTCCTAACTTGTCTTCATGTTGCCCTCTATACTACCTTTATGTTTCTCCATCCAAGAGAATTATAGCAAGTGACACTTTCCTTTCATTAGGATATGACGTGCTATCCAATATCTTCTCTATATGAAGCAACCCATTTTTCAGCCTTAATTGGTCATTCATTTCCCTTGAATAATGATGGTCGTATATCCTAAAACAACTTCAGATAATTTTCCATTCCAACTACAGGTTGTGATCTTGATTCCTGAAGTATTTAGGTCCTAGTCGCCATCATTTGAGTTAAAATAGTTATTGGTGTTCACAGTCACTTCATGGGGTAATCCTCCACCTTCCATATATCGGTTATATTCTCTTGATCATCAATATACCTGATATATTTAGACAAACTCAACAATAATAACAATAAGCCTTCGTCCCACTACGTGAGGTCGGTTACCTAAATCCTGTCTTTATTGAGTCCTGTTAAAAGTCAAACTCTCAAGTAAGTCTAATAAAGAAGGATCATTTCTAATATTTTCTAACCAAGTCTTTTTAGGTTTACCTTTACCTTTCTTAATATAAGTCAAATCTCATATATCTAATCTCCTAACCGAGTCATCGGAAAGCCGCTTTTTTGTGTGACTAAACCATCTAAGGCGACTCTCTTTAATCTTGTCTTCCAATGGAGTTACTCCAACCTTTTCACGTATATGCTCATCTCATATCTTGCTCTAAGGGTAAAGCCGCTCATTCACCTGAGCATCCTCATCTCTACAACATTTCTCTTTTAATGACAAACATTTTGTACTATAAAGCATTGCAGGTCTCACCACCATCTTATAAAATTTTCCCTTAAGTTGAGGGGGACCTTTCTATCATCCAATAAGCCCGATGCATTATTCCATTTCAACTATCCAATGTGAATTCTACTGATAATATCCTTATCTATTTCACCATCATCTTAAATAATAGATCCAAGATATCTAAAACATGTACTATTATAAATGACTTAATCGCTCAAAGTTACAAGCTCCTCACTAGATCTATTACTATGAAAATTACACTCTATATATTCAGTTTTAGATCTACTCAAGAGAAAACTTTTAGACTCTAAGGTCGACCTTCATAATTCAAGTTTTCCTTCCACTCCCTCTCTAGTCTTATCAACAAGAAGAATATCATCAACAAAAGCATACACCAAGGTACATCCTCTTGCAAACACCAAAGTACATCCTCTTGCAAACACCAAAGTATATTCTCTTGCAAACACCAAAGTACATCCTCTTGCAAACACCAAAGTACATCCTCTTGCAAACACCAAAGTACATTCTCTTGCAAACACCAAAGTACATTCTCTTGCAAACGTCTAGTGAGAACATCCATGACTAAAGAAAAAAAAAGATATGGGCTTAAGGCTAATCCTTGATGTAATCCAACCGAAATGGGGAAATACTTGGTCAAACCACCTTATGTTGGAACGCAAGTAATAGCCAAGTAATAGCTCCTACATACAAAGCTTTATTAATTTGAATATAAGCATTCATAACTCCTTTCTTTTCAAGCACTCTCCATAGCACTTCTCTTAGCACTTTATCATATGCTTTCTCTAAATCAATAAGTAGCATAAGTAAATCCTCCTTATTCTCTCTATATTTCTCCATCAAACCTCTAAATAGATGTATGGCTTCTATAGTAGACCTACTCGGCAAGAATCTAAATTGATTTTTTTTCCCAACTAATAAACACCCTTCAAGCTTATCAACCTTAAAGAAGTCATTAGATCTTTGGTAGTACCCAAAGCTTTTCCTGAAGGAAACCCTCCCAAACTTATCCTAGATATCTTGTTTAATTCAATCAATCTTTCCACCAAAAATTCTAATTCCGTGTCATAAACATCTCTTTCCTTTAACTTAGCTTCCACTTGATGATCAACAACTGATACCTTGTTCACTTGATTATCATCTTACGTTCTAAAAGTGGCACATACCCAACTGGCATCTTTCCTACAACTGTTGACCCCACTCCTTTCCCCAAAGGCTTAGAATGAGAAACCCTGACAATAAATTCCACCCTATGGCTAAAAGTTCCCATTCATTCAGCTTTTGTTTAGTGAACACTTGAATTAATAATAGTTGTTTATAGATCTTTACTTAATTCAATGTTAAAAATAATCAAAGCATCATCATCTTTTGTATCAACATCAACCTCAACATCATCTAAAGATAACACTTCAAGAATTTTTTTTTACACCATCAATAACATGGAAATTCAATACAATAGCTAAACATACTGGAGAATTCATATTTCTTCTAAAAACTATTGCAGTTAACACCATATTGGCTACTAACTTCCTTTCAATAGTGTCCGCACTTCACTTTCTTTAAAGCCTCTCTAACTTAAGTTTTATGAATACGCCGATAAAAACAGAAATCTTCATTTCCATTTAGGGTGTTAAGGTCACTAAAGTCAATCGTAGTCTCACAATCTTCATTAAAAAGTTTAGTAAAATAACTCATCCAACTTTGTTGAATATCGTCTTCTACGAAAAGCACTTTTTGATCTTCATCCTTCATACATTTAACTTGAACTAAATCCTTACTACTATCTCTTTGCTTGGCTGACTGATATATTTATACATCAATTTAAATCATTCCTATGGCTCTTGCATACAATTCATATTTCTAAGAATTTCCTGGCTTTGATACCACTCTTATCACGACCCGGCCCGGTAAGCTTGCATAGGCGAGGCGGGAACAAATGGTCGGACGGTAGATTAAACTTTCACTTGATCTAAAACTATCTCAATAAATAAACTTTGAAAGAGCCACTAAAACTTTAATTAAGAAAATAAATGAATACAAAACATTCAAATACCTTTCTTTCGGTGGGCCACATCTATGGTATACATTTTCATCTCTCCTACTCATTTTAATTCTATTAAGTCACATCTGTAAAATATATTAAAGTAACTAAAGTAAGTCAAAACTTAGCGAGTAACACATATTTCTAAACTACAGTAATTCATGGCAGGAGGAGTAATATGCTAGATGTCACTTTCATTCAAACCTATCATAAATTTTATTTTCTATAAACATATCATTTAAATATGAGCATAAATCATAAATTCATAACATTTCATAATCAGTTTACATTCATCATATTAGCATTTATAACATCATATTACTTTTTATTTATTCATATCATTTGTTTCATCGAAACATTAAATATATAGTGTTATACGTAAAACATAAATACATATTATATCATAATCAGTTTACATTCGTCATAACTGTATTCATATCTTTCTCATTTTCATATATAATACACCTGTCATAAGAGCCACCGTCTAATTTGGTACCAATGTAGGTACCCCTTTACCATTTCCTTTTCCATTTTGTTTACCATTTCCTTTACCATTAACGTGCACGAGTACGGTGTCCCCACCCAGTACCATAGGGGGGTGAGCTCCATCTTTCAACATGCACATGCAAGCATACTATATCATTTCATCTCATTTTTATAACATATAAACTTTATATGATAATGTCATGGAATGTAACATATAACTTTATCGCATGATCAATCATTAAACAAGAGTATGGATAAGAATAATATAATTATGATCTAAATTAACCATAAAAATTTCATAAGCATAATTGAACTTTTAAAATATATAACTAAAGATAAACAAAATTATCAATGTAATAAAGAACCATGAGTACTCACATTGAAGTTAAAAATATGAAATTTACCGTTTCTCCCTCTTCAATACCTTTCCCCTCACTTCAAAATCCTAAGAAAAATAATGTAACTGTGATTGTCAAATATTTACTTTAGTCTTGCTCTAATCCTCACTAATCTAATCTTTGTTGCCATCATCCTCCATAACATTAGACATTAAACCTCCTTAATATTTGGATTCTTTTCATTAATTATCATGCATATTATCTTGTCCTAAATCCTTATTTTTCTATTTTAATACTATCTTTCTTCCTATAAAAAAAAGTTCTTTTTCTTTTCTTTTATTTTTGGATTTACTTAAATTAAAATTTAAAAAAAATGAAATTTTGTGCAAAAACCCTAATTCTCATCATTAAAATCCTTCCTAAGTCTATTTGAAACCAAGGCACTTAAAAATTTTCACGATTTTATAAAGCCCTAAATATTGAAACATGAAATTTCATCATAACATTTTAACTAACTTCTTATAGAAGCTCTCTAACGTCATTAGGAAGCCTTCTTACAAAGTCATTTTGAAAGAATACAAAAATTAGAGAAATTCCTAATTTTTAAAATCTAAAATTTTCAAGGAATCATTTTATTTTCATGCATAAAATCATCTCCTAATTCTACCCTATCACTTCCTCAAAGAAATTCAAAGTTTCCCTCAAATCCTAGATCTCAAAATTCCGTATTTTTCATGAAATCAACTCATATTTGGGTTTAAAAATATCCCCCCTACCCTTCCTTATATTTATCTTAAAGAAAGTTTAAGTTTCCACAAAACCCTAATTTTTTCCTTTAGAGAAAACTCCATGAAATAAGAAGAAAAACTCTTGTAAAGTCTTATCTTAGTCTCCCTTAAGATTTCCCTTCAATCCTCCTCGCAAACCTCCGCCGAAAACCTCCCTTATGAGCTCCGTTCCGCCTCCGTCGCCTCCCTCTCCCTCTCTGCTTGGTTCGGCCACACGAGAGAAATGGGGGACCGAAATATTTCGGTATCCTATTTAGAGTGGAATGTTCTCATTAATGCCAAATGTCCAAATTACCCTCACTTACTAACATTTCTATTCACATGACATCAAGGGCAATCTTGTCATTATGAAACTTCAATAAATTTTTACTTCCAAATTACACGAAATTTGATATGGGTTCCTTATATCATTTCGCTCAGAATTTTGCGTACTATTTTATAAAATTATTTGCGTCGAATTCTGATGACTTCAAAATTTTACTTAAACTTGTCGCTGCGCATCAAAATTCGTGCGACACTTCAGATTGTCGTTCTTGGATTTTACAGTCGCTGGCGACAATGACATCATCTTCGACTTGCTCACCTTAATCCGAGTTTACCGCAGCAGCCGCGTCGAGCACTTCTGATGTGGAACATCCTAGCTAATAGTTTTCCTTAGGAATAGCTTATCATAGTTTGTTACTAAGTTTCTAGAATATTCTTGTTAAGCCTTTAAGTATACAAGTATTCTAGTAGGAAAGGATAATTGACAAAATATTACCCTCTTTGAAGCTTGTGTTAGTTTCCCTGGATTGGGATTTCCCTTCTTGCAGGTCGATTCTTCCAACGATCCCCACATCAGTTGGTATCAGAACCCGGAGCTTGCGAAGAACGATTGATTGCAGAAGAAGGTGGGCTGTCGACAATGATCGAAGCCGAAGAAAATGGGCTGTCGACGAAGGTCGATGTCGAATAAGCAGGGCGGTCGATGAAGATCGACGTCGAAGGAGATGGGCGGTCGACAACGATCGACGCCGAAGGAGATGGGCGATCGATGATGAAGTAGATGACTATCCTCCGCTCCAACTTCCACTCCAATGGCGAGATCCGCCGCCCCACTATCCTCATGAAGATAGATGCCAAAGAAGACATTGATCGCCGCGAAGCCTTTCGGGTGGCTCAAGTGGAAGCATCACTTGATCAAATTAATGCTTTATTTGCTGATTTCAATCGTTCTTTAGAACGAATATGTACATCGGCCATCATATCGATGACTCTCCCTTCTGCAAACGTATCATCAGACATCTACCCTCACTTGCCTGACTCACCTCCGCTCCAGTCCCATTCTATCGCCCACGATTTCGCCTCAGCTTCCTCCCGTGATCCGACGCACTTCCCATCATCCGTACCATTCGATCCTCCTATATGTCCTCCACCGCCAGTTCCGATTGCTACTACTTCTAACCCTCCTAGTTCTTTGCCGCTGCCACCCGCCACCTCTTCGGCCTCACCGTCGAGCAACCCTACTCTGCCACTAGCTTTCCCATATAGACCGACGATCCATTGCATTAGAAACTCGGTTGGAGCCAGCAGTAGCCCTAGGAAGTATGGGACATCAGCCAGTACAATCCCGATTGCCATGGTACGACTCGAGGACGAGTTCCGCCACATACTGGTATCCCGTGTGATCACATTTGAGACCGATTCAATCGTCGATCTGAAATCACTTTCCCTCCCCTGATCCAGTTTCGGTGACTTGGCATCAGATCTACTCGAGCCTAACGACGCAGAAGAGGGATTGGACCTTCGACGGAGCACGGGGAGCAGTGGTAACCTCGGCCGGAGCATCAAGCCTAGCTACCGTTCCACAAGCAACATCCGTGAGATCGATCTCCCTGATGATGCTACTCAGGATCTCTGCAGTATCGCCGACCGGATGATTGTCGCCAGCTACGATCGCGAGTGTTTTCAGGTTTATGGGAGCATCCGCAAGTCCGTGGTGGAGCTCTGTTTCCGCCATATGGGGATCGAGAGGCTTAGCATCGGCAATATTCAGCGGCTGGACTGGGTCGCTCTTGGAAATCAGCCTTTACAGAATCTCATCTTCCACCTCTAGATGCGTCGGCAACTGGGGGAAAAGAAATCAGGCATAATGAATGTTGATCCTGAGCTTAGTGAAACTCACAATTCAAGCAGCGTTACTGGAGTTCAGAAATCTCTGGGGGAATTTCACTACGGAGAAAATCTTGAGAAGCGAGCATGTTTAGGAAGTGCTCCTTTACATGATGCGATCCCGGAGAGCCTTATACCAGTAAATCATGAACAGGCAATGCTGCCTGTTGGAGATAATATCCGACCTGTTGAAGAAGCAATGCCGGTTCTTAAAGCTAAAGCATCTCAGTTAGGAAAATCTCTTCAAGTTGCATTACCTTCGGATAGAGGATTACTGAATGATCAAAAGCTTGGACTTGATGGTGAGCATCAGTATATGAATGCGGGCCTAGTAATAGCAATGTCACACACTTGGCTTAAGAAAATTGGACTACAGCTTATTTCCACAAAAAGTGGCAATGTTCGTTGTCTTGTGAGCATACTTCCGGTAGATATATTAAATCTGAATGTAAAAAAAAATCAGTGCCTTGTATGAACTACATCATGTGCCGAGGAGAATTGTCATCTTCCGGACCGCCATGATTTCATGGTACACACAGATCAACGTTACCAATCGTGCATTGCAGCTGTTTGAAGAAATGTTACAGGATTGTACAGAGGTGAAAATTGCGAGTGTTTTTCCTGTTTGTGCTCACTTTGCTGCACTTGATTAAGGGAAGTGGAGTCTTAACTATACAAGGACTTTGGGCTTTGAGTTACCTCCTATGGTGTTGATTGCAAGATTGGTCTAAACTCATTGTTGTTTCGTTTGTTTTTTAAAAAAGACGAGTATGTTTATTTGGAACGCCTTGATCATTGCTTCCACTTCGCATGGAATTGGATCAGAAGTTATATCGGTATTTAATGACATTGTGTGAACCGGAGTTCAGGCCAACCCAATTTCATTCTCTGTTTTGATGTATAGGTGCAGCCACTCAGGATTGGTTGAAGAAATAAAATAATCATTGAAGTACATTGTTGATGCTGAATTCTTGATCAAATTCATGACCGTGAAAGCAAATGGAGATATAGGGAAAAATCTTTCATCTGCATCCCAAGTCTTCGACCTAGGAAAATTGATTATAATTTCTATATCTATCTCCCTCCATATAACGCGCTTCGATGGAGTCGAGCTTTTTTTGACGCTAGGGGAGTATGATGTGGAACATCCTAGCTAATAGTTTTCGTTAGGAATAACTTATCGTAGTTTGTTACTAAGTTTCTAGAATGTTCTTATTAAGCCTTTAAGTATGCAAGTATTGTAATAGGAAAGGATAATTGATGAAATATTATCCTCTTTGAAGCTTGTATTTGTGTTAGTTTCTTTGGATTGAAATTTTCTTCTTGCAGGTCCAACTCTTCCTACAATCCCCACATCAGCTTCGAACCCACGGAATTCCTTCCCCCGTCATTCGACCAAACCACCGGTGTTGAGTCCAAGGACATCGCTATCAATCCTTCCACCGACCTCTCCGCCCGTCTTTACCCTCCATCTTCAACCACAGAAATGGACCACAAGCTTCCAGTCGTCAGCTTTTACCACGACGGCGGGTTCTGCATCCATCGTACCGCCTCCGCCCACTACCTCAACCACCTCACCGCGAAAGACAAAATATTCACCGTGTCCATCGACTACTGCCTGGCTCCCGAACACCCGATCCCCGCGGCTTACGATGACTCCTGGGAGGCGCTTCGCTGGGTGGCTCAACTTCAACACTCGGAACCTTGGCTCTCCAAATTCGGCGACTTGGACAAGATTTTCTTAGCCGGCGATAGCGCCAGAGAACATAATGCATAATTTGGGGATGAGGTTGGGAAAAGAGGGGAAGAAGGTGGAGGGTATGGTTTCTCATGAACCCTTTCTTTTGGGGAAAGGAAAGGATTGGTTGGGAAGGGGAGGAGAGAGAAGGGGTCACGATGAAGGCAGAGGTTGCTGATGGCCTGTGGCCATTTCTGTGCCCGGAGTCGATTGCTGGGAACGATGACCCGATGTTGAACCCATGGGCGGAAGGTGCGATGAGTTTGGCGGGGTTGGGTTGCGGGAGAGTGCTGGTGACCGTTGGAGAGATGGATTTGCTTTTGGACAGAGCTAGAGTTTACACCGAGAAGGTGAAGGAGAGTGGGTGGGGAGGTGACATTGAGCTCGTTGTGGCGGAAGGGGAGAGTCATGGTTTCTTTTTGTTGTACCCGGGGAACAAGAAAGCGGAGGCGTTCATGGAGCGCTTTGTTGGTTATTGCAACAATTAGGGTCGGGGGGCCATTCCTCTATATCTTTCCAAGCCTTCCATCTCTTTGGTCTCTTGCTCTCTGTCCCTCTGTTTCATGTGGACTTTCGAAACTTTAATTTTGTAATAAGGTATTTGTTTAGCTAAATTAAACGTATTGGCCGCAAATTAAACCAGTTTATTATCAATTCGGTTTGTTTATGAGGACAGTAATTTTTCATAGATGTGATAGTAATGATTTCTGAGAAAAATAAATTTTAATAGCTATTATGGATATTATAATTTTTGTGAGTCTTATAATAATTTTTTTAATTATCATATTCTAACATATCTTATTATAAAAAAATTACTTTCCACAGAACAAATTTTAAAAAACAAGAAGAAATAACAGTCAAATCATAGTGTCTAGCAGTCTTAAAAGCAAAATAGTAAAAAAAATTGTCTCATACAAATCTTAAGTTTACAGTAAAACCAACAATGAGCACATCTAATGTATGATTGACTTCAATATTTTTTTTTTCTCAAATACAATTTTCTATGAACTTATTTGGGTTCATTTTTGTTTTTAAAAAATATGTTTATTTAGCATAATCTTTTTTATTATTTTTATCTTTTATTTGAATAAAATAAATTAAGTTATTTTTTTAAAACAATCAAAATAACTAAGAGATGTTTTGGGCATTTTTAAAGAAAACTATCATGCAGATCATCGTTGCCATCTTCATCACACTTGTGGCTACTATCCTACTGACGACCACCATCATCACTAGCTAAGAGTCTATTTGTGTTAACTTTCTCACAATTTTATCTTTTTGATCGAGATCATAATTTTATTTGGCTATTATTTTGTTGCCAATTCTTAGAAAATTCCATGGTAGGAATTACTTTTTACAACAACATTTGCTAATGCCCTGTAGTTATAAGAAAGAGTTGGCTTAACTTTTTTTCAAAAAGAATACTTTTATAATATAAAATAACTTTGAAAAAAAAGTTATTTTCCTCACTATAACTTCACAATCAACTTTATAAAATACCATAGTCATCCTAAACAGAATTTAAATCAACTTATTTGATAATGTTAAAAAAATAAGAATAACATTTTCTTAGATATTAAATATGTTTTGTTTCATTTCAAAAAATAATTAAAAAAAAGAAGCAATCCTAAACAACCGCTTAAAAAAATAAGAAGAGGGACCTAAATTGTTTTATTGCGGTGTAGAATATAAAAAGAAAAATGATCGAGTATTGATCACTTGAACAATTTTCACCACTTAAAATATAGTCCAAGATAACACCCCTTTGCAGTCAAGTAGAAATTGTGTTAACATAATATGAAAGGAGCTATAAAAACTATTATAGGGAGATCAATAGTTACAACATTGATTTGCAATTGATGTCATTCACATTTGTAAAAATGACTCACCAAAATATTGGTTATGACTTGCCTAAAGAAGAGGACAATGAATAAGGTGGTAATTATTTTTTTAGGTCTAATATACTTATTAGTTCATGCCTTGGGACCTTTCATTCCCCCTATTAGAGAGCTAATGCCCTTGTAGGGTCAATAACTACCACTTCATAAGAATGTTTTTACTTTGGGTCATTGATCTGTAGTAGTATAATTCATCTTAAGTATACAAGCTAAACACCATTTTTATACAAATATTTTGCGTGGAAAATAAATACAACGTAGATTCGATGTTCTGCTATTTTGTAATCGAATACAGCGTTAAGAATAAAGTATTGTCTTAACATGAGTTTAATTCACATCAACAAAAAGAACATAAAGTCCTCTTACATTTACTTCGAGCTTTACCATTTTTGATTTTAGAGGAGAAGAAGAAGAAGAAGAGAAAGAGCAAGAAGATATAGAAGAGGAAGAGGGTTATTTACCACTTCCTATTGTCCTCGGCCAAGCAAATCACAGAAGAAGGGAGGCACAGACAAGGCTAGAGCCGGCAACAAGCTTCTACGTACCTTAGGGTCGGACGGGAGGAAGGAGAAATGTAGGACTAAAAGAGAGGGGACAGGTGGAGTGGGGTCTCACGAACTGCCAGGAGAAGGCGTAATAATCAGAGAAATTATTCTGTGCAGAGTCCAGCGTAGTTCTATATCCGGACTCCAATAAAATTGTGACACCTATATTGTACACGTGGATAATCATTTCTATTTCGCATTTAATTTTTTTATTGCCGGCCCGACCCACCCAGCCCAAAAAATTCCTATTTAAATATTAGGGTTTAGAATTGACACTTTTTTTTAAATGAAATACCGCAAAAGTTTTATATTTTTTAGGATTTTAGCTCAATAAACTTTTCATAGCTGTTAAGAAAGGAGAAACAAGGAAAAGACGATGAAGATGAAGACTAGTTCGGAGGAAGAAAAGCCAATGAAGATGAAGATTGGTTTGGATGAGGAAAAGCCGATGAAGATTGGTTTGGAGGAAAAGCTGATGGAGAAATGAGGAATGATAATTTTTTGTGTATACTTAGGGAATATGTAATTTTAAAGTTTTGTTTGTATTTTGCAGATCTTGCTTTATTTTTGTCTTTGTGTTTGATTTATTTTGATAATATAATACTGCATTCTTAAATACGTAGTTGATGAAGATGAAGACTGGTTAGTTTTTCTCTTTTTGTTTGATTCATTTTGATAATAGAATACTACATTCTTAAATAAAGTCTACTGTGTACCGTTGTGTACTTATTATATTGGCTGTGATATTAAAATTTTGATCTGCGTCAGTGGACATTTTGATTAAATTGAAAATATGCTGATGTACCATTATGGTTTATGTATTTTTTGTGATATTTCACACAATCAATTATGTATCACTACTGTGTACTATTGTGTACCGCTGTGTACTGCTGTAAATGAAAAATAAAAATGGTTGAGATTTGAAAAATGAAGATGATAGGAAGCTATCCCACTATTTTTGTCCGAGTTGATTTATGAGCTTTATAATTAATTACTTATAACTTGAATATGAGGTTAGCTTAAAAGTTAAGACTATCAATAAAGCCTCCATTTTCTTGAATTCCGAAGACAGGAAAGTGCTACTACTTCAATAATTGTGACGATATTAATCATGGAACAACTTCAAGGCAACTCAACTAATTTGAGAGTCGCCTATTTATAAAGCTTAGTATTTGTTATATATGAATTCAGTTGGATTCGAAGCTTATGTTTGGTTCGTATAAGCTTGAATATAAATCAATACCTAGCAATACATAGTGCATTTTATACAGCAGTACGCAGCGGTACATAGCGATACACATTGGCACATAGCGGTACACAGTGATACACAACAGTATACACTAGTGGTGCATAGCGATACACGTCAACAAGACACAACAAGACTGTTGACTTCTGCTCAGATATCCAAGACAAAAAAGAAATGATATAAAAAAAAGACTAAATCATTACCTGTAACGCCCCATCCCCAAATCGCTGCTGAAATCCCGTCGCTACAGTTCCCAGTCTGCGATTCGGCGCCGTTTGCAGTCATCCCACGCGCAAGCCTCGTATCCCGCTTGCCTTCACGTCTATAAAATGAGAAGGAATGCTGCTTCCTCTCCGACTCATTCCACTCAACTCCCGCAAGACCTCCCGCTCTTCCTCCAAGCAGCGAGTAGCCTTCGACCTCCAATCCAAACTAGACGTCGAAGCCAACACCCGACCTCATCTCTTCCCACTCCAAATCCCGAATCCCCTCTTGCGAAACCTCCTCTTCCTTCTTCCAATCTCGCCGTTGCCGAGCTCCTCAAGCTGAAACCGAGAGACCTCCCGAGCTCCAGTCGTTCACACCCGACGCCCCTACCCTCTTCCTCTCTAGTCCACGACCTCCTCCTATCCCGACGCCCCTGCCCTAGCTCTCGTCGGTTCAGAGAGAGAGAGAGAGAGAGAGAGAGAGAGAGAGAGAGAGAGAGAGAGAGAGAGAGAGAGAGAGAGAGAGAGAGAGCCCCTACCTCCGATCTCCACAAGCCGCCAAAGTCGGAGCCTCCACTGCCGACCCGTGCCTGACTTCGCCCTTTGACAACTTTCCCTTCCTATCGGACAGAAGTTACGACACTTTGAACGGAAGCGACTACGGGAGCTCACACGCTGGGAAGGTAACTTTCTTCTATTCGTGTGCTTCTTCGGCCTCATCCCGTAAATCTATCCAACTGCAGAATCTAGTAAGACCGGGATTTACTGTAAGAGGAGGAAAACAGAAGATTTATTCCGCCGTGAGATCTACGGGTGACTCAAATCCCGTTTGGCAGGATTTAGCATAAATCCTCTCAAATCTTTTTTTTTTATATATGTATAATTTTAATTTAGGTTTAATTATAATTAATTTATAATTAATCTTAAATTAAATTTAATTAATTTATAATTAATTTTAAATTGAATATGATTAGTTATAGTTTAAATATAACTAATTTTAATCAGTTTAAATTAATTATAGATTAAGCTTAATTAGGTTATAATTAATCTTGAATTGATTATAATTAATTATACATTAAATATAATCAATTATAATTTTTTTAATTTAATTAATTATAAGTCAACCTTAATTAATTTATGATTAATTTTAAATAAGGTATAATTAATTATATGTTCAATATAATTAATTATAATTATTTTTAATTAATTATAAATTAAGTCTAATAAATTTATAATTAATTTTAAATTAAATATAATTAACTATAATTAATTTATTAATAATTATAAATTAAACCCATTTGATTTACAATTAATTTTAGATTAAATATAATTAATTGTATGTCAATATAATTAATTATAATTAATCTCTAGTTAATTATAAATTAAATCTATTTGATTTATAAATAATCTTAAGTTAAATATAATTAGTTATAGATTAATTATAACTAATTATAATTAATTTATGATTAATTATAAATTAAATGCCTCTCTCCTTGTGCCTCGATCCACAAGCCTCTACCCCGACGCTTGCAAATGTATAACCCTCCAACCCCAAAACTCCGAGAACTCGTTCTCGTCGTTGGCGACGGACCGGAAAACCGCCTATACACGCTTTCTTAAGCGTGGTGGGATGGGACCCTGGTGCGGCGCCTACAACGAGGTGGGTAATCACCTGAAAATCCTATTCTCGATGTTCGTGTTAAGCCGGCAAACCACCTATACACGCTTTCTTAAGCGTGGTGGGAAGGGAACCCGGTGCGACACCTACGACGAGGCGGGTATGCCCTATACACGCTTTTCTTAGCGTTGTGGGGACGATTTTAAGTACCCGTATGCGGCTCTGTACCTGCGGGGAAACAACTGCTTGTCTTTTTCAGGTACATTTGAAGACCCATACACGCTTTCTTAAGCGTGGTGGGATTGAAGACTTTACACGGCCGCGGTGTCCTCGAAAGAGGGCACCTACCATACACGCTTTCTTAAGCGTGGTGGGAAAGGCCTAGTTTTCCGTAATTTCCCCTAAACGGGGGAGATGCCGGAATGCTGCCGAAATTTCGGATGAACAGAAGACTACCTTTGGACCTTATTTGAACTCAAAGAACAAGCATGGGACATTTGGACCGAATTTGGTTGAGTGCAACAAACTCAAATGAACTAAATTCAAATAAATAAATGAAATATTTAAACCAAATTCTGAGCTAAGCAAGTCCCTAATAATTTGAACCATGATTTGAATATAAATTTGAACTTGAATTGAACAAGGCTATAGTGGATATGGGCTCGAATTGGGCTCAGATTTGCACTTGATATAGACATTGCAAAGAACTTGGATCAAAACCCAACCAAGAAGGACTTCAATTCGACATTGAACTTGAATGTGAACCCAATTCGAACTTGAACATTAGGAGAGTTGAACTTGACTTGAGTTTGAACTCAGGAAGATCATATGAACAACATAAGACTTGAACTCGAACGACAAACTTGTAAACTTAAACTCAAGCTTGCTTCAAAGATTTGGACTCAAATGAAGTAAAATCAAACATTAATTCAAACTCGATTTGACAACAAAACTTGATTCAAAACAATAGAACTCGAACTTGATTTGGATATCAGGTGGACAGAACTTCAATCATATGAACAAGCCACTAAACTCAAACTGAGCAAGGACTTGAAGTTGACTTGAATATAATAATGAAGACTCAAACTGGACTCGGATCTGAAATGACATGAACTTGATTGAGCACAATGAACTCAAGTGAATATAAGGAAAACTAGGATGATGAAATGCACAGACTAAATACACAAGAAGGTGTGAAGACTTATGACGAGCCAAAGGACTACAAATGCCACACACTCTGTCATGAATCAATTGATAATTCGATGATTAATATGCAAGTGAAAGTGTAAGAATCCTTAGTAGATAAGGGACCCTAGAGATGATCCACTTGCAAGCAAAGATTAAAATGAAAAGTATGATGAACAAGCCTTCAGTGCACTCAAACAAACACTCATGAACAAGATTCGGAGATCTAACAATCTCTCCATGATAGGCATGGTGAATATTGGAGCCTATAACGATTATCTGTACTATATGTGACATTACCATGGCAAGCATGCATTCCTAACCACTACGAGCATAAAGGGAGCGATCATTGTAGTATTCTAGAGTCAACACTGAGCAACGCACAAGTGATCATGCCTATCTGCTACAAATATAAGATCAAGATGCAATCAAATGCATTGGGCCCTACAAGCAATGAGGATCAAAATGTCTGAAGAGATCAATAATGGGTAAAGTTCACCCAGCAAGCAACAATCTCCTTACAACAGGCATCAAGTGTCTTTCGATTACAAGTGGCGATAGTCAACATGTAATGACTTGCAAACCAAAACACAGGGAGAGATCATCAGTGAATGTAGCTTGACCGTCAACCAACATCAAGTTACAAATGAGCGTACTGATCTGCATGCAATCAAGAGCAAAAGATCTGCAATATATATAAATCCCCCACAAATATAGATGTACGTACCATATATCATCTATGGGTAGATGAAGAAAGACTTCAGTAAATGAAGTATCCTGAAGTCAATTCCAATCCATTAATGAAAATATCTACCTGCCTATAAGTAGCAGTAGGGGAGATCGTATAATGCCACGCCACCGGATCTGCAATATTCTTACAAGCAGACAGAAGGCGTCCATAAGCTACAATGCCACGCCACCGGATCTGCAACACTCGTACGAGCAGACAGAAGGCGTCTACGAGCTTCTAAAACAGAATGCTGCATTCAAATGATAATCCCCCGCACATGCACCATAATATGTATACACATATGTACACATAAGGGGATGTACTGGATACCCGCATGGGCCCCGACGAGCGTGTTATAGGAACGCACGTGACGTCTAGGGATGCTGCGTGGGTCAATAAATTCGAACCCGATCCTCCTAAAACAAGTAAATAGGAGTTGACAAGGTTCGATAAATAATTATAAAATGCCCCCAAACACCCGCATGGGCCCTGACGAGCGTGTTATTGGTACACACGTGACGTCTAGGGATGCTGCGCGGGTCAATGAGTGAATTCAGGTTCGAACCCGATCCTTCTATAAAGGTCAATAGGAGTCGACAGGGTTCGAACCATCAAACAAATATACAGTTATGGCAACCTATATATTTGTTTTAATGCGTTCATATTAGGCCTTCAAGGTCTATAATTAAGAAAATTCACTAACAAAGGCATAAAACCTACGAAACCCAATCCTCTATCGACAGCTTGATAGAGTTGATAAGGTTTAAGATACAAAAATATGAATGACTCCATACCCCGATGATGGCCGCGTTGATTGCAGATTTCAACCGGAGGGGTTAACTTCAAATATTTCAAAATGCCCTCAAACCTCAAATATTTTTAAATGACCTCAAGGTCACCCCGATGATGGCCGTGTTGAATGTAGATCTCAACCGGAGGGATTCAAAAATACTTTCAAATGCCCACAAAATCCAAAACTCCAAACTCCAAATAATCCCAAAGTCTCAAACTCCAAAATATTTAAAATTGGAATAAATCCATCAAACACTTAAAGCAAAATTCATCCACCCTCCGCAACAGTCTGCCGAGGTGGACAAGTTAAGATTTACTTCAGCTTACAAAGAGCCAATGCCTAGTCAAAAATCTCACTAGGATCCATTCTCAAACAATCTCCTGCCAGCAAGAACGTGGTACGAGTCCTCTAACCGGCAGTTTCGCCTCCAAATGGCACTGCAGGATAAACGGTTATGACTCGGGGCCCTCTGAACCAGGTGGTTGCCGCCAAATGGCACCATTATATTATGGTTATGGCCAGAGCCCGTATGCTCCCCAATGGCATCAAATCCTTGAGATATGAATCAATAGGATATGATCGATAGGGCACAAAGCCCTCTGTTAGCTAAGGTGGATTCAAATTTGTCCCCTTAGATAAACATTCACCCCAGGTCTACAAGGTACCCTTGGACGAAGCAACCCATGGCTGCCGACAAGGATCTTTCTGTCAGGTTGGGTCGACTACCTCCTCTGACTAAGTAGACCAGGGACCACGATGGCCCGGGATGACGGAACCATGGGATCTTGATCGGGTCCATCATCCATTCCCCCTCCATCCGCTTTAAGTGCAAGATGGTGAAAATTTCTATTTTAAATATCAAATCCCTCAATTTTCCAATACCCTAAACCCATTGCTGCTACTATATGCCAGATGCACGTATCTCTTACGTATCTAATTGACGACTAGCCTTAATCGAAAGTTCTCTCTCGTTATCGGGAGGGGTAATTAACTATAGGGGCTTGCGCCTATAGGAAACCAGAACTCAGATCATAAAGTCCTCGCAAAATGAGGGCGAAATCTCTGGGTAGTGTCTAATCTACAATACTCATCTGCCTTCCAAAATTTACCCCGGAACTTAGTTCATTAAAACTCCCCCCGAAAAGAAAGCAAAAAGCGGGCGGAGGCCGGGGCCAAATTTTCGGAGCCCACAGATTTCTGGCGACTCCGCTGGGGATTGGTTTCTCTTTCCATCTCTGACTAGTCATCTCAGTGCTACAGTAGCAGCTATTTTTAACCCGGATTCAAAATTCTAAATCTTTCAAAATGATCATTTAAAGAATCAAAATTTTTGAATATTCTAAGAATGATCGTTTAAACAAATCTATCAGGATAACATATTTAGCAGTATTTTAAATTTGTATTATTTGAATTTGCTCGCTAATGTTATCTATTTTTGTTTTCTATTCTGTGCAAATCTCTGCATTTTTGAAAGTGTGGGGTGATGTATCAAATTTTGATCACTAACCCTTACCTTTCATTTATGCAGATGGATCTACAGAATACGCCGATGACTGTCCAGCTGGGATAAGGAGCCAGGATCCAACTGGCGAATACTATCATTGAGACAGGGAATGCTGGAGCTACCATCCAGTTTGGTAGCGTTGACTTCCCTGCTGTCGTTGAAAGGACTACCACCATTCCTACGAATGGCAGAAATGCTGATGGGTCTACCAGGAGGCCCCACCTTACTGAAATTGTTACCCGTCGTGTGCATCTGCCAGCACAACGACTTACTGCTGAAAATCTTCGTGGGAGGATTTCTGTCTTTGAACGACTGTCACAGCCAGAAGCTCCAACCACTAAGAGAATTGTGGCTGGTGGAAGGATCTCTGTGGTGACTGCAAGCACCATGCCTTTGCCAACTGGGTTAGCTGCACCTAGAGAGAGCATTGTTGAATCTTCCTCATCTGGAGGAAACTTGACAAGAAGGCAGAGGAGGAAACTGAATGCTGAACTTCGAGCTCAGCAACAATTCTCAACTCATCCCTCCAATCTGTCAGCCCAAGAACCTGAAGCAAACATTCCTACCCAGAATGGGTTCACAAATCTGAAGTGGGTAAAGAGGAACAGCTCAACTGGGGAGCTGAAGAAGTCCTTTTGGGACAGACAACCTGAAGTCCCAGCCCCTCCAAAGAAGGAGCCTGAAACTCTTTTAGCCCGGGTATATCGAGTCCTGAAGACCGTGAGGGAGAGAGGACTGAAAAAGAGAAGATATCAACAACCACTGATGGTCGAAGCCAGGAGAATTCCGCCAAGATAACATCTGTCTCTTGCTGTGGAGAGAAGAGAAAGAAGATCTGCCCCGCACGGTGAACATCGGGGCGTGACACCTGAACCACGCGTTCAGGGATCCACCGCCGAAAGGTCCCGGTGGAAGGGAAAGAAAATCTGGAGGCCAAAGCCTCGCAGAGAAGAAGATAATAGAAGAAAAAGAACTGATTCGGGCGTGACATCCGGTACAGCTTCCCGGAGATCCGCCCCCGTCAGTAAACAATATCAGAAGTGGGTCCAAAAGAAGACCCATGATGATGCTCCTCCCAACGGTAGACAGCTTGGAGAATCCTCCAGGGGATCCCGTCGCTCACCAACTCGTCCCAAGGGAGAGACGACCAACTTCGACCGTAGCCCACGGATCGAAGAAATCTTCGTGCCGAATCAAGAGCCGGAGATCCAGTGGCGCCGCCGCTCAGAGATCCGACTACTAGAAGAAGAAGAGGAAGAAGATATGAGAGAAGAAAATATTGAAGAATATATGGAAGAAAATCTAGAAGAAAATCTAGAAGAAAATATGGAAGAATACATAGAAGAAAACTTGGAAGAGGTAAATAACACCTTAGACATGGAAGTGGTCTACATGGTGAGACACATCAATGTCGAAGAGGAGGCCTACTACGACGACAGTGAAGATGACGATCGTTGGCAACCACCGCCTAGACAAGTATACCGGCGCCGCCGCGAAGATGGGTCCACCACTGGTAGAGGTGGTCATTCCCAAGAAGAGCGAGAAGAGGCTGAGGAGAATCCTTTTGCTGACGAGAATGTCACGCTTGCAGAAATGCAGAGACAAATGAAACGTCAAATGAGGGTCAAGGATAGGAAAATCTCTCAGTTGCATGAGAAAATGACAGAGATGATGATCCAAATGACAATGATGATGCAGATGATGCAAAAAAATGTTACAGTTGATTCTATGCCCAATTCTCCCCCTGATCCTCCAAACTTCCAAGCACCGCAAGTATCAGGAGTACGTTCCTGAAGGTGGCAATGAAGTTAATAACATCACTCGCCAACCCACTCCGCAGAATATTGCAAGTACCTCTAAGCCTGTGACTGCTGCGCAGCTTGAAGGGATCATTACAGAGAAGATCAAGGCTATTATAGCTATTGATCAAGCAGAGAAATTGGTGGGTAAGGGTCGTCCGTACCCTGCAGAGTATGATCAGGTGCCATACCCGAAGGGATATTCTGTGCCAAAGTTTAACACTTTTGATGGCAATAAAAATTCCAGACAGCACCTGACGCAGTTCAAAGCTACCTGCGGGAACACTGGAGGAAATGACGCTCTACTCTTCCGACAATTCGTTAGCAGTTTGACGGCAGCTGCTTTCGAATGGTACACTGAACTATCGAACGACTCTGTAAAGATTTTTGCAGAATTAGAAAATATGTTCGTGAAGAGGTTCACCAGGGCGACCGAGAAAATAACGATCGCTGACCTTGCTCTGAATAAGAGAAAGAAGGAAGAATCAATGACCAAATATATCACTCGCTGGCGTAATTTGAGCATGAAATGTGAACAACAGCTTGAAGAGAAGCATGCCGTACAGTTGTTAATGGGAAACATTGATGACAAAATGCAACCCTTCCTGTGCATGGCTACTATCACCACATTTCAGGATCTACTAGACAGAGTGGCAAAATTTGAGAAATTGAATTTATCAAAATCAGAGAATTATTCTGATAAGCCTAAGAAATCTAAAGCCTCAGGTGCCAGAAGAGGTGAGGCTGACTCCATATTTTTCTCCAGAGCTGATAAGGAGAAACAGGTGGCGTATAATGTAGACAAAGGCAAACAGCCGATGCAGTATCAAGAAAAGCCTAAGCAAGTCTACAACCCCAACCCCCAGCCGAAGCTGATACTCGGGGGTAATGATAAACCACGAAATTATCAGGGCGGTGGAGAACGCCCGAGGCAAATAATGGGAACTGGTGATCGAATGTTTCCCTCCCTCAAAGATAAAATGAATAAGAATATTCATTTAAAAGGGAGAGTGTCGCCAAGTTGTTTCGACAGGCGGTGAAAGCGGGTTTAGAACTGCCAGAGTGCAAGAGACCCGAGGAGTCGAAGCAAACTGGCGATCCAAACTACTGCCCATATCATCGAGTAATGAGTCATCCAATTGAAGATTGTTATGTCTTTAAAGATTGGCTTGAAAGAAAATATCAAAGAGGAGAGCTCACATTGTCTGACAATGTGCTGACTCATCCCAGAAAAGAATCAACTCGGATGGTTACGACTTCTTCCGTACCCCCGATTGAAGAAAGGAGAAAAGGAAAGAAGCAGATTCCTGAAGAACAGTGGGAGACTGTGGTCTCTAAGAAAACTGTGAAAATGTTGAAACAGCTTGAAGAAGTTCCATGTGTAAAATGGAAATCTCCCACTGAGCCGGTGATAGACCCCAAGGCTCTGCCCGTGGTGCGAGCTCCTGCTTCTAAGCAATTTTCCAACCAAGCTGGCCCTTCAAGGTCTGGAAAGGTGAAACCCTACAAGAGGAAGACCAAATTGAAGAAACCCAAGGAGAAGAGAACAGCAACCCAAAGAGTTATAGATAGTTTGGAGGAACACTACCAGACCGCAAGACGTCCTATTAAGCTTGCTGACTTCATGTCAGAGCTCAAGATTGACGAAACAGAGGAAGTTGATGAGGATCCTCTTCCCACAGAAGTTTGTCGAGTCATTTCAGTAACGCCAATAACTCCGATAAAAGAAAAACATGTCAGAGAGATGATCGTTGAAACCTGTCTGGCAATATCGTCAATGGACTACAGCTTAGAGGAGGGTCTGTATTTTCCAAAGACAGATGAATCGGATCCCGATATAGCGTCACAGATAGGACATGTAAATCTGGGAAGTGACTCTGGATCAACGGATGAATCTCTAGACATAATAATGGCTGACTTTGAAGAAGAAATTCCATCAAATGGGTCTGAGCCAGAAGAGATCGCTCAAGTGCAGTTGAGAAGTGGCAAGATACTGCCATCTCCGCCAAAGAAGTAGACCTCCAACAAAGATAAGGGAAAGGAGATAGTTATTAACGAGAACATTATCTCCGAGGATCCCAAAAAGAAACATACTCCAGTTAAGGGAATAGATTATAATATCTTATCCCATCTGAGGAAGATCCCTGCCCAGCTCAGCATATACGACGCTCTGGTGATGTCTAAGGATCTTCGGGAGACTTTGATTCAGGCTCTCAAAGACCCTAAGAGATATGAGGCGTACTTTGCTGAACGCAATCTGACTGAGGTCCTGTAAGCTCGCAACGAACCGTTCATCACTTTCATCGAGGATGACATGATGCTCGGGACTGCAGACCATAATCGACCTCTGTATGTTACTGCAGAGAGTGATTATTTGGTAATCAGTCGAATTCTGATCGACCCTGGGTCCTCTATCAACCTTATGAGCTTAAAAGCACTGAGGTCGTTGTGCCTTAATGTGGATCACCTCGGGCCAGATAAGCTTATGGTACATGGTTTTAACGAGAAAGGGCAGAAAACCCTTGGATCGTTTATGCTCCCCCTTGTATTTGGAGAATTCCATACATAAGCTAAATTTCATGTGATTGACGCGGACACTTCATTCAAGGCGCTCCTGGGTCGCCCCTAGCTGCATGAATATGATGTTGTCCCGTCAACACTGCACCAGTGTATGAAGTATCTCAGGGATGGAGAGGAATTCAGCATCTCTGGTGACATCCAGCCCGGCTTATCCCCTGATGTAGCAGTTCATAGGTTGGCAATCAAACCAGATGTGACACCAGTTAAACAAGCTCCAAGGAGAATGAGACTGGAGATTGAAGAACAGGTGATTGTTGAAACCAAAAAGCTCATAGAAGCAGGCTTCATCCGCGAAGAGAAATACGCCGACTGGATCGCCAATATTGTCCCTGTCAAAAAGAAGACTGGACAGATTCGTATATGTATTGACTTTCGGGACCTCAACAAGGCGTGTCCAAAAGATGACTTTCCACTTCCTGTATCCGAACTCCTAGTAGACAACACGTCAAATTATGACATGTTCTCGTTTATGGATGGATCGTCAGGATACAACCAGATCAAGATGGCGCCCGAAGATGAAAAGTATACATCATTCAGAACGCCCATCGGTATTTTCTGCTATACGGTCATGCCCTTCGGCTTGAAGAACGTTGGTGCAACCTACCAACGGGCGATGACCCATATATTTGATGAATTAATACATCAGAAGGTCGAGTGCTATGTAGACGACCTAGTCGTTAAGAGCATGGACCGGAAAGATCATTTAAACGACCTGAGGATTGTATTTGAAAGAATCAGGAAGTTCAATCTAAAGATGAATCCCCTTAAGTGTGCTTTCGGGGTCTCCTCCGATAAATTTCTTGGCTATGTCGTTCGTCATCGAGGCATAGAAGTTGATCCCAACAAAATCAAGGCGATTATAGAGATGCCACCGCCTAGAAGCCTCCGTCAACTCCTCTCCTTGCAAGGGCAACTGGCTTTCATTCGACGATTCATATCGAATCTATCGAGTAGGTGCCAGCATTTTCAAAATTGATGAAGAAGGACGTTCGCTTCAAGTGGGATGAAGAATGTCAGGAAGCATTTGATAGTATCAAAAGATACTTGTTGAATCCACCCATTCTCGCAGCGCCAATTCTGGGGAAGCCTCTTATACTGTATACAGCTGCATTAGAAGAGTCCCTCGGAGCATTATTGGCCCAACACAATGAGGAAGGAAAGGAAAATACACTCTACTACATCAGCCGAAGATTAATCGGGGCTGAAGTGCGATACTCTCCAATCGAGAAACATTGCTTGGTGTTGATCTTTGCAGTCCAGAAGCTCCGCCATTATATGCTCTCGCACAAAATTACCTTGATATCAAAGATCGATCCGCTGAAGTTCTTGATGACAAGACCAGCATTGACAGGTCGTTTAGCAAGGTGGGCAGTGCTATTGTTGCAATTTGACATAGTATACATGCCGCAAAAGGCGGTAAAGGGACAAGCTTTGGCAGATTTCCTCGCCGCACATCCAATCCCGGCGGACTCTCCACTCAACGATGATTTGCCCGATGAACAAATCATGTAGATTGATGAAGAAGAAAAGCTACCACTTTGGGAGATGTATTTTGATGGGGCATTGTCTATCAAGTCTCCCAAACCTCCAAATCTTGCAAAGGCCCAAGCTGGCATCGGTCTTGTCTTTATAGAACCTGAGGGAGGTATCATGAGATTCTCGTTCAGTTTAACTGAACCTCGGACCAATAATGAAGCCGAATCTGAAGCTCTAATAGCAGGACTGGAGATTGCAATTGATGTCCAAATCACAGATCTCCAAATTTTCTGTGACTCTCAACTTGTGATAAATCAAGTCCTGGGCATTTACAAGATTTGCAAACTTGAATTGGCCCACTACCACCGACGAGCTCTTGAGCTTCTAAAATAAATACCGAATGTCAAGATAACTCAAGTTCCTCGAGGACAGAATGCAAAAGCAGATTGTCTAGCTAAACTGGCCAAGGAGCTTGCAAATGAAGACAAAAAGTCACCTATATTTATTGCAGTTTAAAATTGCCGGGTCTTAGAGCCAGCAATCTTACAATTCCCGCAGGCAGAGGGAATACCAAATTCAAGCCAGCAGGATGCAGCCCCAGTTAATCCTCAACCTCCCCAACCAGTCGATCTTGAATATCAACATGAAGAAAATCAAGCTCCTAAGAGAAGACGTAAGGCCAGTCTAGCTTCAGAATCATGGTGGTATTGCTTAGATGTTGAAGTCAAAGATGACTGGAGGCAACCATTCGTCGACTACTTCAAAGAAAGTAAACTTCCAATAGATAAATCTCTGGCTGCACAAATTAGAAAAAGAGCGTTACGATATGCGTTTGTCAACAATACGCTATATCGGCGGGCTTTTGATCAAATGTGGCTACGATGCCTAGGGACCAAGGAAGCTGATAAAGTGATTGCAGAAGTTCATGAAGGACTCTGTGGAGCACACCAGTCAGGTCCCAAGATGGCTGCTAAAATCAAAAGAATGGGTTATTACTGGCTTACGATGGTGAGAGATTGTATCAACCACGCTAAGAGGTGCCACGAGTGTCAAATTCACGGTGATGTTATTCATCAACCGCCAAATCCGCTGCACCCAACGATAGCGTCCTGACCATTTGAATATTGGGGCATAGATATAATTGGGCCAATAGATCCACCGTCTTCAGCGGGGCACCGCTTTATTCTGGCAGCAACAGACTATTTCTCAAAATGGGCAGAAGCAGCTCCATTCAGGGAAGTCATGTCCGAGCACGTGATCAATTTCTTCACCCACAACATCGTCTACAGATTCGGTGTACCACACCGAGTGATCTCAGACAATGGCACGACGTTCAAGAGTACAAGAATCTACAAGTTTGTAGATCGTCACAAGATTGACTGGCGGTACTCGTCTATATACAACCCAAGAGCTAATGGTTTGGCTGAGGCCTTCAACAAGACGCTGGTGAAGTTGTTGAAAAAGATCCTCACCAAGAACAAAAGAGAATGGCATATAAAGATGGCAGAAGCGTTGTGGGCGTATCGTATGACCTACAAAACACCAACCAAAGCCACTCCCTACTCACTAGTATTCGGGGCTGAAGCCGTCTTGCCACTTGAAGTTGAACTACCGTCTCTTCGGGTCGCTATCCAGAATGAGCTCACTGAAGAGAAGAATGCTCACCTAAGGTTGGAGGAGCTCGATGCACTCGACGAAGTTAGATTGCAAGCCCAGCAAAATCTAGAAATCTACCGAGGAAGTATGGCGAAATCATTTGATCGAATGGTACGTCCTCGATCCTTTCAAGAAGGGGAATTGGTCCTGGTGCTGAGAAGACCAATTATCCCTCACCGAAAAATTGGTAGTAAATTCGTATCCAATTGGGAGGGTCCCTTCGTTATCGAAAAAGTGTATCAAGGAGGAGCCTACCAGCTCATCAATCTGTACGGTCAGAGGCCCATGCCACCGATCAACGGTCGACATCTAAAGAAGTATCATGCATAAAATAGCTTGAAGAAATGTCATGCTCAACACATGTATTTTGTGCATGTTTATTAGCATATGCATTGTATATTTTGAAATTCTCTTGTGTTGCAAGAATGCATTTCAAAATCTCCCTACAGGACAGGGGGCATTTTAAATATTTATTTGGGTTGACATCGTGTTAAGCGCCGAGATCCCCAAATAAATATTTAAAATCATAAAATCTCAAAATTATTCTATTCTGAAATCTCCCTGCGAGACAGGGGGGCATTTTAGATATTTATTTGGGTCGACATCGTGCTAAGCGCCGAGATCCCCAAATAAATATTTAAAATCGCAAAATTTCAAATTTATTCTATTATGAAATGTCCCTGCGAGATAGGGGGCATTTTAAATATTTATTCGGGTCGACATCACGTTGCATCCCGAGATCCCCGAATAAATATTTAAAATTACCAACGCAAATATTCTTTTATACTGAAGAATACAACGAATTCTTTTCAAAGTATATGCAAGTGAGCTTCAAAAGATCGAGGCACCACCTTCTCCAACAAACCAAGATTTCAAAGGTCAGAAAGAGACTTTTGCAACTACACACTCTAACAAATTGAGCCATAACAACCTGAAGTCTTTCAGCAGCCTGAAGCTTAAGGTTCGAATGGGTGTAAGAGGTCGGATCCAACACGCCCAAATATGGTCGGATCGCTGGCAGCTCCGTCTACTCAACACGCCATAAGAAAGGCCGTAGTAGCGGAACCCCCACTTCGTCAACCTGTCAGTAGGGACTGTAGGAAGCACGAAGGCAAATTTGACTCGATAAGTTCAAGTGATCGTAGTCTACAAAATTCTCCTAATTGACCAGAGAATCAAAGTTCCAGTGGGAAGAAGGAATCTCGAGCAACTACCAAATTTGCGTAGGCTCTAAATCTTCAACCACAAAGGAAGACTCAAAGTCTCTCAACTTCAGCAAAATCAGCATTGGGAAGCACATTTCCCCTAACTCAAGTCTGAAGCCTGAATGGGTGTAAGAGGTCGGATCCAACACGCCCAAATATGGCAGGATCGCTGGCAGCTCCATCTACTCAACACGCCATAAGAAAGGCCGCAGTAGAGGAATCCCCATTTCAGTAACCAAAGGACGAAGAGCTGTCAAATCCCAGCTCGCCCAATCTGATGAACTCAAGTGACTTAGATTAAAGTCTCCTCAAATGGTTAAGGATCAAGATACTACCTACATTTGGTACTATCAATCAAATCCAAAACCTGTAAATCCTTCAATAAATCCATAAAGCACAAAGCTAGGATCGAAGGAATTCTTCTTCAACAAGTCCACCAAAACACAAAGCAAAGGACCGAAGAAAATATCCCAAAGTTCATGAAAAGCCTGAGGTTGAACTAAGAGGATTCTGTCATCAACAAGTCCGTTATGCACAAAGCTCTGGACCGATGACTTCTCGCCAACGACCTAATACGTCTAGGTCACCGGTATCTACTCCTTCATCAAGCCCGCCAAAGCTAGAAGCAAAGGGCAGAAGGCATGCAAATCTTTTGACAAGTCAATGAAGACAAATCAGATAATTCTCCATCAATGTCCGCAGCACAAAGCACAAAACAGAAGGAACCAAAATCTCAGAAAAGTTAAAGCTATGAAAAGAAGTATCCTGAACGACTTCTACAAATGTCTCTAAAAACTGAGGGCATTTTAAATATTCATTTGGGTCGACATCGTGCCGCATGCTGAGATCCTCAAATAAATATTTAAAATTTCTTGCCTAAATATAGTTAAAGGAGAGAAGAATAGAAGATCCTCCATAAACTGAATGTGCCAACAGCAAAAAAATACAATCTGAGCAAGATACAATCAGTAAAAGTGATAGAAATATTACATCTACACATGATGACGGTAAAAAGAAGAATGCAGTGAGTAGCAATGTTATCTACTAACATCGACCTACAAATTGATGCTCTAGAGACCTAAGTACGAAGTGCTCTGTCACTATCCCACAGATCTCTACTGGACCGAGAGCAAATATATTAACTATACTGAAGATTACGAGTGCATCCAAAGATCTACAAAGACGACAAGGCAAATTCTTGAATAGCTATAGAATGAAATTCTTAGTGTGACATCCAAGTAATCTTTTGGAGATCCACTAAATGAAGACCTTTATGTGACATCTGGAGCAAATATCTAGAGATCCATAGAGTCAATCAACATACAACAAACGTGGTTTGCTCTAGATGTAAACCACATTTGTTGGGGGGCATTTGTTGACTTCTGTTCAGATATCCAAGACAAAAAAGAAATGAAATAAAAAAAGACTAAATCATTACCTGTAACGCCCCATCCCCAAATCGCTGCTGAAATCCCATCGCTACAGTTCCCAGTCTGCGATTCGGCGCCGTTTGCAGTCATCCCACGCGCAAGCCTCGTATCCCGCTTGCCTTCACGTCTATAAAATGAGAAGGAATGCTGCTTCCTCTCCGACTCATTCCACTCAACTCCCGCAAGACCTCCCGCTCTTCCTCCAAGCAGCGAGTAGCCTTCGACCTCCAATCCAAACTAGACGTCGAAGCCAACACCCGACCTCATCTCTTCCCACTCCAAATCCCGAATCCCCTCTTGCGAAACCTCCTCTTCCTTCTTCCAATCTCACCGTTGCCGAGCTCCTCAAGCTGAAACCGAGAGACCTCCCGAGCTCCAGTCGTTCACACCCGACGCCCCTACCCTCTTCCTCTCTAGTCCACGACCTCCTCCTATCCCGACGCACCTGCCCTAGCTCTCGTCGGTTCAGAGAGAGAGAGAGAGAGAGAGAGAGGAGAGCCCCTACCTCCGATCTCCACAAGCCGCCAAAGCCGGAGCCTCCACTGCCGACCCATGCCTGACTTCGCCCTTTGACGACTTTCCCTTCCTATCGGACGGAAGTTACGACACTTTGAACGGAAGCGACTACGGGAGCTCACACGCTGGGAAGGTAACTTTCTTCTGTTCGTGTGCTTCTTCGGCCTCATCCCATAAATCTATCCAACTGCAGGATCTAGTAAGACCGGGATTTACTGTAAGAGGAGGAAAACAAAAGATTTATTCCGCCGTGAGATCTACGGGTGACTCAAATCCCGTTTGGCAGGATTTAGCATAAATCCTCTCAAATCTTTTTTTTTTATATATGTATAATTTTAATTTAGGTTTAATTATAATTAATTTATAATTAATCTTAAATTAAATTTAATTAATTTATAATTAATTTTAAATTGAATATGATTAGTTATAGTTTAAATATAACTAATTTTAATCAGTTTAAATTAATTATAGATTAAGCTTAATTAGGTTATAATTAATTTTGAATTGATTATAATTAATTATACATTAAATATAATCAATTATAATTTTTTTAATTTAATTAATTATAAGTCAACCTTAATTAATTTATGATTAATTTTAAATAAGGTATAATTAATTATATGTTCAATATAATTAATTATAATTATTTTTAATTAATTATAAATTAAGTCTAATAAATTTATAATTAATTTTAAATTAAATATAATTAACTATAATTAATTTATTAATAATTATAAATTAAACCCATTTGATTTACAATTAATTTTAGATTAAATATAATTAATTGTATGTCAATATAATTAATTATAATTAATCTCTAGTTAATTATAAATTAAATCTATTTGATTTATAAATAATCTTAAGTTAAATATAATTAGTTATAGATTAATTATAACTAATTATAATTAATTTATAATTAATTATAAATTAAATGCCTCTCTCCTTGTGCCTCGATCCACAAGCCTCTACCCCGACGCTTGCAAATGTATAACCCTCCAACCCCAAAACTCCGAGAACTCGTTCTCGTCGTTGGCGGCGGACCGGAAAACCGCCTATACACGCTTTCTTAAGCGTGGTGGGATGGGACCCCAGTGCAGCGCCTACAACGAGGTGGGTAATCACCTGAAAATGCTATTCTCGATGTTCGTGTTGAGCCGGCAAACCACCTATACACGCTTTCTTAAGCGTGGTGGAAAGGGAACCCGGTGCGACACCTACGACGAGGCGGGTAGGCCATATACACGCTTTTCTTAGCGTTGTGGGGACGATTTTAAGTACCCGTATGCGGCTCTGTACCTGCGGGGAAACAACTGCTTGTCTTTTTCAGGTACATTTGAAGACCCATACACGCTTTCTTAAGCGTGGTGGGATTGAAGACTTTATACGGCCGCGGTGTCCTCGAAAGAGGGCACCTACCATACACGCTTTCTTAAGCGTGGTGGGAAAGGCCTAGTTTTTCGTAATTTCCCCTAAACAGGGGAGATGCCGGAATGCTGCCGAAATTTCGGATGAACAGAAGACTACCTTTGGACCTTATTTGAACTCAAAGAACAAGCATGGGACATTTGGACCGAATTTGGTTGAGCGCAACAAACTCAAATGAACTAAATTCAAATAAATAAATGAAATATTTAAACCAAATTCTGAGCTAAGCAAGTCCCTAATAATTTGAACCATGATTTGAATATAAATTTGAACTTGAATTGAACAAGGCTATAGTGGATATGGGCTCGAATTGGGCTCAGATTTGCACTTGATATAGACATTGCAAAGAACTTGGATCAAAACCCAACCAAGAAGGACTTCAATTCGACATTGAACTTGAATGTGAACCCAATTCGAACTTGAACATCAGGAGAGTTGAACTTGACTTGAGTTTGAACTCAGGAAGATCATATGAACAACATAAGACTTGAACTCGAACGACAAACTTGTGAACTTAAACTCAAGCTTGCTTCAAAGATTTGGACTCAAATGAAGTAAAATCAAACATTAATTCAAACTCGATTTGGACAACAAAACTTGATTCAAAACAATAGAACTCGAACTTGATTTGGATATCAGGTGGACAGAACTTCAATCATATGAACAAGCCACTAAACTCAAACTGAGCAAGGACTTGAAGTTGACTTGAATATAATAATGAAGACTCAAACTGGACTCGGATCTGAAATGACATGAACTTGATTGAGCACAATGAACTCAAGTAAATATAAGGAAAACTAGGATGATGAAATGCACAGACTAAATACACAAGAAGGTGTGAAGACTTATGACGAGCCAAAGGACTACAAATGCCACACACTCTGTCATGAATCAATTGACAATTCGATGATTAATATGCAAGTGAAAGTGTAAGAATCCTTAGTAGATAAGGGACCCTAGAGATGATCCACTTGCAAGCAAAGATTAAAATGAAAAGTATGATGAACAAGCCTTCAGTGCACTCAAACAAACACTCATGAACAAGATTCGGAGATCTAACAATCTCTCCATGATAGGCATGGTGAATATTGGAGCCTATAACGATTATCTGTACTATATGTGACATTACCATGGCAAGCATGCATTCCTAACCACTACGAGCATAAAGGGAGCGATCATTGTAGTATTCTAGAGTCAACACTGAGCAACGCACAAGTGATCATGCCTATCTGCTACAAATACAAGATCAAGATGCAATCAAATGCATTGGGCCCTACAAGCAATGAGGATCAAAATGTCTGAAGAGATCAATAATGGGTAAAGTTCACCTAGCAAGCAACAATCTCCTTACAACAGGCATCAAGTGTCTTTCGATTACAAGTGGCGATAGTCAACATGTAATGACTTGCAAACCAAAACACAGGGAGAGATCATCAGTGAATGTAGCTTGACCGTCAACCAACATCAAGTTACAAATGAGCGTACTGATCTGCATGCAATCAAGAGCAAAAGATCTGCAATATATATAAATCCCCCACAAATATAGATGTACGTACCACATATCATCTATGGGTAGATGAAGAAAGACTTCAGTAAATGAAGTATCCTGAAGTCAATTCCAATCCATTAATGAAAATATCTACCTGCCTATAAGTAGCAGTAGGGGAGATCGTATAATGCCACGCCACCGGATCTGCAATATTCTTACAAGCAGACAGAAGGCGTCCATAAGCTACAATGCCACGCCACCGGATCTGCAACACTCGTACGAGCAGACAGAAGGCGTCTACGAGCTTCTAAAATAGAATGCTGCATTCAAATGATAATCCCCCGCACATGCACCATAATATGTATACACATATGTACACATAAGGGGATGTACTGGATACCCGCATGGGCCCCGACGAGCGTGTTATAGGAACGCACGTGACGTCTAGGGATGCTGCGTGGGTCAATAAATTCGAACCCGATCCTCCTAAAATAAGTAAATAGGAGTTGACAAGGTTCGATAAATAATTATAAAATGCCCCCAAACACCCGCATGGGCCCCGACGAGCGTGTTATTGGTACACACGTGACGTCTAGGGATGCTGCGCGGGTCAATGAGTGAATTCAGGTTCGAACCCGATCCTTCTATAAAGGTCAATAGGAGTCGACAGGGTTCGAACCATCAAACAAATATACAGTTATGGCAACCTATATATTTGCTTTAATGCATTCATATTAGGCCTTCAAGGCCTATAATTAAGAAAATTCACTAACAAAGGCATAAAACCTACGAAACCCAATCCTCTATCGACAGCTTGATAGAGTTGATAAGGTTTAAGATACAAAAATATGAATGACTCCATACCCCGATGATGGCCGCGTTGATTGCAGATTTCAACCGGAGGGGTTAACTTCAAATATTTCAAAATGCCCTCAAACCTCAAATATTTTTAAATGACCTCAAGGTCACCCCGATGATGGCCGTGTTGAATGTAGATCTCAACCGGAGGGATTCACAAATACTTTCAAATGCCCGCAAAATCCAAAACTCCAAACTCCAAACAATCCCAAAGTCCCAAACTCCAAAATATTTAAAATTGGAATAAATCCATCAAACACTTAAAGCAAAATTCATCCACCCTCCGCAACAGTCTGCCGAGGTGGACAAGTTAAGATTTACTTCAGCTTACAAAGAGCCAATGCCTAGTCGAAAATCTCACTAGGATCCATTCTCAAACAATCTCCTGCCAGCAAGGACGTGGTACGAGTCCTCTAACCGGCAGTTTCGCTGCCAAATGGCACTGCAGGATAAACGGTTATGACTCGGGGCCCTCTGAACCAGGTGGTTGCCGCCAAATGGCACCATTATATTATGGTTATGGCCAGAGCCCGTATGCTCCCCAATGGCATCAAATCCTTGAGATATGAATCAATAGGATATGATCGATAGGGCACAAAGTCTTCTGTTAGCTAAGGTGGATTCAAATTTGTCCCCTTAGATAAACATTCACCCCAGGTCTACAAGGTACCCTTGGACGAAGCAACCCATGGCTGCCGACAAGGATCTTTCTGTCAGGTTGGGTCGACTACCTCCTCTGACTAAGTAGACCAGGGACCACGATGGCCCAGGATGACGGAACCATGGGATCTTGATCGGGTCCATCATCCATTCCCCCTCCATCCGCTTTAAGTGCAAGATGGTGAAAATTTCTATTTTAAATATCAAATCCCTCAATTTTCCAATACCCTAAACCCATTGCTGCTACTATATGCCAGATGCACGTATCTCTTACGTATCTGATTGACGACTAGCCTTAATCGAAAGTTCTCTCTCGTTATCGGGAGGGGTAATTAACTATAGGGGCTTGCGCCTATAGGAAACCAGAACTCAGATCATAAAGTCCTCGCAAAATGAGGGCGAAATCTCTGGGTAGTGTCTAATCTACAATACTCATCTGCCTTCCAAAATTTACCTCGGAACTTAGTTCATTAAAACTCCCCCCGAAAAGAAAGCAAAAAGCGGGCGGAGGCCGGGGCCAAATTTTCGGAGCCCACAAAGACATAACAATACACAACAGTATACATCAACAATACACATTTAAAAACTCATTTCTCACAATTTTTGTAATATATAGATGTGAAAAAGGCTGAGAAAGTTTTAAAATGAATAAAAATATCACTGAAAATTTTACATAGTTGATTTGTAGAAGCATGCCTACTCCTACCAGGGCATATAAACACCGCGCTTTTACTACTACAAATTACGGAGTATAAATGACTTATAAACTTTAAAAACAAGCGGGACTTCAAAATCACTCTTACAATAACAAATTATTTCGGGGGCACTAAAATTTGTTTCGGGGGCACTGCCCCTTGACCTCGCGACCTGACCAAGGTGTTATCCCCTCGGACCCCCGACATATTCCCTAAGTATATAGAAAAAACTATCATTCCTCATTTCTTCATCGGCTTTTCCTCCTAATCAGTCTTCATCTTCATCGACTTTTCCTCATTTAAACCAATCTTCATCTTTATCGGCTTTTTCTCCTCCAAACCAGTCTTCATCTTCATCGGCTTTTTCTCGTTTCTTCTTTCTCAGCAGCTATGAAAAGTTTATTAAGCTAAAATCCTAAAAATTACAGAACTTTCACAGTATTTCATTTTAAAAAAGAGCGCCTATCCTAAACCCTAATATTTGAATAGGAATTTTTTGGGTTGAGTCAGTCGGGCTGGCAAGAAAAAAATTAAATGCGAAATAGAAATGATTATCCACGTGTACAATACAGGTGTCATAATTTTATTAGAATCCGAACACAGCTACGTCCAGACTCTGTACAAAATAATTTCTCTAAGAATTAGGGTCTTTAACTAGAGAAATTATTAAGTGCGGTCAGCTGGACCATCCGGAGTCCAATCAGGATGCGTCACATCCTCAAATACATAGCAGTATACAGTAATGATACAAAATAAATTAGTAATATGGCACATCTTGAATGGCCTCCGGATGGCTTCCGGTGACTACTCATAATAATTTTGCCTTAAAACTGCCCAAAATGCTTCCTCTTAAACGTGCGAATAGGTGCCTGAACCACCCCCTTCAAACGAGTTCAAAATTATCATCCTATTTTTTTAATCAATGGTTGCTATCAAATATTGCATTTTAAAAGATATTGGAGCATTAATTTTAATAAAAATAATGAATTAAGTTAGCAAATTTTATTTATATTTAAATTTAGGATAGTTTGATTTGATCAATTTAACCCAAATAATGCTGATTTAATTTTGATGGATTCGAGATGAGTTAATTTGGATTAGTTAAAGTTGCAGCTGTTAAATTGAACTTGTGTTAATCAATTTTACTTGGAGTAGTGTCGATTTGCATTAACGTGCTCCAATCAACACCAATTCAACTTCAGTCAATCTGAGATACGTCGATTTGGGCTAATCAAAGGTATTTTCGTTAAATCAAACTCGACTCAAGTTGAACTAATTCGGTGCTGTGTCGATTTGCCTCGACGTGCCTCAACAACACCAATTTGATTTTGATCGCCTCGAAAAACCTCGATTCAGTTTGAATTGCATCAAAATTGAGTAATTTTGGTTTAATGAATGTCAATTTGATTAAATTGAGCCTGATTAATGTGAAATTTGATGAATTTAGTTTAGAGTCATTTCGAATGACTCAATCCGACATACAATTAATTCCAATTAGCTTGCGATGATTTATGTAGCGTCTATCGAACGTGTCGAGTTCAAATTGAACTCGAATCGAGTTAAATCAACTCAATGACGTTCGATTACACTATTACGTTCGAAATTAAATTGAATTTGGGTCTAATTGGAACTAATTTGGTTTAAATTACAAGGCCGAGTTAGCGCTATGTCATTGGGCATCCACCTAAGGGGAATCCTGCATTGGACATGTCTAAGCTAGGTTACAAAAACCTAAGCACTAGGTTCAACTTAGAGAAATCAACCCCATACAAAAATGAGGTCAACATATGTCATGTTATAATCACTTAAATTTCATGCATTCATGAATTTAAATTTCATGAGTCAAAGTCAATTCATATATATAAGTTCTTAGTCCTGTAAATCAATATGAGAGATGTTAGCGGATAAAGGTGAAAACATGAAGGGATTCACAAGCTATCAATTAAAGCAATGAAAGTTATCATATGAGAGTTCATAGTTTATATATTAGCTTAAGCATAAAGTATTGTGGTTTATATTAACTTATCATATGAGAGTTCATAGTTTCTCTTGATCATCCCTTATATTGACTCATCAACTACATATTAAAGTGTCTCAGCTCAACATCTAAGTTATTTACTCTAATTTGCATTTCAGGATATAGACAAAACACATTACACATTATATAGAGTTAATCATATGACACCGAACAAGAGAGGAGCTTGACGATTGGTCGTCGACCATCCGATGATCGTAGCTGGAAACAACTCCAAGAACTCCTTGGAAAGAAACCACCACCTGAATACATTTCAGGATACAGAAATGAAATAAAGCTCAACTCAAATCTTATTCATCCTCATCTATTACAAGCATTAGCTATATATTTATAGATAAATACAGCAACATAATAGGCTACACCCAACATAAGGAACATTACATATATATAGCCATACTAACTACTATATGGAATTAATCTGGCCTGGAGTTAACATGATTAAGTAGCTCAGCTCAGGCATCATTCTATCGGGGTAGGAGGAACTTCAGGCTCGTAGTAAGATGTCCAATTGGCCACAATAAGGAGGCGGGTTTGGTTGGCTAAACCAATATGGATAGGTCCACCTGGTGTCATTCTTCCCGTCTAGGAGAGACTTCAACATAAGCTGGAGAATGGGATAGCTAACAAAATTAGAATGTGTCTTTATTAACACCTTCAAACAACACTCTTTAAGGATTGAATTGAACTCGACACCAAATGGATCAACCATGTAAATATCAATACCCACAGTGAGTGCCTTCGTGAACTTTGTCTCGTAATGCATAAAGGCACCAAGGTGGTTGCCATGTTTTGGTTTGGTTATACCAATTCCATTATTAATGATGGAGAGCACATTTGTTGCCTTATTAGGAGCGATATGCATGAATAACTCCGGTCGGGCATCCATCTTGCTCTTGTCTTCATCATTATGTGGGCTACTCAAGATCAAGAACTCCAACGAATAGGTCATCATCATCCACATCATACACAAGCTCATCATAGACAGACAAAGATGATGATTTCGACAATAAATCTTTAAACTGATCAAAATTGGACTCGATCAAAGGGGCGGAGAAAGACATATGGCTTGGCCCTTCAAACACGTTGTTGTAGGAAGAAGGGATCTGATCATCTAAGATACCCTCTCCATCATTGGTTCGTAAGCATTTGGTCTGAACGAAGGATCTATAAGCCACCAATGGAAATGATTTACCCTGTGGTCGGAGGCCAACAACATCCCGGGCAAGGGGGCTCAAGTCTTTCCTTCATTCAAGCCTAGACATGTTGGAGTTGAACAATTTCTCGTTGAAAATCTTCGATCAACATTTCTTGAATTGGTCTTTGATGATTTCAGCCAGAAGACATCTTATTGAGCTCTTCTTGGTTGATTAAAGAAGTGCAGATATTGATGTGGCGTCAGTTTTCTTGGTGAGATAAAGAAAGGGACTGTAATTAATGGATGTGGAAATGGTCTTCAAGTGGCGATAGACTGCTTGTTAGATCAGTAGGACAGTGGCTGATTGGATTGGACAGTTGATGCATTTTGTGGTGGGAAAGAAGTAATCGTCTAGAGAAGACAACAGTTCTTGCAGAAAAGGATTCAGTTTATGGCCATCTGGAAGAACAACAGTTTTTCTTCGGGGGAATATCAAGAAATACTCAGACGTAAATGGGGTGGAAGAGTAATGGGTGGCTGAAGCTTGCTAGTAGTTGTGGAGAAAGAACTAGAGGAGGAGGGCAATTGCTGCCATGTGGAAAGTGCGGCTAAAGGATGGGCTGAAGGCTGCACTTGTGAGAATCGGTTGGAATGAAGGCTGAGTTGAAAATTATGGTTGCTATCTTCAAGAATCAGATTGGTGTAGCTAAAACTCAACCCAGCAGTAGACAGAGATCTTGTTTTAACTGGAAAGAATCATCCAAGAAGCAGGATCCCCATAGAAAAAAAAAACAAAGAGAAGCGGCAGGAAGATTTGGAACAAGATTTGGGCAGCTGGAATCAGCCCAATAGCAAGCCAATATCTTGATTTCCATCACCGAATCAACAGTAGCTGCTCTAATTCCAACAAACTGCTGTTGCAAGAGGGAAAGAATTGCTACGAGGAAGAGATAGTACACTCAGTAGCAGAACATGATGTTATTTCCCTCTAGAACAAGAATTATTTTTGGTTCAGAACACCACCAGACTCAAAAACTCTCTTGGCCCCATCGACAACGCCAACATCTTATCGACTCTAATATCAAATGATACCGAACAAGAGAGGAGCTCGATGACTGGTCGTAGACGATCCGGTGACCGTAGCTGGACACAACTCCAAGAACTCCTTAGTAAGGAACCACCACCTGAATACACTTTAGGATACATAAATGAAATAAAGCTCAACTCAAATCTTATTCATCCTCCTCAATTACAAGCATTAGCCATATATTTATAGATAAATGTAGCAACATAATAGGCTACACCCAACATAAGGAACATTACATATATATAACCATACTAACTACCATATGAAATTAATCTGGCCTGAAGTTAACATGATTAAGCAGCTCAACTCGTCAACATAGGTTAGACTAAACCTAATGACATGGAGCCCCATGCCCTTAGCAAAACCTCAATAGAACCTAAGTCAATCAAATGACTCAATTCTGGTTAATCAAATACTAAACCAAATCTTGGAAGCCAACTATGTTGCGAGACAGTTAAACTTTAATATTGAGAAGGTCATCTTGTTTTCCCAAAGTTGCGTGGCCTTAAGCCAATCAGCATGCCTGCCACTTGTTGTTCAACCTCATGTTGGCATCTTAAACATATTAAAGGCCCTTTCACATTATGCCTAATCAAATAAGATAAATGTTAGTTGATTGAGCCCGTTAAGAAAAAATTGCATAGTTGTCTTAACATATTAGGGTCCTTGCTTACTGGACTCGATTAGTCTCTTGAGTTAGTGATCTTAGTTTGTTGGGTTGACTATAACTTGAAAATAAAATCATGTAAACATGTTACTTCTTTCATAATGTAAGTATTAGAAAGAAAACAAATTAGGGGCAATAAGTTACAAACTACAATGTTAACCGGAAGTCATCAACATTAAAGATTATGGCAACCAGAGTGGTAGTTTATAGTAGTAGAAAACAACATATTTGAGACAAATTTATTTATATATTAGTTATGTTGTAAAATTTTTATGCACGTTTAAACTACCAATTTAACATGTTAGTCTAACAATTTAATACTAACAATAGCAACAAATTTTGATTGGCTTTAGGGTTGTTCGGGCAACCACACTCTTTTCCAATTAGGCATCTATGTCCACCTGGTTGTTTGTTCTGATCTGGTTAGGTATATTTTAGTCTAGTTGATTAGTTATAGCGTAATCAGCTTGCACCTATATGGTCAACCCCATTTCAATTAGCCTAATATAATTTAATTGGTCAAATCTTCCCTGATTGGCTAGCTATATCATAGATAGCCCATTCTAGATTTGCTAATTGTCAGATGCAATATTAATCTCACATAGAAAAGTTGTATGACATTTACTCATAAGGCAAAGGCATAATCCTCTCTACTTTGTATTATTCTAGCTTCTATTATTTCCATTTGGAGATTAGAATTTTGTAGTATATCAAATATCCTCTATAATTTATCTATGGACATTTACATTTTTTTTCATGTTATAATTTAATGAAATTGTGAACTTCCTGAATTTTTTTTTCATTCATGTTGATAAGATACTTTCGAAGTATTGCAAAATGAATTTTCTATCTTATTCGTAAATTTAATTCGTAATGGAATACTTTTTTTTGTTATATTACAATGCATTTCTTATTTGGTTATAAGATAGTTATTTATGCTCCCTGGATAAATCATAAAATAAAAATGTCGGTCTTGAAAATTATGAAGAAATAGCGATATGCTTTTTTATGCTTACATAACAATGCGATCCTACATTATTTTTGTGTATCAATATGAATACGGGCATCTCAATAATTTGATTATATATAACAACAATATATCAGTCTCACAAAATGGATTTTTCAAATAATAAAAACTACTTCAATAGCAACAACTTTCAAAAAGTAACTTCTCTTGCTATAGTTTCACAAAACACTTCATTAACACATATAGCTACCCCAAACAAGTCTTACATATGCTCATGTTGATTCTACTTAAATATAATTCATATAGATGAGATGATTTTACAATAATGTGGTTATGATTATGAAAGATTTGTTTTAGTATAACATTCACATGATTAGACATAGCATAATATTATTAATAGACATATCTTATGACACTTCTAACCATTCAATCCTTCTTACATCATGTAATGATGTTATATAGTTATATTATAGAGTACAAATGTTTTGCTAGATTTATACTTACCATTTACCAACATGCATTGCATCCATATAATAGTAAAAGTTTAATATAGGAGCACATTGCTATGAAGTGATCTAATCTCTATTGAAGAAGTGGTTTAAAGATTTTCTTTTGTTTTCAAGCTATACATATTGAAGTGATAAAAAATGTGTATTTGGGATGTTATTATAAAAGTTCTAAGTATGAATATTGGTGGCTTTGTATATGTATCAATTGATTAATAAAAGGTTATACCGTGATATTAGTTTTTGTAATAAAAATTAAAGATGAGCTTATTTGTAACAAGTTGAACGTAATCGATGGAGATGTTCAAAGAATTACTTATATTATAAGTAATAAAAATATATGTTGTGCGTCAGAGTGATGATATAACACAAATGCAGAAAAGTTCTACTCCTAATGGGTCATAACTTCAACTCTCATCAAGGCCTAAAGGGTTAATGAAGATCATTATGTTAGTTATTACTTTGTTGTTAAGTTGATATCCATAATATCTCTTCTTAGCCCATAAATGATAGTAACATCACATCAAATGGTCTTGGGCCATATTAAAAAAAGAGAATAAAAGTGGTAAGGTTAATAGTCACACATAGGATAAGTGACAGCCTAAATAACCTTCAAATATTTTTTTCTCCATGTTCATCTAATTTACACATGTTGAGGCCTTATGGTTTACTTTTCCTATGAAGAACTACCCATTGTTTCTAACCAATTAGTTTAACATCTCAACCTAGCATTTTAATACTACCAAAAGCAAAACATTTTGATTAGCTTTGGGGTTGTTTGGTCGACCATACACCATTATTCAATTGGACATCCATGTCCACCTATCAATTTTTTCTAATTTGATTGGCCTGTTTTAGTCTTGTTGGCTGGTTATAACTTAATCAACCTACACTTATATAACCAGTCCTATCATCTAAGCCCCATACAACCTAATTAGTTAAATCCTGCCCGATTGGCTTCCTATATCATGATTAGCCCATATTAGGTATATCAATTGTCAAATAAAAGGTAAAGCTTATAAATAAAAATTATGTGAGAATATTCTAATATAAATTATATCAAAATAGGTTTTAAAATTATCATATTTATTATAATTAGGATAATATATTTTTTCTATTCAATATTAATTGTAAAATAAATTTAATAATTTTAAATTCATTTTGATACAATTTATATTATAAAATATATTGCCGTAATTTTTTTTTCAAATTTATCTAATAATTATGATGGCGAAGAGACATTCTTACCCATGACCAAAGCAACAAATTCCCCTCTCTAGCAGTTCCTTCCCCATCCCCCACTTTATTCCCTTTCTCCAACACATTACATGCTTCCAATATTAACAATGAGATCCGCCGCCGCCTCCTTCCTCAACGATGAGATCATCTTCGAGTTGCCCACTACGATGCGGCTTTACCAGAGCGGCCGCGTAGAACGCCTTGTCAAGGACGACATCGTCCCCCCGGCCCTCGACCCTAACACCCGCGTCAAATCCAAGGACGTCATAATCAACTCCTCCACCGGCCTCTCCGCTCGCCTTTACCTTCCGCCCTCCTCTTCCACCACTGACAATAGCGACAGGAAGCAGCTCCCGGTTCTTCTCTACTACCACGGCGGCGCCTTCTGTGTCATGAGCGCCGCTTCCGCCGTCTACCACAACTACCTCAACTCCCTCACTGCCAAGGCCGACGTCCTTACTGTGTCAGTTGACTACCGCCTCGCACCCGAGAATCCGCTACCCGCCGCCTATGACGACTCCTGGGAGGCGCTTCGCTGGGTAGTGGACGGCACAGATCCTTGGTTGTCGGATTTCGGGAATTTGGGCAAGATTTTTCTAGCAGGCGACAGCGCGGGGGGAAACATTTCCCACAACTTGGGTTTGAAGCTTGGAAGTGCGGGGATGAAGGTGGAGGGGCTGGTTTTGATACATTCTTATTTCTGGGGAAAGGAGAGGATTGGAGCAGAGGGGGATGAGAATAGGAGATCCAAGCGCACGGCGAAGGATGCCGATGGGCTGTGGCCGGTGTTGTGCCCCGGAAGAAGGGAGCTCGACGACCCATGGATCAATCCAATGGCGGACGGTGCGCCGAGCCTGGTGACGCTGGGGTGCCGGAGAGTGCTGGTGTGCGTCGCAGAAATTGATTTGTTGAGAGATAGGGGAAGGCTTTACTATGACAAGCTCAAGGAGAGTGGGTGGGATGGGGAGGCGGAGTTCATGGAGACCGAGGGAGAGGATCATGTCTTCTTTCTGTTCAAACCACATAGCTCAAAGGCGGAGGAGTTCGAGGATCGCTTGGTCAGCTTCTTCAACAAGGTGTAGATCACAATTCACAGCCCTCTCTCACTGCCGCCTCTCTCCCATCTTTCCAAGAGATCGATACTTCTTCTAGTTCTCAAGTTTATGCTGTCTGCGTCTTATATCCATGTAAGAAGAGCGTAGCAAGCTATGAAACATATGGGATTAACAGAGTTACTAAAGCTCTTCAACTATCAAATAAAAAAAATGTCTTCTTGTTTTCATCTGTCAAATTAAAAAATGTCTCATTCTCTTAGATATTTTTGTTTAATTTGAATCATTTGGCTTTCAATCGTTTAAGATTTTGGAAAGTGATAGGGATAAACAGTCGTATTTTGATGAGATCTCCGGCAAGTCCATAAGGCGGGTGAGTAGGAATGGTGAAGGAAGGGAATTCCACTGAAGAGAAGTAGAGAATTATCTCAGGAAGAGGAAGATATTTGTTTATTAATTAATTCCTTTTGATCTACTGATTTAGTATTCTACCAACCACTGGTTTAGCTTATCTTTACTTGTAACAAGATGATTGCAAGTGTTCTTCATCATATATTCTGAACCATCTATTGAATAAGAATGAGCGTGCCCCGCACTCCAAAATAATTAATCAAAGTTAGATGCTCATATTTATTTAACCTGCCTCCTCACCTTATCCAAGATTGAGAATAACAGAAACTAGAAATACAAGAAAACAAAGGAGAAACTTATCATTGTATTATTGTCATTCTAACTGAATACAAGAAGACATATTTATAGAACTTTCACAAGCTATCTGCCTGCCAAGTTAGGTACAAGCTGAGCTGTCAGTGAGCTGTCGATGAGCTGGCAAACGTTTTTTTCATAATTCTGTTACAGCCCCCGTCAAACTGTTGCTGCAGTGGCTGTAACCAGTTTGGTAGAAAGACTGCGAAATCTGGAAATCGGTAAGGATTTGGTAAACACATCCGCAATTTGATCCTGAGTTGCGATATGATGCACAACTATTTGATGAGTTTGAATACAATCTCTAATAAAGTGACAATCTACTTCAATATGTTTTGTTCGTGCATGAAAAATGGGATTATTCGCTAAAACAATTGCAGATGTATTATCACAGTAAATTGGAGTTGGTTCAGAAGAAGAAATCTTAAAATCAGCTAATAACCTTCTTAGCCAAATAACTTCAGAAGCTGTAGTTGCCAGTGCTCTATACTCTGCTTCTGTAGGCAATCTTGCAACAGTGGATTGTTTCCTTGCTTGCCAAGATATTAAAGATTTACCAAGAAAATTACAATAGCCAGTAACTGACTTGCGATCTTTAGAATCCCCATCCCAATTCGAATTTGCGTAACTATGCAAATAAAGGGAATCCTTGTATAACGGCAGACCTCAAGTAAGAGTACCTTAAATATATCACAATAATCGTTTAAGAGCATCAAAATGACAAATGAGCGATTTATGCATATATTGACAAACTTGTTGAACCGCAAAAGTAATATCTGGTCTAGTAAGAGTCAAATATTGTAAAGAACCAGCAAGCTGCCTATAAAGCTGAGGATTATCTAATTCTGTAGTAGTAGATGCTTCAATAGATTTCTTATATGAACTAGAAGTAGCTATAGGTCTAGAATTAACCATTCCAGCCTTGTCCAAAATCTGTTTAGCATAAGTAGCTTGACTTAAATGCATTCCATAAGTAGTAGTTGAAACATGAATACCCAAAAATTGTGACAGATTTCCGAGATTTCTCATGGAGAATCGATCCTGTAAATTCTTGAGAAGATTATTCATAGTAAACTAACCATTTCTGGTATATAGAATATCATCTACATAGGTGAGAATATACAAATATACTGAACCAGAATGATACACCAACAAAGATGGATCTGCGCACTTAATTTGAATCCAAACTCATACAAATGGTGAGACAAAGTGGCATACCATTGTCTTGGTGATTGCTTAAGACCATAAATTGCTTTCTTCAACCGACACACATACTGTGGATTGGCTTGGTCCGAAAAACCAGATGGCTGTTGCATAAAAATAGTCTCCGAAAGAGGACCATGAAGAAAGGGATTAAAAACATCAAGCTGGACAATTTTCCAATGATAATGAAGTGCTATAAGAATAAAAACAAGAACAGTTGCCATTTTGGCCACCGAGCTAAACGTTTCATGATAATCAAGTCCATATTCCTGATTATATCCCTGAGCCACAAGCCGAGCTTTATATCTAGCCACTGTCCCATCCGAATTGACCTTAGTACGACAAATCCATCGGCAACCAAGAACATTCTGATCAGAAGCTGGTGGAACTAAATCCCAGGTACCTTTCGATTGAAGAGCTTGAAATTCACTAGACATTGTCATATGCCAATGAGAATATTTTGAAGCTTGCTAATATGTTAGAGGATAAGAAGGATGAATTGTGTGAGACAGATTAAAAATCTATTTTGGTTTAGTGATTCCACTTTTCAACCTGGTGACCATAGGATGGGTAGATGGTTTTAATGTATTTATTGGCAAATCGAAAGAAGAGGAAAAGATAACAGGTTGTGGAGAAATAGCAGATCTGGTAGAGTCATGAGAAATAGAAACATTTGGTTGCTGTGGTGGAGAAGATGCAATAGAGAGCTGAAAGGGACAGACAACATTCGGTAGAACGGAAGCTGGAACTAACAGTAATGTGGGTGGAGGTTTGGATATTATAGAAGCATTTTTTAGGTTTAAAAGTCTGGGAAAAGTATAAACGGATTCATAAAAAATAACATGACAAGATGTGTAAACTTTATTTGAGATGGGATCAAAACAACAATATCCCTTTTGACAAGTAGTATAACCAATGAAAACACATGATCTTGAAAGATGAGAGGATTTTCCCTTGCTATATGTTCGAAACCAAGGATAGCAAACACATCCAAATGCTTTTAAATGATCATAAGCAGGAGATTTGCCATACAAAAGCTCATAGGGAGATATGTTATCAATATTGGAAGAGGGAAGCTGATTTATTAGATATACCGAAGTATATAAAGCATCCACCCATAAATGATGAGGAAGATGTGCTTCTATAAGAAGAGAGCGAAGAGTTTCAACCAAATGTCGATGTTTACACTCCGCTACACCATTTTGAGCTGGAGTGTATGGACATGTAAACTGATGTAAAATGCCATATTGCTTAAGATAAGTAGTAAAGCATGTGTTAACAAATTCTCCTCCTCCATTAGTATGGAGAATTTTGATGTGAGCATTGAATTGACATTCCACCATTTTCTTGAATTCAAGAAATTTATGAAACGAATCAAATTTTTGTAAGAGTGGATATACCCATGTAAACTTGGTACAATCGTCTATAAACGATATATAATATCAAAATCCACAATTTGAAGATATAGGTGATGGACCCCAAACATCAGAATGTATGATAGCAAATTTTTGAGTACATCTTGATTGAGATTTAATGAAGGGAAGTCGATGACTCTTAGCCATACGACAAGCATTACACGAACTAGTAACAGAACAAGAAACATTAGAATTTGTTTTAGCAATGTAAGATAACGTAGCATATGATGGATGGCCTAAACGACGATGCCACACATGCGGAACCGTCTGAACCGAAATAAGAGCAAGATTTTGTGAAGACGATAATGTGGCTGGACGAACACAAAGAGGATACAATTCGTTAATACATGGACCCTGAAGAAGAGGCCGCTTGGTCATCCGATCCTGTATGACATAGCCATGAGCCGAAAATGATATATCACAATTGTTATCAGATGTAAGCCAACGCACAGATAATAGATTGAAAGAAAGATTAGGAACGTGGTTGAGTTTTGACAATTGTAAACTACCTGTAGGAGTAGGAAGAAAACCATTGCCAGTATGTTGAATCGGAAGTTGTTGGCCATTACCCAACATTACTTGATTAGAACCAACATAGGATTTTGGATGCTGGATAAAACTTGAATCAGCTGTTAAATGTGATGAGCACCACTATCCAGGTACCATTCAGGAGACGACGTGTCATTTGTAGGAGAAAACAACACAGAATTTGGAGGTTCAGTAGAATATTGTGGATCATGTCTGTACCAACAACGAACAACAGTGTGTCCTTGTTTACCACAAATCTGGCAGATAGCATTCATACACATAAATTGTCCACCTCGAGACGAGGTAGTAGACGAATTCACTTGTTTTGGTGCAAGTGAAGATCTGCCATGATGCGATCTTCCTCGGCCACGGCCCCGAGAAGCTACAAGTGCGACAACATTACCTAAAATCTGAAGAGATTGTAAATCTTTGGTTACTTCATGTGCTAAATTCAACTCTTTGCTACACAATAGAGTGAATAAATCATCTAGTGTTAAGGGTTGAAGATTGGTTCGTATGGTTGTTTTAAACGCCTGATAGGAGGCGGGTAAGCCATTTAATGTGTAGTGAATGATATCTTCAGGATCTAACGTCAAACCGGTTGCAGCAAGAGAATCAACCTTGGATTTGATTTCCAAAAGATATTGAGCCATGGATTGATCTTTCATTGAAAAATAACGCAACTCATTTTTAATATTGTTTTGAAGACTAAAAAGATGCCAGATAAGTGGAGAAAGATATGCCAGATAACGCAACTCATTTTTAATATGTTATCAGTAGAATTCAAGTTGGATGGTTGAAGTGGAGGAATGCATCGGGCTTGTTGTGTGATAGAAAAGTCCCCCTCAAACTTAAGGGAAAATTTTATAAGATGGTGGTGAGACCTGCAATGCTTTATGGTGCAGAATGTTGGCCATTAAAAGAGAAGCACAATACTAAGTTATGTGTTGCGGAGATGAGGATGCTCGGGTGGATGAGTGGCTTTATCCTTAGAGACAGGATACGAAATGAGCATATACATAAAAAGGTTGGAGTAGCTCCAGTGGAGGATAATATTAGAGAGAGTCACCTTAGATAGTTTGGTCACATAAAATGGCAGCCTTCTGATGACCCGGTTAGGAAAGTAGAGGTATTAGATTTGACTTATGTTAAGAAAGGTAGAGGTAGACATAAAAAGACTTGGTTAGAAAATATTAGAAATGATCTTTCTTTATTAGATTTAAACAAGAATTTGACTTTGAACAGGACATAATGGAGAAAAAGGATTCATGTTGCCAACCCCACGTAGTGGGACAAAGGCTTGATGTTGTTGTATTCTTGATCGAGTAGTCAACTGAAGATGACGACCCAAAGTCATCCATATATCAACACAATGATCAAGATTCAACACATAAGGTAGAAATGCAGGAGAAATAACTGAATACAAAACCGCTAAAAATTTTTGATCGATTAAAACCTATGTATTATAGTGAGGATTGAGTGTAGTGATACCGGCATCATTTCTGCTATACTTAGCAGAACATATGCATGATCCATCCAGAAAACCTTCAAATCCATTAGGGCGAAAAAGTTTGATAACCTGAGATCTTCACATAGGATGATTTTCGGCACTAAGAGGAGTTACAATAACATTTTTGACGTTAGACATCAAAAACTTAAGTTGAGACGGAATAGTGGTGTTCTCGAGGAACAGTCCAGTTTCTGCACCAGTTTCAGACTGAACTGTAGGAGATCCAGTCGATGGATTCATGATAACAAGCAAAAGAGATAGAGAAGACGAAGAAAAATTAGTGGCAGGTTTGGAAAGCTGGCTCTGATACCATGAGAATAACAGAAACTATAAATACAAGAAAACAGAGGAGAAACATATCATTGTATTATTGTCATTCTAACTGAATACAAGAAGACATATTTATGGAACTTTCACAAGCTATCTGTCTGCCAAGTTAGTTACAAGCTGAGCTGTCAACTAGCTATCAGTGAGCTATTGATCAGCTGGCAAACGTTCTTTTCATAATTCTGTTACAAAGATGGTGGCTTGCGGTTCCTGGTAGGCCGTGCTAACCAGTCGTTAGGCTGCCATGGTTGGGGAGATTTGCATCAATCCCTCACCCGTTGGAAAAGAGACCTTGTCGTCAAGGTCGAACTCAGGATAAATTTGCTTCAGTTCAGGATAAATTTGCTTCAAGTAGCGAGATCTGTAAAGAAGGGTAAATGCGATTAAGGTGTAAAGGAGTCTAGTCTAGTCTAGCCTAGTCGACTCGAGTATTGACATTATCGAGCTGAGCTCATATAGCCCGCACTGAGTGTTGACCCTGTTTCTCCCTAGACCTAGGTCAAAGGGTTGACCTGGTCAAGTTTGACCAGGCTAAACCCTGGAACCCAACCCAGTGGGTCCAGGGAGTCAAGCCAGGTCTGCTGAGCCCAGACCCAGGCCCTGGGTCAACCTGGTTGACCAGGTCAACCCAGGTTGACCCATTAGGCCCATAGAGGTCTAAACTAGTTCAAATCAAATCCAAACCCAATCCAGGGCTCTCCAAGCCCTATTTCCCCCTCCACTAGGCTCAGTGGGTCGAGCCTGACCCATTGGGCCCAGGTCTTGGTCCTGGGTCAACCTGGTTGGCCAGGTCAACCCAGGTTGACCCATATAGACCCTAATGGGTCTAAATTGACCCAAGTCAAATTCAAATCAAACCTTTGCCCATTCCTTGACCCATGGACCAAATCCCCTCATCTTGTGGGTCTATTTGACTAGGTTGACCAAGTCAATGGTCAACTTGGTCAACCCAAGTCAATAATGGGTCATTAGGACCCATTAAGGCTTATTTAAAGCCCTAAACCTCTCCTAATCTATTCAAAAACCCAAACCACGGCCCTAAGGACTTGATTGCCTCCTAACCAAGCCCTAGATTAGATCTGGACCGTTCCCAATAAGTCTAGGGCATATAAATAGGGATCCTAGGGTTTTCTTGAGGGGATCTTGTTCCTATTCTCTCCCAGAGCTCTCTAAGCCCGAGGCTTCGCTTGTGAGAGCTTCTTGAGTCCCTTCCCACCTCATTCCACCAAGATCCACTGGCCAGAGGCCGCCGGCGAGGAGATCTCCGGCGAACCAAAGCTAGAAACGCTCCAAGTGATTTTCCAGTCGATCCAAGGCGTGTTTGACCACGGTTTCTTCTACAACTAGGAGCGTGGACAATCTACAAGTGCAACAAGCCCGAGATCACTTAAATCCATTGGATATTTTCGGTATAAACCCCAACCCTAGGCTAAGACACCTTGAGCTAAATAACTTATTGCATAGTGCGTTTCGGGTCGAACCATTGATCCCACATGATTTCTGTTCAAGTATAGAGCATACGTTTAAAATTTCGTTTAATTTGATCGCCCCGATCGCGAGAACGAGGAGAAAATAGGATTAGGGTTTCAGTTCACAGTCCGTCCGGGTTGCACGTTTTTCAGGCCGTTGATCGCGCGATCAACGGCTCTGATTGTGTCGTTCCGCGGTGATGTCCAAACAGCAGAGGCCCTCTGACGGTTAATCAGACGGTCCGGCGCGATCTGAGCCGTCCGATCCAAACCGCGGAGAATCCGACGGTCCCGCTTCCGCGCTGACGCGGATAAGTGACCGCGCGGATTTCCGCGCAATCATTGCCAATGATTGCGCGGCGGCGCAATCATTGCCAATGATTGCGCGGCGGCGCGAAACCAGTTCGGGGATGACGCGTGTCCCGCGCCGCCGCCGCCGGTGGATTTATTTATTTTTATTTTTTTTTATTTGTTTTAAATCTTTTTTTTTTATTATCATTAAAAAAAAAAAAATAAAAAAAAATATATTTTTTTATATATTATTATAATAAGTATAGTTATAATAATAATAATTATTATTATTATAATTATTATAATTATAATAATAATAATAATAGTAACAATAATAATAATAATAATAATAATTATTATTATTATTATTGTATTTAAGGTTTATTTTTTTTTAAATTAGATTATTATTATTATTATTATTATTTTAATTATTTATTATTATTATTATTATATTATTATTATTATTATTATTATTATTATTATTTTAATAATAATAATAATAATAATAATAATAATAATTATTATTATTATTATTTTAATTATTTTAATTATTTTAATTATTATTATTACTATTATTATCATTATTTTATTTAAAAAAAAATTATTTTTATATATTATTTCTTTTTATTATTATTATTCTTTTATTTAAAAATTATCTTTTTAAAATGTTATTATTATTATTACTATTCTTATTATTATATTTTAAATATATATATATATATATATATATATATATATATATATATATATATATATATATGTATTTTAAAATTTTATTATTATAATTATTTTTGTTAATAATAATATTATTATTTTAATAATGTTAGTATTATATTAATATTTATATTATTATAATATTAGTATTTATTATTATTAATATTATCATAATATTAATATTATAATTAGTAATATTATTATTTTAATAATATTATTATTATAATTAATATTTTTATTATCATAATATTAATTATTATCATTATTAATATTATTATAATATTAATAGTATAATTAATAATATTATTATTTTTATAATATTATTATTATGATTATTATTATTATGATAATAATTAATTATTATTATTATTATTATTATTATATTAATATTGTTAATTAGTAGTAATATTATTATTATTATTATTTTTAATAATAGTATTATTATGTTAATATTAATATCACTATAATATTAATATTTATTATTTCATATTATTATAATATTTTGATTATTATTATTTAAATGTATTTTAAATTCAGATATTATCATATCTGGTTTATTTTAAAATTATTATTTATTTTCAAATATTAATTATTTTAAATTATTTTAAAATTACCTTTAAACCTATTAAACTTCAAAAATTCATAACTTCCTTATTTTAAATCGGATTTTGACGCACAATACCTCGTTCTTTTCAGAAAAATGTGAATTTTAATTTAAAATTCTTTTTTATATCTGATTTTGTCCTTTCTGGATGCTTTCTGTATTACTATGTTATTTAATTATTTAAATATTATTTAATTAATATAATTGATTATTTTTAAAATAAGAATTATTTTAAAACCCCCCTTGGTGGCTGGCAGACCTCCTATACTTATGAACTGAAGTATTTTCAATTATCTTATTTTCAAATTTATATTATTATTATTTATAATATTTATGTATTTTAAAGATGATTTTAAAATTACATATTATTTAAATCCTTTAATTTTGGGAGGTCCACCTTCTATGAAATTTTAAACCTAGGGCCTATATGTGAACAGAATTCATGTGGGAGAAGGATTAGTGAATGATTGTGTCCCAATCATTCACTAATCACTTCATTAGGCTTCTTTACTTAGTGTTTTCGTAGTCCTTGCATGTGTAGGTTGCACAAGCACTTAGCCTAGGCTCTCCTAGATCTAAGGACATGGTTTGGTGTGTTTATATTTGCTGCATTTACCCTCTATGTTGTGCCTAAGGGTTAGTTACTTCATTTCGTTCCTATATAACGTAGTGACATCTTAAGGACAACAATTAAGGATCGTCTAGTGAACTTAGAAAAATTCCAGGAATTAGGGTATAGCTCCAAATGACTTGAAATCTAAAACACTTAAACATAGTGATATCTGGAACCCTCCAGAATTTTCTAGGAATTTTCTGGACTCTTTAAAACATTTAATTAGCAAACCCTAATTTACCCGTTAATTAAGCCCTAGGAAACTTCAGAAAAATCTAATAAATCCATTTTAAATCAGAAAAATACCCATAATACCTCAAACTCTCCAAAATTCATTCCCCAACCTTAGGCAATTAGGGCCCCTTAATTGGACCTTAATCTGGACTTTAATTCAACCTTAATCAAAAATCACCTTTTTGCCTTAATTAAATCATTAAAAATTATTAAAAAATCCTAAATTTTCCCCAAACACTTGGGAACACCTTCTTAGGTCATTTCTGACCTTTGGGGGTGATTCCAATCAGTTTGGAGCTGATTTGGGCCAAAACCCCCAAAATACCCCTAATTAGGCAATTTAGATAATTCCTTTAATTGCCCCAACTTCTAAAAATCATAACTAATTACAGAAATTTCCAAAATGGGCAAACTAAAAGGCATTCAACTCACATTAAGGTCTAGTATTTGTTAAAAATATTAGATGCCTAGAAATCAACCTAAAATAAAAAGTCAACTCTTCGGTCAACCGTAGCCTATAGTCTAGGGCCCGAAACTTCTAAAATTCATAACTTTGCGTAGGAAACTCCAAATCTAGCAAACTAAAAGGCATTCAACTCACATTAAGGTCTAGTATTTGTTAAAAATATTAGGTGTCCAGAAATTAACTTAAATCAAAAAGTCAACAATCCGGTCAAACTTAGTTCAAAACGAGACCAAAACTTCAGAAATTCATAACTTTGGATAGAAGAATCCAAATCGGGCATACTAACTGTCTAATTGATCAGGTTAAGGCCTAGTATTTTATAAAAATATTAGCTGGTCATAAATACCCTTTAATTAAAAAGTTAATTTTGGACCCCCTTTTGCTTAGTGTATAGGTGGGCCCCGAACTCCCTAAAACTCACTAATGCAATTTAAAATTTAAATATTATTACCATAAGGACTAAAACTGATCCACACATTAAATCAACTAAGATGGAACTCAACTCACTAATATTTGGACTTTAAATAAAATTCCCTTTTCAGACCTACAACCAACCTGGACAGTAGGCAATTGTAACTAACTACCCAGCTTAAGATCTACCTCAGCTACACAGCTTTTCACACACATCTAGATGGTTTGTTAGGGCACCACTTCTAGATCTAGGTTAGGCCGGTGTTTACTTTTCTGTTGTGTGCCGAGATTTCTGAGATTTCACTGCATGTTGTGACTGAGATGATGCTGGTGTGTTTGTTTACTTTTACTGCACTCTGGGAATTGATGTGATTGCACGATAGACTACCCATAGGTTAGGATCGAGGTTGATACTAACAATGTCTTCTGCAGGTGGCCATGCTCATGCAGCGCTAAATATAAGGGGGGCAATAATCATGATTTAAAAATTAATGCTGTTTTATGCAGGTGCTTCAGAAATTGCTCAGCTCCCCAAAATAAATGAGGGCTAAAATAATAAATCATTATAAATTGCTACAGGTGCTCCAGAGCTTGCTTAGCCCTCAAAATAATTAAGAGCATGGCCAGTGTGGCTGTGATGAGTATTTTATTTTCCCTATAATTGCTTGTGATATAGTAAACTGCTTGAGATGATTTTTAGGATAACCTTGCAGGAGTGTCTAGAATTTACTGCTTTTATTTAATGTAAATGGTTTGTAACTTGGTATTGAGTTGTGAAAGTCTATTTTGAGTGGGGATGCTGAAACCTAAAGGTTGGATGCCCAAAGAGAAAAGGACACCCAATATGAGGATAGTCCTTTTCTATTTGGGAATCCAAATTTGGATTATTCTACTACCCGAGGAGTCCAAGGAAGCTGAGGTCCAAGGAGTCCAAGGAAGCTCAGATCCAAGGAGTCTAAGAAAGAGAAGATCAAGAAGATGAAGACCAAGTGTATCCCACTCAAAATAACTTGCGTCAGTCTTAGGGTTAGAAATCCGGGTTGTTGGCAGTGGTGCCCGGCCACTTTAATTTTCTGCAGACCCTGGGTTGTAATTAAGGGCAGTTGGCCTATGGACATTTAATTGATTTGTTTAATTATGTATTATGCTTGATTTGATGATGATTGCGTATAGGTTGTACGCTTTTCATAGTTTATTGGCGATCTGCATGCCGCTTTTGTTTTAGCCTGGATTTCGTTAGGCTCTCTAAGGACCAAAACCTTTTCTACTCGCAACTAATATTTAAAATTGTAAGTTTTAAGCAATTTAAAAACTTAACGACCTAGGGAATTGCCGGAATCGTCCGGGGTCGCATGCATATTAATGCATTTCTCTTTCCTTCTATAAGACACTTCCCCGCCTGCGGGTAGAGTCCGGATAATCTGACCTATGAGGATGAGGTGCCGGACCTGGGGAAGCCCAGTCTAATTCTTAAAAATTATTTTTATAAGCCTTTTTAAAGTTCTATGCATATCTGATTTGGATACTTTAACCAGCATACATTGCATTAGAAATCAACTAAATCAAAATTTTAATAGCATTAGTCATAGGAGCATTCACCCAACATCAGTCCGGGGCCAATTAGGAAATCCTCTAGACGTCGGCCCTACTTCCAAGAACTATAACCTACCCACCCATCTTTCATTAAATGACTGGACAGCATGGTTTTAAAGCGATTAGGAGGTTAGCTGGCTCCCCCTTCCAGGCCGGGGTAAGTCCAGGTTTTGCATTGCATTAGTTAGGACACGGATGTTAGTGTTGCGTAGAACACTAAACCCATTAGATTTAGGATTCAAGGCTACTATTGTTTCATAGTACGCCTCATCGGTAGGTAGGTCTTCTGTCTTCCAGGGACCATAAACCCTACATATCCGCGTCACACGGATGACGCCACCTCCATCCTTCTCTCCTGCATGCTTCGAGTGCATGATTTACTTATTTTCTCCAGTTTCTTTTCACTATCTTAGTCCCTCCGGGTGCTGATGTGAGCCGTGCATGTTGACTAAACTTAGTTGAACCTTTCTTTCTCTTTGAGTAGGATTTCCTAGTCTTCCCCCTATGTGTCAATCCCAATTCAGAAAGTATAATATAGAATCCTTAATCGAGAGTATTCTCAGGTTCCGGCTTGAGATGTAATTAACACGGGGGCTTGCGCCCGTGGGAAACCGAATCCCACTCTCAAATAAACCCCATTCGAGCTAATGTATCGGGTGGGGGAAACCCGTTACGATCAGATCATATATATTATTACCCATCGGGGTGTGCTGGTGAGAGCCGCTATCCTCAATGGTTAATCATATGTGTGATCGAATCTGCCCTTCCATTGGCCAGATACTGTCTCCCCTCGCGGGGCGATGGTATTTGTTGAGTCCTTTCGGAGGTCCACACTGAGCTCAAACTCGAGCTCAAAAATAAGATCAAGCTCGACTCGATTAATTGATTCGTTTAAAAAGTTTAAACTCGACTCATTTAAAAAGCTCAATTTTTATTGTTATAAATTAAAAAAAATGAGTTTTTTTTTTGGGTAAATATTACTTGTAATTTAAGAAAAAAGATGGTTTTAACTAAAATATTGATTTTCACTTCGAAGAAGTATTAATAAATATTTAAATGAAATTTAAAATAAAGTTAATAAATAAGAGGTAAAATTAAGTATTATTTCTTATATAATTTTTTTTTTTCAATAAATTGTGAAGTTGTGATACAAGATGATTCTAAATTAAAATATAAAGAGAAAAAAAAATTATCAAATTAAGAAATCATCTCAAAGCAAAACCAAACTAGAGTTATACTATTCAAGTATATCAATACATTTACAACATTTTATAAAATGTGCTTAAAAATATTACAACTTTTTTTGGGATTAACCCCGACTCAGAACTCATGAAAACAAATTACATTCCAAAAATCTCCAGGATTCATAAAGCAGCATGGGCAAAATCCGCCCTGGGGCCAGAAGTGACCATCCACTTGATGATTGCCATTTTCTAAGAGCAAAAAAAGATAGTATCTGTCCACAAATAAAATATGCATCCATCCAACAATGATTGCCAAATTGACCAGCACATGAAGAGAATTGAGGATATAATCAATTAATCAAATTTAACTTCATAAGCAAAGCATTAGAAAAACACTAAAGCATTACATATATTAATAGCTGTTCAGTCTCCACGATGCAGCCAACAGATAGATCATCCAGTTCACAACAACAAAAAATAGCTGCACATTTATAATGCTTATTAATTGCATTTCAAAATAACTCACCATAAATAAATTTTCATCTAGTTAATTTCTTTTAACTCGTAAGTATTCAAGCAATTAGTAATAAAATCTCGACCTCCTCATCATTCTTTTCTTCCTAAAAATAGAAAATGACAACATCCTCATATGTTCTTAAAGATATGTAGAAGAGAAAAAATTGTCACACAAATAAATTTAATTAACCAGTTAACTACATTCACCCGTCCCTTCAATTTGTAGTGACAACAAACCCAATTTGAACCACACAAGAGAGCTTGTATTGTCTCCACACCTAATTTGGAACGGTATGTTCAACCACCCGTTCACCTACACTAAAACTGGACTCTGAAGCTACTGTACTTATTGGTATTGATAAAATGTCCACAACCATTCTCGAAAGCACACGGTATTTCATTTGATTGTTTTTCGACCATACAATAACACCAAAATTCTGACATGCACCAAAAGTGGACTATGAAGCTACTTTTCTTATTGGTATTGACTAGTTTGTGCACATGAGCTATCAATTTCAACAGGTTGAAAATTTATAAGCTTTTGCTTCTTGAGAGCACGAATCATAGATGGGCAACGTTCCAAATGTCGTTTAAATTGAGTGGTGGACATTCTACCTTTCTCTGCCCATCAGTAAGAACCACTTCCTTGAATTCATCCAAGACTTTTGATGTTTTTTTTCTCTTTTTCCTCTCAATAGCATTTTCATTATCATCTTCCACTTCTTCATTTTCGCTTTCTGGAACTCCATCATTCCCTCTTCCACCATCATTCTCAACTCCGTTACGATCATTACAAATATCATTATCATTTAGAACCTCATTCACATGTTCCCCAGCAATATCAGATTGAGATTGTCCGTGAACACTTGCACTTTCAATATTCATTGGTTCACGAAATTCATCTGTTAAATTAAAAGAACATAACATCATTCTCCAAAATCAAAGAACAAATAAACATTGCAGTGAAATAGCAAAACACTACTCGACTAATTGAACACACAACCGCTGACTTCAACAAACAGCCACTAACATTGAAGAGAATTGAACATACATCCACCGACTTCAACGTACAACCACTGATTTCAACATACATCCACTGACTTCAACACAAAGCCACTGACTTCAACATACAGTTGTTGAGTTGAACATAAAGGCACCGACTCCAACTCAACAGCATTAAAAATATGAATGTCAAGACTCAAGACAAGAGAAAATTAATCAAACCTGTATGATTAGCACTTCAACAGGCACCCCTCGCTCCCCTGGTTGCCAAACGACCATCCAAGGGGAGAAAGTCTGGTTATTAAGGGAATAACATCATCGTTCATGGAAAATAACAAAATCCCACCATACTTTAAAATTTAGAAAACACAATGGCAACATGAACTAGAATTGAAACTTGAAAGGCAGCAACAGTAGCAAGGCAACAGATAATGTATTCAAGTCAATGGCAGCAAGACACCATAGCTTAAAAATAGAAAACCTAACAACAACATGAACGAAGATCAAACAGAAAGAAGACTCTGGGGAGAACCAACAATAACTACCAACCTTAACGAACTGTATGTTCAAATCAGCAACAACAAGCCACCATACCACCTCACCCCCTGGTTTCCAATCGGCCATCTAAGAGAGAAGTTATACTTACTAAGGGAACAACTTCATTGTCAAATGCAAAAAATAGAACCCTACCAGACCTAAAAAGATATAAAATCAAATGGCAACTAGAAGAAATGAAAGGCAAAAGTAGGAAATGTCACAACCCAACCTGACTAGGATAGGTCCTATCGTGTTGAGCTGTGACAGGCAAATCCCAATATCCACTGACTTCAACGTACAACCACTGACTTCAATATACATCCATTGACTTCAACACACAGCCACTGACTTCAACATACAGCCGCTGAATTGAGTAGAAAGGCACTGAGTTCAACTCAACAGCATTAAATATACGAATGCCAAGACTCTGGACAAGAGAAAATTAATCAAACATGTATAATTAGCACTTCAATAGGCGGCCCTCGCACCCTTGGTTGCCAAACGACCATCCAAGGAGAAAAAGTCTGGTTATTAAGGGAATAACATCATCATCCATGGCAAATAACAAAATCCCACCATACCTTAAAATTTAGAAAACACAATGGCAACATGAAATAGAATCGAAACTCAAAAGGTCGTAGCAGCAGGGCAACAAATAATGTATTCAAGTCAGATGTTAAAGTCAGTGGTAGCAAGACACCATAGCTTAAAAAATAGAAAACCCAACAGCAGCTTGAATCAAGATCGAACATAAAGAAGACTCAGGGGAGAGCTAACAATAACAACTGACCTTAAACAATTATATGTTCAAATCAGCAGTAGCAAGCCACCATACCACCTCACTCCCCTAGTTGTCAATCAACCATCCAAGGAGAGAAGTTATACTTACTACGGGAACAACTTCATCGTCAAATGCAAAAAAATAGAACCCTAGCAGGCCTAAAAAGATATAAATCAAATGACAACTTGAAATGAAAGGCAAAAGAAGGAAAGGACCATGGTGAGATAATAAAGGAGAATCACAAAGTAGAACTAGGTAAAGTTAGAAAGTTCAATTTTATAGAATCCAATCAAAGAAAATAACACTGGACAAAAACTTATAGAGCTTTAAGGCAATCACTTGTTGGAGCAATGGAGCTCCTTATATTTTCTTACCCAAGAAATCACTCATCGTCACTCTAGGGCACGAAAGTAGAATTTCTCGCACGGTCACAAGTCGTAGCCATCACAAATCGCAAGCTCTCAAGAGTCAAGAATCTTAGAATAGAGTTAGGTTATCAAAGGCGACACACTAATCAATCGAGCAGAAAGCGGATTGGGAGGATTGGGAGCGGACAGCGGATTTCCTGTGGGCCGATGGATCAACCGATTTAATCAATTGATCCGCTCGACGAGTGTTCAAGCCGCTCGACAAGTGTTTGAGCCACTCGACGAGTGTTCGAGTCAAGTTGGGCTCAGCTTGAACTTGAACTCGTATATTATACGAGCTCGATTGAAAACTCGAACTCGTAACTTGATAAGCTTGACTCACGAGCCGGCTTGACTCGCGAGTCGGCTTGACTCGCTCACATCCCTAAATTCGATAGTGTTTCAGGTTTACATGCATGCCACTGGACCGATCCATTCAACCACTTTGAAGTGGCTGAAATAATGTTTGCTCAGATCGGAGAATTGTTCGAAGCGAAGTGTATCAATTAATTTTAGCTTGCTTGTATAATGTAATGATTATTTTTAAAAGTTAAGTTTCAATCAATTTTGAAAAGATATAAATTTTAAAAAAAAATTAAATAATTACCTCATATGTAGTCTAAATATTTGATTAGTTTAAAAAGGTTAATTAGTGTAAGAAGCCTTAGATTAATTTTATTCTTTGAATAGTCATATGAGATGTAATTATTGATAAACCGATTTTCATTATCAGGTAATATATCGTCCAATAATGATGGTCAAGCTATCATGTATGCAGTTCAAATCTCAAAATTAAATAGGTTCGAACTAACTTCATGTATATGCAAATACAATTAATATGATGGGAGATACTTGAAGCTATCAACCATCAAGTTTAAGATCTAAATATTTATGAGCGACACAAGTATTTGAAAGATAAAAAGAGCCAAGATATTTAAAAATAGCTCAAAATGTCTAAATTGCAAGGTAAATCTAAGTAAAGATGATCAACTTTGAATGGAAAGGAATTACTTTAATGTATGGGTGCATACCCAAAGTCAAAAATGTTCAGCCATAGGATAATCTTGAAAAACATAATGACTAAGTCAGGACATAACCTAACCAAATGTGATATGACAACTTTCAAAGGGGATTCCTATAAGGTAGGCCACTAAAATAGGGATTGTAGATTCAAAAAAGCTAGCAAAAAGCATGCATGACTATGCTAAGAAGAAGTTTACTCAAGAGAGCATTTGGGGGCAAAGATGATTTTGATCAAGAGAGTATGATTGAAATGCGATAATATGATTAAAAGAGCCTTATTACAATAAATATGAACTTAGCACAAAGGCCATGGCCAGACTGTGGGTATACTTAGTCAAAAAGATCTTAATCAAATAAAGAAAATCTAATCAAAAGAGCATGATCAAATTAGAATAGCATAATCGAAATAGCATGACTACACTAAAGATGAATTTAGCTAAAAGTGCTTGACCAAATTAAAGAGCATAGTCAAAAGGACATGAGTGCTATAAAGAAAAATTCAACCAAAACAACATGATCAAATTAGGAAGATCCAATGAATATATCATGAGAAGATTTAGTCATATAACGATGGGCAAGTTATCAAGTGTGCTTAGAAGGTACATTCAGGGGAAGACCCCCTTCGATTCAGGGTGGGCTTGTGCCCAACAAATAGTAAAGAGATCAAATTCATCATTTTGTTTATTAATTTGAATTCTAAAAATATCCTTACAATCAAAATTTATTCGTCTCGTTAGGTGGCGCTGCCCCCTTGAACCCCCAACATATCTGTGAAGCGTACGATGAGCCAAATTCGAGGCAACACCGACAGTTACTTATAAATTTGATGCTTAATGATGAGTTATTAAATTAAAATTAAATTTAATAAATTGAGAGGCTATGATGAGGTGCAATGGACTATAACTTTCATATAACTATCACATATTAATAGAAAAATAAAATAATGAAAAAATTGAGTACATAGCTTCCACTCTATACCATTTGTCTAATTAAAATGATAGATGTATTGTACGTCTAATATTACATGAAAAAGATTAAGGGTTTGTTTGGGACGGCTTTCTTACTGCTTCTTAAAGCAATTTTTTAGTACAAAAATTTTAATTCTTATACTAGAAAGCTGCTTTAAGAAGCAGTAAGAAAGCCATCCCAAACGAAGCCTAAGTTTGAGTTTGATCCTTAGTTTAAAATAATAAACAAATTCTTTAATTGTAAGAAAAACTGAGCTTTATTTTTTCTAATCAAACCCTCTTTAATTGTAATAGTTTATTTTATATTTTTGATGAAAAACATATTCAAAACTGCAAAAATAAATTTCTTCCAAATAAATTCATTTTCATTTTTTTTTCAAATTTATTAGATGCAAATATGCATTTAACAAATTATTCATTAACATATAAGATGAAATTAAATAGGGGCAATTGCTTACGTAATATTTACAATGTAACTATTTAAAAAAATCTAACAGCTTATATTCAATTTTTTAAAATTATCTCTTAAACTTTAAATTTCACTAAACCAAAAAAAAACTCTATATATTATTTTTTATTAGATCCGAACAGTTTAATTTTTACACGCACACATATCTGAATTCAATAATACAAAAATAAGATTAATTGTTTCGTAAATAGATAAATTTTAAGTCGCATATTATTACCCCAGTAATACATGCCCCTCGATATTAAATAGAAAAATAAATTATGTCAAAACATTCTAATATAAAATACATTATAAATTTTAAAATTTTAAAATTATATTAAAATTAAAATTTTATATAATATGCTGGTCATCTTAATCGGTTGGTTGAAAATTTTGGCCATCAAGATGTATTAAATTTGAATTGTGCTTTATGAATTTATTTTAATTTATATATATATATATATAATATTTTGAATTATATTAATCTTAATATCATTGAAAAATTAGACTGGACCGGCCGGTCGAACCGGTTCAACCGTGAACCGGTCTTAAGACAGGTCCGATGCAGCCTTGAAAATCGCCTCTGCATCAAACCGCTCAAAACCAGAAGGAACCGCCGGTTCAACTGAAAACCAATAAACCAGTCCAAAATTTTATAGAACCGGCCGGTTCAAATTTACAAAATTCGACTCGTGTTTGGGTTTGAGTTCAAGCCAAGTCGCTCGAAATTTCACAAAATTTTTTTATTAAGTTCAGCCCAACCAGCTCGCTCGGCAACCAGTTAACATATGACATTCTTTTTATATAGCAAAACCCCACAATTTTATTATTAAATGCTCAAATATTTAATTATTTTTATTATATTAATTATCATAAATTTTTAATATTATAAATTTATATATTATATTAAATATTATTCTTATAAAAATATTATTCGTAAATGATATTTATATGTATATAATTTTATAAATATTATTAAATGCTCATATACTTATATTATATTATGTTAATTTTATTAATTTTTAATAATATTATTATTTATTACGTTATCCGGTTCGATTGGTCGATCCGTGAACCTCTTTTTATTCCGGTTCATTGTCCGGTCAGGTTTTCACAACCTTGTTTAATATGGGCAAATTTTTAAAAGGGTCATAATTGATGTTCAAATTATTAAAAGGATCATCTAAAAATTAAAATTAAAAAAGATAAAAAACGTGATAAAAAATTACCTAACGCAATTATGTATTGCGTTTTCTGTTTAAGCATGTAAAACGTAATTCCTAATTACAAAATAATTTTTTTTTTTGAGAGCGGAAGAGAGAGAACGGGAGAGAGAAATAAAGGGGCAGACAGAAATAAAGTGAGAGAGAGAACGGTAGGGAGAAATAAAGGAGGGGCGAGAGAGAGGAGAGAGAAATTATAAAATTTTTATAAATATTTAAATTTTAATATTATTTATGAGTAATTAATTAAATTTAAATTATATTTATATTAAATAATATTAAAATTTATATATTATACAATATTAATAAATATATCAATTTTAAATATTATATATTTAGTTGAAGATTAATAAATTATATTTTTAATATTAATAATTTAATTTAAGTTTGCAAAAAAATATAGTTGATTTTAGTTTGCACAAAATATAAAATATACTAATTTTATTTGCACAAAATATATTTTTTAATTTTATATTTCAAGAAAATTTACATTTTGTGCAAATTAATCATCAACTATAATATAATTTACTAAATATAAATTTTAATTAACTTAAATATAAATATAACTTATAATTAATTTATTAATTATGATTATAATATTTAAATTTAATGATAAAAATTGATATATTTAATAATATTTTATAATATATAATTTTTAATATTATTTTAGCATAAGTATTTAAGTTAAATAATACTTTTGTAACCCATTTTAATATTATTTAAAAGTTTATGAATTAATTAGTATATTAAAGATATATAAATTAAAGTACATAAACCTTAAATATTATAATTATGATTAATAAATTAATTTTAAATTATATTTAAATTTAAGTTAATTAAAAATTAAATCTTCAACTAAATATAATATTTAAAATTGATATATTTATTAATATTATATAATATATAAATTTTAATATTACTTTAATATAAATATAATTTAAAAATAATTAATTAATCATAAATAATATTAAAATTTAAATATTTATAAAATTTTTATAATCTCTCTCTCCCGTCTCTCTCTCACCTTTTATTTCTCTCTAACGTTCTCTCTCTCTCTTTATTTCTCTCTCTCACCTTTTATATCTCTCTAACGTTTTCTCTCTCTCTTTATTTCTCTCTCTCCCCTTTATTTCTCTCACCTGTTCTCTCTCTTCCGCTCTCAAACAAAAAAATATTACTTTGTATGTAAAAATGAATTGCGTTTTACGCTGTTTGAACAGAAAATGTAATTCATAATTGAGTTTTAATTTGTGATCACGTTTTTTATTCTTTTTAATTTTAATTTTTAGATGATCCTTCTCCTAATTTAAACATCAATCACGATTCTTTTAAAAATTTACCCGTAATTAAACTTACAAGAAATAATTCTTTGGGACAAAAGTATTTTTATATGGTTCAACCCAATGATCTCCGTCCAATTTGAAAAGTTGATATTATAATTAAATATAAATCATTGCATGATTTGAATTTTCAATTAAAAATTTATACAAATTTGTTTTTAATTAATGAGGGTATTGCATCAAGATAGCTTCAACAATATTTAATGCTACTTTTTTTTATTGAATTAAATTTTCCAAATGTTTTTCTTTAGTGGAAATGCTCAAATTTATTAAAAACTTTTTAATTTGAATATGGAAAAGAATATACCTTGGAATAATTTATTACGTTGCATGTTCTGCATTTAACTCCGCATTGATTATAGACTTCTTCTCTGCTTTAACGTTTATTGTTATAAGGTAAATAAATGTAGGCAAAATTTGAGTGGAAAAGTTATCTCATTTGACCGGGCAATTTGAGTAGGCCCCAAATAATAGGAAAGAAGCTCAAGTAAAGCTCCATTTGTCTTCATCACCTTGAATCAATCATCATACATGTAAGTAAAGCTTTTCTCTTCGGGCATTATAAAATTCCCTTGCAAATCCATTTCACACAAATCCATTTCATCAGAGAGTGAGAAGATAGAGAGTGAGGAGAAGTCAAGATGGGGTAGGGAGGTGAGGTGGGGTGTAGGGGTAGGAGTAGGGGTGTCAAAAACCCAACACACTTGCAGCCGCATCCTTCCCCTCACTTGCTCTCACAATCGCCCTCACAACCTCGCCCTAGCCTGCCCGTGCGACCTTGCCCTCGTGACCTCGCTCTCACCCTTGCCCTTATCCTCGCCCATACTCTTGCCCTCGCCCTCGAGGCCTTTCCCTCGTTCTCACCCTCAAGGCCTCATCCTTGGCCGCATGTGCTCGCACACTAGCACTCGCCCACGCGGCCTCGCCTGCACAATCGCACTCGCCCACTCCAGCTCGCTCTCACACTCACCCTCTCATGCTTGCACAAACACACTCACCCTCGCCCTCGCTCACTTGCACTCTCCCTCACCCTTTTCAGCTCACACTCACCTCTCCCTCACACTCGCCTTCACCCTTGCCCGCTCAGCATGCTCCAACTTGCCCATTGCACTCAACCGGGTTAGCGGGTCAAATTTAAGTTTAACCTGAATCCGACCCAAAAGCCTATTTTGACACCTGTAAGCATGGGTATAGGTACATGTAGGTAGGGGGATAAGAGTAGATGTAGGTGTAGGGTAGGGGTGGGTGCGTGCGTGTGTAGTGGGTAGGGGTTGGAGTAGGGATAAAGGTAGCGATCTAGGGGTAGGTGTAAGATGGGATAGCTTAAGTGTAAGTTTAGAGGGGTTAGGTTAGTGATAGACTTAAGGGGGAGGTGGGTAAGGGTAGAGGTTGGTGTTGGTGATAGGTGTAGAGGTAAGTGTAGGTTATTAGGGGGGGGGGGGGGGATGTAGATGTAGGTGGTAGGGGTAGAGGTGGGTGTAGGTAGTAGGGGTAGGTAGAGGTAGGTGTGGTTTGGGGGGGGGGTAGAGGTGGGTATAGGTAGTAGGGGTAGGTAGAGATAGGCGTAGGTGTGGGGGGTAGGGGTAGAGGTGTGTTTAGGTGTAGGGGGGGGGGGGGGGGGGGGGTAATGTAAATGTGGTAAGTAATGTTGGTGGTGGTGGTGGTGGTGGGAGGAGGAGGAGGAGGGAGGGGGGTGGCGGCAGTGGAGGGGTGGTGAGAGGGGGTGGGGGGAGGGTAAATATGGCATGCTTGGAAGGGTGGGAAGAGGGGGTGGGGGGAGGGTATATATGGCATGCTCATCAAATTAATTAATGAGCTCTTATATGGTTTGATATAAAATGTAAGAATTTTAATATTGCTAGTTCTTGTATATGTTAAGTATGGATAACTTATTTAAACAATGATTCTAATGGTTTGCAGGATTAACACAACAGCCTTTGAGATTTTGAAGGGCATCTGCGTACAATGAGAATTGTTAAGATTTGCACCTTCATTCAATAGATTTCAACCCTGTTGATTTTACTGTGCCACCTATTGAAAAGAGTGCCATAAACATTCAGTCGCATTCTGGATTATAGAAAAATAGTTACTGAAGTAAAAAACGATGAAAATGAACTCAATAATCATCGATGAATTTTTCTTCAATAAATAATTGTTAGATTTTTCATTGATAATGAGAAAGACTATCAGGTTTTGCTAAGAAAATATTCAGCTCCAAGCAACTCTCCAATTGGTCTTCCAACATTAGCACAAGAATACCTGCATATTCCATAGATTTGGTCCTACCTATTTAAGAGGATTGCATAAAAGCTTGCTTCAGTGCTTCCTACGACCATACAAATGCAGTCCTAACAAAGCCGGCTCCTGAAAAAGGTCAATTGCTTGCCTCCATCCATAGCAGAACTTAATTTTCAGTCATAGATTGCTAAACATTCAGCAGCATTCTGGACATTCGTGATCGGCTTTATGCTGTTTGGCTTGATGATTCTGTCTTTGATCAATTACTCTATTGTCTGTTATTGATAGTTGTAGCAGATGCTGCTCTTTTTTATGTACATGAATCTAAAAAATGTCACAAAATAGTGTGAGATCTGCAGCCGAGGGATTAATTCCAAATTGTATTTTGTTCTTCGTTTTTTTTCTGTTGTTTTTTTTTCTTGGCACTGTATGAAATTAATGTTTCTTTGGGACTTCTCCTAAATGAAAATCATTTTGTTGACAATTTTGTCAGCCACTGTTATATTTGATTGCAACTATATTTTCGCTTTTTAATGTTCTAAGGTGGGAGCAATTTTCTGCCATTCAATTTTTTCAAAAGAAAATTGTATATAATATCATAATAATTTTATTTTTTGTCACAATAATTTATAATTATTTTTAAATATTGCAACTATCTCAAATGCACCTTCACCTGCCAGCTTCTGGCTTTGTTTGAGACAACTTTTTTATTTTTGCTTTATAAAATATTTTTTTAGTACGAAATTTTCTAATTTTAAAAAGCTTTATATTAAAAAGCGGCTTTAAAAAATGATAAGGAAGCTGTCTCAAATGAAATCTCTATCTTGAAAAGCTATTGATTCTATAGTGGGCTCTATAATGAGATTGTAGCATTCAAAAGATTGATGAAAGGATCTACGATACGATTCAAGGAGTGGAAAAAAATATTTTTTAAAAAATCATGAGTTTGTTCAAAAGATCTATATAGTAATGACTAACTCAAAGTTTTATAAATTAAGGATTTGTTTCTGATAATTTTTTATCATTATTTATGGATTAAATTATTACCTTCACCACAATGTTAATAAGATTTTATTTGATTATTCTAATAACATAAATATTTAAATTCCTCTTGAAAATAACTTATACAAAATTTAATTTTTCTTTAAATTCTCCTATGAAAGAAATAAAATCCTCTAAAGAATTTATTGTTAAAACATCATTGTTTATTTTTTTAACTTTAGTCTTTAAATATTTGCTATTAATTTGTATAAAAATTTAAGATTTTTTTTTTTCGAAATGAAAAATTATTTTTGAGTTCCTATAAAAAATTTGATCTGCAATGGATAATGGATAAGAGATCCTCCGAAGCTCAGGCGCACTCATGAGCTGGAGAGGAGCTTAGCTTACAGATGCCTCCGGCTTCTGACATCGTCACATCAATCATGGATCCGAGGAAAAATCGCATCGGATCGGTAGTTCGGTACTGCATCAAAATTTAATTTTTCAAAAATGAGAAAAGTTTTGTCAATTCGTCGTCTTCCTCGCTTGCCAATGGCTGAACTTGGGAGCCTTTTTTTAGACTCGAGAGACGTATGGGTGGAGAGCAACTGGTGGATGGCGGTCGACCACGTGCTCCAATTTGGCGCTGGAGGCTTGTTAGGGTTTTTGCTATATAAAGGAGAGGAACGAAATCCCAAATTCCTCGTTCACCATTCACGAAGGGGCGGGCTGCGACGGATTCTTCGGTTCAGTGCGATTTTGAACGAGGAATTGAAGTTGAAACAGTATTTCTTCCAAAAAGCATTTCAATTTTCTATTTGATTTCATATGTTTTAACTATTTTATTGCTAATACGGTAGAATAGAACCATTAGAGATGTTCATATGAGCTCTGTCAATGCTGTTGGCTCACTCTTTTGTAAATCTTATTCAGTTCAAGGCAGAATCTTTCATCGCAATCGACAATCATCGAACTTGTTTCTTTTCACTTTTGCTGCAGCCGCAGCAGCTACGAACATAATTGACACCTTTTCCTCTTAGTTTTTTTTCCCCGTTAACTGTTGATAGCTGTGACAATTGCATATTTCAAGCAGCTTGAGCTATGTTCTTTATCCAGGACAAATTAAAGGAGGTACAACAGCGCTTCTTCATCTAAGAACATGAAAATGGTGACCAGAACAGTCGATCTTAGATCTGATACTGTTACTAAACCATCAGATGTGATGCGAGCTGCCATGGCTAATGCTGATGTGGATGATGATGCCTTAGGAACATACCCTACGGCATTCCGATTAGAGTCTGAGGTGGCAAAGGTTATGGGTAAAGAAGCTGCAGTCTTTGTACCTTCTGGGACCATGGGGAACCTCATAGCAGTTGTTGTCCGTTGTGAGATATGGGGAAGTGAGGTTATCCTTGGTGATGACTCACACATTCATGTTTATGAGAATGGGGGAGTGGTGTAGCACCAAGCACAATATGCAAGGAAACCAGCAGCCTAGGCAAAACAAAAGCAATGGAACAGTAGAAATATGCTCTGTTTCTATTCTTCTTCTGTGTTTTCTTTCTACAGGAAACATCATATATATTTGTGGTAGTACTGTAATTAAACTAGATACTTAGGGTAAAACGAGCATAGGTACTAATAATGAGAAAACTAGCAGCATAGTGGGAATAACGGTTTGATAGTGGTAGCTTGCCAGCGGTATGTGCAGGAAGTGTAAGTTGTCCCTTATTCTTATAGTATGGCTGCACCGCATCAGGTCCCTCCTGCTCCCAGAATTTCAGTGTCCACGTGAATGGTAGAGTCGTCCGGAGGATGATATGCAGTGATATCCGCAACATTACAAGTTGCAGAAGTGTGAATGTGAGGCGGAAGTTCAACAATATAGGCATTATCGTTGATACGTTGAATGATAGGAACTGGGCTGAGCTTGCGGGGACTATGTTTAGAGTATGTACCAGAGGGGAACCGTTCTTTACGCATGCGAACCATGACCAAGTCACCTGGTTGAAACACTTGCTGGAGTCGGTGAAGATCAGCGGCCACTTTGTAAGCTGCGTTGGATGTGACCAGTATGTTGCGAACTTCCATTAAAACATCGTGGTACTAGTCTAGTAATTGGGTGTCAGTTTTATCTGAATATTTAGGTAGCACAGCGATATCAAAGAGATGATTTGGGCTTTTTGTATAGACAACTTGAAAGGGCATTTTCCGGTAGAGTGATTAGGCATTGAGTTGCACACGAACTCAGCCTGCCCCAAGAAGTCTTCCCATTGCTTTAGATGGCCTTGGACTAAGCAACGTAACATGTTGCCCAAGGTCCGGTTGACAACCTCAAATTGACCGTCCGATTGAGGATGATAGGCCGAACTAAGGTTAATAGCTGTGATTAGGCGCTGCCACAGTTCCCGCTAGAAATGGCTTATAAACTTAATGTCGCGATCAGAAGTAATGCTCCGGGGCAATCCATGGAGACGGACTACTTCATGGAAGAACAATCGAGCGACATGGACAGCATCAAGAGTCTTTTTGCAGGCAACAAAATATGTCATTTTTGAAAAACGATCCACAACAGCCATAATTGAATCGGAGCCTCGCTTAGTTCATGGAAGGCCCAAGATAAAGTTAGACCCTAGGTTGTTACAGTTCTTTTCGTCAAATCCATCTCTCGTGTTCTCGGAAAGCTTTAGGACTTTCCCTTCAAAAGCCTTTGCCAACTCTTTGAAACAAGAAGGATTAGATTGAAGATTACTTGCAAATTGAACCATTGTTCTTCCAAATTTGGATTAGTTGAATCTTGTTGCGTAGATGGCTCATCTTAGTTGATTGTTTTTAATTTTTTGCATTTTTATTTCTTAGATATGTCATAAATTCATAACATTTTATTAAGTGTTTTAAAAATTATTTTCAAATGAATGTGTGGCTGAAGTTTTTAAATACCACTCTTCTGGAATCTTGTTTTCATTATTTAAGAAATAAATAGCTTTGCTTATGCAAAACTATGTGAAAAACTTGTTTGTTGCTCTATCATTTGATGAAGCTTGATGGGTGATTTTTGGTTGGAAATTGGTAACTGCATACTTATCTTGGTTACTAAATCACATCCCTATTTCTTTTAAGTTTTCCACTTCTCCCTCTCCTAGCTCTCAACCAACTCCAAAAACACTAGCCCCCAACCTCTGCAACTCCACTCAAAAAACCCAAAGCGTTCCCCTACATCAATCATAACCTCCACAAGCCACCATCCCCATCTTCCCCTCATTAAAATAAATTTCGGAAACTACAAAGATGCCCTCTTGAGTTTATCTCTCCAAACACTCTCCTTCAACTGTAAACCACTTTGTCACTCTACCTTTCTTCCCTAACCCTTCTAGAACATCACCACTCATCTTCCCACTCTCAATCATAACCATAACTCCTTAAGTACTCCACATAAAGACTAATACTAATCCTTCTCCATAGCCTTTCTCCAATCTCACCACCTACTCGATCTCCATGACCCCTCGAGCAAGCTATTTACCTTCAACATTGAGATTCATTTGGCACCTCATCACCATCCAAAGTCATGTCCCTAAGAAATGTAGGCGTGAAAAACCAAGTAAAAACACTTTTAATAACTAATAGTTTTCTTGCCTTAAATCAAACTCGATCTCATAGATTTATATTAATTAGATATGAAATATTTTGCCAAAATCATTTTTAATAGCTATTTTTAAAAATTAAATTTAAAAAATCAATTTTAGATAAACAAAAAACATGATATCAATCTATGAGATAAAACAATTTATGAACGGATCCTATTGAATATATAATTAAACATAATCATGCAAATATAAGGTCATAATACTTTGTTAATTAAACATGTATATCACTATAAAAGTATAGGTTAATTTTGAAATAAAAAAAAGAAGTTAAAGCTAATTATTTTATGATCAAAAGCTAACAATGAAGAAAGGTACAAAATCAAGTTTATTAAGGTGTTCATACCAATATAATTATAAGAAATTTGGGAATGTATATTGGATCAAACCAAGTTGCACGTAATTGGTAATGCCAATATGTCTTCAAAATTGAACTAGACTATATTATATTTTAGGTGTGCTACTAAAATCTAAAATTTATTTATTATGAAATTAATTGACTTTCTAATTTTACTCTAAAACATGATAAGACAAAATAAAATGTTATTTTGGCATACAATTATTACAAGAAAAATAATTTTTTTAACAACTAGATTCGTCACAAAAATGTTCACAAACACATATTTGTGACAAATTCAAAGGTCCAAAGCCGATTGCTAAAGAGATTGTCGCAAAAATATGGCAATCGATACTTGTAGGCATAGATATTAATTGCAATAAAATCTTGTACAGCAAACGGCTCAATTGAAACACTGAAAGGATGGTATAAAATTAAAAAAAAAAATTCTAAATTATAGATTACATAGTATTTATCAAATTTAATTTTAGTCATAATTTATAGCAATAGAAATTCACATATTTATGAAACATTAATTCATTAAAGCACATACATGTAAGAGATTAAGGCTTCGTTTGAGATAGCTTTCTTGCTTCTACTTAAAGTAGCTTTCTAGTACAAAAAATTTAATTTTTATACTAGAAATTTATTTTAATAAGCTGTAAGAAAGTGTTCCAAACAAACCCCAAATTATCTAACTGCCATAAATTAAGATTAGGAAGAGATTGTAAATATTTCAAATAATTTTATATCATACAATATATTCTAAACTTTAATTTAAATGTGCATCAAAATCATTACTTTTGGCTCTAAGATTAGCATTTTTTTTATTCTATTTTAAAATTTAAACTAGTAGTGTTACTGAGTAATGAATCATTCATATTAAGTTTTAAGACAGGAATTTAATTTTCTAAGCTTGTGATTTTATTAATTGAATATAAATTATGAGAAAATAGGTCATTAATCCCCTTTAACTAGAAATAATCAATCAAATAAATTAGACATAAATTAAGTACAAATATGTATAATCATAGGTGATAAATTATATAAGACATGATATGCTATTAGCCGAGTTATTAAAATTAAGAACAAGCGGAGGTGATAAATTACATGAATACTCAAGTTTGTACTTAATTAAATCAATTGTACAAGTGTAGCCAAACAAGCATGTAATGGTTTTGATTAGTATATATGATTAGGTTATGCATGATATTGTTAAAACTAGCGAGCTTAATATAAATGGATTAAAACAACTATACAAGCTTATACATTACTAATTCATTAATTAAACATCAAAGTACTTCTATTATAGGAAAATCGGTTATTACTGGCGGATATGGGCACTTTATCGACGGAATTTTAGTGTTCCGGCGGATATTTTTCCACCGGTATAAGCTGCATAGGAAACATAATTCGTTTTGCTTTTTGTGACAATAAAGATATTGACATTAAATAATTTGAAACTTTGTAAGAGTAATTAACTTTCGAGCAAAATAAGAAAATCTATTTGTTGCGGACTCAAATATACGCGGCGATAGATTTTAATTTTCCGTCTCAGCGTTGTACGTATATCCAGCACACAAACAGAATCGAAATAGTAACACCAAGATTTTTACGTGAAAAACCCTGGAAAGGGAAAAAACCACGGGGCCACGCCCAGTTGAAAGAGTTCCACTAGTGTTGTTTGAAGTACACGAGGCTGATTCGTCCTTTAAATTCAGGACGATCAGATTACAATGAGTATCAGTTACAAGGACAAGCAGAATTTCGACGTCACTTGAATGTCCGGCAGAATTCCGGCGTCACTTGGAAAGAAGTCCGGCGTCACTCGGGCGTCGGGTAGAATTCCGGCGTCGGGCAGAATTCTGACGTTGCTCCTGTGTCGGGCAGAGCTCTGACGTCCCTCGGGCGCCTGGTGGTGCTTCCGGCGGTGTTCCGGCGGAGTTCCGGCGGTGGTCGTGGAGAAGCTGTTCCCTCCTAGGCTTCTCTTCTCTTCTTCTCTTCTTGGCTTGGGTCCCTTCTTAAGAAAAATGAGGGGCTATTTATAGTTTTTTCTGGAGTGGCATAGCCCGTAAATATGTGAGGGATCAGGGGCAAATAGGGAGTGATCCGGATGAACGACCGATATTGCATCCCTTGATTATGAACCGTTTATCAAGCATTTGAAGGTCTTAATGATATCAGAATTCTATGATCTTGGGCTCGTTGGATTCGTCTCGTCGAGCCGCTCGATTCGACTATAAGCTCGCCAAAATCGGAGACCGTTTGGTAACTCAAATAGCTGTTTGATGCTTCCAACAGCGCTTCGGGTACTTGATTTGGACTCACTTGGGCTCGGATTGAGTTGAATTTGGTGTCGTTGGATTTGTATTTCCGAGACGCTCAGTTCGACTATAAGTTTGCTAAAATCGGAGTTTAAATGGTCTCCGAAATAATTTTTGAAGTTTCCAACTTGAGTTTTTCCTCGAGATTCGTGCCCGATCAAGATTATTTTTCGATGACGTATCAGTTGCCCCCCTATTTTTGGACGTCAAAGCTCCAAGAGTCCAAAAATATATGTGTCGGCTTTTCACTTTGGCAAAATTGTAAAAATTTGCGTTCCAAGAATTAAATGTTTGCTCGAACTTGATCATAGAGGCCCCGTTGAGCTCCGAAAGTGTCAAAATTGAGTCCGGAACGTCGAAAAACGTGTCCGGGGATCCCAAAAACGTCAAATTTGGACAGTCCGGGTCCAAAATCGGAGCCCGGGAACGGGTAGGCTGCCGAACCGGCCGGCCGCCGCCACCGCCGCTGCCGGCGGCGCAGAACCGCGCCGGAGCGCCCGCGGCCCGCGCTGGGCCCGCCCGCGGCCTGCGCTGGGCCCGCCCACGGCCCGCGCCTGGCCCGCCCGCGGCCCGCCCTCGGCCCGCGCCTGGCCCACGCGGTTTGGCTGGCCGCGCCCTTTCGTCGCGCCTCTTGGCCGGCGGTTTGGCCGGCGGTTAGGGAAACCGCCGGCCGGTTTTAAAAAAAAAACCTTTTTTTTTTTAAATGGGGCACGAAAAATTCCGAAAAAATCCCAAAAAATTCCGAAAAATTTGAAAAATTTCAGGGAATTTAATAGAATTTTGGAATCCTCCCCCCCTTAAGGAAAACTATAAATAGACCCCCCAGGACCTAGTAGAAACTCGCCCCTTCTTCCCTTCTTCCTCTAGCTTTCTAGCTTTTGGCATTCTGAGGCTTTCCGCCATTTTTAAGTAGGTGATTTTCCCTACTTGACTTGGCGCCCCTCTTTTTGTGCAGAAGTTAGCGGCTTTCTCCCTTCCTCCCTCCGTTCTTCCTCCATTTTTCTTCCTACTTCGGAGGCTTTCCGCAGTCTTTCGTAGGTGATTTTCCCTACTTAGATCTGCGCCCCTCTTTAGCGAAGGAAGCAAAAATGGGTGATCTCGCTTCCTCTAAAATTCCTTCAGAAGACCGTCATGCGCAACGGCCTGAAGTTCCAAAGAGGGCCCAGAAGGCGCCGAAGGCTGACGATGTGATTTCCATCGTCACTGAGGATTCCTTCATCTCATTTAGGAAAAAGTTTCATTTTCCTAATGATTTAGTGATGAAGGTGCCGGCCAGAACTGATCATGCCTGCTTTCCTCCCCCTGGATATGTGACGGTGTATGAATTTAGTCCGCGAGCAGGACTACGATTTCCTCCTTCCTCCGAACTGATCGACATTCTGACGCTTTGCGGGGTATGCTTGTCTCAATTTTCCTACAGGGCAATGTCGATCGTGATGGGCCTGATCGTGCTTTTCAGAGACCGCGGAGTGGTACTTTCCTCAGAGTGCCTTTCTCGGATGGGGCGTCTCTTTAGCGATGCGCAGGGACGCATTTCATTCAGGTCCAAGTGGTTGGACATCCGCACTCGAGACCCCTCGAAAGGTTGGATTAGCAACTTCTTTTATGTGCAGAATGATTGGGGTCTTCAGGAGAAGTGGGGGAAGTTGAAAGAGCTACCTGTCCCCCTTCATATCGGAGCAGAAGATTTGCTGAGGATACTCAAACTCCCTGATTTGGATGCTCTACACTACGAGGTGCGTTACTTGAGTAGATATGTAGATGAGGAGTACTTGTTCAAGGTCGGATTATCTACTCAAGCAGGGAGATCACATGCTCAAATGTTGAAGAAGTCTGCTAGAGTTCCAGAAGTGGTCCCGCAAAAGAACCACTCCAAGCGACCAGGGAGCGAGGAAGGTTTGCAGGTATCGAGGAAGAAGAGGGCAGATGAAGTTTTGACAGTTGTTAGCAAAGGTCCCCGAGCCTCTCCATCCAAGTCATATATCCCAGAGGATGTGTTAAATCATCAGTGCATCGGCCGTCGACGGGCTGAGGAGTTGGTGAGTTCTCCTTCACTTCTTCTCCTTTTTTACACTTCTTAAGGAGTATATTTCTGATATTTTTCTTGTCTCAGTATTCTGATTTCAAGCTTGAGATGACCAAGACTCTGAATGATTGGAACAAAGAGTTTGTGAAGGTTAAATACCTTCAGGGAGAGTACAAGAAGAAATATGACAGTAAAGTGAAGGAGATGAAGGTGGTGGAGGATCAGCTTGAGGGATGCAGAACTGAGTTGGCGAATAAGATTACTTCAGTCTCTTCTCAGAATGAACGGATGGATCGCCTGCATATAGAGTTGGTGGAGGCACAAGCGACGATCAAGCAGCAGGAAAAGGCTCAACAAGTCCTTGAGGCTGAGAATGAGAGGCTTCAGAGTGTACTGTTCGAGAAGGAGGCCCAGCAGTTGCCGTCAGCAGTTATTGAAGAGTTCAAGAAATCTTATGCTTTCAAGATCATTATTGAGGACCACATTCAGGAGGCTCGCAGTCATATTTATGATGTGGAGGTGAAGGCCTTGGAGGCAGAGTGTGCAGAGGATGGCTTCATCAGGGGCTTCATGAAGGGTGTTCGGACAGTACATCGCAAGACCGGAGCAGAGATCGAGGGACTGACTCCCAGCCAGGCTTCTAGTGATGCTTCTTCAGACTCTGGTGGTGAAGAACTGGAGAGTGAGTTGCAGCGAGCTTTTGCCTTGGAGGAGGACGAGGATGATGTTGAGATTCTATAAGGTGTCTTTGATGTAGTTTTGTATCTCTTTGCTTTCTTTCTAGTGCTTGTATATATGCTCGATGTTGATGTTTCTATCTGGTGTACTTGATGTTCAGTGATATATAAAGATGTTGTTGATGTTCTTTTTTCACATGCAAATGAAATTTACTTAGTTTTACTTCAGTTTGGATTTTAGTGAGCTCTCTTTTGACTTGAACAAATGTTAGGCATTCCTTTTCTTTAAAGATTTTAACCTATCCGGGGTTATTAGTGAAAGCATTTGCTCGATACCCTTAACCTGTCCGGAAAAAGGTCAGATCAACTCCCTTTGGGATTGATCATCAAATGATTTTGATATTCAAGATATCCTCCTAGGATACTTGACCTATCCGTGGTTGTTAGTCAAAGTATTTGCTTGATAATATTAACCTGTGCGGAAGAGGTCGGATCAAATCCCCCTGGGATTGATCATTCAGTGATTGAGATACAATATAGATTGTGTACTTCTCGAATCACAGAAAAAGAGTTTGGAGAGAAGAAACATTAGCACGACAAAGCGAATATCATATTGCTTCGTAATATGAGATAGCAGTTCCCTAGAATAACTTAGGGATACAAGAAAAAAGTTCTTCTATAATCGATACATAAGGGATGTACGAAAAACTTTATAATACGACTACGGGAGAAGATAAAATATAAGACAAACATAACACATAGACAGATAACAGTATCAACTCCTACTGATAATATTTGCGAAGATTGCCCACGTTCCAAGTTCGGGGAAGCATTTTTCCACCAGCATCCTTCAGTTTGAAGGTTCCAGGCTTGACCATAGCCGCTACCAAATAAGGACCTTCCCAGAGGGGGGAGAGCTTATTTCGCTGAGGGCCTTTTCCAGCGGCTTCAATGCTTCGTAATACTAAGTCCCCAATAGTGATAGGGCGAGGTTTCACCCTTCGATTGTAGTGACGGGCAACTCTTTGGTGGTATGCAGCGGTTCTGAGTGAGGCTTCATCTCTTACTTCTGGGAGGAGATCCAAATTTGCTCTAAGCTTCTCCTTGTTACTTTTGAAGTCGAAAGTCTGAACTCTGTGGCTAGGAACTCCAATATCAACCGGTATGACTGCTTCTGTACCAAAGCAAAGGTTATATGGGGTTTCTCCTGTAGGAGTTCTAGCGGTGGTTCGATAAGCCTAGAGGACATTGGGGAGTTCTTCGGCCCATTGCCCCCCAGCCTTCCCTAGACGTGTCTTCAGCCCTTTCAGGATTGTTCGGTTTGTAACCTCTGTTTGCCCATTAGTTTGAGGATGGGCAACAGCTGTGTGAATGAGCTGAATGTGAAAATCCCTACAAAAAGATGTAAAGATCTTCCCAGTAAATTGTGTCCCGTTATCAGTGATGATTTTTGCGGGAATGCCAAAACGGCATATTATGTTCTTCCATAAAAATTGCTTGGCATTTGCTTCAGTAATCTTCGCCAAAGGTTCTGCCTCCACCCATTTGGTGAAGTAATCTACAGCCAAAATAATGAATTTTCGCTGTCCAGTCGCTATGGGAAAAGGTCCCATTATATCAATCCCCCATTGGGCAAAAGGCCAGTGGCTTTGAAGGGATGCAAGCTCCAGAGCGGGTGTATGAGTGAGGTTAGAATGCAGTTGACAGTTTTCACACTTTCGTGTGAATTCAAGTGCATCCTGTTTCATTGTAGGCTAATAGAATCCCTGTCTCATGATCTTGTAAGCTAACGCTCTTCCTCCCAGATGTTCTCTACATACTCCTGAATGAACTTCCCGAAGCGCGTAATCAGCTTCTGATGGTGGGAGACACTTGAGGTACGGCCCAATGAAGGAGCGCTTATACAACTCGTTGCTGATAATGGTGAAATTTGTAGCTCATCTCCGAAGTCGTATTGCAGCTATAGGATCTTCGGGTAGCACCCCATCTTTCAGAAAAGATAAGATGGGTTCGATCCAAGACATCTCTCTTGGCTCGTCAATTGACTGTATGACCCATGGACCTTGAATGCTTGGAAAGTGGATTTCCTCGAAACATCTTCTCTTATAGATGTCCCCCGTTGTTGATGTAGCAAGTTTAGAAAGAGCGTCTGCTCTTGCATTTTGTTCTCGGAGGATATGTATGATTTGATGCTCCCCTATACGGGCTAAGAGTAGCCTTATAATGCTACAATATTGAGCCAATTGTGGGTTGTGAATATCAAAATCCCCCTCCACCTGAGAGGCGACTAGTTGGGAATCAGTGTGGGCTATTAGGTTCTGGACTTCACAGTCAATTGCTAGTCTTAACCCAGCAACAAGGGCCTCGTATTCTGCTATGTTGTTGGTTGCCGGGAACTTGAGTCGAAGCCCGTACTCAAGGGTAACCTTCTGTGGAGAGATTAATAAAATTCCAGCCCCAGCCCCAGAACTCCCTGAAGCTCCATCGACGTACAACATCCAGCATGGAGAAGAAGGTGAAGCACTCGGTTGTACATCAGATACTGGAACGGTGCATTCAACTATGAAATCTGCTAGTGCTTGAGATTTAATATCAGGTCTAGGCAAGTAGTGGATATCAAATTCTTCGAGTTCTACAGACCACTTAACAAGCCTGCCTGATGCTTCTGGCTTTTACAGAATGCTTTTTAGCGGCAGATTCGTGTAAACTCCAATTGAATGGGCTTGAAAGTAAGGGCGTAGTTTTCTGGCGGAATAAACTAACGCCAATGCTGTCTTATCTGCCAAAGGATAACGTCCCTCTACTTCAGATAAAATCTTACTAACATAGTAGATAGGACGTTGTATAGTATTTTCTTCTCGGACCAGAACTGAACTAATGGTTTGGATAGATACAGCCATATATAAATACAATCTCTCTCCTGGTATTGGTTTAGAAAGTAGTGGCGGGGATGCCAAATACTTTCGCAATTGTTCAAAGGCTTCTTGACATTCATCTGTCCATTGAAATCCGGAGCTACGAGCACCTCTAAGTATCTTGAAGAAGGGCAGATATTTGTCTCCTGAACGTGCCAGGAAACGAGATAGTGCCGCAATTCTCCCATTCAGCCTTTGGACCTCCTTGATGTTCTTTGGCGGCACCATGTCCCTTAGTGCCTTGATCTTCTCCGGATTGGCTTCGATTCCTCTATGGGTTACCATAAACCCTAAAAACTTTCCAGAAGTGACTCCAAAAGCACATTTAGCGGGGTTGAGTCACATATTGTAATGCCTTAACAAGTGGAAACATTGTTTCAGGTCAGAGATATGTTGGGTTTTTTCCAGACTTTTTACCAACATATCGTCTACGTACACCTCCATAGTACGTCCAATAAGGCTTTTGAAAACTTTATTCATGAGACGCTGATAAGTTACTCCAGCATTTTTGAGCCCGAAGGGCATTACCCTGTAGCAGTACAATCCTTTATCTGTTTGAAAAGCTGTTGCTTCTTCATCAGCAGGATTCATTTTTATTTGGTTGTAGCCGGAGTAGGCATCCATAAAGCTCAACATCTGATGACCAGAGGTGGTATCAACTAATTGATCGATTGTTGACCTCATTTTTATATGAGCTCAGTAGGACCAATCCAGACCTTAGGATCTTTCCAATCCTTAGGATCAATCTTAACCCTAGGATCAATCTGATCTTAGATCAATCCAAACGTTAAGATCAATCCAAATTCAAATCAATCCTGACCCCAGATCAATATAATTTAAGACAAATCTAGATTCTAGGATTCTCCTAGACTTCAGACCCTAGGATCTATTCTAGACCCTAGGATTCTACCTGACTCTAGATCATATGATCCTCTTAGATCCTAGGATTCTCCTAGATCTATCTAGAGCTTAGGATTCTTCTAGATCTTAAGACTATTCTAGATCCCAGGCCTTAGGACTTCCAGACCCTAGGATCTTCCTAGAATCCAGACTTTAGGTTCTATTCTAGATCCTAAGAACCTGCTAGATCTCAGACCTTAAGATTTCCTAGACTCTAGGATCTTCCTAGATTTTAGTCCCTAGGATCCACTCTGGACCCTAAGATTTCCCTAGATCAATTTAGATCTTAAGATTCTCCTAAATCTTAGATCTATCCAGATCTCAAATCCATTCAAACTCCAGACCAGTCCAAGCTTTAAATCAATCTATCCAAAACTTAAATCAATCTAGAATTCAAGTCAATTCAAATCCCTGACCAATCCTGACCTTCAAACAACCCAGATTTAGTTGCTCCAGCCTCTGACCTGACTTTAATCCTATCTAATCATCTAAAATCACACAAATGATTATAAATGATTTAGATAGTTCAAACCTTATCATTCAAGCTCAAAATCCAATTCAAAACCAGAATTCCAGATTCAAATCCAAGGCTAAAGGTCTAAGTCCTGAAAGCCTTTTCCAGTTAATCTTTGAACATTTCAAAACCCTATCAAATGACCTCTGATTCAAGGTCTGTCAGTTCCACACTGATATGACATGTCCCTAGAGGCAACCCTCCAAATTTGAGCTCATTCTGAGATCTCTAACCCCAGAAACTGAATTGAAATCCAAAGACTATAAAACCTTCAAATATTTACAGTCCATGCCACTAGACCTACCACCCAGTGGATTTTGACCCTGGAGTTTTCTCCAAAGCCTCCAATCACTTCCAGACCCTTGATTATGACCCATTGAGCATTAAACTACATTTTGTTGGACTCAGTTTGACCCCCAGTTGACCAGGGGTCAAAATGACTAAAATGCCCCTATGGGGTGTGAATAGTCACTTTGATCAAATGACCTCCAAATCAAATGCAGTCACTTCCAGCAAGTTTCAAATGTCAAACCGAACCCATTGAACCCAGAACCAGCCCCTGGGTCAACCTGGTTGACCAAGTCAACCTAGTTGACCTAGAAGGCCCCTTTAGGGTCAAAATAGGTCATTTTGACCAAATGACCTCCTCTGACCTTGGGACCACCTCCATTGGTCTCCAAATGTCATTTCAAATATGTTGAACCCATTTCCAGACCCTGGACCCACCTGGTTGACCAAGTCAACCAGGGTTGACCTTAAAGGCCCATTAAGGGCCCAATTAGGTCATTTTGACCAAATGACCTCTCCAGACCTTAAGACCACCACCAGCAGACTCAGAATGTCATTCTGAACTGGTTGGACCCAATCCCTGACCCTGGGTCAACCTGGTTGACCAAGTCAACATAATTGACCCATTAGGCCCATTAAGGGCCTAAACAGGTCATTTGACCTAGATGACCCATTTAAACCCTGAAACCACCTCCATTAGACCCCATTCATCATTTCAAACCATTCCAGTTCAAACCCTAACCCTGGGTCAACTTGGTTGACCAAGTCAACTCAGTTGACCCATTAAGCCCATTAAGGGCCCAAATAGATGATTTGACCCAAATGACCTATTCAAACCCTCAAACCACTCCTACTAGACTTCAAATACCATTTGAGATTAATCCAGCCCATACCCTGGCCCTGGGTCAACCTGGTTGATCAGGTCAACTCAGGTTGACCACTTTCAACCCTTAAGCTCATTTAAACCCAATCAAGCTTCAGATCGATTTCAAACCCATTCAAACTTCTTTGATCACATTCCCCAATGATTTGGACTTGACTGGACCCATTGACCCAGTCAACAGTTGACCTAGTCAACTGAGTCCAAACCTAGTCAAATTTGACTCATTTAGCTCAAAATCAATTGAACCATTCAATTCAAGCCTTTTAAGAACTTCAAACTCTCAATCTCATATCAATAACTAATTCAAGCATATCTAAACAAATTTGAAGTCAAATCACCCTTGATTTGACTTGGTCAAACTATCCAATCTATTCAAACTAGTTCCTTAATCTAATCCATACAACTATTTCAAATCATCCCTATGTCATCAAGCCTCAAGTTTACTTCAAATTATGGCTCAAGTATTTGCAAATCTACTTTGGGTTGAATTCTAGTTGATTTGACCAAGTCAATTCAATTAAGCTTGGTCAAACTAGCTCAAACCCTCTTAAAATATTCAAGCTCTAATGTCAAGCCATCAAACTCCATTTGAATCAACCCAAGCAGCTCCCATGACCACTCTCATGCCACCTCATCAGTCAATTAGTCCAGTTGACTGGTCAAACAGTCAAAATATGGCTTTAGGAAGGGTCAAAGTTGGTCAAATGCCCTCCTAAACCTAATCTCCTCTAATCCAAATCCCTCCAGCAGCTTGAACAGACTCTGGAAGCTTCCTAGAGTCTATCATAGCCCTTAGATCTAGATCAAATGGCTCTTAGCCATCCCACATGCTCACAAGGTGACAAAACCCCCTTTCCACCTCATTTGTACCCTTGTCCTTTGATCCATCTGCTCCCAACAACTGCTTGGACAGGTGGAGGCCATCTAGAGTCCATCCAAAGCAATCATAGCCGTCCATTCAAACAAGGAATGTTTGAATAGGGGGAAAACCCTCATTAGAGCGATCATTCTATTCCACACATTCTCTCACTCTTCAAGCCTCTCCAAGCCCAGCCCCTAAGTTCCTTGAGCTCCCCAGAGACTCCTCCTCACTTTCCAAGCGAAATCCAGCCGGTCAAATCCCGTCGGCGAGTGGATTCCGGCGAACTTAAGCCAAATCCGTTCAAGAGGCTATAGGTCCAGATCCAGACGTCGTTAGCTCGAGAAGTCTTCTGGAGAACTACACTTGGACAAACTACAAATTCAGAGAGCTCGAGTTCATCTAAATCCATCCATTGTGTAAGGTATAATCCTAAACCCTAGGTTAAAACACTCTAGTTTAATTAACTTTTGATTAAGTTCGTTTTAAGTCGAATCAAACTACCCACATCGTTTCTGTTCGTATATGTGATCTAGTTCTAAAATTTCGTTCAATTTGGTTAACCGGATCGAGCATATGAAGCAAAAAACCCACTCCAGGGTTTCGGTTGAACTAGGTTCAACTGGGCTTTCCTTTGGATCGTTGATCGCGCGATCAACGGTCCAGATCAAGGCCTTCTGCGGTTTCGTTCGACCGCGCGGTTGATCAGGCGGCTACGTATCCCGTCCGGCTCGATCAGACCCGTTCATTTCGAAACAGCGGAGATCCGACGGTCGAAACCACGTGCTAACGTGGTTAAGTACCGCGCGGATCGAAACCGCGCCGCCACCAATCATTGGAAATGATTGCGCGGCGGCGCAATCATTTCCAATGATTGCCCGCGGTTTCGCCCGCCAATCCGGATGTGCCACGTGGCCCCGCGGTTTGGAGCTGCCAACCAGAGCCCGCCACGTGGTCAGCCTTTTTTTTAATTATTCGTTTTAATTTTTTTTTAAATAAATATTAAATAATAATATATTATATATTAAAATATAATATATATATTAAAATATATTTCAGAAATTAAATAATTTTAATTTAGAATTATTATTGATTTAAATTTTATAATTATTTTTTTTTAAATTACATTAATATCAATTATTAATTATTATAAACTAATGATTAATATTTAAATATTAAATATTTTATTTAAATATTTACCATTAAACATTAATTAATTTAAATAATGTACAACTTTAATTAATAATTAATATTAAATACTTTATAATATTATTTAATATTAAATGATTTTTTTTAAAATATTAATTAATGTTAAATTATTTAATATTTAATTAATATTAAATAGTTTATTATTTTAATTAATATTAAATGATATTAAAATTTTATTAATATATAAATTATTTAATATTTTCATTAAATACTTTATAATTTTATTATTATTATTATTATTTAATATTAAATAATTTTAAGATTTGAATTAAATAACCTTTAATATTTTAATTAACATTAAATAAAGTATAAAGTTTTAAATATCATTTAAAATATTTTAAAAGTTTAAAATAAATTTAAATGTTTAAATATCATTTAATATTTTAATTAAATAGTTAAATAATTAATTAATGCTTAATTAATCTTAAACTTAATATTAATCTTAAAAATATTTGAAAATTCAAATAATATTTAATTGAAATTATTTAATATTATTTAAATAAGTAATAATATTTTAATACTTTAATAATTAATTAATATTCTCTGATTTAATTAATTAATATCCAATAATTAAGTAATTGATCTTAAATTATTCTAATTTTGAAATTAAATTAATTCAAGCTATGTTTTATATTTCAATTAACTAATTATTTAATTATTAATTAATATTTAATTAATGATTAATAATTTAAATACTTTTTTTAAAAAAAATTAATATATACTTTAATTAATCTATAATTTAAAATAATTTTAAAATTACCGAAAATTCTTAAGTTTAAATTAATTAATTTTTAATTTTTTTTAACCTTTAATTAATTTAAAATTATTTAAAAATCCCTTTTAATTGATTTAAATTTCAAAAATTCATAAGAAATTCATTTTAAATCAGAAAAATTAATATAATATATCAAAATTTTCAGAAAATTAAGCACTTTAATTTGAAATCAAATTCAGAGATCAAAACTTGATTAATTTTAACTTATTTTAATTACTTAATTATTTTAATATTTAATTAATATCTAATTAAATATTAAATCAATTAGTTTAAAAATTAAGAAACTTATTTTCAAATGATCTTAATAGATCAGTAGGTCTCCAAATTAGATATTAAAATCACCCTAATCATATCTTAAGTATGCTTAATTTAAAACCTATATCTATATATAATCCTATAAATAGATTAAGTATATTTTGAAATTATTTTGAAATATACACATAAATACTTAAATATTTTAGGTTGAGAGATCTACTACGAAATTTTAAACATAGATCAAACATATTTGAATAGAAGTCATGTGGGAGTGCTAATGAATGATTATAATCTAATCATTCATTAGTCTAATTAAGAATATTTAATTAAGTATTGACCTATGCATGTTTAAGAACACACACACACCACTTAGTTTAAGGCTCTCTTAGATTTAAGATTGATTGTGTTTGTGAGTGTATTTATCATGCATATGTTGTGTTGAGGGTTAGAGACTTTGATTTGAACCTACTCAAACCTAGTGGCATTAAGGACAATAATTAAGAACTTTGTTTAGAGAATTTAGATTAATTCAAATAATTAGGATATAATTCCAATTGACTTGAAACTTAAACCATTTGAACATAGTGACACCCTCAGCCCTAGGAAAATTTCCCATTGACTTTTGAGATCATTAAGCCCCCTAATTAACTTAATCAAGTTTAAACCTTAATTAAGCCTTTAAAACTTTCAGAAATTCTAATAAATCAAATTTAAATCCAAAAAAATACAATTAACCCCTCTAACTGACCAGAATCAAACCCTTAATTAATGAAAAATAAAAGCCCCTTGACTGGACTTCAAAATCAAGCTTAATTTAATTTTAATTGAAATTCAATATTTAATTAATTTAATTAATTAAAAATAATTAAAAATTCCAGAAAATTTCCAAACACTTGGAAATCACTCCTTAGGTCATTCCAGACCTTTGGAGTTGATTTCAAGAAGTTTGGAGATCATTTGGATCCAAATCACAAAAAGGGTCTCTAATTAAACAATTTAAATAATTCAATAATTCTCAAAAATTCATAAATTCATAACTAATTCAAATAAACTCCAAATTGAGCAAACTCAAAGGCATACAACTCATAATAAGGTCTAATATTTATTAAAAATATTAAGTTTCCAGAAATCAATCAAATTTGAAAAAGTCAACTTTTGGTCAAACCTAGTTCAAATTTAAGTCAAAACTTCAAACCTTCATAATAAAATATAGAAAAATCCAATTTCAGTGTACTTACTGTCTAACTGATCGTATTAAGGTCTAGTATTTTAATAAAATATTAAGTTTCCAGAAAACACTTTAAATTAAAAAGTCAACTTTTGACCCTTGAATTAAATCATTAAAATAATCCAAAAATTCTAAAATTCAATAAATCTCCAAAAATTCCAAAAAATCTTAAATCAACATTAAAACCAGCAACTGACCAATCTTAATTAAAATTTAATTAACTTTCAAACTTTAATCGAACTCAAATCACTTAATTATATCGGGTACCACTAGGTAACCCAGGCCTACGAGGCTATTAAATTAGCCCCAAGGAAGGTGAAATAAACTTCACGGCCTCGGTGTGAAACAAAGGTGACATCCAACAAATAATTAAAATCAAATTTAAAATTAATTTTAAGTCATTAAGATTTAAACTCAAATCAAGACTCCTTTAAGCCTTAAACCAACTAGAACTTTAAACAACTTCAATCAATTACCTATTTAGGACATATCAAAGCCACACAGCCTACCTCACACACTTTAGATGGTTTGCTAGGACAACCAACTCTAGTCTTAGGCTAGGCCGGTGTTTACTTTTCTGTTGTGTGCCGAGTTTTCGAGCTTTCACTGCATGCTGTTTGCTAGACATAAAATTACTGTGATTGTTTATTTATTTACTGCATTCTGTGATATGATTGATTGTACGATAGATCTACCCTTAGGTTAGGAACGATTTATACTAATTCAATCTTATGCAGGTGGCCATGCTCATACATGGCATAAATTAAAGGGGGCAAAAATCATAAATATTAAATTGCACAGGTGCTCCAGAAAACTACTAAGACCCCCTTTAAAATTAAAAGAGCATGGTCAAGCGTGGCTGTGATTGAGTATTTTTAAATTTCAAATATATAACTGCTTGAGATTTTTTTGAACTGTTGATTATTAGGATAACCTTGCAGGTTGTTGAGTCTAGATTTTTAATTTTCATTAATGTAATTTGATTTGATTTTGAGTTGTATTATTTAAAGTACTTCGAGATTGAGATATTTAAAATCCAATTTAGAATCCAAAGAGGAAGGAACATTCCTTAGGGGAGAGTTCCTATCCATTTAGAGATCCAAATTAGGATGAAGTTCAAGTATCCAAAAAGAAAGATAACACCCCTCTCCAGGGGGAGTTTCTTTTCATTTGGATATCCAGACCTGACGATCCAAGGAGTTCCAAGAAGACAAAGAAGTGAAGAACGAGAAGAATCTCAAATCTCAAAGTCACTTGAGTCTTAGGAGTAGAATCCGGGTTGTAGTCAGTGGTACCCGGCCACTTTACTTTCCTGCAGACCCTGGGTTGTATAATTAAGTGGCACTTGCCACATGGACTTTCATTTTGAATATTTATTTAATTGATTTAATTATTTAATTGATTTGATTGATGTATTGATTGCGATTAATGACCCACATATTTTTAGTAGTTTATTTGGCGCTTATTGCATGTCGATTTTGTTTTAGCCTGGAACCCGATCGGAGGCTCGTGAGGGTACGGTCATTAACTTTTTCTATTTAAACAAAATTAAAATTTTTAAGCTCAGATAGAAACTCTAACGCTCTTAAGAAGTAAGCCCGGACTCGCCGGGAGTTTTTCATGCATACATATTGACTTTTCTCATCCGTGTTAGGCACCTCCCTGCCTGCGGGTTCTGGCAGACCACCTGACCTATTAGGGTGCAGTTCTGTCCAAGGGGATGTTGTGCAATCTCTAGGATAAAACCTATTTTTTAAGCCTATTTTAAAACTGCTTCATTTTGATTTAAGCATTTTATCGAGTCAACTAGCATGCATCGCATTAGTAACAAATTAAATTTGAGTCTAAATCTTAATTACATTTTTAGCTTAAGCATTTCACCCAACATAAGTTGAAGGGTCAATTAGGAATCTGCTCTAGATGTCGACCCCCAACTCCTCAAACTCAATCTTAAATAACGTCCCTAACCACTCTACATTTAAAGACTTTGACTCATGGTTTTAAAAGCGTTTAGGTGGTTTAGCTGGCTCCCCAATCCAGGCCGGGGTAAGTCCAGATTGCATTGCATTAGCTAGGATTCGGGTCACCGATTTTCAGTACCCAATTTTAGACTTAGGTTCTGAGGCATGTCTTCAATCATAAGACCTCAATCTTCCGGGAATCTAATTCCCACTTTCTAATAAAACTGATCACTTAAACATTAAATCTTTTTCAATCCAATTCAAGCCCAACACTTAGGATAGTTGGGGTGTTTCTGAAGTAATTCAGAATCTCAAAACACCTCCTACTCTTCTTCCTTTAACTCCAGAAATAACTGCTCAAATTTGATCCAATCTCATTTGAAAATTCAAGTCCTTAACCTTCCTTGATATCAAGCTTTGAATTCTTTAATGAAATTCGTATCGCTATTTTAATCCAGAGTATTCGTAGGAAATTTTCTGGTTTCCTACGATGTAATTAACTACGAGAGCTTGCGCTCGTAGGAGATTTAGAAACCCAGACCAGATTTTCAAAATTAAGCTTTTTCAAAACTTTTAATTAATTATCTTTGGGAAATTCAAAAGACAACGATCATTATCGTCATTTTCAAATGATCGATAATAGACGATATCCTCTTCTCTTGGAAAGATATATCGTACTATTATCGTGATCTTGATTATAAAATTAATGATATTTTTACTAGATTATTATAGTTAAACATTGGATTTAACATCATTTTGATCTTTTGAGATCATATGTTGTTTTCCCTTGAGTTTGACTACGATAATCAGGATAAATCAAGATTTGTAATCAGAACCTATTAGGAAATGATATGTTCACCTTTTGAGGTGATATATCATTCATAATAAGTGTTCGATTATAAAATTCAAATTCTAGAAATTAAATATTTTCCAAAGAAAATTAAACATTTTTTTTAAAACTATATTTTTTTCAATCAAACATCGATGCGAGGGAGCGGGAAGCTATCCTTTGGGCAAGCTTTATTGAGATCAGTGTAATCTATTCACATTCTCCAAGCTCCACTTCCCTTCCGTACCATGACAACATTTGCTAACCAAGTAGGATAGTGCACCTCTCGTATGAATCCAGCTTCTAAAAGCTTATCTACTTCTTGTTCAATTGCTTTCTGGCGATCTGGTGCAAAGTTTCTCTTCTTCTGGATGATCAGTTTGCACGTTTGATTGACTTTGAGGGAGTGAACGATTACTTCAGGGTCAATTCCAGGCATATCCGCTGGACTCCATGCAAAAATATCCTGATTTTCTCGTATAAAAGCTGTAAAGTTTTTCTTCTCATCATCTGAGAGCAGTGATCCAATTCGCACTGTCTTTGAAGGATACTCTTCAGAGATAGATACAATAGTAAGGTCTTCCACAGGGGAAGCTCTCTGAGGAATATCTTCGCTCCGTAGATCAAAGTCCTCGATGCTCAGGGTAATCGTCGGACGAGACTTGATCTGCCTAAGATAGCAGGTCTGTGCTATTTGTTGATCTCTGCATACTACACCGACTCCTGATGGGGTATGGAACTTTAGCTTGAGGTGAGGAATGGATGCGATGATCCCAAAAATTGACTGGAGCGGTCTCCCGAAGATGGCGTTATAAGCTGACTCTGACTTTACCACGATGAATTGAATGGAGTGTGTACTCTGTCGAGAAAATTCTCCAAGGACTACCGGGAGACTGATTATTCCTTCTGCTTGTACAGGTCGATTATCAAATCCATATAAAGGACCTGCAGCAGGTTGAAGTTTTTCTCTTGAGAGACCCATGTTGAGGAAAGTAGAGTAGAATAGGACATCTACGGAGCTTCCGTTGTCCACAAGAATTCTTTTGACATTGTAACACGGGTCACCAATGCCTGCGTTTATGACAAGCGGATCTTGATGGGGGGTTTTTACTCCTTCCAAGTCGGAATCATTGAACGTGATGGAATGATCGATACGAGCCTTTTTTGGAGTTGGATTTTCTTCCATAGTTAGAAAGACTTGGTCGGATAGTAAGGGGCCTCCTGCGATTGTTTCAATTTCGCCAACCGTTATCCGGTTATTCACTGGCTATCTTTGTGGTTGATTCTGCCCCCAAGTGGGACGAGTTTCTTCTCGGGTAGGTGGATTCTCAATAAACTGTCGAAGATAGCCCTGATGGATGAGTCTTTCAATCTCCTCCTTAAGTTGCCTACAGGATTCAGTAGTGTGGCCACGACTACGATGAAAGTGGCAGTACTGATCTTGGTTTCCTGTATTCGGCTTCAAAGGATGCGGCCACTTCACTTTGTCCTGATCTTGAATCGCCATCAACACATTTGCTCGAGATGTGTTGAGCGGAGTGTACTCTTTCTCTTGTCGGGGTTCTCGTCGTGGCAATGGGGGTTTAGGAGGTAGATTGCTCTTCCCTTGCTTTTTCCGTTGTGATGATGAATTATCCATTTCGGGTGCTCCCTTGCGCTTTCCAGTGGGTTGTTCGAACTGTTTTCTGTGAGCGTTTATTGCCTCATCTGCTGATATCTGTGCTTCTACACGATGGATCAGATTGGCATATGAGTGAACAGTATCGCGCATGAGTGCCGAATAGAAGGGGCCAGGACGAAGTCCTCCAAGAAAGACCCCTCTGAGCAATTCTGGGTCTACTCCTGAGATTTGTCGAGCCTCGATAGAAAACCGCTGAAAGTACTCTTTCAATGATTCTCCCTCATTCTGACGAATCCCAGAAAGGTGAGAAGAATCCTTAGCAATTCTTCGGTTGGCTACGAACTGTTCAACCAATACTTTGGCCAATTTGACAAATGTGGGGATCGTTCCGGCTGGGAGTGAATAGAACCATGTTCGAACTTGTCCTTTAAGAGTAGCAGGGAAAACCTGGCAAAGGAGTACATCTGAAGCTCGTTGAATATGCATGATGGTCCTGTAATGGTCGATGTGCTCATACGGGTTGGATGTCCCATCGTAGGATTCAATGCTTGGCAGCTTAAAGCCAGCCGGAATAGGGTGTTGAAGAATGGCTTCTACCAGGGGTGACGACTCCTGGAAGTCCCACTGATGAAGAGGTTACCTTATGCCTCTTGTAGGGAATTCCTCCCGGACTAATCATCGCAGTTCGTGGCGTAGGGCATTGCGAGGGAGCTCGGCAATGTGAGGTTGGGCTAGCTCCTCAGGGAGGTCTTGAGGAAGGCGAGATTGCTGACTTGCGTGTGGAGGATGGGTAGAACTTGTTGTATCAACCAGCTCGTTCTCTTGACGTGACTGCGAACGTCTCCTGGGTGGAAAAAGAGGATTCTCAGCCGGAAGATGTTCAATATGAGCAGCTTCGACACGGGGTGGATCTCGAGGGAGAAGAACCTCCTCCTGAGGTGCTAGGGTCGGCTGTCGAGTCTCTCGCAAGAGTTGTAGGATCTCGTTTTGAGATTCTTCCATCTTTCGAATTCTCTCTTCTAGAGAGGGTCCCGAGGTCCCCTCTCCAGGTGCGTTTTGCCCCCCGGGGTATAAAGAGGCAGATATCGGATGTCTATGATTCATAGACTGATTTCTGGATTGATGAGAATGAGAGCGGGAGGCTCCTATGAGGCGACTGCTACGCCTGTTGACCATCGTAGCAATACTTGAAGTTGTGGGATAAGTTTCCCACAGACGGCGCCAAACTGTTGCGGACTCAAATATACGCGGCGATAGATTTTAATTTTCCGTCTCAGCGTTGTACGTATATCCAGCACACAAACAGAATCGAAATAGTAACACCAATATTTTTACGTGGAAAACCCTGGAAAGGGAAAAAACCACGGGGCCACACCCAGTTGAAAGAGTTCCACTAGTGTTGTTTGAAGTACACGAGGCTGATTCGTCCTTTAAATTCAGGACGATCAGATTACAATGAGTATCAGTTACAAGGTCAAGCAGAATTTCGACGTCACTTGAATGTCCGGCAGAATTCCGGCGTCACTTGGAAAGAAGTCCGGCGTCACTCGGGCGTCGGGTAGAATTCCGGCGTCGGACAGAATTCCGACATTGCTCCTGTGTCGGGCAGAGCTCTGACGTCCCTCGGGCGCCTGGTGGTGCTTCCGGCGGTGTTCCGGCGGAGTTCCGGCGGTGGTCGAGGAGGAGCTGTTCCCTCCTAGGCTTCTCTTCTCTTCTTCTCTTCTTGGCTTGGGTCCCTTCTTAAGAAAAATGAGGGGCTATTTATAGTTTTTCTGGAGAGGCATAGCCCGTAAATATGTGAGGGATCAGTGGCAAATAGGGAGTGATCCGGATGAACGGCCGATATTGAATCCCTTGATCGTGAACCGTTTATCAAGCATTTGAAGGTCTTAATGATATCAGAATTCTATGATCTTGGGCTCGTTGGATTCGCCTCATCGAGCCGCTCGATTCGACTATAAGCTCGCCAAAATCGGAGACCGTTTGGTAACTCAAATAGCTGTTTGATGCTTCCAACAGCGCTTCGGGTACTTGATTTGGACTCACTTGGGCTCGGATTGAGTTGAATTTGGTGTCGTTGGATTCGTATTTCCGAGACGCTCAGTTCGACTATAAGTTTGCTGAAATCGGAGTTTAAATGGTCTCCGAAATAATTTTTGAAGTTTCCAACTTGAGTTTTTCCTCGAGATTCGTGCCCGATCAAGATTATTTTTCGATGACGTATCACTATTCAATCACAATGGATTAAGAATATTAATTTGTGAATCATCAAATAATCATTCTAGTATATAAAATTTCTAAATAATTAAAGGCTAAATTTTTAAAAGGATCCTAATTGATGTTTAAATTATAAGAAAGATCATCTAAAAATTAAAATTTTAAAAGAATAAAAAACGTGATAAAAAATTACGTTTTTTAATTGCGTTTTTGTAAAACGTAATTCATAATTGTCGTTTTACATGCAAAATATTTTTTTTTGTTTGAGAGCTGAAGAGAGAGAACGTGAGAGAGAAAAATAAAATGAGAGAGAGAGAGAGAACGGTAGGGAGAAATAAAGGAGGAGAGAGAGAGGAGCGAGATATTATAAAATTTTTATAAATATTTAAATTTTAATATTATTTATGATTAATTAATTAAATTTAAATTATATATATATTAAAATAATATTTAAATTTATATATTATATAATATTAATAAATATATCAATTTTAAATATTATATATTTAGTTGAAGATTAATAAATTATATTTTTAATATTCTTAATTTAATTTAAGTTTGCAAAAAAATATAGTTAATTTTAATTTGCACAAAATATAAAATATACTAATTTTTATTTGCACAAAATATATTTTTTTATTTTATATTTCAAGAAAATTTACATTTTGTGCAAATTAATCATCAACTATAATATAATTTAGTAAATATAAATTTTAATTAACTTACATATAAATATAACTTATAATTAATTTACTAATCATGATTATAATATTTAAATTTAATAATAAAAATTGATATATTTAATAATATTTTATAATATATAATTTTTAATATTATTTTAGCATAAGTATTTAAGTTAAATAATACTTTTGTAACCCATTTTAATATTATTTAAAAGTTTATGAATTAATTAATATATTAAATATATATAAATTAAAGTACATAAACCTTAAATATTATAATTATGATTAATAAATTAATTTTAAATTATATTTAAATTTAAGTTAATTAATATTTATTAATACTATATAATATATAAATTTTAATATTAATTTAATATAAATATAATTTAAAATTAATTAACTCATCATAAATAATATTAAAATTTAAATATTTATAAAATTTTTATAATTCCTCTCTCCGGTCTCTCTCTCACCTTTTATTTCTGTCCACCGTTCTCTCTCTCCCCTTTATTTCTCTTACCCGTTCTCTCTCTTCCGCTCTCTAACAAAAAAAAAATACTTTGAATGTAAAACGCAATAATGAATTACGTTTTTTTTTGTTCTTAATTCAAAATTGAGTTTTATATGAAAACACAATTTATGATCGTTTTTTATTCTTTTTAACTTTTAATTTTTAGATAATTTTTTTTCTAATTTAAACATTAATCATTATCTTTTAAAAATTTGCCCTTTTAATGTAAATTCAATTTCTACAACTATATCATGACATATTTTAGAAGAATACATTCCCACGTAACTATTTTTCCTTAATTAGGTATACCAACCAAATTTGCCTAGTAACGTATCCGGGCGGAGCATCTTCCGGATCGGAGGGAACTCGTCTAAGCTTACTGCAGAGGACCAGGACCCATGGAATTCTCCGCCCCCGCAGTAGCCGCCGACGATGAAGTTGAGTTCGAGTTTCCCCCACTCTTCCGGGCATACCGCAGCGGCCGCGTCGAGCGCTTCAGTGGCACGGACAAGGTCCCTCCATCACTGGACCCAGCCACCGGCGTTGACTCCAAGGACGCCATAATCGATCCCTCGACCGGCGTCTTCGCTCGCCTTTACCGCCCACCCGCCACCGCTGACGGCAAAAAGCTCCCCATCCTCTTTTATATTCACGGCGGCGGCTTCTGCATCGAGTCCTGCGCCACGCCCCTCTACCACCGCCACCTCAACGCCCTCTCTTCCCTAACTCCGCTCCTTGCTGTCTCCATTGACTACCGCCTCGCTCCCGAACACCGTCTCCCCGCCGCTTACGACGACTCATTGACCGCCCTCCGCTGGGTCTTTTCCCATGCTGATCCGTGGCTAGCTCAGCACGGCGATTTCAGTCGGGTCTTCGTAGCTGGCGACAGCGCCGGAGCAAACATTGCCCACCATGTCGCGCTTCGGGCAGCGGCGGAGGGGTTGGCCATCAAGGGACTAGCTTTGATCCACCCCTTCTTCTGGGGATCCGTTCCGGTGGGCTCGGAACCCACTGAACCTGATTTCCGTGCACCCCATGACCGCTTCTGGAAGTATATTTTCCCGGAGACGGAAGGGATGGATGACCATAGGAGGAACCCGGTGGCCGACGGTGCGCCGAGCCTTGCAGATCTGAAGTGTGAGCAAGTTCTAGTCACAGTCGCCGAGAAGGACTTATTGAGGGACAGAGGAACGCTTTACTACGAGAAACTTAATGAGAGCGGTTGGAATGGCGAGGCCGAGTTGTTCGTGTCCCAGGAGGTTGGCCACGTTTTCCACCTCTTTCATCCAGAGACCGAGCTGGGAAAGGCCAAGATTAATCTGTTGGTTGATTTCTTCCGAAAATAGAAGCTCTGATTTTCTACTTCCAGTGCCTTGAAATAAGATTAGTCCTTCAAATGGATATGATATTTGTATTTCTTAAGCTAAGACTATAGATCAATAAGCATTTTGGCTTGCAATCTGTTAAGTAATTTGACTAAGTTCTGCTTATGTTGCTATATATTTAAGTTGCTCGGTTACCTTTCAGCTTTTCCTCAATACATTGCATAGCACAAATAGAGTTCAATCATATATATTAATGTTGCTCTGATTACATATTCACATGCATGAAAATCTCCTCCATGAGATGCGAGCAGGGTCACTAACAAATCAAAGAAAACACACTGAAGAAACACTTAATGGATATACATAGATACTGAAGCTGCTCTGTATAGAGATCTATTTCTTGTTAAGAAACGATACCAAGCGCTCCATGAACTCCACCGCCTTCTCACCCCCGGGATTGAGCAAGAAGAAGACGTGGTCCTCCCCTTCGGCCTCCCAGAATTCGGCTTCTCCCTCCCACCCACTCTGTTTCAGCTTTTCAAAGTAAAGCCTCCCTCTCTCCCTCAGTAGATCCCTCCCGGCAACACTTACCAGCACCCTGCGACATCCGAGCGCCGCCAGGCTCCGCCCGCCTTCCGCCGTCGGATTCACCCTAGGATCGTCGAGTCCACTTGTCCCCGGACACACGAATGGCCAGAGAGCATCAGCATCCTTGCTCTTAAGCATCACCCCCTCCTTCTCCTCCTTCTCTGATCCGATCCTCTCCTTCCCCCAGAAATAGGGATGCATCAGAACCAAACCCTCAACAGGTGAGTTGTTCTGCCCGAATCTAACCGCCATATTATGGGCTATGTTTGCCCCAGTACTGTCACCGGCAAGGAAGATCTTGCCGAGATCTGCTGCTTCAGTCAGCCACGGCTCCGGCTTGCCTGATCCGCCGCTTATCCATTGGAGCGCCTCCCAACAATCATCATAGGCGACGGGGAGAGGATTCTCCGGGGCGAGTCTGAAGTCGACGGAGACGGCGATGACTTGAGCCCTGCAGACGAGTGAGTTGAGGTAGTTATGGTAGATGGAGGAGAAGGCGCTGCCTATGCAGAAGCCGCCTCCGTGGAAGAAAACGAAGACCGGGAACTTCCGGCCGTTAGCAGTGGCCGTGGAAAGAGTGGGGAGGTAGAGACGGGCGGAGAGGAGTGTGAAGGGATTGATGTGGAGGTCCTTGGAGAGGACGGCGGTGGGGGGATCGAGTGAGGCGGGGACGAAATCGGTGGGCTGTAGACGCTCAACGCGGCCGCTACGGTAGGTGCGGATGGTGGGGAGGATCTCGACAACGATCTCATCGCCAGCGTTGGTGTCCATAGCCGACTTTGGAGGAATGGAGGTGTAAGGGGCCCAAAATGATTAATTAAATCTAGCAGTAGAAGCGTGATTGGGCATAAATTTAAAACAGAGCAAAGTAGTGTTCGGCACATTCTAAGAATGCGCCAGACCACTTATTATTCGAAAATTCATGTAATGCGTTTAAATTTTTGGTGCCTCTTTTTCCGGAATTTTTTGTCGGACGTGAGAACCAGATCCGTGAATTGCGAGAGGAAAGCTGGCGTGCGAAAAAAATACTGCGATGGAGGGGCTTGTTTTGGAAAAATTATTCTGTCCGGACAGCGGTATCGTTTGGTATTTAGCTGTACTGCTGTTAGTACCGAACAGTACTGCCCTCGGTATCGAGCTCAGTAATGATGTGGCGTTTTTTTATTGGTCTCTGGACACGTTCGGTAACCGTACGCAATAATCTCTTCTTGTTTTGAAGGAAATCAGCAATCGTTTGGGCTTATAAATAGCCTTGAAATTTCAAGAGAAGCATCACTCAAAGTTTGAAGACATAGGTGTCTCCGTTGTAGGAGAGATTATTACGTACGGTCACCAAACGTGTCCAGAGACCAATAAAAAAGCACCACATCATTACTGAGCTCGATACCGAGCGCGGTACTACTCGGTACCGACAGCAGTACCGCTCGGTACCGAGCGGTACCGCTGTCCGGACAGAATAATTTTTCCCGTTGTAGAAGATTAGTAAGTTTAGCTTTTTTTTCGTTCAAAGCTTTAAATATTCTATTGTTAGATTTTAGTAGAAAATTATATTTATGTGAATTTTATAGAATATTTTAATTTCAATGCCTCTTAATCTAATGTTGAATGTGGTTATTTTTGGTAGTTCATTTTTTTTTACTTTTTTTTTTGTATTGATGTGGTTATTATTGTTGGATGCGGTTGTTATTGTTGGATGAGAATATTGAAGTAATCTTAAATTTTTGTTTAGAAATATAGATTTAGAAAATTTATATGTGATATATATATTTTCCTAGATTGAAAATTTTGTATTTTTTTGACATAGTATTTAAAAAGTTAAAAATATTAAGCGAGGTTACGTAAGAGTAATTTTTTTGTTTTATATATATATATATATATATATATATATTATATTTGAAAGAGTAATTATTTTAAATAAATAAGGAGATAATTCAACCATTAAAATAATATGTAAAAGATATATATGATTAGAGTATATATTAGGAACAATTAATTTGTCTTTTTTTTCTTGTTATAAATTTTGGAAGAAGCTTAGTATGTTGATTGCAATCTTGATTTAGATTTAAAATTTTTTTTAATAGAAAATGTTCTCTTTCTTACCATATAACAAAAAGAAATGAAAGAAAAATGTAGAGATCTAAATTTTTTAAGACCAAAGCTTTATGTTTTTTGTTTATATTTTTGGATAAAACTCTCTCTATCAGTGTGGGTTGGAATGTTGGATGTAAGCATGTGGATGAGTAGATTTGGATCTAGATCCTGGTTCCTTTCTATAATATTAACAATTTAATTATTGTAATAATAAATTTTAAAATAAATTTAAATTTATATATTACTTTAGTATTATAATTTAGTTAAGTAAAATTTTAGAATTTAGATATGATGATTTTCAAATTAAAATTATATTCTAATATCAATTTCAAAGCTTTTATAAGATACTTAAACAATAATTATTTTATAAAGATATTGATAATTGTAATAAATTAAAATTTTAAAAAAATATGCAAATTATATTATCAAATTGTTATAATTAAAATTTTTCGGCAAGTAGAAATAGATACAGAGAACTTATAATGTTTAAATTATAATAACTTTTTTATAATGTAATAGTAATCTTTAAAATAAAATATGATTTAATTATTACTTTAATCTATTAATTTACTTTAGTCAAAATTCAGACTTCAGTCATTTTTATATTCAAATAATAGTTATATCAAAATGTTGATTTCAAAAATTTTGTTATATAATTGAACATTAATTCTTCTTTAAATATTATAATAATGATTATTTAAAATATGTTTAATATATGTGTATTACTTTATAAAATTGTTATCATAAAAAATTTTAATTTAGTTATGTAATAATTTTTATATAATAATATTTTTGAAAATTAAATTTAATAATTATTAATTACTTAAATATAATAATTTAGTTATGTCATATTTTAGAAATTATATATAATGATATTAAAATAATAATTAATATAATATACTTTCAAATAAAATTTTTTTAATAAGATAATTTAACAATAATTATTTATTAAATACAAAGAAATTTTAATTTATTCAAATATATGTAATATTTTTATATTATATTATCAAATTGTTATGATAATAAATAATATTTATATTATAATATTTATTACAAATTGTTAATACGATTTTATTTAATAATATTAATGTTAATTTAATGTAATTTAATATAGTAATATTCTTTAAAATTAAATTTAATAATTATATATATTAAAAAAAATTTGTATTAATGTTCACTTTAATTTAATGTAATAATATTCTTGAAAATAAAATTTAATTTAATTATTACTTAAATCTAATAAGTTAGTTATGTCATTGATATTCTAATAATAATTCTTTTTTAATTTCAATTTTACAAATTTTATAAGATAATTAAACATTAATTATTCATTAAATGAAATAATAGTAAGATTTTATTTAAATTTATGTAATATTTGTATATGATATTCTCAAGTTGTTATAATTATAAATTTTATTTATATTATAATATTTATTATAATATGTTAAGATTATTTTTTTTGTAAAATTAATTAATACTAAATTTTATACATTAGCATTTTAATATTGAACTTTGAAAGGGTTTAGAAATAAAATTTATTTCTAACCCTGGAAAACTTGTACACATACAGAGATCTTATAATGTTGAAAGAATAAGAATATATTAATAATCTAATAATAATCTATAAAATAAATTATTATTTAATTATTAATACAATCTAATAATATAGTTAACTCATACAATATAATTTATATATAATGATATTCAAATAATAATTATATTATAATTTCAAATCTAATGTTGTGCATGTTAAGTAAGCTGTTGTGGAGGATATATCGTACTTCAATCACATGATGAACCACATAAAAACTACTAAGTAAGAAGCATATGACTGGTTAATATAATGTGATGTGAGTAAGTGGTCGTTGTTTGACAATGGATGTCGGTATAGCATTATGACAACCAACGCCTCCGAATATTTTAATAGGTATAGAATTATGACATGCTCGTGGCCAACCAATACAGGGTTTGGTTATGGCCATCTACTATAACCTCGTCTCATTATTCATGAAGCAGTCCACTGAAGATGATAAATAATTAGAGGTGGGTGAGTCTAAATTTATTCCCCGTACAATGATTATATTACAATGAGCCGAGCGCGAAGCACGTAAATGCCCTGAACCAGTTACGATAAATAGAAAAGAATTTAAAGTTGTGGATACATCATGTTGACCACATAAAATTGAGGTACTAACATCAGATACTTGCACTTACACATATATGAAACCATAATTATATCATATGCCATGTGTTCATGTGATGGTGTTTGTCAGATTTAGGTGATGGAATCATAATGCCTTTGTATCAAAATACTGCACAATAAACTCATATAGGGCAACGTACTCTGAATTATTCTATATTGTTCCCCCCAAGGAAGTTTAGCCCACCTTCAGCGAACAACATGGAATCATTCTGTTGATTACATCATCATTCAGGAGGCATGTAGGTAGACCCAGATCAAATAGATTTTGTAATACAATGGATGAGGTACCTTCAAACTCAAACAGGACTTATGAAAATTGTAAAAAAAGGTCACAATAGGGCTATATGTCCATATAATCTGGCATCTTCCAGGTAATAAATATAATAGTAAATTTATGAAAGCCAATATTACATGCATATTTATGATTTAGTTATACAGCCAACTTAAATTAAATAAAATTATGTATAGATATGGCCTACAGATCTAGGTGTGCTCGTTCAAGCCGACGCACCACTCATCACACTGCAACATAAAGGACACCTGTATAGAATAACATATCATAGCTTGGAGCATCACACAGGGCTCATGATGCAGATCATGTATTTAAATAATTATGTAATTTTTTTAATACAACTATCTATATTTACAATGTAATGATTTAAAATTTTAATCAGCATGCATACCCTTTGGTTGCTTCAACTCATCTACGCATGGCTCGAGAATGGCCAGTTGAATGCCCCCGTATGATATACATGTTGACCAACCTTGGCTTACATAACCTCTGGCATTTATAATTCATTAGGTTGGATCATAATCTTATCATAGCATTGGTTGAGAGATGATGCCTTTTGACAAACACCTTTCATTTCATGATTGGCGAGATGACCATAACATTATAGGATGTACAGGTGTTGTTTGGTCTTCAGGTTGATGGATCCGTAATTATGGGGCCCAACGTTATTGGTGCAAGATACATTATACCACACACTAGGTGATGAGGATGACATAGTGACCTTTAGGATTGGTTCATCACAGGTTGAGTCTATGCTCCCACTTCGTTGGCTCCATTGGATATTTTATAGAGACTCATACGATGACTTGGCCCCCGAGCATTTCCTTCAACATTTACGGGCATACATCCTATTCATGATTGGTTTCTTCCTAATATCAGATATGTCACAGAGTCGTGTATCATTGCAGTGGTTGCCTTTGCTTGCGGATGTGGACACTTTTAGTAGGATGTTCATAGGTGGTGCGGTTCTCACACATCTTTACAGAGAGTTGTACTACACTAAAAGACCAACAAGGATATATAACGCCGGATGTGTTGCACTGTTACAGGTGTGGTTCTAGGAAAGGTTGCATATTGGAAGGCTAACACTACGAGTCCCCCATATTTTTGACTTGGCTGGACGACCATTGGGTTGCATGTGAGTGTGTTATTGTCCTTTAACATTTCAATTCAAAGTATACGTAAACAAATACTAATTTAATGATTGAATAGATGGGCTGAAGATCAGATACGTGAGCTTCTATCTAGAAATACATTGACATATCGGGATAATTTTAATGGTCTAGGGATGAGTCAAGTTTGACAAAATTAGATTAATAAAAAAAATCTATAAAGATGTGAAACTATGTTGATTATTTTTTTCTCTTAAAATGTTAGGTTTCCATGACTCCACATATACAATAAGTTTTGGATACTCTACCAATATAATGTCAAGATGGGAGGGAGATTTGGATGGCAAGAGTACCGCTTATCAGTTAGAAGCGTGCGGAGTGGCACCTACCAGACCATGTCATGAGATAGTTTGGAGGAGCACAGTCCACTGATATTAAATATATGGATCAAAGTATTAGGCAGATTGATGGGTGTGTTAGAGCATATTTGGATTGAACCGTACAGTATCATGACTACTTACAGTTATGGGAGGAGAGGAGGGCATATGTGGTTCCCATTACATCACTATAAGGTACTGGTAATTGGGAATTAGATGTTTACCTCCGGTGGTATAGATCTTGGGCTTCAATCTTTCTTTTACAGCCACAAATAAAGCCTCGAAGACTTTCTTCCCTCGATCACCAAACGAAAGATTAGTGATATGTGTGATGAATTATCATATGTATTTTTATGGATAGTGGAACTAATTTATTAAATTTATTACTAATGAAGCACTCATTACTCTGTAGGTTGACTACTATATACGGACTACTGCGATAGTGGAGCCACTTATTAGGGGGGAAGGACAAAATGATAGTTCGTTGTAGTTGGCAGTTGACCAAGTCGCTGAACTATCTGCCAGAGTTTTGTGGTCAATTTATATTGACTACACCACTTTTGATATAGTGATTGAGGAGCCAACACAGAGCAGGGAACGTGGAGCTAGTTCTTACAGACCCCAGGATCCTAGACGATCGACTTCAGATGCTCCATCCTGGTCGATGGGCAGCAGGCACCATCAGATTATTGAGAGTGATCCGCCTCACGCCGTCCACCGGTAATGACATCACTGGCGTCAGACCTTCCACTCGACATTGGAGCCCATATGGTGGTTAGTCTAGTGAACCAGTAGATGTATATTACGACGCATAGTCCCAACAGCCCACCACATATTCATTATTTCTCATGGCTATACCGGAGTGGATGTCATCGGTTGGCTTACATTCTTCCCCCATGAAGCAGAACATAATGTTAATAAGGGGATATCCATCACAATAAGTTACACAAGTATCACAGCTGCCTACTGAAGTTCACCAGCTAGATGAGCCACAACTTCAAAGGAGAAGACGAAAGGCCCCAGTTAGATATACGTCAGGGAGTGGGGCACTACCCCGGCATCGTTAGATATAGGTTGGTGTCGTAATTTTTTATGATGTTTATGTCAGTATATAGATGAGTGAAGTTGTATTTCATATTATGACCTTTAGTTATTAATAAACTTTACATTAATGTTCCTACAAAATTATAAAATCATAATAAATAATTACTTCTAACTTAACTATATTACTGTATAGGTTTTCTACAACCTAAGATCCACCATGTAATATATAGTGGACACAAAAGAATAATTACTTATTTTTTTTATAAGTTATCTAGCTTATCTTACTATCATTAAACACCATTCATTTTTTAATTTTTATGCTACATAAGGAGGCGCTGGATAAGGAAGATCAACTCCTTCAGAGCTTCTGAAAATCAACCACTCCATCTGTATTACTCAATAATGTAGTTCTCCGTTATGGACAAGATCAGGAGCATTCCGATAAAGCAACTAATTGAACAGGAAAGTTGCCGCTTGTATGAAAGTTTGGCTTTTCATACAGATGAGATCCTCGAAGCTAAGGTAACATCAAATGAACTATTTCGATGTGTTATGCATAATTGGGAGGAAGATGATGATTGCTTATTGTGGCACAAAAATGATGAAGTTCAAAAAATAAAGCAATATCGAGATGGAGGTGAACTGCGAGATGTGGGTTGAAAATATCTACTACAAAGATTTAACAATCATGACGGGCACCTTGTATCATTAGATTTTCTGAAGGCTTGAATTTGTGAACTTGATCGTGAAAAAGAAGGTATAGTTGAACCGAGGATTGGAAGGTATATGCTTGACATAGATCATTGTATTATATACTGTTATTGGTGTCATACATATGATCAATGGTTTTTAGATTACTATAAATTACTTATACACAGTTTTGAACATGAAAAGGAAAAAGATTTTCTAAATGGATAAGATTGGCACTAGTTTTAAAAAGAGTTTGAGTTCCACTTCAAATGTTGTCCTACACAAACACAACTCTAAGCTCATGTACGATATCTACTTACGAATATATAACATACTGTGGATGTGCTCTTCTACTTTTTTGAGATCTACATAGAGTTAGCTATATATTGCTAAGTAGGGTTATGCTACTGGTTATTAAGTTAGTTTGTAATTTTTTTAACGTTAATTTGTATTGCCTACTCAACCAGCATGTTTATTAATTAATATTATTTCTTCATGTTCATAAGTTCTTTCTAATTACGCAACAAAATCAAGAATTACCATATTTCGATTTATGTATTTCTCAATTTTTTTTACAGTCAATATTGATTGAAGTTCATATTCAGCTTATAATGTTATCATCATCAAGGCTCTCAACATCAAGGAATTTCCTTCATATAATCTCTAAGAAGAAGTTGATCTTGGATGGTACTATTCGATTGACAGAATGTTTATCGTACCCCACTGATGATATCTTAGAGGAGAAATCGAGATCGAATGAAATTTTTTAATATTGTATACATGAATGGGCATGGTTTGAAGATAACAGTTTATGGGATACATAAGACGAAGTAATCAAATTTTGCTATCCCATGTATATAGATGGAATAGTCTTAAGGGATATGTGTTGAAAATTTATACAGCAAAAGTTCAGGGATTAAGATGGCCATTTTGCTCCTATGAGTATTCTTAAGGTCAGAATTGGTGAAATCGGACGTAAAGAAGATGGTTCTGTTAAGGTCAATGTTGAAAATCTAAAACTGATATAGATTACTGTATTCTTTATACTAAATGACATACTCTATCAGATGCATTTCTATCTGAATCATACCATAAGTTAAATATTGTCACTAGTCAAAAGAAAGAGTTTTTAAATATAAAGAATTGACAATACATCCAAAAGAAGTTTACAGAGAAATTCACATGCTGTCCAATTTTAAGTCAACTTCAACCGCATATGCGCATAGTAATAGCCAATATGTAATGACAATATTTTTAGCTTTATTGCCATGCTAATAATATGTCTTTCGTATTGTATTTTTATTCAACAATTTTTATCATGATTTAATGCTTATTTATATTCGCAATTTCTCAGCCATATCCTATTTGATTTCATCAAGCAATTATCACAACCTTTAATGTTCAGAAATTTTTTTCACGTATTATAATTATCTATATGATACAGTTAAAATGAAATAATGCTTTATTATTTACATCATATCGTTTCATAATTTTAAACTAATTATTTATATATAAAATTATTTGAAACTATTTTATATTAAACTACTATTCTGATAATTACTCCTCTTACATTTTATAGCAAATATATCTTTAATCTGATAAATTATAATTAAAACATATATATGTAGTAGAAGATAATTTATACTAAATTAAAAATATTTTGCACATAACAAATATAAATAAATTTTGAAAATATACAATCATAAATTTTAATAATCATTTGTGCCATCATTTGTACCCTAAATATGATTTTAGCAATCATTTGTATAATCATTCGAACGAGGCGGACGCATGAAGGAGGAGGGATAGAGTGGCGCATTCTTAGAATGTGTCAAACGTTCCGGCGCATTCTAAGAATACGCCAAGTGGTCTGGAATGCGCAAATCTGTCCAGCGCATTCTAAGAATGTGCCGAACCTTTTGACTACTTTGCTCTTTTTTAAATTTAAACCCCATCATTCTCCTACGGCCAAATTTAATTAATCCAGTGCTTCTTCTTAAAATTTGTCCGGTGTAAGGAGCGAACGATGAGGAGGAAGGTCACAGGCCTCATCCAGATTGGTTGGTGGCGTGTTCGTTGAAATATAAATTGTGTTCGTGGTGGGGTCCAGGTAGAGTATTGTTGATAGTTGCATTTATGTGGCACTGTTGGAAGAGGTGAACATCCAGTCGTATCATACAAGAAAGAATGATATTTTTTCGGGGGACATTTACGCTTATTAAGATAAATTAATACACATATCACATATAAAAAATTTGAATTTAAGACCTCTTGATTGGTAGCTAAAGCTCTTAATCAACAGATCAAGATGAGCTGCATAAAGAATGATATTTGGCAAGATACACTCCACATAACATAGTTGAATGCAGCTCGCCTTGATCTATTAGTTAGGAGCTTTAGTTATCAATTAAAAGGTTTTGAGTTTGAATCTTACGTATGTGATATATGTATCAGTTTGTTTTAATCGAACTAAATGCCGCAAAAAAATAGTTGAGACAACACATCCCACATTGACCTATTGTGCCAGTTTTGACTATCAATTAAGAAGTCTTGTGTTTTTGTTTTGCGTATATGATATGTGTCTGAGTTTGTCTTAATTGGCCTAAATGTCCCCAAAAAGATAGCTGACATAGAATTGGTTAGATTTAGGGGTGTCAGCAAGTCTGTTTGTAGGTTGGTTTGGACTTGATTTCAGAAATTGTGAGCCAAGTTTGATGCATTAACGAATAAGTTTAAGGCAGTCAGTTATGATACGTCACCAAAAATCATCTTGGTCGGGCGCAAATCATGATGCATATCTATATTGGAAATATCAAAAATTAAATTCAGTATCATATAAACTTTGATTTTAGTAAACTTATAGTCAACCCGATCATCTCAAATAGATGAACCCAATAACACCAAATTCAGTCCAATTCGAGCCCAAATGAGCCCAAATAAAGGGATCAAAGAACTATTGGAAGCTTCAAATCCTTAATTGGATGACCAAATGATTTTCGAATATAGCATGTTTATAGTCAAATCAAGTGGCTTAACAAGAGATGAATCCAACTAGTCTAAGATCACTCAATGCTGACTTCTCTAGGGCATTTAAATGCTTGATAAATGCTCCATGATCAAGGGGATCATTATGAGCTGTCCAATGGAGCACTCCTAACATGCCCTTGATCTTCTCCATATTTGCTAGGTATGCCACTCTCAAAAAACTATAAATAAGCCCCTCATTCTTCATATAAGGGAGGATAAGGAGAGAGGAAGAAGAGAAAAGCTCTGAGGCCTAAGGAATCTTGGAGCTCCACCCTGGCATCACCATCGATGAATATGTCCCACTAGGCCGCCGCATATGAATCTCCTCTGGACCATCACCTTTGAACTTCCATCTGACAACCATTGACAAGCCTTCCCCTATCCATTGTCGTCTGTCGACTATGGTCCCTCTAACCACTGTAGTCCGACTACGGTCCTTCCAACCTCCATCGCCCGCCGACTAAAGTGTCTCCAGCCACCATCGCTAGACTACGACCCTTTCGACCTTCGTTGCATGCTGACTAAGGTCTCTATGACCACCTTCGTTGGACTACATTCCTTTTGACCTCTGTTGCCCACCAACTATGACCTCTCTACGACCACCGTCGTCCGACTATGATCCTTCCATCCTCTATCACCCGACTATGATCCTTCCATCCTCTGTCACCCGCCTACTATAGTCCCTCCGACCACCGTCGCCCTACTACGATCCTTCCAACCTTCGTCACCTGCCAACTACGATCCTTCTAACCATCATCATCCGACAACAACCTTACCAACCAAACAAGCATGATAATACTCTCTTGAGAGCAGTTATCATATCATTCTCCAACTATATAATGTGCTTTATACAAAATGTATTTGTTATAGTAAGCCAACGTCGTCCTTCAAGGAAGGACATTATTTGTTATTAACCAACACCACCAGTGAAATCATTTTGATTGGGCATGACCCTGTGATTTTTCCCCTTTTTAGAAGTTTCCACTTAAAAACTGGTCTCTTATAGACGCTGCACGCTTCTCTCTTATTTCTTTGTGTGCTGGATTTTTGTATAAGATTAAGACGCTAAACTTTATATTTCTCTACTACTGCGAATATTCTAAGAGACAACAATATTAATATTTAGAATGCTAAGTATAAAATGATAAAAAAATATTTAGAAATTATCTTATTTTTTATACTAAGTAAATATTTAATATAACTATTTTAATTTTTAATTTTTAATATATTATTAAAAATTTATTTGAATTATAATCATTTTCTATAATAAGCGAGCCAGCTCGTAAGCCAACTTGAATTATGAGAATAAAGCTAGAGCTCCAACTCGAACTTGATTAATTAATCAAACTCAAGCCAGGAGTGACTTGTGTTCGACTAGATTCATTAACATCCCTAGTTAAATTTATCATCTATTAAAAAACATGAAAGATAATAAATATATGTTAAATTAAGAGGTTAAGGTCATTTTTATTAATTTTAAACAAGAATAAATTATGAATGTAAAAGAATAAGCAGATAAGAAAATCAAAATTGGATATAAACCAAAATATTGAAGCTCAATTGTCAAAGAAAAAAAAAATGTCATAGACAACCAGAGCAAAAAACATGAGTGCAACAAAAAATATTAAGATTATATAAACACTTAGCATTTGCCTTACTAATTAACTCAAAATACCCTATATTACTAAACTAAAATAGTATATCATAATTAAAATTTAAAAGACCAAAACATAGATCAATAATACGCTAATCATTAGAAATAATGACCGAATTAACACTGCTAAATGCTAATTTACAATTAATCATAAAAACTCACCTTCCTGAGCCTAACACTTCAACAATATATATATATATATATATATATATCTATACTAATATTAAAGTGTGGCTTGTGAATCTCCCAATACATAATCGTGATCGTTCGTTTCCCCATACATAATCGTGAGCGTTAACAAAATATTCGTATACCTTCTTCTTCCTACCGAGAGTTCTTCATCTGCTCGCAAATCATTCGCCTTCTTCCTATCAACGCATCCGTCCACGAAATGGCGTTATCCCGTTGTATAAACTCTCATTTGCTCGCGGAAAATTTCCTATATATGCGACTGCTTTGCTCGCCGGATATCAACAATCCAAGGTGAGTTTCTTTTCATTTTCTATCGTTTCTCTTAAGCTTATTCCCACTTCTTTTTACTTGCCTCTGCCGCTCACCTAAGCCCCCTTTCTACGTTATTGCCTCTCTCAAAAAATTAAAATTTTTTCTTCCCTTTAAACGCCTAAATTGCTGCTTAAAATATTTCTAGGTTTTGCAATTTCGTAAGCTACGTATAATTTCTATGTTCGCATTCTCTTGGTTTACGTATGAAATGGCTGAATGAAGCCGAGTGCAATACACATTCGGATTAAATCATCTGCCTCAAACTCATGATGTTTTGGAATATATAACATAATGCAAAACACATTTGTAGCGGATGTCGCAGACATATATAACTTAGGGGCTGTTTGGTAGCAGGATTTCGGCCTAAAATGCAAAATCAAATTTCACGGCAACTGAAATCGACTAAATATAATGATTAATTCACCAAAATACGGCTTACCTGTGTCTGCAACCATTTTGCAACCTGCGATGATCTCACGCCATGGTGACACTGGCAAAGCAAGAAAGAGTGAAGCAACTTTAGAGAATTATGACAAGTGTTTTCATAAGTAGGTGAAACCTATTCAAATATTAAGAGCGAAAAAGAATAAGAAATAAAAAGAATATTCATGAATAAAAAACATACAAAGAATTTTTTACATATTCACTAAACCAATGGCTAGATTTTGTTGCCATAATGAAAGATCACTAAAAATATAATAAATTTTTAAAAACAACATTAATGAAATAGCCTATAAATATAATATATCTTTTGGGGTAGAGGACCCTCACGTAGGGGCTCCCCCTACGCCCATGAAGGTATGCCTAGAAGGAGTTTTTTGAGCTTGTTTTTTTCATACAATTAAAATTATGTTTCAAAACTAAACAAAAAACTTCAGCTAACTGCAATGATGCTTATGGGGGAAAATCAGTTCATTAGAGAGATCTATATACACACACACACATGAAGTATACAAACCCAGTACTAATATTGAGGTCTGGAAGAGAATTATAATTTATACAAAATAATTTTTTCAATATACAGCATATGGTACAATATAATGATGTGATTACTTATTAAGTATCAACTTACCAACACATAAGTATCTTTTTCCGGATCAAACTCATCAGTTCTGATTGATCCCCATGCTCCAAACTGGCGAAGAGGAAGTACCTTGAAACCTGGTAGAGAAGCTTGAGTTCTGTCATTGCCAAAAAAAAAAAAAAAAAGGGTGCCAATCAATATGTACTGTCATATTAAGTACAAGAGAGTGGTCCATTGTATTGCACATCTAACAAAATTTTGGGTACAAATATTCTAATTGCTTTGAAGCTCATTCAAGATTAAGGAAATCATGTACTATTTATTTAGACAATTAGCTTTGTGGTGTTCCTGTGTGGAATTGAAAGTTTCTACTTATAGGTTTGCTTCTCCTACTCAGTTTCCATTGCCCTTTACTGAATAATTAGATCTTCCTCAATGACGTCCCTCTGCATTTTAGGTTAGTCGGTTCTTATTTATTAAAATTATTTGATTTCATAACTAGCTACTTTTTCCATCTATATTCTGGGTAAGTTCTTGATAGGGTGCCTTAGACTTGAGACTATTCATTCATTTTTGTTAGATGTGCATATAGTTGGTGTATATTCTATTGAACTTCTTGATTCTCGTTATAAGATTTTCAATTTAAGTAGATTGCTCTTTGTTTTTTTTTTCCATCGAATCTCCTATGTGTGTGGTTATCCAATGTGTATCTTAAGGTGATCTCCTCACTTCCATGGAACCTCTTATTTCCTTGATTTGGTTTTTTTCCTCTGCTTCAACTACACAATTCAAGCTATTATACCTAAAATTTCTTCGTTTTGTAAATTCATTAAGGTTTTGATGAAGAAGTTTGTAATTATTTATATTTTATATATATTTTAAAAACCTTTAATTCAACAAAAATGCATTGAACATATTTCTTCTGATTATGTAATGATGAGCATTATGATTGTGATGGCAATGTATTGCATTCTTTGATTCATGTAGTTCTTGTTTTCTTCTTTTATGCTTTAGTGGGAATCAATCGTGTTGCTTGTCTGCGTAATTCACATCCAGTTATCCTCAAGGTACGTTTCTCATTTATTTACTCTTGATACTAACATTATATCTTGCTTAAGACATGGCTCACTAAGAAATTAATATATTGTCTTCTTCTTACTTGTAATACCAAATCATATGGCGTTGTTTTTTTCAATATAATCATTAGCAAATTATTTCAATTGTTTAGATCTTGTTAACTCCTGCTATAAGGCTTTTGATATAAGTGCATTAAAAGGTATGATATTGGAGTTTTTTTATTTGGGTTCTTTGTCAACATCTCAACAATCAGTTGATAAATTCAATAATATTTAATCCATTCAACAACCACCATTAAACCAACCTAATACTTTAAACAACTCTAATCATCCCATTTAACATTTCTATGTTTACAGAAAAATATTCCTGCACCTTATAATTATCACTATTACCCTATGTATCTTTGCCTCTTTCCACAGTGTCATAATTATCACCATCTATAGCATCAATGAGTCTAATCATTGTAAATTCCCCTTCATAATGAAAAATAAATCAGATTAATTAGCCAATTAAAAAAAAATTTCAAACTAAGTATAATACATGATTTCTGATACATAATATAATAGTTATCATGTTTCACCATCTACTTGATGCGTCTTTAACGTCAAAACAGCTAACAAACCTATAGAAAACTACATTAATACCACAACAGTGGGCAATTTTGCATTATCTATTCAACAAGATAGTAAGATACATGTGATTTACTATAAGATATCTAGATCGGCTCTGTCTCAAACCACAATGTTCATGTTGTTATTCCTAAAAATCACATGGTAGATAACATTTAATTTATGCTCAACCAAACAAGTTTCCAAATAAATTAAAAATCATGATGGTTCAATTCATTTACTACTCCCATTTACTTTTATGTTCCTTTTTCCGTTCCTTCAAACCAAACATAACCGAATTGGTTATCATAAATAAGTTTGATCAATTTAATTTAGTTTTAACCTTCTTTATTTATTTGGCTAAGATTAATAAGTTAAACTTTTTTTATCATTTTACAACAAAGGCAACTTCCATGCTGGTGCTAATACAGCAAAAAACATTAAAAAGGGCACCTGCAACACTATAAACCTCACAAAGAATTATCAGATTAATACAATCCTTCATCCTATGCAAATCACATTTGAGTTATTGTCACAATGGATTTCCACATAACATGTTCTTCATAATCACATGCATTGTTATAACTAAGATGCACGTGCATTACAGTACACGAGAGAAGCTAAGCAGTTCTCTAAATCATTAAATTGAGAAAGTTTTCATAAAAAGAAAACATTAAAAAGTTCTTAAAAGCATGAAGAAAATATGAAAATTACTAAAAAAAAATTATCACTAACAACAGTCATGAAAATTGAATACCCTCCCATCTTATGCTGTTAATTACCAAAATGAGTATAGTTTCTGCTGTCAATGAATGCTAGAGGATATAGGTAATACTTTCTGCTTAACAATGTCTTGAGCTTTCTTGAATGATTCAGGCAATCAATTCATTCATATTAAATGTTATTGCTATTGCAATGAATTATTTGACTTTTTTTGAACGCCTAGCTTCCTCTCACATCTTATGCTGAAATTTTGGGAGGGTAAAGTATTAATATTTTATATTTGGGCACATTTGGTTGCTTGTTGATGGAAAACAAGTTTTAAATGAGAGATTTTTTCCACTCATTTTGAGTGAATTTAATCCTAACTTTTGAGGCATTTTGAAAAAAAAAAAAAGATTTTAAATTTTTTGAATAAGTAAGCCACTTTAAAAATCAATAAGAAAGTTGTCCCAAACAAAGCCAAACTGTCTCTCACTTGACATGATTGTGATTCATGTTTTCGTTGGTAACAAGGAATTGTTATTGGGTCCTGTTTTCACAGTTATTTCTACGACAGTTCTCTATGAGAGGGGAGTTCTTAGTGTTGGACTCAAGTTCTATGCTTAATGCAGTGTCACAAGACCATTAATGCATTTGTTGACAGTCACACACCGCCTCTCTCTCTCTCTCTCTCTCTCTCTCTCTCTCTCTCTCTCTCTCTATATATATATGCAATGGAAAGAAGGCTCAGTTTCTTGCTTGCAAACTAAATTGCGCTTATTCTCATCATTAATTTCCTTAGATGTTCAATTGTCTGTCTCGATTCTAATTTTTATGTATGCTGGTGCATTCATAAATGAGAATTTGACTCTAAATAGGATAATAAAGTTAAAGGATTTGACACTACGTAGTTGTTGTTATTGCTTCTGTTGCATTCTGACAATTGCTGGCTATGAGAAGGAAAAATTCGAACCGCACTGAATGGGGATTTTTTTTTATATGACAATTGTATAATTACAACTTCGTTTTGGTTATTAAATATAGTTCTTAATGATATGGCAGTTATAAAGATTTGTGTAATAAACATAACATGTACTACTGTGTTGTCAGTGAATGCTACATCATATTGTTAAATCTTTGCATTACAAGTTCTTTAGCTTTCTTAATGGATTCACTCTACAATATCTCACGTTGCTGGTATCTTTCTCTCTCTCTCTCTCTCTCTCTCTCTCTCTCTCTCTCCATGCAACCCCCTCTCTCGCTATCTTGCTCATTAGAATGGCACAATGTTCTTTTTAATCAAGAATGGCCCGAAGCTTTAAGGCTTTGAAGGTGGCAGATTTAACGAGTTCTGGGTGATTTTCTACTTTGTTTATCGATTCTATTTATCGGTTGCTGTCATGGTAGATTTTGGCTGAAACTAACTTTAAAGTTGACTCTAAGTCAATGATTTCTTAATTTATTCAAACTTATTTCACTCTTAGGTTGAAATCTTTGATTTCGAGTTGTGACTGTCTCATTTGAACTCAAAGTTATATCACATATAATCCAAATGGAATATTTTATTAGTCGAGTGTGATAGAAATGTGATGATAAGATGTATGTTTGTGGTAAAATAAAATATCATAAAGTGAAGAATATGCTATTTTGGAGATGACGGGAGTAATATCTTTTGAGATAATGTTATGAGAAATAAAAATAAATGGTGTAGGCATGGAGATGCATCAATAAAGGTGGTACACAAATTTAAGCTTTGTTTGATTGTATTTTTTGTTTGATATGTCACTTGTGAAAACTCTCATGAAGATGGATAAACTGCTTATGCTAGCTGTCCTGTACATGTGTTGTATGGTGCTTGTATTTACACATTTTCTGTACATTCAAAATTTTGATATATCAATATTTGAAAAGCAGAGTAGGTCAAAATTGTCTTCTAATCTTTAATGTGAAAATTAGTAGACTGAGGGTAATATTAGCTAGAAGTTGTGTAGAAAAACTTGTGTAAAATAGACTGAAGTCTTCATTTAGCACATAAAAGGCATGGATGGAGTCATTAATCTGAATTGATGATGGTGATGATCTATTGACTTTTTGTTATTTCAACTTGGCACCACCTCTCACAACATTTTCGAGCTATAATTCTCTTTGTTTTTTTTTCTAAATTGTTTCATTCTTGTTAATTTTATTTTATATTTTATTACAATTTTTTTGCTACAACAGTCAAATTTCTAGGTTTGAGATAGCCAATGCAAAGACAGCCACTAATCAGGGTTTTCCGGCCTCAATTGAGCTTAGGATAAGTTTCTTAGTTTATAGTTTCCTTATTATTGTCAACATAAATTATGATGAGGAAGGTTTCTGCTTAATCTTGATTTATTATGTGCAGAATTGAGTCATATTGCTCCTTTTATATCTCTTCGTCTTTTTTTTCTTCCATTCTTAATGATATTTATAAAACCTTTAGCTATTTTCTGCATATTGCATTCTCAATTCTCCAGCTATGTTTGATCCATTTTATCCCTATAAAGCAATTGTCATACAATTATTCTACTCTGGCCAGGAGCATTATTGTGTTTGTCAATTAACAACGTACAATATTTTATAAGGTACTTTTAAGGGTGAAACTGAGCACAATTTCTAAGGTTCGCTTATTAGAAAATATTAAGCTGCATCAGATCTCAATGAACCACTTTTGCATTGATGCGAAAGTGCTGCTGTACTGTACTTATTTTCTTTATTTAGATCTCTGGAAGGTTGGAGTAGCTCCAGTGGCAGATAAGATTAGAGAGAGTCGCCTAAGAAGACTTGATTAGAAAATATTAGAAATGACCTTTCTTTATTAGATTTAAATGAGAATTTGACTCTTAACACGGTCCAATGGAGAAAAATGATTCATATAGCCGACCCCACATAGTGGGATAAAAGCTTGATGTTGTTATTGTTGTTGTTTTATATCTCTGTAATGGAGAGTATTTAAACAATTTGACACTTCGGCGCTTGACTTTTTATCTGTTACATTGTCATATTTAAAATATAGGATTTGATTAATAAATACAGTACGCTTGGTTGAGTTGTATAGCCTTGACTTCCATTGTGGAGGTCTTAGGTTTGATTCTTTGAGAAGGGCTATTGCTCAGAAATTTGTAAGTTACTTGACCTTCTATATTAAACTTGGGCACTAACAACACCTTTCTTTCCATGATATCGGGTATTTACTTTGTGCCTGGTAAGTCATCATTGTTGGCGATGATAAGTACATTCAATCCTCTTTTGCTTACCTAGATTTGAATAATGTATTCAGTAGCTAACTCAACTTCTTGGCTCTTGAAAGTTTAATTCCATTCATGCTATGATTGGTTAGCTCTTTAACTCTGCCATTGTGAGAGATCTGTAAATTTTTGAATGGCAAGTCTTAGCAAATCAATCTTGTTCTCAAATGTCTGTTGCTCGTTGGCTTTGTCCCTGACTGGAATCCCAGTTGTGGTCTGCATTCCTGCTATCTGGCAATCCTCCTTGCCCTGGAATTGCGGCAGCTGCACGTCGATAAAATATGAAGCTTACTAAGAGGTGGTGCATTGAACTGCCAAAACATTCTAAACGCAAGTCCAGACTTAAGATTTATAACTTGATTTCTTCAAGTGCACAAAGAACTTTTCAGAAGACATTCAAGCATATCTATCTTTTAAAGGTTGTTTGGAAATTGGGAAGTTAATTTGGGAAATTTATAATGCTCACATTACATTCGTAGCTATTAATAATTTCAATTAATTAATTTTAATTATTGAAGTATTAATTAATATTAGTTATTTGAATTAATTTAATCAGATGATTGATATTTGAAGGGGCTGTATGGCAACAAGTTGGATTTAACTTTTAATGAGATTTAATAATTCATGTTAAGTCTAGATTTAGTAAATTCTGAGGGAAAATTTAATTATAAATTAAGTCAAATTTGATAATTACTTTAGGCACTAATTATAATATTAAAATTGTTCAGATGTATGAGCTAATACTTTGGCCAGTTTTTTTAGATGTACTCATAAGGGAATGAATATGTTTGAGGTCTAAATATATAGAGACATGGATTGTCATAGAGTTGAAAAAAAATAAGCCATGTAAAAATATTTTGGAGGTACAACAAAGTGTCAGGCAATGCTGCTATGAGCAACTCTACCACCAAAATATCTAATATTATATTGACCTTGGCATAATAACGTGGAATATGTTGGAGCCAATAGGATATCTAGGGCTTTCAAAGGCTTGCAAAAACTTGAAGCTCTACTATGAGATCAAACGCATGATTAGATGAGATGAGATGATCAAGAAAAAGAGATTATCATATAATTGGTCATCAAAGCCTATTTTTTACTATGTGCAGTCCTCTTTTCCCTGGCTATTCCTCTATATTTGCTTGCTGCCCCACTTTGATTCCTATTTTGGTTGCCGATTCGCTTCACTACTTTTGTTAAAATTGTTCAGATTATGTTACGTGACTTTTATCCTATTTTTCTTCTCAAATATTTTGACTTCGACTATTTGATTCCTCCAAAAATGATTTTAAATGCAGTTTCTTTGGATAAGTAAACTTCTATCATAAAACTTTTTATATGTAATAGTATTGATTATTCAGAACATTTTGACTAATCAATTATATAATTTCTTCGTGTAAAATGAAATTTATTATATTTTATACGATTTATAAAAAAATAAAATTTTGTTATTTTAATATAAGTATATTATTAATACAAGCAATATAAATGAATATGAGTATTTGATAGATAATACCTTATCGCTATTACTTTTACAACATTGTAATAATAATATGTGAAAATAAACTTAGACTTATAATTTACTGATGTTGGTTGAAGACTGATTGACCTGTACAAGATGGTGGGCCAATAGACTTTCCTTTAAATACTATGATTTGGTGTTATCTTGACTTTCCTTTAAATACTATGATTTGGTGTTATCTTCTACTGATTCATATAATTCACTGATTCAAAGTTAAATGAGTTATTATAGTGCCGACGGGGAAATATTAACGACTCTATTTACTTAGGTAATGGTTATTGACTAACTAACCACTAGAAAAATAACACGCAATCCAAAACTTCTTACTTTTTTTGTGTGATTACTTGAATGCATTTTACAACACTAATTTATTATTGATGCACTGCCGCCACATTGCTGATTTACTGCTCTATTGCTCTACTATTCTACTATTACTATTAATACAACTGATTTTATGGATACTTATATTGTTACTGACACTGCTACTAATTAATTGTTACTGTTATTAATACTGATTCATTGTTATTGAGCATCTGATTTAATTACTGAACATGTGATATAAGTTACTGATTGATACAGATATAGAATAGTTGAATATCATATGAATAATCTTATATAATTTCTTGATAATATTGCATTGCTATGGATTATGACAGTCTTGATAGATGTTTTAGTTTTTACTAATTTATATAATTTTCTTATTGATTTGATAATATTAGTACGACGACTGTTTTATCAATTTGACATCTATACTGATTTATATTAAAAATCAACCTCAGGACTAACTAACTATTAGAACATACAACAATATCATTCAATGTAATACAAATCAACCTCACTACAAACTTACAATTTGATTAATAAAGTTTGAAGAGCGTCCCTTAAAAAGTTGATAATTTTCAATATATCTCTTGTATAAGCTTTGTGAAATCTGAAACGAGAATTTAAGTGGTTGACCTCATCGATAGACTGATTTTTAAAATGCTTAGAGTGGTTTGGGTTGAAGCGGTATCAATCTAGAATGAAACATTTATAGTTTATTCAAATACTTTTATAACCATGTTTGAAGCTTAATTGGTTTAAAATGCTTAAATAGTTTACAATTCTTGATTCATGATATTGTTGCTGGTTTAATACCGAAAATTTTAACATTTAAATTCCAAATATTGCATTATATAAATGACATAATGAAAACATTGGCCACTTGATTCATATCATCAGAGGAAAAGTTATTTAAAAACATGTTGATGTGGGATTCGTTTTTGCCTTGCTCTAGAAAACATTTAATGAGATTTGCCTATATTTAATGCAATAAATTTAAAAATTTCAGCACTTTGATAATTAAGATAATATGTTATTTTTTTTAATTTTCTTATTTCACTGTGCAATTTTTTTTAATTTATTCATGTTTCTCATTTGCACTTTTGGTGCCTAATATCCTATCATGCAGCATCCCCTATCCATCGACTCCAACTCAACATTTGTTCCTGCTCACTGATCACTGCTGTTTTGTTAAATTCCTCTTGCCCTACATATCATTCAAGGTAAATTAATTATTATAAACAATTTATCAATTGCTAAATCATATCATTTCTTAGTATTGATTTATATACATCATCTGCACGAATTATTGTTTTATTTGTATTACTTACATTCTAAGACATCTGACATTCTTATTTATAGTAATTGCGTAAAGTTATTAAACTTTAATAACATGAGTTAAATACCTCGCGCCGTTGACCTTAGGTCCGGGTGAGATGGTTTAAATTGAAGACCCTGCGCCGTCGACCTTAGGTCCGGGTAGGAAGAAATAACGGCATATGCTGTCCCGATTTCTCCCTCGGTGGGGAGGGGACGCCGGGAGGCTGACGAAATTTCCTCACATTTTTAAATGACAATTCAATTTTATTTCAATTAAAATTTTAAATTTAATTTTATCTACAACTATATTTATACTTACTTCCTATTAAACTGTCACATATGAATCTACGATTACATCATTCTGCCCGTTTGTTTAAAACTGTCGCATATGAATCATTGTATTGCTCACTTTCAAAAGTTTTAATTTTCATTTTTTCCAGTTCTTCATTTCTTCAAGAAGGTGGATGAGTTTCCCACTCCCTACAATATTTCAATACAAATTTCTTTAGATTGAAGATTATATTAACATTGTTTTTTCATATTGCACACTTTCCACCCATGCATCTCCATATACTCAACTCATCAAACTTTTGAACAAAGTCTTTTAAACTAAAACAAAAAACTACCTTCCTTCTTGAATATGAGATGGTTAAATGAAACCGAATGTAATCCATATTCGATTTAAATCATCTTTATCAAACTCTTAATCTTGTGGAAACATAGAACAAATTGCAAAACAAATTTGTATTTGATGATTTCTTATTTTCTATTCAATAAGAAAATAAGATCCATGTGATGTACGATAAGAGAGGTTGATTGACTATCCCTCAAACCATAATGTTCATGATATTATTCCTAAGAAATATACTTATGCAATTTAATCAAAAATCATCTTCTCTTTAATCTATTATCATTATTTCTAAAAAAAGTTTTTTAATGTTTTGTTATTCCTAAGCAATAAACTTATGCAATTTAATCCACAAGCATCTTCTCATTTATCTACTTTCATTATTAAAATCTCAATTTTTTATAATTTCACTTGTATTTGACATTTCCAAATTTACTCTTTTATCATAAGAATGTTATAGTTGAATTTATGTAAATTGTTTTCTTCTCCCTCATCTGTTTATATATGTAATTCTCTTCTTTTTTGTAAATCTAATTCTCTTCTTGTTTAGAGGAAACACATAGATAATAAACTATTTTTTAAAATTTACTTTTCGTAATAGATTCCTCATTAAAATAGTTTTTTCTTAACACAAACCCTCTATATTAATCTGTTACAATTATTAGCTTTAATAAGATTATGAAACAAAAAAAAATTTAGAAATTTTTTTACCTAAATGCACATTATTTTTTTAATTTACTTAACATTTATTTCTTAACACAAACCCTTTATATTAACCTCTCGAATTAATTAGGATCAATAAGATTATGAAACAAGAATTTTTTGTCCCTTTTTACCTAAATGCACATGATATTTCTGTGATTTCTCAGTTTTATGTGCAGAGTGATTCTGTATGATACATATATTGATCTCTCTTGCAGATTTCTATTTCTATTCTTTTGTATTTTTCAATTGTCCATATAGCTTCTTTTTATTCATTATTTTGAAAACTTATCCATAATTACATTGATGTTATAAATTTGTGAAAGCTTTTGCCCAATTTTATTAAACTTTAGCTATTGTTATAACTTGTACTCATGATCATATGAAATGTTATGAATGATGCCCTCATGTTAGACTATAATTATTTTTATTCTTTATTTTTTAATTTAATTCATAATGATAATAATTTGTTTTAATATGTCGTTTTAATACTCCCATTTTAATTTACACATTAAAATGATTGACTGTTTTAATACATTAAATTTTAATGTATTTCGTTTTCTCTTATTGAATGCTTATGATTATTGTTCATTTAATTTGTCTTTCAAATATTTTTTTTATCACTTAATTGATTAATATTGTTGAATATTTTTATAGATTTATTTTACATGGAGGGCCAAAGGAAAAAAGAATATCAAAGGCAACGATATGCTAAAATGTCTGTTGAAAAAAAACAAAAAAAATCGTGATAGTAATATTGCTAGAAAAAGAAAAAAGAAATTTTCTAATTTAGAAATTGCTTGTTTGCCGTCAACATCAAATTGTTCAGGTTCCTTTTTTCTAAACTAATACTATGTTAATTTTTATTTAATAATTCTTAATACTTAATATGTTTTATATTTTAATAAACAGATATAGAATCATCTAATATCAACGATGTTATTATTGATTACGAATCAAATTTGTCAGAGTTACATTTTCTTAAAGAACAACGTTCATGTTGTTATTGTAATGCAAGACTATTTCAATTTGAACCACCGACATTTTGCTGTTACAATAGAGAAGTCATGCATGCTCCGTCAATTGTTCCTGATCAGCTATATGAATTATTCACCTCGTGTTCATCTGATTCAAAAGAATTTAGGAGTAAGATAAGAGCATATAACATTATATTTGCATTCACATCTTTCGGAGCCCATATAGATACAAATTTGGCAAATGCAAGACAAGGAATTTACACATTTAGAGCTCAAGGTCAAATTTATCATAGCCTACCTCCTATCACAAAAGGTTCAAATGGTCCATGCTACTTTCAATTATATATTTATGACACTGATGCTGAAACAAACAATCGAATGAATGTTATTGAAGATTTAAATCTTTCAGAGGAATTGGTAAAGAAATTGATGGATATACTTTCTATAAATCCATACGCATAATTCTTCAGATCTTTGAATAATAGAGATATGTTGGAAAACTTCCAAATATGCATTAGATCTGATGTAAGAATTGATCAAAGAGTTTATAATGCGCCTACAGTGTCACAAGTAGCAGCAATATGGATTGAAGGACAAAGTACATGTTTCATTGAACGTGATATCATATTAACTTCACATTCTGGAACATATTGTAAAATCAAGCATTATTTTGGATGCTATGACCCTTTACAATATCCAATTCTACTCCCAAATGGAGATGTTGGATGGCATCAAAATATAAATCGGAATTCCAAATTTTGAAGGACTGAAGCAATAGCAATTTCGTTAATAAGATCATCTCCAATAGAAGAAGAACTATTTAGCCAACAAGAAAACGGTATGTTATTAAAAAATTTATATTTATATATTATAATTAAAACAATTTTAATTATCATAATTAATTAATTTTTAATTTTTCAGGTATCAAGAAAACATCAAAAGAAAGAGTTTCATGCAGAGAATATTATTGTTACAAGCTTCAAATTCGAGAACATGAGAAATCAGTTATTTTGTATGCTGTTAGATTGCTACATCAGTATGTTGTCGATATGTACGTGAAGATTGAAACAAGTCGCTTAGACTTCTACAGACAAAATCAACATACAATACGTTCTGATTTATATAAAGGGATTATTGATAGTGTTGCCGCTGGAGAAACACAAAGTAATAATACTGGTAAAAGAATTATACTTCCACCTTCGTTCATCGGCGGACCTCGTGATATGTGACGAAGATATCTAGATGCAATGGCTCTTTGCCAACGTTTTGGAAAATCAGACTTGTTCATAACAATGACATGTAATCCCGAATGACAAGAAATTAAAAATGAGTTAAAGCCAGGTCAAACGGCACAAGATCGACCAGACCTAACAACACGTATTTTCAGGGCTAAATTACAAGATTTAAAGGATCAATTATTCAAGAAATCAATTTTTGGAACTGTAGCTACCCGTGTATATGTTATTGAATTTCAAAAAAGAGGACTTCCACATGCTCATTTTTTAATTATCTTACATACTGCATTTAAGATAATTGTTCCAACACAGTTTGATAGAATTGTATCTGCAGAATTACCAGATCCTTCAAAATATAAGAGACTACATGAGTATGTTGTAAAACATATGATGCATGGTCCATGTGGAAATTTAAACAAAAAAATGCTTGCATGAGAAATGGATTTTGTAAGAATAAATATCCCAGATCTTTCTCAAACTAAACTATAATTGGGGATGTCTCAGATCCAATTTATCGAAGAAGACAAGATGGTCATCAAGTAAAAGTAAGAAATTGTTTCTTAGATAATCGTTGGGTTGTTCCTTACAATCCATATCTATTATCTAGATATAATTGTCACATAAATGTTGAGATATGTTCCGGTATCAAAGCAGTTAAATATATTTATAAGTATATTTATAAGGGACATGATAAAATTTCAGTGGGATTTTCACATAAAAATGGAGAACAAGATTATGATGAAATTTAACAATATCAAGATGGCAGATGGGTATCAGCACCGGAAGCATTATGGGAGAATTTTTGAATTTGATTTAAATGAGATGTATCCATCAGTGTGTAATTTACAACTGCATTTAGAAGACCAGCAATCAGTTTATTATAAAGACAATCAAAATTTACTTGATATATTAAGAACCGACATTGGGAAAAAAACTATGTTGATAGAGTTTTTTGATCTCAATAAAACTGATTCAGAGGCAAAGAAGTATATGTATAGAGAAATTCTTGAAAAATATGTGTGGGATAAATCAAAGAAATTATGGAAGAGGAGGAAGAAATATGAGCAAATCGGTCGTGTAAATACAATAAATCCATCAGATGGTGAAAGATATTATCTCAGAATTTTGTTAAACCATGTGTATGGACCTACATCATTTTCAGATTTATTACGAGTTCATGGAATCCAATGCTCTACCTTTAAAGAAGCTGCACAAATGCATGGTCTACTAGAAACAGATACTTATATATCTGATTGCTTAAATGATGCATCAAATTATCAAATGCCAAATGCTCTCAGACAATTATTTGCTATTCTTCTAATCTACTGCGAGCCAACTAATGTTCTTCAATTATGGAATGATTACTACATGGATCTGTTTCACGATTATCAAACCATTAAGGATATTTCTTATGAAGCTTGCGTGTCAAAAACTTTATTGGATATTAACTTATTTCTTGAGAGAATGGGAAAGTCCATCGATGATTTTGACTTGCCTGAATTGCCACATGTCCAAGAGATCTTTAATGATTTAAATTATGATATCAATAACAGAGAAATAACTGAAGAGCAAAATGTCATTACTCCAGTTGAAGATATAAATATAATACATACACTCAATTCAAATCAGAAGAACGCATTTGAAGAAATTATCAATCGTGTTAATCAGAAACGTAATGGCATGTTTTTCATTGATGGTCCTGGAGGTACAGGTAAATCATATCTGTATCGTACTATTCTTTCAACTTTAAGAAATGATGGTTATATAGCAATCGCAACAGCTACATCAGGAGTAGCCGCTTCAATATTGCCTGGAGGTCGAACAGCTCATTCAAGGTTCAAAATTCCTATAAATTCAACAAAAACAACTTTATGTGCAATTACCAAACAAAGTGGACTTGCTCAGCTACTTAAACAATCAAGTATTATACTCTGGGATGAAGCTCCAATGGTAAAACGAACAGCTATTAAAACTTTAGATAGAACTATATAAGATATTATGAATAGTTCTATTCCTTTTGATGGTAAAGTTATTGTATTTGGAGGTGACTTTCGATAAGTATTACCAGTTGTAAGACGTGCATCAAGAACAGAAACTATTAGTTACAGCATGGTAAAGTCATACTTATGGCAAGACATGGAAGTTTTCAAGTTAAAAGAAAATATGCGGGCAAGAACAGATCATTTATTCAGTGATTTTATTCTTAGAATTGGGAATGGAGATGAAGAGGAAATCGAAGATGGATTGGTGCATATTCCGAATGAAATGGTGATAGAATATTCAAATAAAGACACTTCAGAAGATTTATTAATATGTACTATTTTTCCTTCTCTGTCTGAAAATTTTTCATCGTCGGAATACATTATGGAAAGGTCAATTCTTTCTACTAAAAATGAGTATGTTGATAAGCTTAATCAAAAGCTTATTAATATCTTTCCAGGGGATGAGTTTACTTATTTCAGCTTCGACAGTGTCACTGATGACTGTTATAATCTTTATCAAGTTGAATTTCTAAATTCATTGACACCAAATGGACTTCCTCCTCACCGTCTTGTTCTCAAGATAAATTGTCCAATAATGCTACTGAGAAATTTAGACCCTTCAAATGGTCTGTGCAACGGAACACGAATGATTTGCAAATCATTTAAAAATAATATGATTATTGCACAAATTTCGATGGGACAATTCTCAGGTAAAACTGTTATGATACCTCGGATTCCATTATGTACAAGTGATGATGAAGCTCTTCCATTTAAATTTCAGAGAAAATAATTTCAGTACGTTTGTGCTTTGCAATGACTATCAATAAAGCATAAGGTCAAACAATTCCTAATGTTGGGATTTACCTTCCACATCATGTTTTCTCACATGGACAGTTATATGTCGCATTATCAAGAGGTATATCAATGAGCAGAACAAAGCTACTTATTATACTAGATAAATATACTTCTACTGAAGGTTCTTATACAAAAAATATTGTGTATAAAGAGATTTTCACATCTTTCAAATAATCAGCGGGTATGTATATACATTTATATGAAGTATTATATTATTATTACTTTCATATTATAATATATTAATCTATTATGAAAATTTTGTTTCTATTAAAATCAGGTTAAACTTCATGGATTCATCAAGTCTTATGAAGAGTTTATCTCTACATCAATGTTATTGGAGTATTACTGCTGTAATTACTCAAATTGACGCTGTCAGACTGTTCAAATCTGGCCAAGGAAAGATTCAGAAGCTTACTTTAATGGATAAAGAGGCAATTAAATTTTATACTTTTACATTTCAATGAATAATACTCATATTATTTTGTAAAAATTGTAAATGTTTATGTATTTTCATTACCTTCTAATAAATAATATAAAAAATTAATTTTGTTATTATTTTTTTTCAGGGTTCAAAAATATATGCCATCATGTTCAATGAAACAATTGACAGATTTCATAACATGCTACAAATTAGAAAGACTTATATTTTTTCAAATGGGAAAATCAAAGCTACAAATAAAGATTTTTACAATGTCAATGAAAATTTTGAGATTATTTTAAACAACACCTCAGAAATACAAGTTGCAATCACCGATGATATAGAACCAGGAACAAACAATTTATCGGTAATTGAAGATATCAAGTCAAATCCAAATTCTCCCTCAGGTAATTAAATTTAAATTTATTATTTTTAACATAGTTTTTTTTTAAGAATTAATTATATATTTTTTTATCACAGATATCATTTTATTAGTTTTGAACATTTCTGAAGTGCGGATGATCTACAGACAGATTGATAAAAAAAAATTCTCAAACGAGATTTACATGTTCTTGACTTAAGGTATGTAATGCATTTTTATTTTACATTATTTAAAAAAAATTTATTGTATCTAATATATCTTTTTTTTTTAAGGTCAGAAGTCTGTACTTTTACTTTATGGGAATCATTGGCAATAGTAGAAGGTAAACAATTGGAAGAAAAAAAAATGAAAAAATAATCATTTTAGCAAAAGACGTCATTGGCAAATATTTTAATGGTACATCTACCATATATATATATATATATATATATATATATATATCTTATATATCTTATATATCTTATATATTTATAATTTTAATCATGTTTTATAATATCAGGTTTCATACTCTCAACAACGCAATCAACAACTTTAGAAATCAATCCACATCTGCCATCATCAAAAGAACTCTTGGATTTGTATAAAATTTTTAATGCTTTACTGAGATTTTTTTTTCATCTCTTCATTTTACTTATTAAATATTTCAATTTACAGGTCCAATCAAATTATTCTTCAACATGCATCATCTACTTTTGATACATATTTGATGACAAATCTACAAAATATCAATATATCTGAACTTTCATTAGGAGAGGTAATAAATATGATCATTTAATATTCCGATTTATTTTTAATACATTATTTTTTATACATTTCAGGTAAAGTACTACTCTACAAGAGTGATAATAAAAGGACTAAATGAAGAAGGAAACATATGATACAATTCATGTAATACATGTAAATCAAAAGTTTTTATTATTGATGGTATTGCAAAATATTCTAAATGTTCAAAAGAAAATGCTGAATATACCTTGAGGTAATATTTTAATATAATGTTATCCTATTTGAATTAAATAATCTAAACTTTATAACATATTTGAAAAATATTTATGCAGGTATCTTATAAAATTGCGTGTTGAGGATAATAGTTCAACTGTAATATTTACAATTTTTGATAATGAAGTTGAACAAATTATTGGCATGCCAGTTGCAAATTTAGAGAATATAAAGGTAAATTTTTTTTATGTCATTCTATTTATATTATATTTTATATATGCATACGCTTATATATTTTTTCTTTTTTAATGTAGGCATCCAACATAGAAGATTATAATAACATTATCAAAAATATTTGTGATAAGGAACTGATATTCTCAGTAAAGGCTCAAGATAAACAATTTGGCAATCGAACCTTTCGTTCAATTACAGTCTAATCTGTAAAAAAGGTTTCTGATGAAGTTATTGAGATCGAGCCTAAAAGAATCGAATTAGAAGAACTTTAAACTTTTATCATTATTCATGTTTGACATAAATATTTTACTCTTGATACTCTAAATATGTATTTCTTATTTCTCTGTCTGTCTCTCTCTCTCTCTCTCTCTCTTTTCTTTATTGTAGGTTATAGCAATTTTAAGAGTTTATGATTTGAACATTATGTTGAATATCTTTTTTAATAATTTACTTTGTCTTTCTTATTTCAAATTAGAATAGTATGTATTTCTTATTTCTCTGTCTCTCACTCTCTCTCTTTTTATTTTTCTTTCTTGTAGGTTATAGCAACTTCAAAAGTTGATGACATTCGTTAGATTTAAACATTATGTTGATTATCGTTTTTTAAAAATTAACTTTTTTTCTCGTGCAGATGGTATGTCTGAATAATGGTTGCTTATTTTGTATAGCACACTTAAACATGCCATGCTGTAGCTTGACTGCATTATTAAATGAAGACTGTTGTTGTTTTTTTTGCACCACAAAATACTGCAGATTGTTGTTAATCATTTGATTATTAATGTTTCTTGCTCACATGTGGCTGTGTATGTGTGTTTTTATCTTGCGCCTCCTAGATCCATATTAACTCATTTTTAGCAATGATTTTAGTCACGTGATTTAAGTAACAACTTGAATAGATGGTGCCATTGTTAGGGCATCAGGGGAAATGTTTTTTGTGCGGTCAAGTTGGGCATCTTGCCGTAGAGTGTAGAAGCAAGTCTAACGAACATGCTTCTGGCAAGTATGGCATCGATACAGAGTTTATGGCAAGTATGACTTGAAAAACCTCAGGATTTGTATTACAGTTTTCTTCTTTGTCAAACTAAACTGCCCTTTTGTCTCTTTACCAAGTAATATCTCAAATTTTAGTAACTTGGATGTCTTTTTTCTAATCTCCGTTAACTTTTAAAATTCTGAAATCTTAAACTTAATGTTAAATCTAATATGACGGTGTTTCTTTGGTTAAAAGAAATTGCATGAAATCCTCTTTCATGGTTCACCTGCATATTGAAACAAAAGACACTGTCTGTACCTTTCTTTTGAATGTTTTGGAACCTCTAAATTAGCGGTGGCAAAATGCTCATGATCGAACCAGCTTCTTACTAATTAATCCCAATGGAGTTCCGTACTGCTAAACAGAACATTTTCAAGTTTCCAGTTTGGGTTAAGCTTGCCAGAGCAGTTTATGGTGAAGAATTACATTTAAACGGCTTCCATCTTTTAGTTCACAATTTTTCAAATTAATATCACCTTCCTTGGAAACTTTCTTTTGTTCCTCCTACATGTAATTATTTCTTGCATAGAACCACAAGACGGTACCTTTTGCTCATTTCTGCTACACTAGAGAGATGATTGCAGCTTGTCAAAAAAATTTTTTTTTCATCGTTTGGCTTTATGCTCAGACTGAGTGACACAGGTTTATCAAGCTTACTATTCCTTGTTGAAGCCTTCACGAGCAGATCAATTGACATGGATGAATAAGTAATACCTGCTGAAATTCATTTCACAAACTGTTTTCTTGGAGCATGTGATACAATTTTTGAGGATTCATCTGAATCACACTTTTAACTTCCTTGTGTGTCCCTGCAAATACATATTTATAATATTGGTCAAGTTTTGTGATTTTTTTTTCTTACATATATTGAGAATCAAGGTAATCCAGGGTGTGTAGCACAGTTTTCTTGATATTTTATTTTAACGAGCACCATCACATTTTATTTGGTTATAACTTTTTTTTTCTGCTTCAAGATAGAGATTTTCATAGCTTGATTTGTTAGAGACTAATGATTGTAAGATTATTGTCCAATCTTTCCGACGGAAGAGAGTTTATAATACCCAAAAAAATCTTTGATAACCTTACTTTTCTTACAATAGTGTCTAATTTAAATCAAATCTAATCAACTGATCTATGAAAAAATCTAAATAAAATTCATAATTATTATGAAAATATACACATTATAAAAATAATTTGTGATATTACTATAAATAAAAAAATAAATGATTTATGTTGTTTGCTCCTCCAGTACTTATAAATTTAGAATATTCATCAAACTTACTGGATTATGCTCTTTCTGCTGAGTTTCCCGACATTTGATAACAAATAGTCTCATCCATTGTTGCTGCGATTGTTCTCAATTGTTTTTTTTTTCCTTTTTTTTTGTTTTTTTTGTTTTAGTTTTGGCTGCGGCTGTTCTCAATTGTCAATGTTTCATGCTGTTAGTGCTTGTAATAATAATAAACAGTAATTTTAATATTATTATTTTTTTGGACATTTTAGAATTGGGTAAATTTAGTTATGATCATATTTAATTCTCATTTTCAATTAGATGATTTGAGTGTACTTGTTGGCTGTTGGGGACTAAGAACATTGATGCAAATAGCATTCAATCTAAAGTAAATTCCACAAAGGCAACTATCTAAAAATAGAATATTTTCTTATGCTTTTTGCCGCAGGTGTTTGGAAATTAGAAATTGGAGAAATATTGTGATTTTGTACCTTGTTAATTATCTTTTTACATACAATTTAGTTTATAGAAACAAAAGAATCATTTTTTAGTTATGATTACGTTTGGTTAAATTGGTCTTTTGGTTCTTGCTTATAGTAATTATGATTACAGTTGATGAATTATCTGGAGATATGCTTTACTTCTCAAGATCAACACCCAAATGTTATTCAGATTGGTGGAAGCAACTTGGAGAAATTGGTAGCAGCTGCCATATTAACTTCACTATTGCTTATTTTATTTCTTAATTTAGATCTTTCAACTAAATTGGTAAAAATGTAATATTAGTTTACTCATTTCTTTCCTTTATGTGAACTTCTTTTCCTTGTATTGATATCCTGCATACACAAAATTTTCTGGTCAGCCTTCTTGTTAGATATTCCAAACCGGAATGTGTTGCCAGTGGAAATTTTTCTGATCACATCTGATGCAGGTGTAGGGTATTCAATTATGCAGATTAGCTTAAGATTCATGTTTGCTTCATGCACCGATTGTAACCTATAAACCTGGCATTTTATATCTATCCTCCAAATTAATTCTAACCACTCACCTAATGCAGATGAAGGTGTGTTTCCTTAAATTAAGTAGAGGGAGAAGTCAAATTTTGTTGTTTGTTTTATGAGATACTTAATAGTTGATATCAAACTAATATCAATATTTGTCGGCCCAGGATTGGAACTGGCAGCCTTAATATGATTTGCATGACTATCATAGAGTCATGAACGGTATTAAAATGTAATTATGTAAAGATTCTTTGTTTATATAATTTTGAGTGTTCTATTATCAAATAATACATTGATGAAAACTCAAATTCTGAAATTATTTAATGTACTGAATTGGTTTTTCAGACCAAGGATTTTAAAGTTGGTTTTGACTTTGGTTTCAATGTCATACAAAGTTTTCATGATTTTGATTGTTTTGGTTTTCTTATTCATTTTTTGATAAGCACGTAAAATGTTTTAAAAAATATCAGAATAATGTATTAAAAATCAAATTTTGAAAAAAAAAATTAGAGGAAATATCAATTTATTAAACAATATTTTTAGACCTATGCTATATTGCTCGTGTGTCCAAATATATGTCTCATAGGTCGTTGTAGACATTAATTATGGCTCTATATTTATTTGAGTTTTTAGCGATATATTTGAATGGTTCAAATAAATGTATAATCTACATATTTGTTTAATAAAGTTTTATTCCCCATCAATGCACTGAAATCACAAGTTACATTGAATCTGCAAGCTGAGAAGATTGGTTCAAAGGTGATCAATCCATTTGCCAAGTATGCTCTCATTGTTACGTTAATTGCTTTGTTTGCGGAAGAATGGTTAGCATTTCATTGGATTTTGATTCTTATTGGAATTTGATTTTGTTTAAAGCTGGAGATGACGCTTAGATTGGTATTCATTGTTATTTTTTGCATTTAAAAGATAACAAAACAAGAAGTACAAAATAAAAATTATCCATAGCTTAGATTGGTCACTACTCTATTTGAATCTTTTGATCAAGTGAAATTTTAAAAATGTTGATTTTTCTGAAGATGGAGAACAGAGCATTGAATTGCTTGCCAAGTGTCAAATGAAATCATTGAATCTTTCTCAGGCTATAAATAGAGTGATACCCAATGTAAGATAACAACTTTGTAATGTTGTTTTTAACATATTTGTACATGCTTGTATTTTAGTTAAACTCAGGCATATCATGTAAGAAATAAGATCTTTATTATCATCTTACCTGATAGTATTAAGTTGTGGAGGGATTCATAAAAAATTAAATTAACACTTAATCAATTTTGCATGCTTGGCATTTCCATGAGATTTCATTGTGTAATAATAGAGTGAGAAGAAATCCACGACAAGCCTTCATCGTAATTTTTAACATAAGAAGGAACATCTACAATATATTTTGCACAAATTGATAAAACATTGCAATTAAAAATCTCAAAAAGTCTCATCCGTATTGACTAACAAATTAGAATTAACATCTAGAATAGTATTTCTTAAAGTAGAATTTTTCAATAATGCTAAGCCTTTAATATTTTGATAAAATGGTAATTCATTGAACGTGCACAAGTTGTAAAAAATCTAAATTATAGCATGGTTTGGCATTTTTATTTCTTGGTATGCTATCAATTATGTTGCCAGTCTACTTTTAATATGCCACTTGTTTTCTCATATGGTTCTTTTACAGTGATCATTTGAGTTAAAATCTTTCTTTTCTTTCAAAGACGAATAGGGTGAACTCAATTGATCTTATTCGTTATGATTTTTAGGAAAAACCAAATCCTCGAGATTTTTAGGCGAACTCTTTCTACAACTTTGAACATGGGCAGGTTAGCTAAATGACTTTCATGCTGAAGTGGTGAAATATGATGCATTCTTTATATGCAACCTTATTGGAGGCAAGCCCCAATTTGAGCCTCGATTTGCTCTAGAATATTTCTTTTATTTTAGGTTTTTTTATTATTAGCCTGGAAACCAATGTGGCTATGATTCAAAATCAGTATCTACTGGGGCCAGCCAATTGTTTCTAAGAGTGATATTATGCTATTTCACAGGGGTTGTTGGCCTTCAAGCAACCATTATGGAGCCTCATATTTGTAAAGGAATCCTCTTATCAAACATTTCTCTAAGGATGCTTCATATAAAGAATTAAAAAAAGAAAAAAAAAGAACGATGGTTCATATAAAGAAGCAGCCATGGTATGGTTGACCATTCATCAAGCTTGCTACCGTACAGGATAACTTGTCATTTTATATCGTGCACATGTTACATGATAACTTGTTGCTTCCTTTTAAGAACTATCATTACTTTATAAAATTCAACTTTCTAACAAATCAATAACAATTCCATTTATACATTCATGGAATTTTTTTACATCAAAGGAAACTATAATTGCTTAAGCAAAGCAGCAACAATATAATATTTTATTTAAATTTATCTTTATTCAATTATAAGAGAAGTATAAATCATCTTTATTTATACAAATTTTATATTTAATATTGGTATAGAATTTTATATCTTTTATATATCATATCATAATATATTTTCTGATTTTACTTATTTTTTATTTTTTATAATTTATTCACGTGCACCATGTGCACGTGTATTTACACTAGTATATATATATATATAGAAAACAATGGAGTGCGGCAATTGCTTGTAGACGGAGAATAATGAGGCGCTTTCATGAAAACCTAAAAATACAGGCGCCATGTTCTCCTGATAATAAGAAGGGAGATTTACATACATAGCAGCAACAAGATCTGAATACAAGATATGTTAAGATATACGAATAAAAACACGAAGCACAAGAAAGATATATGGCTGCAGGAGCAAGACGGTAGCTTTGAGAAGCAGAGCTAATCTTTTTTGAAGAAATCAGTCAAAAGCTTAATCTTGTTCTTTGCCTGCTCGGTTTCGGGATGTAAGAGGTGGAAAACATGGTTTGCCTCCGGCGTCTCAACCAACTCCACCTCCCCTCGCCACCCGCTCTCCTTTAGCTTCTCGTAATAAATATTTCCTCTCTCTCTTAAGAAATCCTTCTCCGCCACGCTTACCAGAACTCGCTCGCACCCCAGGGCCGCAAGGCTCGGCGCGCCTTCGGCCACCGGGTTCCTCCTTGGGTCATCAAGCCCATCTGTATCCGGGAAAATGAACTGCCACATCCGACCTGAGTCAGCAAATTCGGACCCGACAGGCACAGACCCCCCAAAGTAAGGGTGGATCAAAGCCATCCCTTTGATGACTAGTCCCTCTGCGGCCGCCCGAAGCGCGATGTGGTGGGCGATGTTGCCTCCGGCACTATCGCCAGCGACGAATACCCGCCCGAAGTCGCCGTGCTGGGCAAGCCACGGGTCGGCCCGAGTGAAGACCCAGCGAAAGGCAGTCCATGAATCATCGTAGGCGGCGGGGAGGCGGTGTTCGGGAGCGAGGCGGTAGTCGACGGAGACGGCGATGAGGGGGGTTAGGGAAGAGAGGTCGTTGAGGTGGCGGTGGTAGACGGGGGAGGCGGCGGACTCGATGCTGAAACCGCCGCCGTGGATATAAAAGAGGATGGGGAGCTTACCTCCGTCGTTGGCTGTGGGTGGGAGGTAGAGGCGGGCGAAGACGCCGGTTGAGGGATCGATGATGACATCCTTGGAGTCGACGCCGGTGGCTGGGTCAAGGGACGGGGGAACCTTGTCGGTGCCACCAAAGCGCTCGACGCGGCCGCTACGGTACATACGAAAGAAGGGAAAAAACTCGATCTCAACTTCCTCGTTCGCGGGGATGGAGAGGGCAGCAGTGGTAACCTCCATGTTTCCTGGTGCCTGGAATTAGGGGAGATCCCTCTGGACTTCAACGTCCCACAGCAAATCTGTTTATTCTGCGGATATATTAGCTTAATATGGCCGACATATTTTTCAAAAGAAAAAGAATACCTTGTAGAGATACTCTTAAGATTTTTATTGGTTTTCTTTACATTATTGATCTACAAGATAAAATACTGTGGCCGTGTCAGACAAATCAACGATAAGAATATTTCACTGTGGTACATATTTATATATTTAATATTTGAATTTTTATATTGATTTATATGTCATTTTAAGTTTAAATTATATTAAAAATATATGTAAAAAAAGATGCTTTATTTTAAATAACTTTTTGTTATTGATATTTTTGTTAAAATTCAGAGATTTGAGTATTATGTAAAAAAATATAAAAAATAAAATTTTAAATGTGTAAGTTTATGAAAATTTTGTGGTAGTCGCGTGAACGTACCATTTCATTACCTTGGCTAGAAGATATTTTCTTTTTAGTAGTTGGAGAGTAGTAGCTACACAATTTTTTAATGGCGGATCCAAAGGCGGGCCAGTAGGGCCACATGCCACCCCCCCTCCCTCAAAAAAATAAATTCTGAACATATAGGAAGGCAATCATAAGGACATCTTGGCTTGCATGAAAAATTTTGTACCGTTATGACCACCGGTGAATAAAGCACACTATGTTGAAGCCTACCTATAGATTCAGCAATCCAATCAACAACATGACGGTGAACCAAACAACATCCATGGCATCACATACCACCAATCTATAAAAAAAATATAAAAAGTGTAGTTATAGGTTTTTTTCATTTTTTCTATGTTAATTTTGAAATTAAATTAGTCAAATTATTAGTATCATATATTTTATAAATAAATAAGTTTTATAGAAATTTAAAAGAACATATAATTTCAGAAATATCTAAATAATAATTTTTTTAAATTTTAATATATCATAATCATTATTTATCTGAATTACAAATGATACATAAAATTAAACAAATTTTAATATATAGGGCCCATGTTCCTTTTATCTTTGGGGAAAAGAAACACCAACTTGGTACCGCCCATGCATAAGATAAGCTTCTTTTTTTTTTTTTGGCTTTCATATAAAGATTAAATAGCAAGTACCGTCACAGACGGGAAAGAGGAATCATTGAATTCTTTTTTTATTTGTATTAGTTTCAGTGGAAATAAAAAATAATTGAAGGGTTATGTGGTAGGAGATTTTAAGATAGTTTAGAATAAGGGCGAAAAGCTAATTAATCATCTTTGATTGAGCTTAATTATGGAGGAAATAATGTGATGGGAAAGATTGGAGGCATCCACTTCGCTATCACTACTAGTCAACAATGATAGCTGTCGTCATCGGTTGTCACCATCTATCACCACCATCGATTATTATATTAAATTTGTTTTATTTTTAAACAATTATTAAAAAAAAATAATCCTGGGCATTTTTTTTATACTCAACCAAATAGGTTTCAAATAGCTTTAAAATATTTTGAATACATTTATTTTACAATTTACTTCTTTTAGTTTTAATTTCTGTTTAGCGAATCAAACATCTTAATAGAAGTCTAGGGTGTTAATATTTGATCCGACCCGAAAAATTCTGGGTTCTGGTCAATCAGTTTGATAAACAGGTCGGGTTAACCCAAAATCAACCGGATTGACCCGAAAACCTCTCCTGCACTCTGCAGCACGATCCCGCGCTAGCATCTGGACACCGCTCCTAGACCGGCCCACACTACGCGCAGGCCGTGCTCGCAAGTTGTGCATGCCTGCATCGCTCCACAATCCGCACCAGCACCGCATCGAGCCTATTACGCTCATGTCCGGACTCCACAACCGGACCCACACGCCCACCAAGTGCAAGAAGCGCTTGGCACTAACCACTTGCCCGACACCTGCACCCAGGGCAAGCCCTGCGCCACACCCCACACCAGCTTGCGCCCAAACCCCATGCTGGTTATATTCTAGTTTGCGGGTCGTGTAAAGTCAACCCGGTAACCCGGTGGGTCGAGTTCGGATCTAATTTTCTGACCCGTTATAAAACCGAGTCAGGTTTGGTCAACCCATTTGGACCCATTTCAATTCTGGGCTCAACCCGAACTTGACCCGAAAACCCATTTTGAAACCCCTCAGCTTTACACACTCAAAATCAATAATAATTCCGAACTTTGCAACCAGACCCGTGCCTGCATCGTGCGTAAGCCGTTCGAGGCGCTCGTCACTCGCCTGACGCCTGCACCCAGTGCAGGCTGGGCCCGCACCCCACACTGGCTTCGCCTGTACCCCGCGCAGGCCCTTTTCCCCAGTCGCACCCTGCACCCGCTCGTACCCGAAAACCCATTTTGACACCCCATAGCTTTTCACACTCAAAATCAATAACAATTCAATACTCTTGTTATTGTTATGTAACATGTTAAAAGCTGTATGAAAAAAGAGATGAACACTATTTTTTTTAATGATATTTATTTATGTGTATTTCAAGAAATTCATGAAATTTAAAGCAAAGACATGCTACTCTTTATGACTCATTCTAGTCGGGCCAACATTGGTTGAATGATTGTACTCTAGGAGTGGCATCAATGGTCAAAGGGCGAAGATCCGACAATGGTTATCAAATGGCAATGGATTGATGGTGCTCCGTGATTATTAAAATCTTTTAACTCTCATCAATATCAAATAAAGAGTCTTCTTTATGTAAAGAATTGGGGCTTATTTATAATTTTTTTAATTGGCATGTTTCGTAAATATCGCCAAAATCCGAAACACTCCATTGAACGATTTATAATGATACCAATCTTCTGTACATTTAAGTGTCATAATTATGTTAGAATTAAACGATCTTTGGCTCATAAAAGTCAATTTGATTATAAGCATACGAGATTTTGAGATAGTTTGATTCTCCAATTAATATCCCAAAGTTTTTAATTATATCTCAAGTCGTTTATTTTGGGCTAGCTCAGATTCATATCAGATCACTCTATATCAGTAAGTTATGCTCGACAAAATATTCATTTTGATAATAAATTTATTGAAATTGAATTTTAAATGGTCCTTAATTTAATTATAAAATTTCAATAATGTAGATATGCATCGAAATTTGTGATGATTAGATTGATTTTTATTGGATATTAATTATAATTATTGTTCTTTATATGTCAACAAAATTCATTAAAAATATAATTTGAATTTAAACAATTGTTTTAACGTGTTATCAAGAATATTCATGAGATATTAAATTAAAATTAAAAATTTATTACTAATAACTTAAATAAATAATAAAATCAATAAGAGTTAATTATTCTCAATATAAAAATCTACAGTTGAAAAAAAAAAATAACATAAAAAACATTTAATTTTAAAATAAAAATATATTTTATTTTCTCTATATTATATCTCTCGCATTTAAGAGCGCAAGTGATGACAAGTTTTTTTTTGGGTAAATCAAGTCATGACAGTGATGCACTGCCTGCTTCGTATTCATGGTGGCTGATCTATTTTTCCAACATTTTCGTATTTTTAACACTTTCATCGTATTATACTATCATTATCCAAATTTCCTATTCATGTCACTTCTTTTGACTACTAAATGAATCCAGGGGCTGCAATGTTGTAATTCCAAACCGCAGTAGCGCTGGATTTACAATGCCGCAGCGCTATAGGGACAAGAAAAATTTCCAAGCACGCACAACCCCACTAAGACCCCCCATCGCACTCCTTTTTGAGCTTAATCAACAAAATTGGGGTCTTAGTCAATCGTGCAACCCGATTGTTCGACACAATCAGATTTCACAAATAACTAATGCCTGCTGTCATAACCTGTAGTGTTTGTATCTACTCTGTTTCCCTTTTGAAAATGGAAGAGCCCGGCGAGCTCATATATTAAGAGCAATTTGACAGGAAATGATCTGTTTCATGTTATGAGAGGTACTCTGATAGATAAAAGCCTACCGAATTTGTTGAGAGTTAATATGACCGAAAAAATTCTACCTGATTTGTAGGGGTGGAATCATCCTTAATTTTAAAAGGAGGCAAACTTATAAGTAACTGTCGAGGGTCCAAGGGGGCAGCGCCCCCCGGTGATATTTTTGGAATTCAAATTAATAAATAAAATGATGAATTCTGTTTACTATTTATTGGGGGCAATTGCTTAAAGACCATAATATTTTAAAACTTTTAAAGGGATCGACCCATGCTCATTTTATAATGTAATTTAGTGGGGAATTGATGCCTTAGGTTTTCTTATTTTTTCGATGCAGCTTTTTGAGCAGTAGTGACTCTAGCTCCCCTTAAGGACTTTTACCTCTTCTTTTTTAATTTAACGCATAGGCCCATTGTGGATTTTATCCAAAATAAAATTGGGTTGACCTTGTTATTTTTCAGGTCTAAAATCTTGACCTAATTAATTTTTAGGTTAAATTCAGATTGGTCGAAATTCCAAAAGTAAAATTGACCTTATTATTATTATTTGAGTTCAATATTCAGATTTGAATTAAACAGCCCAGTTTTCAATTAAAAGCGCTGGATTGTATTAAATTGGCAGAGAATCATTTTAGGGGAATCACAATGCGATAAACAAATAGATTTATGTAGCTCCACTTAAAAGTCAAAGGGAATTTAAGAGTTGGATATGGGTACCAAATAGAATATTATGCTTCTTTTTAACTTCTTTTTCAGCATTGCCATCGATTTCAACCCACAGAATAAGATTTTTATATAGTCATAAGATGATGATATTGGCATGCATTTTAAGGCTTTATTTGATATAAATTTGAATATTATGTTGCATGCTTCTATTTTATTAATTAAAAATAATTTCAATATGATTTTTAAAATATAATTACACCAGCAACACCAACATCAAGCACTTATGCCACTACGTGGGATCAGCTACATGAATCTTTTTTTTTTTTTATTGTGTCTTATTAAGAGTCAAATTCTCATTTCCTAATAAAGAAAGATGACTTCTAACACTTTCTAATCAATTTTTTTTACTTCTACCTCTACCTTTCTTAATATAAGCTGGATATCATACTTATACTCTCTTGATCGAATCATCATAAGGAGATATTATTACGTGTGGAGTCCGGATGGTATCTGGACTCCAATCATAACTGGCCACGTTGTTAGTACACTGTGTACAGTTTGTACACAGTGTGTGTACAGGTTAACGTGGCCTATTTTGATTGGAGTATGGAGGCAAGCTATGTTCGAACTCCGCACATAATAATTTCTCCATCACAAGGTTGACATATGTGACCAAACTATTTAAGATGAATCTTTAATCTTATGAACTACCAGAACTACTCTAATCTTTTTACGTATATACTCGTTTCACATTCTATCTCTAAGAGTATATCACTCATCCACCTGAGTACATTTTGCAACATTTAATTTTATGTTTCTCTTATAATGATCAACATTCTGCGACATAAAATATTGCAGGCCTAACCACCACTTTATTGAAAAAAAAAAAATCAAGTTTGATAAAAAGTTGAAAAATAACTTTCTTATCACAATAGTTTAGAAAGAATAGGCTCAACTCTTATTCAGTTCAATTCATTAGCTATCAACTTTATTAACAAATTAAAGAAAGCTTCATTAGTTTTCAGGTTGTTTATATTAAAAATCAAATATATTTATATTAAATTTATATTACTGTACTCAAAAAAAAAAAAAAAGGTACAAAATTTTTTCGAAAATTTAGATGACCAGAGACGGCCCAAATAGCTTAAAGAATATCGGCCCACTAAGTGCATGTAAACAAGATCAAATTTGGTTTTGCAAATGATGAGTTGTCAATATAGAAAAAGCATATAGTTGAAATTGATACAATTTGAAATCCAATTCGAATAGATTGGAATAGATAAATAGATAGTTAAATTATAGTTAATTATTTGGTTACAAGAAAGTTACAAGTTATAAAAAAATCACGATGTCTCATACACTCTATTTTACAGGTCTTTTATTTTAAAATATTTCTCTCAAGACAATTATATAAAAGATAATAAATTACAACATGTTTCTCTTATATTTATTTAAGAAATGACAAACTTTTAATTGCATAATTCTTGTGAGTTCACCCACTAAAACCTTGGTTTATCACCAAGCACTTTTAACATTCTTGTTTATGATTTGTAATATCAAATCTAATAAATTAAGGTTTAATTTGAGGTAACTTTCATACTGTTTTGTTTTTCAAATCGCAATCACAATTTTTATTTAACCACTACTTTTTACTGTTTAAAAAAAAAATTATACAGGGAAGTTACTTTTTACAATAGTTTTAAAATTTTACTTTCTCTACAACAGTTTTACAAAACACTAAGAAAGACATCCTAAATGAAGCATAAGGCTTCATTTGGGGTGGCTTATTTACTTATTTTTAAAGCAGCTTTCTAGTATAAAAAATTCTGGTTCTAAAAATTTTTGTGCTAAAAAGCTGCTTTAGAAAACAGTAAGAAAATTGTTTCAAATGAAGCCTAACTTTTAGCCCCAAGCATTTGCTACTTGCTAACCACAACTATAGTTTCCTTCTTCCTTTCCCATTCATTTACTCATAATTTCATAGACTTATTGAGTTAATAATAGGCTTCCTCACTTTAGCTAACCCCATTGTAATTAACTCATCATTTTCTTTTATTCTTTTTTAAATTAGTTTTGACTTTAAAATATTGTAATTAACTCATCATTTAGTCGAGGGTAGCGGGACGATGTCGTCCTTGACAAGGCGTTCTACACGGCCGCTCTGGTAAAGCCGCATCGTAGTGGGCAACTCGAAGATGATCTCATCGTTGAGGAAGGAGGCGGGGGCGGAGCTCATCGTCAATATTGGAAGCTTGCAATGTATTGGGGAAAGGGAATAAAGTGGGGGGATGGGGAAGGAACTGCTGAAAATTATTAAGTGTGTCTAGACGTGTCCGGATGTACTAGATAATGTGGCGGGTTCGGATTAGCCTCTGGGACTCCTATCTCTTCGCCATCATAATTATTAGGTAAATTTGAAAAAAAAATTACGGCAATATATTTTATAATATAAATTGTATCAAAATGAATTTAAAATTATTAAATTTATTTTACAATTAATATTGAATATAAAAAATATATATTATCCTAATTATAATAAATATGATAATTTTTAAACCTATTTTGGTATAATTTATATTAGAATATCCTAACATAATTTTTAAGGTTATGGTTAATGGGGAGAACGGTGTGGATGATACTTTAGCTCTGCAAAATTTCATTGGCAACATCGTGGATGCTGCTATTGTTGAAGGGTTAGCCTGCTCATCATTGAATGCTTTACCGTTGACTCATTCTTGTGGAATTAATGAGGGAGTGGTTGCAAGTTCTATTGTTAATTTTGTTTTTGATGTTGAGGTAAGTGATGGTGAAACTATGAATTCCGATGATTTTGCCCCTTCGGACCCAGTTGATCGTGAGTGTGTCACTTGTGGGTGGGAATTTTTCTGCTAATAGTTGCTCGGCTGCTAAGGTTTTGGACAATCCTGCTTCCTCCATGGGTTTGGCGAAAAATATGGGTGAGCCTCTTTTTTATGTGCCTTTATCTGTTATTTCCAATGAGTCTTTGGTTGCCCAACTAGCTTGTAAATCGGGGGAAAATGGGATGATGCGGGATGACTGGTTACATGATGATAATTCTTCAGCTTATGAGGATATTTTGAATTCTCGGGACAACTTTGATTTAAGTATTCTTCAAATTTCTGACGTTGGTTTTTTTAAAAAGGTGTAGCATGCGTAGAGTCCGTAAATCAAGAAAGAAATGAGATCTCCTTTGGGATTTGGACTTACTTCTGCTGTTGGTGTTTGCTTGGTTGTTTTGGCTTATTTCTTTGGCGGTTGGTGGTCCTTTCTGACCCATGTTGGATGATCAGTGTTGTTGTTACCTTGTGAATTGTTGGCATGGAAGGTTGATGGTTTTTGTTTTCAGACTATGATGAGGCTAGCTTCTTGCTCGGCCCCTGGATGGTCATGGCTTGTTGTGGCAACCTTGGTGTTTCTTTCTTCTGTATGGTCGCTGGTGGTTATTCTTCCTCCAATGGATGGTCGAAGCTTAGCAACCGGGTTTCTAAGTCTGACGCTTTGGATTTCTATCCGTTCCATTTTACTCTGCATTTTGTCATTTAATGTGGTATTTTCAGCTTTGCTTTGTTTTTAGTGGGCATTTTGGGTCTTTGGTTGTATGTCGCGTCTCTTGTTTTGAAATAAAATTTGATTTGTTTATATATATATATCCTAACATAATTTTTATATGTAAGCTTTGTCTTTCGTTTGATAATTGATGTATCTAGTATGTGCTAGTCATGATATATGAAGCTAATCGGGCAGGATTTAACTAATTAGGTTGTATGGGCTAATATGATAGGACTGGTTATATAGGTGTAAGTTGATTAAGCTATAACTAGCCAACTAGACCAAAACATGCCAATCAAATTAGAATAAACATATAAGTGGACATGGATATCCAATTGAATAATGGTGTGTGGTCAACCAAACAACCCCAAAGCTAATCAAAATGTTTTGCTTTTGGTAGCATTAAAATGCTAGGTGGAGATGTTAAACTAATTGGTTAGAAATAATGGATAGTTCTTCATAGGAAAAGTAAACCATAATGCCTCAACATGTGTAAATTTGATGAACATGGAGAAAAAAATATTTGAAGATTATTTAGACTATCACCTATCTTGTGTGGCTATTAACCTTACCACTTTTACTCTCTTTTTTAATATGGCCCAAGACCATTTGATGTGATTTTACAATCACTGATGGCCTAAGAAGAAATATTATGGATATCAACTTAACAACAAAGTAATAACCAACATAATGATCTTAATTAACCCTTTAGGCCTCAATGAGATGGGAAGTTATGACCCATTAGTAGTAGAACTTTTCTACATTTAAGTTATATCCTCGCTCTGACGCACAACATATATTTTTATTAGTTATAATATAAGTAATTCTTTGAACATCTCCATCGATTACATTTAACATGCTACAAATAAGCTCGTCTTTTATTTTTATTACAAAAGTTAATATCACGTCATAACCTTTTATTAATCAATGAATACATATATATAAAGCCACCAATATTCATAATTAGAACTTTTATAATAACATCCCAAATATACATTTTTTATCACTTAAGTATGTATAGCTTGAAAACAAAGGTAAATGTTAATACCTCTTCTTCAATAGAGACTAATGATCACTTCATAGCAATGTGCTCCTATTATCTGGATGCAATGCATGTTGGTAAATGGTAAGCATAAATCTAGCAAAATATTAGTACTCTATAATAGAATTATATAACAAAAGCAATGTAGTTGATCATGTGTTGTTCAATCCCATGCAACATCATTACAAGATATAAGAATGATTGAATGATTAGAAGTGTCATAAGATATGTCTATTAATAATGTTATGCTATGTCTAATCATGTGAATGTTATATTAAATCAAATCATTCATAATCATAATCACATTCTTGTAAAATCATCTCATCTATATGAATTATATTTAAGTAGAATCAACCTGACCATATGTAAGACTTGTTTGGGGTAGCTATATGTGTTAATGAAGCCTTTTGTGAAACTATAGCAAGAGAAGTTATTGTTTGAAAGTTGTTGCTATTGAAGTAGTCTTTATTATTTGAAAATTCCATTTTGTGAGACTAACATATTGTTGTCATATATAATCAAACTATTGAGATGCCCGTATTCATATTGTGTTACATAGAAAAGAACTAGCTAATCTTAAAAAGAATTTTAAAAAAATTCCTAAAATAAACAAAATGGAGAGAACTTAAAATAAACTTGTTTATTTTATGATTTATCCAGGGAGCATAAATAACTATCTTATAACAAAATAAGAAATACATTGCAATATAACAAAAAAAAGTATTCCATTACGATGAAATCCTTACATTTAATTTACGAATAAGATAGAAAATTTATTTTGCAATACTTCGAAAGTATCTTATATATCAACATGAATGGAAAAAAAAATTAGCAAATCTAACATGGACTAGCTATGATATAGCTAGCTAATCGGGGAAGATTTGGCCAATTAAACTATATCAGGCTAATTGAAAAGGGGTTGACCATATAGTTGCAAGATAACTAAGCTATAACTAGCCAACTAGACTAAAATATGCCAACCAGATCAGAACAAACAACCAGGTGGACATAGATGTCTAATTGGAAATATGTGGTTGACCAAATAACCCTAAAGCCAATCAAAATTTGCTGCTATTGTTAGTGTTAAATTGTCAGACTGACATGTTAAATTGGTAGTTTAAAAGTACAACATAACTAATATGTAAATAAATTTGTCTCGTTTTCTGTACTATAAACTACCACTCTGGTTGCCATAATCTTTAATCTTGATGACATCCGGTTAACATTGTAGTGTAACTTATTGTCCCTAATTTGTTTTCTTTCGAATACATACATTCTGAAAGAATTAAAATGTTTACTTGATTTTATTTTCGAAGTTATAGTCAACCCAACCAACTAAGATCATTAACTCAAGAGACTAATCGAGTCCAGTAAGCAAGGACCCCTAATATGTTAAGACAACTACGCAATTTTTTTCTTAATGGCTCAATCAACTAACATTGATCTTATTAGATGAGGCCTAATGCGAAAGGGTTTTTTATATGTTTAAGGTGCCAACATGAGGTTGAACAACAAGTGGCAGGCATGCTGATTGGCTAAGGCCATGCAACTTTGGGAAAACAAGATGACCCTCTCAATAATAGAGTTATACGTACTGCCTCGCATCATAGTTGGCTTCCAATATTTGGTTTACTCTTTGATTGACGTGAATTGAGTGATTGGATTGACTTAGGTTCTATTGAGGTTTTGCTAAGGGCATGGAGCTCCAAGTCATTAGGTTTAGTCTAACCTATGATTAACTCTATATAATGTGTAATGTGTTTTGGCTATATCCTGAAATACAAATTAGAATAAATAACTTAAATGTTGGGCTGAGACTCTTTAGTATGTAGTTGATAAGTCAATATAAGGGACGATCAAGCGAACAAGATAAACCGCAATACTTTATGCTTACGGATAATATAGAAAGGGGCAGCGACCCTTGCGGGTAAGGATATTTTTGGATTTTCTTTGTTATTTCTCTTTGAATTTGGTTCATCGTTCCCTAACAATAACATCTCTACAAAATGTGTTTAATTATGCTGGGGGCAATTGCATAAAGATCATAGTATTTTAAAATTTTAAGGGGCGGCAAGAGGGGGCAATTGTCCCCCTTATATATATAATTATATAATTCTTTAAGTAATTTGGCCTCCTCCCCCCGAGATGAAGCTTTGCCTTACACAATGGGAGTTAGTTTAACAGAAAAACTTTCTCATGATCCAAGACTTTAATAATCCCAGCTTCATCATTTAGACTAAAACAAAACCAAAACATATGTCAGGTAATGAAAATCATTCTTGGCTTCTATTATAACGGTTTTTAAAGTTTTCTGTGGTGATTTGTTTGTGTTTCTAAGGGAAGATCATGGATGCATGCAAAGGTATGGGAGTAGACGGTTTGAGGCTTTTCTCAATGGCCAATGACAATATGCTGGTCCCATGGGGAGAACTTTTACAATCTACAGATCAAAACGGTGTTGGATAAAGTGTACAGACTCAACAGGAGGAAGATAAAGAATTCAATAGCTGCTGTTGGCTTCAAGTGGATGCTTAATCAGGTAATGTTGTTGGCCTATGTTTCACTTGAAAGTAATTTACAATCTCATATAGGTAAATGCCTGCACTCTAATAAAGGAAGCTCATGTTTTAATAAGATATACTTTCTTACTGTTTCTTAAAAAGCAGAAAAAAAAAGAGGTCCCAAATAAAATCTTAGACTTCATTTGGAACCGCTTTCTTACTACTTTATTTTTGTGCTAAAAAATAGTTTTAAGAAGCAGTAAGAAAGCCAATCCAAACGAAGTCTTATGTTGTATACCCTTCCTATAAAAATTAAGATTTTGCATGTTTAAATTTGGCATTGGCATTATCCTGCTGGTTCATTGCATCCATGCGCACTTATTTTGTGTATTTATTAGCACCTTGGCTCTATTATTGGAGCACTGTATGTACAGATTCATGACAGCTGGTGCATTGCTTGGCTCAATTACATGGATTAGCCCTTTGGCATGATATACATCAATATTAGGAAATAAGTTAAATCTAATTTAATGACTTGGAGCAAAAACAGAGTAGAAAACTAAAAAAAGACCTATGCACAAAAATACAACATTTTATAGAGTTTCACCTAATCAATGGCTCTGTCATATTATCGATCATATAAATTTCACTATAATTTGATTGTAGAGAATTACAACTTTAATTTTTTTGATACAATATAAAGATGACACGCCCTCCTTAAAAATAAGAAATTAGGGCAGCCAGAATCTTCAAAATGCCTTGATGAAACAATACACAAATATTCGATATTTTTAGGGGCGACTCCTCCAAAACCTTCAGAGAAAGATTTTCTACCCCACTCCAATTACTATAATGCTTTTACCACAAAAACCTACCCATGCATGTTTTGTTTGGGACACCTTTCTTACTGCTTTATAAAGCAACTTTTTAGTACAAAAAATTCTAGTTCAACAAAATTTTGAGCTAAAACATAACTTTAGAAAATAGTAAAAAAACCGTCCCAAATGAAGCCTAAGTTTATATAGCATGTTTTCTTACAACAAAATTGAACTCCATAATTTAACTATCATGTGACATAAAACTACCAATATTTCCTCCAAGCTTATGTTGAATATATATTATCTTTTGTGTGAACTAAGCATTCATATACTGTTTATATAAACTGATGCTAACTAATTGAAACTGGTTTCACATTTATTTGATCAATGCCACACAACGATATGTAAGAAAATAAGTAATAAAAAATAAACGTCAATTTATTGAAATATAAGAAATACTCAGCATATCGTTTAATTATATCATCATTAGTTATACTAAATGAAAACTTGATCCAAAAACTTGTAAAAAAAATTTGGTTAGGTGTTGTACAAAAGAAGAGATGATGTTATCTTGGCTATATGAGGAGATGTGATAGTTATATAAAATAGGAGAAATTATTACGTGCGGTCATCAGACTGTCCAGAGGTTAATCAGGACACGCTACGTCACCCGATACACAATGGTACACATTGATGATATATAGTGTATTGATGATGTGACGTGTCCTGATTGACATCCGTACTGCGTCCGCTGACCGCACGTAATAATTTTTCATAAAATAGACGTTTGGACAATAGGCGACTTGCTCAACCTCATGAGCTATGGAGATGTATCGACGATATCTTTATAAGCTGAACCGAGTTATAAAATGGTACTGGAATGGAGGTCACCCAAGCTGTTTACCAGCTGATTTTCCAATGGATTTTATGCCCGAAAATCCTCTACTTGAATTGAGCGAACCACCATAAAATCAGGTGCTGCACTAATCTATCTTTTGAAGATGGACAAAATAGGATTGTGGAATGTATAAATTTATATATGAAATAGAATTTGGGTAACTATTTATTAAAGATGAGCAAAATAGTTAAATATTTATTCTTCTAAAAAAAATTCATAGTAGGCAATTGTCCATCCTGAGCACTTTCAAAGTCCACCCCTGCAGGAAATCCTTAGATATTACTAATGGCAAATCAATCCCGACAAATTTTTTTATGTTGGTAGAGGTGCCTAAATAAGTGTGTTTTCCTATGATGAGACTACTCCAAAGTTCCGCCGAGGAAGTCATCCTCAATAGTTCATATCTATATATTGTATTAATGTCTTCTCTAGTTGCAAGCAAGGACATCATTTGTAACCTACAACGTCTACTAGTTGAATCATTTTAGATAGGGCATGCCCCCATAGTTTTTCACTTTTAAATTTTTTACTAATTACAATCTTGTGTCTCATATGAGCTCCTCTTAATTTATGTTTATCTATATATAGATAGGATCTTTGTTCAATGCCAAGATGATAAATTATCTCTCTTTATCGGTACAAATATTCTAACATGCAATAAAAATAATTTTAATTTTAATAAAAGCAATAATTTAAATTTAATTAAACAATCCGCAATTTATTGCAAATTTTATATCAAAATTCATGTAATGCACCTCCATATTAATATATGTTTAATCTCCACCTCACATTTTAATTAGGACAAAAGTCATAAATCACATTATTGAGAACTGGACAATGCATATCAACTATCTCATCATAAAATAACTTAGCAACAAAGGATATAAGGGGGATTTGCATACATATTATTTTATATCATGCTATTTATATATTAACACTTAAAATTTTAATATTTTATGTCCATTACTTATAAACAATTTTAATATTAAATATGTCACTCTATTTTATTTCTACCAATCATATCACCCTATAAACTTTAATATTTCATTCCTTGCACCCATATTTAATCTATAGGTGATAGACATGAAATGTTCAATGATGTTAGATATATAAATAGCATGATATAAAGTAGCATGTATGTAAATACCCCATGATATAAAGCTTGTTTTTGTTTTCACTTAAAATAAAAATATGTTCAGATGTGTATTTATTTCTTTATTTCTGGGCGTTTTAAAAACATTGCATGAATTATTTTCAAAATATCTGAAAGTTGTTTATTTTTATGAAATGAAAAATAAAAAAGCTATTCAAATATTTCGTAGAATTAGTTGTTTTCCATTCAATAATGAGTTTTGTTATGTGTGGAATATGATGGTGTTGATCAATCAGGTTGTTCTATTATCTCAGACCTCAAGTTTGTCGGGTTAGCTAGGGGATGTGGGGGGTTTACCACCTGCTTGGGTTCGGGTGCTTTGCACCAGAATTTTTTTTTCATACAATGCCCCAACGCTGTGTACCCGAGCGCCCCGGCACTGAACGACAAAGAGCAGAACACTACATCGCCCTGGAGTCGGCGTCACAATATCATCAGACAGAGGCTTGAGTGTCGCAGCGCCCCAAATTGGCGTCGTGGCACTACGAGACGGACTGGACAATTTTATTTCTCATTTTTCTCAAGGGTTGCGTCCCTTAGTGGTTATAACTGGCTTTCTCTTTTATTTTCTGTTATGTTAGACATTGAGAATGGTGCATGTGAGAAGAGAAGCAAAGAGAGAGCGAGAGAGAAGAGAGATATGTTCTTATTTCTCTCAATTTTCATAGTAGATTTATTGGAGTGGTGTGGCTCTGTAGTTTTTTTTCTATTTTTTGATTTTTTCACATTAAATATTGTTGTCTTTATTTTTTTTCACTGCTTTCACTTTCTTGCTTGTTTCGTCATTGTGGTGTTTACTAGTCATCCCAACATGTTTTATAATGGGCTATCAATTTAATAGATATTTAGCATATGAAATATAGTTCTAGCATGCATTATGTTAATAATAATTATTTGATGTTATTAGAAGATAAGAAGATATTTAAGTGTGATAAATTTTTAATTATCCTTAATCTATTATATTTAAGAATAAAGACAGAGATAATTAATGATGTAAATTTTAGAGTTAACGTTGGATGGTTAAAATGGAAAAATAGCCATGATGTTTTTGTGTGATACGAAAGTATTATGGAAGCTCAATGATAAATTCTATAAAATCACAATCAAGTTAACAACATTATATTAATCCTAATGTTTGGCTATAAGTCAATCATTGATATTTAAGACTTTGTTTGAAGTAGCTTTCTTACTGCTTTCTAAAGCAATTTTTTCATACATTTTTTTTTTTTACTTTTAATTTTTGTGCTAGAAAACTGCTTTAAAAAACAATAAGAAAGATGTTCTAAACAAAGCTCAAGTTGAGTATGATGAAAATATGAATGTTATGATAAACATAAAAATACATTAGGAATCATAAATTAAAGAATAAGTTTATTCGAGATGTAATTGGCGTGACATCTATTGAAGATATGTAAGATTGAAATTAGATTTAAGTAGTTTGGATATGCATAATGATGGATGAAAAATGTGTTGAGAGGACTATAAAAGAAAAGTGTTAACTCTAACATTGGAGTGATATTTATTGAATATAAGATAACTGAAAGTAGATTTAAGCTGTTTGGAAGCCTTGAAATTCCTCAGTGCGCCCCAGAGAATATTAATTAGTGGGGATTTAGACAAACACACAAGGCCACTGTCACAACAGATCGAGAACTGCAGGACTGTAGTTAAGGTCATCAAACGCACGAAATATAGAAGATTTATTGCACGCTGCCAATGACTACGAGATTTGGCTCATGAGATCAGCTGGGTGGACGTTGAATAGCTTCTTATTCTGTCTTTGTTTGCTTTCTTTGCTTCCCCACCACTTTATTGCTTGATCGAGTAATAAAGCGAGCTTGATTAGATGAAAGGATCTACTGTTGTAGATCTTGAAAGTGTCACTATTGTACTTGCTGTTTCCAGCACTGCTGAATAATTTGCATTTGAATTTCTGATGGTACTGCCTGATGTTCATTTAGATCTCTATTATTCGTGCAGCTCGCTGGTTGAGCGAAGCTATTCCTCCCACGTGGCTCAGGTTCGAATCCCCTAGCTAATTGTTCCAAAAAAAAAAAAGTAGGATGTCAGATGTTTATTACAATTTTCTTTTTGTTAGATGGTTTGCTAATAGGGACTGTGAATCGCAAGGGAGGATAAGTTTTCCCCATATGCAATAGTAAGATAATTTTATTCGACTGAAATACACAGTGAGTGGATTTATTGATTCCTTTCCTGAGTGAGCTCAGATTAATGGGGGTACGATGGTGATTGTTTTTTATTTTGTCAACAGAAAAATGATCAAAATAGTCCTTTGATTTTTTATGAAAGACGAAAATAATTTCCATCTATATTAAATGGTCATTTTGGTCCATCAACTCGATCTTTAAAAAGGAACCAAAATAATCATGAGACTATTTTGATTCCTTTTTAAAAATTTGAGGCGCTAAAATATTCTTTTAATATAGTTGGGAATTATTTTTGTTCTTCATAAAGATTTAAGGGACCACTTTTATACTTTCCCCTTTTATAACTATTGTGATAAACAGGATATTGAGCACCAGAAATTACAAATGAAAGGTATGATTATTACATCCTAGATCTGAAAAACAGTATATCTCCATAATATCAGATATCATGAAGGAGATTAATCTCAACTAGTTATAAAAATTTCAAAAATTAAAATAATTTTTATATTCAAGTGAAAATGATTCACGCATAATATATAGAAAAATGTATATAATCTAAATATATTAAATAAAATTTTATTAAATTATTTCAAATTTTTATAATCAACCATTAAGGAAAAAACATTAATTATTTGAAAGGAAAGCAAATGAATTAACTTCAAATGTAATAACCAACCATGAACCCAATATAAGTCTAAACAAGAAGCTGCAGCTTAAGAAATAGATGATGAATCAAGTAAATAATTACTGCTAAAAGGCTTACTCATGTCAAGAGAAAAATATGCATCTTCTATTTATTAAAACATAAACAGTAAGATAGAGAACATATAATATAAATAATAATAAAATGCATGGTTTACAAAACAATATCAATATAGTAAGTGTCATCATAACATCATATCACACAAAATGATTGATCAAATAAATTATTCAATATAGTACCATGGTGCACATAATCTTCAACAAATCTTCTAGATGATGCACAAGATTGTGCGAATTATAGAAGAATTAAGTTAATATGTCATAATTTAAAGCTATGGAGAGAGTTATGGAGTATAGGTTACGAGATGATACTAATGCTTCTCAAAATCAATTTGGATTCATGCCGGGTAGGTCTACTATGGAAGCTATATATTTATTGAGAGGTTTAATAGAGAAGTATAGAGAGAATAAGTAGGATCTTCATATGATGTTTATTGATTTAGAGAAATCATATGATAAAGTTCCAAGAGAAGTGCTATGGAGAGTTCTAGAAAAGAAAATGGTTAATAATGTTTATATTCAAGCCATTAAAGATATACATGCATGAGCTGTTACTTGTGTTCAAACACAAGGTGATTTGACCAAGTATTTTTCTATTTCTGTTGGATTACATCAAGGATCAGCCTTAAGTCCATATCTTTTTGCTTTAATCATGGATGTTCTCACTAGACATTTGCAAGAGGTTGTACCTTGTTGTATGCTTTTTACTGATGATATTCTTCTTGTTGATAAGACTAGGGTTGTCAAAATAGGGTCACGGGTCGGGTTCTGGTCCAACCCGGAATTGACCCAGCACTGTTTAACCCGACCAGAACCCGACTCATTTTTACAAACGGGTCAATTTTTTGGACCCAAACACGACCCTCTTCGGGTTCGGGTCAACCCGAACCCGACCTGCTTGACCCGAACCCGACCTGCATATATGAAGGAGTCAAACTCGAAGGAGGCGTTACAACATTTTGATCGGAAGCAATTCAAGTAACGACGGGTTGTTCACTCACTATGAAGGAATCGCTTGATGTTCGACTTTGCTCCTTGGCGATGTTCCGTCGTTCCCTTCCGGTCAGATCAACAGTTACAACATTTTGATCGGAAGCAATGACAGGCGTTCACTCGCTGTGAAGGAGTCGCCTCGCTGGCTCCTTCGTTACTATTCGACTTCGCTCCTTGCCGGCTTGCCGCCTTAGATGACGTTCACTTTCGGTCGGGTCGAAAGTTGCATTGTTACAACATTTTGATCGGAAGCAACAACGGGATGGGAGTTTGATCGCTTGCTGTTCGACTTTGCTCCTCGAACAATGTTCTCTTCAGTTCGGATCAGAAGTTACAACATTTTGAATCGGAAGCAACGATTGGAGTTTGCTGGCTGTGAAGGTCTCAAACTCTCAATTTCTCCATTTCGTGCGCTTCTTCGGCCAAATCCTGTAAGTAAGCCCCAGCTACAGTATTCCGGGTCATTTTCGGGTTTTGGGTCAACCTGAACCCGACCCAAAATTCAAAATGGGTCGAAAATTAGGACCTAAACCTGACCCGTTTCGGGTTCGGGTTGACCCAAACCCGAAATTTTCGTGTCAGGTTCGAGTCAGGTTTTTGGGTCGTATCAAATATTGACACCCCTAGATAAGACTAGAGAGGGAGTTGAAGGTAAACTTTAATTATGGAGGTCAAACTTAGAGTCTAAAGGTTTTCGTTTGAGTAGATCTAAAACCAAATATATGGAGTTTAATTTTCGTAGTAATAGATCTAGTGGGGAGATTGTGACTTTGGGCGATCAAATCATTACTAAGGGTACATGTTTTAGATATCTTGGATCTATTGTTCAAAGTGAGTGTAAAATAGATAGGGATATTATTAGCATAATTCAAGTTGGATGGTTGAAGTGGAGGAATACATTGGGCTTATTGTGAGATAAAAAAGTCCCCCTCAAACTTAAGGGAAATTTATATAAGATGGTGGTGATACCTACAATGCATTATGGTGTAGAATGTTGGCCATTAAAAGAGAAGCATAATATTAAGTTAGGTGTTGCAGAGATGACGATACTTAGGTGGATGAGTGGCTTTACTCTTAAAGATAGGATATGAAATGAATATATACGTGAAAAGGTTGGAATAGCTCTGTGGAAGATAAGATTAGAGAGAGTCGCCTTAGATGGCACAGAGGTAATAACAACTTAAATAACAAAGAGACGTGTGGAAAAATCTTTTAGTCAAAATTATTATAAAGAATGAAAGAGAAATATGAGACATTTACATTGAGGTCATATTAGGCGAAGAAGCTTATTGAGATTCAAAAAGTAAAAGTATATGTAATTATGAAATAGATATGAAGAGAACATGAATGAAAAGAGAATGTGAAAATTATAAAGAATGAAAAGAGAATGTGAAAATTATAAAGAATAAAAAGAATTTGAATTTGAGGGATTTTGATCAGTTTCACACTCCTCGACCTTTTCCTTGATCAAAAATCATTTAAACTACATATAATGAGCTAAACAACCTAATAGATCACACATCCTACAACTAAGCTCAAAGCATGATAAATGAATAATATGTGTGTCAGCAATCAAATCATAGCAGAAGCATTAATATGACCACGAATCAATATATAAATAGTAAAATACATATATAGTAGTAGTAAAGTATGTAACCAATAAAGCGATCCGATGTAGAAGCTAGTAAAGCAGTATAATGGAGAAATCAACAAACTAGTACGGAATCACTAAAAGTACTCATCACATCAATACTATGAATCAAAAGAAAAGTCATATAAAGTGATAAAATCAAAGCATTGATAAAGACTATCAAAATTATATCAATATAATAAAATCATATATAAGTATACATATACTATCTAAGTATTCTATATCAGTATCAAATCAAGATATTATATTTTCAGTATATCACATGCTTAGTATCAGTACAATGAATCAGTAGTATCAAACAATATCGATGTCTATATCAGTAATGGTAACAGTCCAATGACAGGAGTAGTAAAATAATATAATAACAATGAACCTATACAGCAATAATAAATCCATATAGTAATAAGAATAATACCTCAATAACATACATTTCAGTAGTTACACTAAACAAGTAAGAAGTCCTAACTTAATAGGTATTTTTTAGTGTTATATCAGTACTAGTAAATCATTGGCTCGGTAAATAGAATCGTCACTCTTTGCCCGTCACCACAGTAATCATCTCCTTATGACTCCCAATCAGTGAATCACTTGAATCAGTAGAAAATAATATCAAATCACAGTATTTAAATGAAAGCCCATTGGCCGGCCATCATCCTATATAGGTCAATCAAATTCCAGCCAACGTTAGTGAAACCAACTTTTACTTATCCTCAAATATTATTATCATAGTATTATACTAATAATTGCGACCAACTATTACTCAATCACATATCCACATTTATTTTCAATGCTTGTATTAACAGTATGCTTATAATAAAAATATCAGTTATTCAATCAGTAGAAACAATATAAAATATAATAACTTTCATTTTACCCAGTAAAATTTAATAAATTTTATAGTCAGAATGTTCAGGATAATTAGTACGATAAAATACAAAAAAATGTGCGGTCCAAGTTTAATAAATTGGAAAAAATGCAATAAAATTAATTCTTGAGAAAATCAAATAGTTAAAATTAAAATCATTTAAAATAGAGATAGAATTAGAATCGCCTACTGTGATCTGAACAATTTCTACAAAAGCGGAAAAACAATCCAGCCGCTAAAAATTGGCTTTCTCCCTTTCTCTTAGTGTGGGCTCTAAAAATTCGGTTGGAATGTATGCTCCCGGCCTCTCCTCCGCATCAGTCTATTTTTCTTTTCTTGTTTGATGATGACGGTAGAGAGTTTTAACAAGATTAGGTTCCGGGTGAATTTTCAGAAGGCAGATTGGGTTTTAGATAAGACACTACCCAGAGATTTCGCCCTCATTTTGTGAGGACTTTATGATCTGAGTTCTGGTTTCCTATAGGTGCAAGTCCCTATAGTTAATTACCCCTCTTGATAACAAGAGAGAACTTTCGATTAAGGCTAGTTATTAAAGTAGTCACATATGTTATGAACCTATCGTATAATAGTAACAATCTTAGGGTTTTGAATTTGAGATTTGAACTTTGAAGTTTAGGAATTTAAGGTTTATCATCATAAATTTAAAACTGGTGGTGGGGGGAATGAAGACGAGCCCGATTAAGATCCCATAGTTCCGTCGTCCCGGGCTGTCATGATCCCTGGTCTACTTAGTCAGAGGAGGTAGTCGACCCAACCTGACAGAAGGTACCTTATCGATAGCCATGGGTTGCTTCGTCCAAGAATACCTTGTAGACCTGGGTTGGTGTTTGTCTAAGGGGATATATCTGAATCCACCTTAGCTGATAGAGGGCTTTGTGCCTATCGACTATACCCTATGATTCATCGCTCAAAGGTTTGACGCGTTAGGGAACATACGGGCTTTGGCTGTGATCGTAATATAATTGTGCCATTTTGCGGCAAAACCATCCTATCAGAGGGCACGTGCCATGTCCCTGCTGGCAAGAGACTATTTGAGGATGAATCTTAGTGATACACCCGACATGCATTCGCTCTTTGTGAGCTGAGGTTAATTTCAAATTTATCACCCCCGACAAACGGTTGCAGGAGGTAGATGATTTTTAGTTTTAAAATTTTGAAGTGATAGATTTTATTTCAGAGATTTGAAATTTTGTTTGATTTGAGATTTGACCCCTCCGGTTGAGATTTTCTATCAACACGGCCATCATTGGGGTGACGTTAAAGTCACTAGTGTTTTCGTAGGATTTTGGGAGGCATTTTGTGATTTAAGTCGTGTCGACTCCAGTCCTTTCGAGGAGGAGGATGAGACTTGAATTTAGACCCGCGCAGCATTCTCTGACCATTAGATTTTGAAATCGTATGCGGTGGTCGGAGCACATGCGGGTGATAGCATTTGACCCTGCACAGCATTCTCGGACATTTGTATTTGTAACTTTAACACGTTGACCGGAGCACATGCAGGGGTTTGTTGCACTTTAGTTTAAGGAGTCATATTTAATACATAAGTGGGGGATTTTTAAAATATTTAAATATGATCCATTGTGCGAGTGATTTCATTTAGAAAATTGCCTGAGATTTCACTTAGGGGCCTACAAACGCCTTATGTCTGCTTGTACACATGTTGCGGATCCAGTGGCATTTTAGATTTCACTTATTGCATTTAGTTTATTTTGACTCCTCTAAGTGTTGCTTAGCACAGCGCGTAGAGGATATTTGTCCAATTGGTACTAGGAGATCCGTGCTCGTGTTTGTAGGAAGATCCCTTACTCGCTACAAGTTTCCCTACTCTTTCCCGTAGGTGGACTGATTTGTTAGATACAAGCTTTTTGTTCTTGTTTGTAGGCTGGCTGTTGTGGGCACTACAAACTCCCTGTTCCTACTTACAGGTGAATTATAATAGTTATATTTTGCCTTTGGGTTGAGGGAAATAGTTTGACACTCTAACAATCTTAGATCTTGATGAATTGAATTCTTTCTCCTCGAAAGACATGCTCTATACTTTTAATTAAAGGCTTGAAATTAGAAGTTATATGTATAACTGATATAAGGGGACCATCCACTTATAAAGATATTTGTTGAACCTAAGATGTTGTTTCTTACATTTTTCCTCATCAGTTATAGTTGGAGTCAACTATTGGAAGATTTTCATCTTTGTCAATCAGTTGAATCTTGACTCTAGCTCACTTGTGTACAATCAAATGGATTATTGCAGCATTATATTTACAAATACTTTGAAACAACAAATAACCATCAAACTTTCATTCATCTTGGCAAAGCTCTTAGCTTTCAAGATCAACAAGATCCTTGCCTTTTCCTCATATATTCGTAATATGTCTCTTTCTGACAGGACAATGGGTAACCATCATAGAAGAGTGTTGGAAAGAAGACAAGTGAAGCTCTTATTAAAAATGCTAATAGCATAGGAATGGTTTAGTGCATTTGAGTCAAATGAGACATCTCCTAGTATCGTCATCACTCTTTGAATAGATCTCTTCAAGACTGTTGGTTGTTGGAAGAAATTTCTTGTAATCATCAAATGCATTACAAGCATAAATGTAGCATACATGAGAAAAACAGGGAGAGCTATAAAATTTACTTGCAAACTTGTTTGATTGGACACTTGTAGTGTTTTAGTTAACTTTATAAGAATCTCAACGAGAGAAACAGCATATAAATGACTTTCATCCATTACATCTCCATGGTTATATCAAAATGGATCCAACAAGCGATCTATTATTTCTCAAATAATGGTTAAAGATAGGACCACTCAATCCAACATCAACTAGTATATTAAGAAATTCATGTCTATTTGATGTATATTCATCATCCGATACTTCATATACATTTGCAAATAGTTTAGTCCAAATATAGTTCATTGATATCAAAGACTATAATGTATATTTATGAACTTCAATCGACTATAGTCTTTTCAAAGTGTTGTTAAACATCTCAACCATGTTGAGATAAATACTGTGAAAGCTTTATTCTTCTCATTAGCCATCATCTCCTCCTCCACTTTAATCATCACAAATATGCTAGATCTATGAAGTCATACATGATTTTCCCTTTTTTTTTTATTAATTGATTTTTCCAATTTATGTTAGCTGATTTTATTTAAGGGATTTTTGTTTAAGTTGATTAGTTAAATTAATTAAGAGACTTAATGTTGAATTAAATTCTCTTAGTTAATTTATGATTTTTTTATTTAATTAATTAATTCCAAGTTGTTTTCTCTGATCTTCCCCAAATTTTGGCTAAGTCTAAAAGTTTCTAGAAAATTTCGGCAACCTCCCGGCGTCCCCTCCCCGGCGCCGGGAGGTAAAGGAGGGCTCGACTCGGCCGGAGCGAATCAACGGCGAGGAGATTTTGGCTCGACTCGACCGGAGCAAATCAACGGCGAGGAGATTTTGGCTCGACTCGGTTGGAGCGAATCAACGACGAGGAGATTGAGTCTTCAAGTCTTCAATCCCTCGGTCGGATTAACTCGACGACAGAGAGCTTCGGGGGACCGAATCAAACCCCGGGACTTCCTTCAAATCTTCACACCTATTTTGAAAATCCTCTCATTTTCATTTTTTTTTATCTCTCTCTTTTCTCTTTTATTTATTTATTATATAATATAATATAATATAATTTATATAATATATATACATACATACATATATTATAATTATATTATAATATATATTACTTTATATTATAATATATATAACATTATATATATTATATATAATATTTTATAAATATAAACAGAGGGAGGAGCCCGATCGGGCTAGGGGCGAACAGGAGCAGGTCACGCACGGCGTCGGCGGGTCCTTGGTCGGTGCAGGCTTCGTCGACGGCGGCGGCTCGGGTTGGGGTCAGCCGAAGTCAGAGGCAGGTCGGCCGGCGGTTCAGCTTTGGGCTTGGTTAGGGCACGATAGGAGCCAGCGAGCCGGCGGGAGTTTGGCCGGAGCAGGAGATGTGGCCGGAGATGGAGGAGTCCTGGAGTCGGCTATGCGGTCTACGGGGTGGTCGGAAGCAGTAGACAGAAGGCCGGCTAGGGCGAAGACCAAGAGTCGAGTCGGAGACCAGGAGCAGCGGCCGGAGCAGGTATGTTCCGAATTCTCCTTTCCTTGCGATTTCTTATCGTTCTGAGAGCGTAAACGTCTGAATGGATACGAGACCCATTTTTGTGTCGTGAGGAGCGACAGTTATTGAGCGTGGTTGGAGATCGTGGGTGGTTTTGGTCTGATCGTGGGTGAGATGAGCATGGGTGACTCGTTACAGGTCAACACTTAGTTGCGCTGCAATTCAAACATGAATTCAGATTTTTCCGTTTTTAATTATTTTCAAAATTTTGGTTTATTAAACAATGACTATAAAATATAAAACCATTCATAAATAACATCTATAACTTTGTTAGGGCTTTATTATTCTGCAACACTATCTATCAATATTAACATAATAAGCAAATCCCACAAAAAAAATCACACACTTAAAGCCACTCAGTGAAACTTTAAATTTTTCCTATCAAAATGCTCAAAATCCTCTATCTTATAACATGCCAAAATTTACACAATGGAAAGCTTCCTAAACTTTGTTAAATCACATAAATCAACCTAACTTCTACCCAATTCATCCAAATTGTAAATTAAAGTAGGGTGATGGAATTTTATCTCTAGACGAACAATTCTTTCAATTGGCCTGACAAATGCGGCTAGCTCTGTAGCTCCCAAACCCAGGCTTCTTCTTTTTCTTTCCTTTTATTTTCTCTTGATTGCTCTCTTGATGAAAATGATGATATGAGTTTTCGATAATAGTTTGGATATTTATAAAAACTCAAAAATTGACTAAGCACTATAGCGCTAACTTCCCTATCACCGAAGAGCTCCCAAGAAAAGTTTATTTCTAAAAATTTCTTATAAGCAGAGACATCAAAGTCACAATGCTCCTAAGAGCTTTCCAACAAATAGAAAAAGCAGCATTATAGCACTCCCAAAGACTTTATGTAACGCCCCAAAATCTAAATTAGAAGAATTGCATCTTTTATCCTCTAAATATCAATCAGAGCTTACTAACTTCATAACCATAATATAAACAGTAAAATCTATAATTATATTTTTTATTTATTTAATATTTATACATTAATCCAAAGTTCTCAAAATAACAAATATACAATAATCATGATGTAGCCAAAACCATCCATCACTAAACAAGACATCATGATTACAAAAGAAAGTAAACTAACCAATACATGAAGATAGCCTTGTGATAAGTGTAAATTATGTACTCTTTTATGTGTTTTATTTTTAATAAAAATATATTATTTTAGTTATTTTTGTGCGTGAAAAACTAAAAAATGATATAAATTTTAAGGAGCCTACAGCGCAGCGGCATCTAAAAAAACAATGTCACATAGATAGTGCAATGCCGAGTTCTCTGTTTACAAGCGCTACAGCGGCAACACAGCTATCATCGCAGCATTATCAGTGCTACGACATCAAAAAGTCAGCTTTACAATGCCAAATTCAGTATTTTCAAATGCCAAGGTGCCAAAATTTCATACGCCTTGGTGCCATTTTTTGCCACTCGAGCGCCGCAATGCTTGAGTGTTAGCAGTGTCGTGGTATTATAGTTGTAACTTGCAAGGGTCACATTCTCTTAGTAAAGAGACGTGACTATTTATTAAGTAATTGATCCACGTCAACAAGCACCGCAGTAGAGCAAAAGTTTCAGCGTCGAGATGCTAGTTCACTTCAAGGGCGCCGCGTGCCACTTTTTCAAGTGTCGCAATGCTAGTTGGCTTTTTGTATTTTTCTATAAATAGTTGTGTTATATTTGTAAAGGAGTTCAGTCACTTGAGTAAAATTAAGTACTTCTTTTTACAGTACTTGTCTAGTTCTCTCTTAGAGTAAAATCTAAGAGAGGCTCGGGAAGTACAAGATACAATCAATTGGAGTATTTAGCCATTATTTTTTAGAGCAATTCTATAAGTTAAGGGAGAAGGAGTGTAGAGGAGATACTTTGATCCTTTCTATTGAGATCAGTCTCTTGTATTTTTATTCTTCCATGAGTTTAATGAAAATAAGTTTGCTTGTCATTTATTTTATGTCTAATTAATTCTTTTATTTTAGGTTGATGATGTAAAGTACATATTAAGTACTAATGAAGACTCTTGTTCTATAAATATTAAATAATATTTTTAATATTATCTCATTCTTAATTTAATAGATATAGTGGTCATATGTGTAGTTAAAATATAATGTGATATATAATCTTGATGGAGGAATGCAAGAATAACCGGGAATATAGAGATAGGATGTTAGCATGCCTAGAATATTCTAGGTCCTTGAGAAGATACTATAACTGTATGAGGTTAGCAAATATCATTTTCACTTCTATAAGCTCGACAGATATCTAGTGATGCATATGCTATGAATCACATTTATAATTAAGAGTCTCATATAAAGGGATGAGGTTAGCAAATATCCTTTTCACACTGTATGACGTATGAGTTTAGCGCCACATCACTCCCCATCACAGTGCTAAAGATCTTCCAAAAACATTTTCGAGTTATAATTTCCTACTTAAATTAAATTCACAAAAATTTATAAACAAACTCATAACTCTTACCAAGTTTAATTCAAGTCATTGTGGATAGACTAAACATTGTAGCAATGGAAACTATAGATCTAAGCAACAATTATGGAAGTGTTATGCTAAAAAAATTTAAACTTCGGGCATTCAAGGGAAATATTAGACACTTTGGTTGAACATGTTCAAATTCGATCATGTCAATGTCTTTCGGATGATCCAATTGACATAAAACTAAGTAAAACTAGGTGACATCCCTGTGGTCATGTGAGACTTCTTAATATGACTGCTTAAGGAGGCTAAAATTGACTTGTGCTCAATAAGGCGTTATTGACATGGGTTTGCGCTAGGTAGGCATTTCCTAAGCCCCATTCTAAATCTAAACGACTAGTCCTGCAAATTTAATGAGCTAGAATTTAAATTTTCTTAGCACATGAAATAGTCTATTAAGTTATGTGAAATGAGCTATTATAATCATAAACAAACTATTTTAAGATGCTATAATCAAATCATAAAAAATTTATCTATTTTTGAAGTCAAAAAAGTGTGATGGGTTTTTTGACAAAACAAAAATCTATCAATAAATATTTTCTTTTATGATGGAATTTATAATGAAAATGTGTCTATCACAAATGCTACCACTTATTACCACAACTATTTTATGTCCAATAGATTATCAGTCACTAAATAATTCCTAAGTTGTAATAAAATAATTTCTAATACAAAAACTTATGACTAGATTGATTGTTTTAATGTAGTAGTGATGTACCAAGAAATAAGATTTTTTAGCCTTAATATAAAATATTTTTCCACAGGATTAAGATACTTTACCTAAAAATAAAAAATAAAATATTTCATTTGAAATAATATGTTTGTGAATTACCTACATGCAAGGGAAATAATATATTCCAAGTTGATTTTTTTTTTTAAATTTCTGACATATTTATATTAAATAAGTTTAACAAATTTTCTATTATTAAAAAAGCAGTGTTCTTCACACTCAAAATTTATAATAATTCACTTTAGCTTGTTAGGAGCTTGCTAAAATAATATATTAAGACTAGTTCTCTTATGATATTTAGGCTTCGTTTAGGTCGACTTTTTAAAATTCTGTTCTAAAAAGCAATAAAAAAATCATCTCAAAAAAACCTTACTTATATATATCTCAATAGATACATCTAATTTAATTGCTGACACATACACTATTGTTAGTGACATGCCAACAAGATTCATTAATAATATTATTAAATAAAAATATTTATTATGCTTCACCTATCAACAAGATTAATGAAATCTTTTATTTTTATTACTGGCAACTTAAATAAACATAAAAATTAATAAAAGTTAATAGTGCTCACTAAAATATTCCACTATTGCCAAAAAAATTTTATAGCATCATAAACTAATAATTATAAAATAATTTATTTTATGCATAATGTCTTATCTCTTGCATTATAAGTGAAAAGAACAAGTACCATAAAGAGATTGACACAGCTCATCTTGATATGCTGGTAGAAAATTTTGACCATCAATCAGGAGGTCTTGAAATCAAATTTTTTGTAATATAAGTGTTTACTTTAATTGGCTAAGAAGTTCCAAAAACTTTTATTAAAATACTGATGTGATTATTGATTTGTTGATGTGAAGAGCTCATCCCTTTATTAAAGTACTGGTATTACGCAGCTCATCTTGATTTGTTGATTGAGAATTTTGACTACTAATCAAAAGGTTTTTATTCTTAAGCTTGCATATGTTGTGTGAGTTTGTAGAGATTATTACATACGGAGTTTGGATATAGAACCATTCAATTTTATGACTGTGAACAGTAAAAATGCAATAAAAGTGCATAGATAAACAGTAAAAGCGCAGTGGTGAATAGTAACTGTGCTTTTACTATTCACAGCAACAAAACTGAATAGTTCTTTATGTCCGAATTCCGTACGTAATAATCTCTCATGGGTTTGACTCAACGACTGAAATGTCAACAAAAAAAAAGTACTGATTTTGTTAAGTGATAAGATCTAATTGATTGCGAGTTGGGACGTTTTTAATGTCTATTTATTTATAGGCAAACGCTTGATTCTTTTGGCAAGAAACAAATGGCGAAGATGCAGCCATCAGCCATGTGATGATGTCTTAATAAGTTAACAGTACAGATCGTGATGGTGACGCAATATTTATGGATAATGATGAATAATCAAGAAAAGAAAGGAGAAATTGCAGGAAAATCTTATGCAATAATGATAGATAAGCAAAGCTGATAATACAAAGTTTACAGGGACAGGACGTTTGTTCAGATTTGTACTCAATAATTGCTGCTGGATTTTTTTTTTAAAGAAGGTGCATATATAATATATATTATTAGCAATAGGGATATGTAAGTTTTAAAATATAAAATAGAACAAATAAGTCAAATAAATTGGTGTATTCAACTCTCATGCCTCCCAATCAGTCGAATTAAATTTTTACAGAATTATAGTAATGCGTCATACTAAAGGGCTCATTCAATGAAATACGTCAAATAGTGCGCCAAACTGTTTGGCGTACCAAACTGTTTAGCTTATTCTAAATATGTCAAATAGTTTGATGAATTCAATAGAATGTGTTATTCTTTTTGACTAGTTTATTTCTTTTTAAATTTTTTTAATACTCTGCTCCTATTACTAATTTAAATTAAATATTTCTTCCTTAAAAGTTGGCTTTTTTTTTTAAGATAAATTAAGTGTGGAGTTTAGGCATGCTTTAATCCAAAAACTATGGCAATAATTTTGAAAATTTATATCATCTAAAGAAGCTCACCCACCAGCTGCTGTTTCGCCAACTTGAGGCAACAGTTACCCTTGGAAGTTTCGCTCTGAAACTCTCTTTTGTGTTTTTTTTTTTTTTTAATTCCCATATAACTATTTGCCACTGTTTTCGTTATCCTGATTTCGATTTTTATGCTTGTGTAAAGTGTAGTTTGCCATTCATGTCAAATGCAAAGCAGAAGAAATTGTTTGATCTGGATTTGCCCTTCGTTATCAAAGTCTGGACGATCATTCCTCGCCATTTTGCTTTTCAAAATCTGAAGCCCTGTATTTTCAGAAGATTATGAGGGTTGCGAGCTCTTTTTATTCCTTGCCTTATGTTTTCTAAGAGTTGTGTTGAGAAAGGGAGTTAACCAAGAAGATAAAGATGACGGAATACTGCTTTTTTCCTAAAAAGGTTCGCTCTCAATCTGTCTTCTTCTTTTCAGTTCTCCTGCTTTCGAGTCATAAGCGAATGAATGTATCGATTTTGCCTTTGTGTTCAAATCTGGAAGCATTCCTCGCCATTCGGCTTTTATTATGCTTCCATGGTATTGTTTATCCAAGTTCTATATTCAAGTCTGCTTCTTTTGACTTCTAAATGAATCCGGGACTATGGTATTCTGTAAATTTCAATTATTGTCATAAAATGGTGTGCCTGTAGACGAATTCTGTTTTACTTCTATATCATTATAGTTGCAGGATACTCACATTGAAAATTCGTCCAAGAAATCTCCGCTGGTGTTGAAGATGGTTGTCTTAGCGGCTGCCATGAGCTGCAGTGTTTGTATCTGCTCTTTTTTCCTCGAGCAAATGGAAGAGCCCAGCAAGCTTCATATAATGAGAGCTAATTTGACAGAAAAGGCTCAGTTCCATGCTGTCGGAGTTAATCTGACAGATAAAACTCGGCCTAATTTGCTGAGAGTTAACCTGACAGAAAAAAATATGCCCGATTTATTGACAGTTAATTTAACAGAAAAAAATGCTATCAATCTGGTGAGAGTTGATTTGACAGAAAAAAATATGTCCCTTGCTGTGACGGCTGATTTGACCGAAGTAAATTTACCCCATTTAGTGAGCCTCAATACATCAGAGCTAGCTTTTTCTCCTACATTGAAAGTTAACTTAACAGATGAAACTTTGCCTCATGTAATGGGAGTTAATTTAACAGAAAAACTTTCTCATGATCCAAAACTTTCAGAATCCCAACTTCGTCATTTCAACAACAACAAAACCAGAGCTTATGGGAGGTAATGAAAATCATTCTTGACTTATTCTATTGTATCGATATTTCAAGGTTTCTGTGCTGATTTGCCTGTGTTTCTCAGGGAAGAACATGGATGTATGCCAGTTTCTCTTTATGCTATTGTATCAACACAAAGGTCTGGGAGTAAATGGTTTGAGGCTTTGCTCAATAGCCATGACAATATCCGGTCCCATGGGGAGATCTTTTACACCGTTGACAGGAAATGTAACATGACAGTGATCAAAACGGTGTTGGATAACTTGTACAGCCTCAACTGGAATGTCAGCATTTTCAGGAGGAAGAAAAAGAGTTGCATGGCTGCTGTTGGCTTCAAGTGGATGCTTAATCAGGTAAATTTCTTTCTTTTTTTTTTTCTTTGTTTTCTTGACCGTAATTTACAATCTTATATAGTTAGACGCTTTCCTTAAAACAAAAGAAGCTTAATTTTTAGCAAGGTATGCATTTTGGAGATATGTTAATTTAATTGAAATAAACGTGTACACTCTTCCCATGAAAATTAAGATTTTTCATGTTTGAATTTTGCACTGCCGCAGGATGTTAGGATCTTCTTGATTTAAGAAGAAGAACTCCCTTCATGAGCTTCTTGGGGAGGAGGAGGGAGAGAGGGAAGGGGAGAGGGAGAGAGGCAAAACTAGAAATCTGTATTTCTTAAACCATACATCATATTACAATCTATTGCCTATTTATAGGCACAAAAGCAACATAACAAGCTATACAATTAGCTACAAACATAAAACTAGGACCAATATCTAATAATTCTCCACCTTGGTCCTAGATTTACACACAAAATAAAAGATAACTACTATTCACAAAGAACAGCCCCGCCGATCTTCCCCGCCAATAGCATCCACCAGACGGTTAACACCACCTCAAGAACTGTTCCACCCTCTTCTTGAGTTTCCTACTTTGCGAGCTCTAGCTCCATCTCCTGACAGATCTTCTCCTGTCGCACTGTGTCCCACGCAGTCAATTCCCGAGCACCCCTTGTGCCTCGCTTTTCGCGCCCTGTGCATCAACCCGCACCCTGCACCTCATGCCCGAGCCCTGAGCCTCCAGCTCTGCTCCCGCGCCTTGCACTCATGTGGTCTGTCTCCGACTACATCCTGCGCGTATCCACCTGCGCACCGAGCCCTGCACCTTCACCTACGCCCTGCTCGACTCAAACCCACGCCCTGTGCCTTCACCTGCGCCCTACGTGGTCTCCGTGCTCCCATGCGACCTCCTCGCGCACTACACGTGTAATATCCCGTATTTTGACTTTGCCAATTTTTTTGGAATCATTATAACTCCAAATCGCAAATCATCTTTGCCATAGTATTTTGTTTGTAGTATTTTACTTACAAGAATTTTTTCATAAATTTTGGACACCGGTGAAAATCCTTAAGAAATTCGTACATGTCAGTACAAGTGAGGATTTCGGGATCGTCAAGTGTTCGTTTTGCAAACCATTTTGTTGATATTTTTTTAATATTATGTTTTATTTTATGGATATTTTTCTATGACTTTTAAAGTCCTAAAATAATTTATTTGAATTTTTTATTAAAAGAAATTAATTAAATAAATTATATAATATAAAAAGAGTAATTTTTCCTATTTAGATTTTGGGGCATCACAACATGCCCACGCTCCTCCTCACGCCACTCCCGACACTACTCCTAAAGAACAGGCCGATTCTACTTCTGTCTCCCGGACTCCACCTGAAGTCCAAACTCCACCTCAAATCTTGACCGATCTTTAATCAAGAAATGAAAGATCATACTTCCAACCGGCTCCGACAACCACCACTCGCAAACCCATTCAACTGCTCGCAATCTCCGGTCATCCTGTCTCCAATTCTTTGTCTTCAAACATCAGGTAAATTCCTCCAAAACAGCAATCTGTCCCTTTCCGTCAAAGCCCGACGCCAACCTTCACTCCCGTCAATGTGCTCGACGGTTTGAATCCCTCAAACTTTCAGATCCACTTGAATCCACTAGATACAACGCGTTATCTTCCTCCGGCTGGATCGACCTGTTTAGCCAACTTCTGATCCTTCATGCATCGTCTGTCTTCTCAACTTGCTAGACGACTTCTGATGTCACCATGACATCACCTTTTACATCAGCATCTTCTCACATGTCAAACTGCAAGTTGGCACATCCTCATCACACGAAGTCCCCATTCCGGTTTTCTTCTCCGTATGGACTCGTCAAACAGTGACCGCACGCCTCCATTCTCCTGAGAGCCGAAGCCAATTTGTTCATGAGATCTGTCTTCCGACCCCACACGACACCACCTTCGGCTACCTTAAGTAACGGTAATAAGCTGATGTTCGTCCGCTCTTTTCTCTACCTGTAGCAGGTGTCGTGCTTCCAAATAGTGGCCCAGCGCGATCTTGCGATATGTGCGGCACTAGTTCTTGCCACTTCTGCTTCCGGACTGCACGATTGCCGACCTCCGACCTTTGGATCCTCCACGCACCGCCTGCGAGCGTTCGGCTAGTCCGCCGGCTCACACGACCTGGCTCGCTCTATCTCACGCAAATGAGATCTCTCTCTTCCTGGGCCGAATCCAACAGCGACCAAGAACATGTACACGCGTGCTTGCCGCTTGATCACCAGGCTCCCGTCTGAATCATTTTCTTAGACAAGAAAACCGCCTCCGCCTCCTCCACCTTGCTCGGTTGCCTCTACCAGGCTCTAATACCAAATGTTAGGATCTTCTTGATTTAGGAAGAAGAACTCCCTTCATGAGCTTCTTGGGGAGGAGGAGGGAGAGAGGGAAGGGGAGAGGGAGAGAGCCAAAACCAGAAATCTGTATTTCTTAAACCATACATCATATTACAATCTATTGCCTATTTATAGGCACAAAAGCAACATAACAAGCTACACAACTAGCTCCAAACATAAAACTATAACCAATATCTAACATAGGAAAACTTTTTCTTTATCCTGGTAGGTCATTTTGTCTCCATGCACACTTTTGTGTATCTTTATTTTCCCATTGATTCTTTTATTGGAGCACCATATGTACGATTTACTACAGCTGGTGCAAGTGCTTGGCTTGATAATGCATTTGATCCAGAATTTTTTTTGGCTTTCATGCTTCGCTGGTTCCATGCTAGCCGTAACTACACTCGCATAATCAGGATTTCAAGTAAAAGAGAGCAAGAGAGTTTATCAATACTTCCTGCAGGGCGGGGCAACAATTCTATAATTTACAAAATTGCAGGATGATTGAAGTGTAAAGCTTTCATATTATACATGTTCATATAAGATTTTTTTTTTTTTTTCTTAAACTCTAGGCGAGGTAAGAGGTGCCCTTGGGCCCTCACTTATTCCACCACTGAATACACAGCAATTGACATGGAGCTGCTGAAATTGCAAATATTTCTTAGAAGATTATTTTGAATACATATTCTCTCTTCTTTTAAACTGAGCATTCATCTACTGTTAATATAAACTGATGCTAGCTAATTCGCATCAAGCCTTTAATTATGCTCATTACAACTTTTAATGGCTAGAATTCCTGAGCATTCTTAAGCATAGTTGGTATGAAACCTTACCAAAAGACTAAAGGAGTAGCATGATTAAAAGAATGCTTGAGAGAGCTAATATATTGAAAGTATTTACAGAACCTGCAGTTTACCGGCCACAAAGGTGTGTTCCGTAGGAATATATGTAAGCAATTTATGATGTGTCTGATATGCCATTCCTAAGTAATTCTGAGGAGGAGTTTATTTACTTGCTCACAAAGCCTTTCTTCAGAGTTTGTTTTTACACGAATTATCCATTTACCTCTTGTTCCTACAATCTGCGCACAAACTGTAACTCTAAACTTACATTTTTATTTCTAATTTGCGATTTATAAGCATAGAAAATGTGGTTGTCCTTATTGGTGACACCTGAAAAATCAATTTATAATGTGCTATTTATTGATAGTTCTAAAGAGCCATTTATTATTCGCTCGCTGAGCCTTTCTTCCAAGTTTAGTGAAACATACATAAACTAAGGACATGACCAAGTACATGAAATTTTAGTTACTGAAGACTGGAGAGGGTTAGCATATTGCCTTACCCTACGTTTCTGGGAGTTTGTTTCCGTTACCAATCTATCATCTGTAATTCTTATATCCAAGTTTTGGAGAGTTCTGTATGAAACCAATATTCCAATAACTGTCCCTTCTCCTACACTCAGAACTTTAATTGCAGCTGAAACGTACATTTTCATTTCATATTTACTGTTTAGTAGTGATATATCGCCAAAAAATCATCTTGATCGGGCACGAATCTCGAGGAAAAATTCAAGTTGGAAACTTCAAAAATTATTTAGGAGACCATTTAAACTCCGATTTCAGCAAGCTTATAGTCGAACTGAGCGTCTCGGAAATACGAACCCAACGACACCAAATTCGACTCAATCCGAGCCCAAATGAGTCCAAACCAAGTACCCGAAGCACTGTTGGAAGCATCAAACAGCAATTTGAGTTACCAAACGGCCTCCGATTTTGACGAGCTTATAGTCGAATCGAGCGTCTCGACGAGACGAATCCAACGAGCCCAAGATCGTGGAATTCTGATATCATTAAGACCTTCAAATGCTTGATAAACGGTTCACGATCAAGGGATTCAATATCGGCCGTTCATCCGGATCACTCCCTATTTTCCCCTGATCCCTCACATATTTACGGGCTATGCCACTCCAGAAAAACTATAAATAGCCCATCATTTCTCTTAAGAGGGGACCCAGGCCAAGAAGAAGAGAAGAAGAGAAGGAAGAGAAGAAGAAGAGAGAAGTCTAGGAGGGAACAGCTCCTCCTCGACCACCGCCGGAACACCGCCAGAACTCCGCCGGAACACCACCGGGCGCCCGAGGGACGCCGGAGCTCTGCCCGACACTGGAGCAACATCGGAATTCTGCCCGACGCCAGAATTCTACCCGACGCCCGAGTGACGCCGGACTTCTTTCCAAGTGACGCCGGAATTCTGCTTGACACCCGAGTGACGTCGGAGCTCTGCTTGGCCTTGTAACTGATACTCATTGTAATCTGATCGTCCTGAATTCAAAGGACGAATCAGCCTCGTGTATTTCAAACAACATTAGTGGAACTCTTTCAACTGGGCGTGGCCCCGTGGTTTTTTCCTTTTTCAGGGCTTTCCACGTAAAAATCCTGGTGTTCTTTTATTCTTCTGTTTGTGTGCTGGATATACGTACAACGCTGAGACGGAAATTTAAATTATATCGCCGCGTATATTTGAGTCCGCAACAGTTTGGCGCCGTCTGTGGGAAACTTATCCCACAACTTCAAGTATTGCTACAATGGTCAACAGGCGTAGCAGTCGCCTCATCGGAGCCTCCCGCTCTCACTCTCATCAATCCAGAAATCAGTCTATAAATCATAGACGCCCAATATCTGCCTCTTTATACCCCGGGGGGCAAAACGCATCTGGAGAAGGGACTTCGGGACCCTCCCTAGAAGAGAGAATTCGAAAGATGGAAGAATCTCAAAACGAGATCCTACAACTCTTGCGAGAGACTCGACAACCGACCCTAGCACCTCAGGAGGAGGTTCTTCTCCCTCGAGATCCACCACGTGTCGAAGCTGTTCAAATCGAATATCTTCAAGACGAGATTCCTCTTCCTCCACTCAGGAGGTGTTCACAGTCGCATCAAGATAATGAACTCGCTGATACAGCAAGTTCTACCCATCCTTCAGGTCGACAATCTCGTCTTCCTCAAGACCTCCCTGAGGAGCTAGCCCAACCTCACATTGCTGAGTTCCCTCGCAATGCCCTACGCCACGAACTGCGACGATTGGTCCGGGAGGAGTTCCCTACAGGAGGCGTAAGGCAACCTCTTCGTCAGTGGGACTTCCAGGAGTCGTCACCCCTGACAGAAGTCATTCTTCAACACCCTATTCCGGCTGGCTTTAAGCTGCCAAGCATCGAATCCTACGATGGGACATCCGACCCGTACGAACACATCGACCATTACAGGACCATCATGCATATTCAACGAGCCTCAGACGCGCTCCTTTGCCAGGTTTTTCCTGCCACTCTTAAAGGACAAGCTCGAACATGGTTCTATTCACTTCCAGCCGGAACGATCCCCACATTTGTTAAATTGGCCAAAGTATTCGTCGAACAGTTTGTTGCCAACCGAAGAATCGCTAAGGATTCTTCTCACCTTTCCGGGATCCGTCAAAACGAGGGAGAATCGTTGAAAGAGTACTTTCAACGGTTTTCTATCGAGGCTCGACAAATCCCAGGAGTAAACCCAGAATTGCTCAGAGGGGTCTTTCTTGGAGGACTTCGTCCTGGCCCCTTCTATTCGGCACTCATGCGCGATACTGTTCATTCATATGCCGATCTGATCCATCGTGTGGAAGCACAGATATCAGCAGATGAGGCAATAAATGCTCACAGAAAACAGTTCGAGCAACCCACTGGGAAGCGCAAGGGAGCACCTGAGATGGATAATCCATCATCACAACGGAAAAAGCAAGGGAAGAGCAATCTACCTCCTAGACCCCCACTGCCACGACGAGAACCCTGACGGGAGAAGGAGTACACTCCGCTCAACACATCTCGAGCAAATGTGTTGATGGCGATTCAAGATCAGGACAAAATGAAGTGGCCGCATCCTTTGAAGCCGAATACAGGAAACCAAGATCAGTACTGCCACTTTCATCATAGTCGTGGCCACACTACTGAATCCTGTAGGCAACTTAAGGAGGAGATTGAAAGACTCATCCGTCAGGGCTATCTTCGACAGTTTATTGGGAATCCACATATCCGAGAAGAAGCTCGTCCCACTGGGGGGCAGAATCAACCACAAAGACAGCCAGTGAATAACCGGATAACGGTTGGCGAAATTGAAACAATCGCAGGAGGCCCCTTACTATCCGATCAAGTCTTTCTAACTGTGGAAGAAAACCCAACTCCAAAAAAGGCTCGTATAGATCATTCCTTCACATTTGATGATTTCGACCTGGAAGGAGTAAAAACCCCCCATCAAGATCCGCTTATCATAAACGCAGGCATTGGTGACCCATGTTACAATGTCAAAAGAATTCTTGTAGACAACGGAAGCTCCGTGGATGTCCTGTTCTACTCTACTTTTCTCAACATGGGTCTCTCAAGAGAAAATCTTCAACCTGCTGCAGGTCCTTTATATGGATTTTATAATCGACCTGTGCAAGCAGAAGGAATAATCAGTCTCCCGGTAGTCCTTGGAGAATTTTCTCGACAGACTACACACTCCATTCAATTCATCGTGGTAAAGTCAGAATCAGCTTATAACGCCATCTTCGGGAGGCCGCTTCAGTCAATTTTTGGGATCATCGCATCCATTCCTCACCTCAAGCTGAAGTTCCATACCCCATCAGGAGTCGGTGTAGTATGCGGAGATCAGCAAATAGCACAAACCTGCTATCTTAGGTAGATCAAGTCTCGTCCAACGATTACCTTGAGCATCGAGGACTTTGATCTGCGGAGCGAAGATATTCCTCAGAGAGCTTCCCCTGTGGAAGACCTTACTACTATATCTATATCTGAAGAGCATCCTTCAAAGACAGTGCGAATTGGATCACTTCTCTCAGATGATGAGAAGAAAAACTTTATAGCTTTTCTACGAGAAAATCAGGATATTTTTGCATGGAGTCCAGCAGATATGCCTGGAATTGACCCCGAAGTGATCGTTCACTCCCTCAAAGTCAATCCAACGTGCAAACCGATTATCCAGAAGAAGCGAAACTTTGCACCAGATCGCCAGCAAGCAATTGAACAAGAAGTAGATAAACTTTAGAAGCCGGATTCATACGAGAGGTACACTATCCTACTTGGTTAGCAAATGTTGTCATGGTACGGAAGGGGAGTGGAGCTTGGAGAATGTGTATAGATTACACTGATCTCAACAAAGCTTGCCCAAAGGATAGTTTTCCGCTCCCTCGCATCGACCAGTTAGTTGATACCACCTCTGGTCATCAGATGTTGAGCTTTATGGATGCCTACTCCGGCTACAACCAAATAAAAATGAATCCTGCTGATGAAGAAGCAACAGCTTTTCAAACAGACAAAGGATTGTACTGCTACCGGGTGATGCCCTTCGGGCTCAAAAATGCTGGAGCAACTTATCAGCGCCTCATGAATAAGGTTTTCAAAAGCCTTATTGGACGTACTATGGAGGTGTACGTAGACGATATGTTGGTAAAAAGTCTGGAAAAAACCCAACATATCTCTGACCTGAAACAATGTTTCCACTTGTTAAGGCATTACAATATGCGACTCAACCCCGCTAAATGTGCTTTTGGAGTCGCTTCTGGAAAGTTTTTAGGGTTTATGGTAACCCATAGAGGAATCGAAGCCAATCCGGAGAAGATCAATGCACTAAGGGACATGGTGCCACCAAAGAACATCAAGGAGGTCCAAAGGCTGAATGGGAGAATTGCGGCACTATCTCGTTTCCTGGCACGTTCAGGAGATAAATATCTGCCCTTCTTCAAGATACTTAGAGGCACTCGTAACTCCGGGTTCCAATGGACAGATGAATGTTAAGAAGCCTTCGAACAATTGCGAAAGTATTTAGCATCCCCGCCACTACTTTCTAAACCAATACCAGGAGAGAGTTTGTATTTGTATATGGCTGTATCTATCAAAGCCATTAGTTCGGTTCTGGTCCGAGATGAAAATGCTATACAACGTCCTATCTACTATGTTAGTAAGATTTTATCTGAAGTAGAGGGACGTTATCCTTTGGCAGATAAGACAGCATTAGCGTTAGTTTATTCCGCCAGAAAACTACGCCCTTACTTTCAAGCCCATTCAATTGGAGTTTACACGAATCTGCCGCTAAAAAGTATTCTGCAAAAGCCAGAAGCATCAGGCAGGCTTGTTAAGTGGTATGTAGAACTGGGAGAATTTGATATCCACTACTTGCCTAGACCTGATATTAAATCTCAAGCACTAGCAGATTTCGTAGTTGAATGCACCGTTCCAATATCTGATGTACAACCGAGTGCTTCACCTTCTTCTCCATGCTAGACGTTATACGTTGATGGAGCTTCAGGGAGTTCTGGGGCTGGGGCTGGAATTTTATTAATCTCTCCACAGAAGGTTACCCTTGAGTACGGGCTTCGACTCAAGTTCCCGGCAACCAACAACATAGCAGAATACAAGACCCTTATTGCTGGGTTGAGACTAGCAATTGACTGTGAAGTCCAGAACCTAATAGCCCACACTGATTCCCAACTAGTCGCCTCTCAGGTGGAGGGGGATTTTGATATTCACAACCCACAATTGGCTCAATATTGTAGCATTGTGAAGCTACTCTTAGCCCGTATAGGGGAGCATCAAATCATACATATCCTCCGAGAACAAAATGCAAGAGCAGACACTCTTTCTAAACTTGCTACATCAACAACGGGGGACATCTATAAGAGAAGATGTATCGAGGAAATCAACTTTCCAAGCATTCAGGGTCCATGGGTCATACAGTCAATTGACGAGCCAAGAGAGATGTCTTGGATCGAACCCATCTTGTCTTTTCTGAAAGATGGGGTGCTACCCGAAGATCCTATAGCTGCAATACGACTTCGGAGACAAGCTGCAAATTTCACCATTATCGGCAATGAGTTGTATAAGCGCTCCTTCATTGGGCCGTACCTCAAGTGTCTCCCACCATCAGAAGCTGATTACACGCTTCGGGAAGTTCATTCAGGAGTATGTGGAGAACATCTGGGAGGAAGAGCGTTAGCTTACAAGATCATGAGACAGGGATTTTATTGGCCTACAATGAAACAGGATGCACTTGAATTCACACGAAAGTGCAAAAACTGTCAACTGCATTCTAACCTCACTCATACACCCGCTCTGGAGCTTGCATCCCTTCAAAGCCCCTGGCCTTTTGCCCAATGGGGAATTGATATAATGAGACCTTTTCCTATAGCGACTGGACAGCGAAAATTCATTATTTTGGCTGTAGATTACTTCACCAAATGGGTGGAGGCGGAACCTTTGGCGAAGATTACTGAAGCAAATGCCAAGCAATTCTTATGGAAGAACATAATATGTCGCTTTGGCATTCCCGCAAAAATCGTCACTAATAACGGGACACAGTTCACCGGGAAGATCTTTACATCTTTTTGTAGGGATTTTCATATTCAGCTCATTCACACAGCTGTTGCCCATCCTCAAACTAATAGGCAAACAGAGGTTACAAACTGAACAATCCTGAAAGGGCTGAAGACATGTCTAGGGAAGGCTGGGGGGCAATGGGCCGAAGAACTCCCCAATATCCTCTGGGCTTATCGGACCACCGCTAGAACTCCTACAGAGGAAACCCCATATAACCTTTGCTTTGGTACAGAAGCAGTCATACCGGTTGATATCGGAGTTCCTAGCCACAGAGTTCAGACTTTCGACTTTAAAAGTAACGAGGAGGAGCTTAGAGCAAATTTGGATCTCCTCCCAGAAGTAAGAGATGAAGCCTCACTCAGAACCGCTGCATACCACCAAAGAGTTGCCCGTCACTACAATCGAATGGTGAAACCTTGCCCTATCACTATTGGGGACTTAGTACTACGAAGCATTGAAGCCGCTGGAAAAGGCCCTCAGCGAAATAAGCTCTCCCCCCTCTGGGAGGGTCCTTATTTGGTAGTGGCTATGGTCAAGCCTGGAACCTTCAAACTGAAGGATGCTGGTGGAAAAATGCTTCCCCGAATTTGGAATGTGGGCAATCTTCATAAATATTATCAGTAGGAGTTGAAACTGCTATCTGTCTATGTGTTATGTTTGTCTTATATTTTATCTTCTCCTGTAGTCATGTTATAAAGTTTTTCGTACATCCCTTATGTGTTGATTATAGAAGAACTTTTTTCTTGTATCCCTAAGTTATTCTAGGGAACTGCTATCTCATATTACAAAGCAATATGATATTCACTTTATCGTGCTAATGTTTCTTCTCTCCAAACTCTTTTTCTGTGATTCGAGAAGTACATAATCTATATTGTATCTCAATCACTGAATGATCAATCCCAGGGGGATTTGATCCGACCTCTTCCGCACAGGTTAATGTCATCAAGCAAAGGTTTTGACTGACAACCTCGGATAGGTCAAGTATCCTAGGAGGATATCTTGAATATCAAAATCATTTGATGATCAATCCCAAAGGGAGTTGATCTGACCTTTTTCTGGACAGGTTAAGGGTATCAAGCAAATGCTTTCACTAATAACCCCGGATAGGTCAAAATCTTTAAAGAAAGGGATGTCTCACATTTGCTCAAGTCAAAAAAAAAAGCTCATTAGAATACTCTCATCCAAACTGAAGTAAAACTAAGTGAATTTCATTTGCATGTGAGAAAAGAACATCAACAACATCTTTATATATCACTGAACATCAAGTACACCAGATAGAAACATCAACATCGAGCATATATACAATCACTAGAAAGAAATCAAAGTGATACAAAACATCCTACAGAATCTCAACGTCATCCTCGTCCTCCTCTAAGGCAAAAGCTCGCTGCAACTCACTCTCCAGCTCTTCACCACCAGAGTCTAAAGAAGCATCACCAGAAGCTTGGCTAGGAGTCAACCCCTCGATCTCCGCTCCAGTCTTGCGATGTACTGTCCGAACACCCTTCATGAAGCCCCTGATAAAGCCATCCTCTGCGCACTCTGCCTCCAAGGCCTTCACCTCCACGTCATAAATATGACTACGAGCCTCCTGAATGTGGTCCTCAATAATGATCTTGAAAGCATAAGATTTCTTGAACTCTTCAATAACTGCTGACAGTAACTGCTGGGCCTCCTTCTCGGACAGTACACTCTGAAGCCTCTCATTCTCAGCCTCAAGGACTTGCTGAGCCTTTTCCTGCTGCTTGATCGTCGCTTGTGCCTCCACCAACTCTATATGCAGACGATCCATCCTTTCATTCTGAGTGATCTTGTTCGCCAACTCAGTTCTACACCCCTCAAGCTGATCCTCCACCACCTTCATCTCCTTCACTTTACTGTCATATTTCTTCTTGTACTCTCCCTGAAGGTATTTAACCTTCACAAACTCTTTGTTCCAATCGTTCAGAGTCTTGGTCATCTCAAGCTTGAAATCAGAATACTGAGACAAGAAAAATATCAGAAATATATTCCTTAAGAAATGTAAAAAAGGAGAAGAAGTAAAGGAGAACTCACCAACTCCTCAGCCCGTCGGTGGCCGATGCACTGATGGTTTAACACATCTTCTGGAATATATGACTTGGATGGAGAAGCTCGGGGACCTTTGCTAACAACTGTCAAAACTTCATCTGCCCTCTTCTTCCTCGATTCCTGCAAACCTTCCTCGCTCCCTGGTCGCTTGGAGTGATTCTTTTGGGGAACCACTTCTGGAACTCTAGCAGACTTCTTCAACATTTGAGCATGTGATCTCCCTGCTTGAGTAGATAATCCAACCTTGAACAAGTACTCCTCATCTACATATCTACTCAAGTAACGCACCTCGTAGTGTAGAGCATCTAAATCAGGGAGTTTGAGTATCCTCAGCAAATCTTCTGCTCCAATGTGAAGGGGGACAGGTAGCTCTTTCAACTTCCCCCACTTCTTCTGAAGACCCTAATCATTCTGCACATAAAAGAAGTTGCTGATCCAACCTTTCGAGGGGTCTCAAGTGCGGATGTCCAACCACTTGGACCTGAATGAAATATGTCCCTGTGCATCGCTAAAGAGACGCCCCATCCAAGAAAGGCACTCTGAGGAAAGTACCACTCCACGGTCTCTGAAAAGCACGATCAGGCCCATCACGATCGACATTGCTCTGTAGGAAAATTCAGACAAGCATACCCCACAAATCGTCAGAATGTCGATCAGTTCGGAAGAAGGAGGAAATCGTAGTCCCGCTCGCAGACTAAATTCATACACCGTCACATATCCAGGGGGAGGGAAGCAGGCACGATCAGTTCTGGCCGGCACCTTCATCACCAAATCATTAGGAAAATGAATTTTTTTCCTAAATGAGATGAAAGAGTCCTCAGTGACGGTGGAAATCACATCGTCAGCCTTCGGCGCCTTTTGGGTCCTCTTTGGAACTTCAGATCGTTGCGTAGGACGATCTTCTGAAGGAATTTTTGAGGAGGTAGGATCACCCATTTTGCTTCCTTTACTAAAGAGGGGCGCAAATCTAAGTAGGGAAAATCACCTACGAAAGACTGCGGAAAGCCTCCGAAGTAGGAAAAAAAGGGAGGAAAAACGGAGGGAGGAAGGGGGAAAGCCGCTAACTTCTGCGCAAAAAGAGGGGCACTGAATCAAGTAGGGAAAGTCACCTACTTAAAATGGCGGAAAGCCTCAGAATGCCAAAAGCTAGAAGGCCAGGAGAGGAGGAAGAAAGGAGCATTTTGTCCCCTACCCCAAGGGGTGTATTTATAAGATGAAAAGAGAGGGAGTTATTGAAGAAAAAGGGGGGAAAATATTTAAAAATTGGAGGGAGAGGGCTTCTAGAAGGAAGTTCGAATTTTTCTGAATTTTTTCAGAATTTTTTGGAATTTTTTCGGATTTTTTCGGGTTTTTTGGATTTTTTTTATAGTGTGGGCCCCACATTTAAAAAAAATTTTTTTTTTTAAATAACCGCGTAGTTCCGCACGGACGCGCCGTTTGGCGCGGGCGCCGCCGCATGCGGCGGCGGCAGGCGGCGGCCGGCCGGTTCGGTCGCCTATGCGTACCCGGGCCGATTTTTGGCCCGTATGGTCCAAATCGGACGTTTTTGTGGTCTCCGGACACGTTTTTCGACGTTCCGGACTCAATTTTGACACTTTCGGAACTCAACGGGGCCTCTATGATTAGGTTCGAGCAAACATTTAATTTTTGGAACGCAATTTTTTGTAATTCGGCCAATGTAAAATACCGGAACAAGTATTTTCGGACTCGTGGAGCTTCGACGTCCGAAAATAGGAGGGAAACTGATATATCACCAAAAAATCATCTTGATCGGGCACGAATCTCGAGGAAAAACTCAAGTTGGAAACTTCAAAAATTATTTTGGAGACCATTTAGACTCCGATTTCAGCAAGCTTATAGTCGAACTGAGCGTCTCGGAAATACGAACCCAACGACACCAAATTCGGCTCAATCCGAGCCCAAATGAGTCCAAACCAAGTACCCGAAGCACTGTTGGAAGCATCAAACAGCAATTTGAGTTACCAAACGGCCTCCGATTTTGACGAGCTTATAGTCGAATCGAGCGTCTCGACGAGACGAATCCAACGAGCCCAAGATCGTGGAATTCTGATATCATTAAGACCTTCAAATGCTTGATAAATGGTTCACAATCAAGGGATTCAATATCGGCCGTTCATCCGGATCACTCCCTATTTTCCCCTGATCCCTCACATATTTACGGGCTATGCCACTCCAGAAAAACTATAAATAGCCCATCATTTCTCTTAAGAGGGGACCCAGGCCAAGAAGAAGAGAAGAAGAGAAGGAAGAGAAGAAGAAGAGAGAAGTCTAGGAGGGAACAGCTCCTCCTCGACCACCGCCGGAACACCGCCAGAACTCCGCCGGAACTCCGCCGGAACACCACCGAAGCACCACCGGGCGCCCGAGGGACGCCGGAGCTCTGCCCGACACTGGAGCAACATCGAAATTCTGCCCGACGCCAGAATTCTACCCGACGTCCGAGTGACGCCGGACTTCTTTCCAAGTGACGCCGGAATTCTGCTCGACACCCGAGTGACGTCGGAGCTCCGCTTGGCCTTGTAACTGATACTCATTGTAATCTGATCGTCCTGAATTTAAAGGACGAATCAGCCTCGTGTTTTTCAAATAATATTAGTGGAACTCTTTCAATTGGGCGTGGCCCCGTGGTTTTTCCCTTTTTCAGGGCTTTCCACGTAAAAATCTTGGTGTTCTTTTATTCTTCTGTTTGTGTGCTAGATATACGTACAACGCTGAGACGGAAATTTAAATTCTATCGCCGCGTATATTTGAGTCCGCAACAAGCAGCATGTAAAAGTGGCTGTTCTTTTTACCTTAACAGAAAGATGTATTGCGCTACATGTTAAGCATAACAGTGTGTAAACTCAGGAATTGTTAGAGAGTATTTATGTTTGTTGATTTGATGTATTTGGGAATAACAAGGAAAGTATTAGAGTGGTTACTTAAGTCAAAAGTTGTAAAACATCATATTTTCTTTTTTGGAAGTAACGAGGGCTTAGTTTAATTCCATTAAGTAAATAAGCAATTACAGTGTATAAGATCAATCAGAAAGAAAACTAAGGAGCTACTTGGTTGGAGGTAAAATAGGTGTAAACTATTCAAAATGTAGGGGTTTTAAAAATATTGATATTTGGCTGGATAAAAAAGAAATGTAAAGTAAAGTAAATATAATATAAATTATTTTAGGGGTTGTTTGGTTGACTAAAAAAAGAATGAAGCGTAAAAAGAATACTTTGGAGTTTTTTGAATGAGTGTAAAGTAAATTCAGGCAAATAAATTTTTTTTCTTCTAATTTGAAGTAAAATGAATTAATGTAAAGTTTAAAGATGGTGATGACCAACGGGTGGTGGCAGCAGAGGGTGGTGGCTGACAACGGAGGGTGGTGGCTGGCAGCGGTCATCGGTGGTGGTCGGCAGCGGTGATAGTCAGCGGTGGCCGCGGTGGTCGTCATCGGTGGTGATGGTCGGCAGAAGTGGCGGCGGCGGCTAACAGCTTGTGGCGGGGGTAATGGTCGTAGGCAAGTGGAGGTGGCTGGCGGTGGTCAAGCAAGCTTGCTTGCGGTATAAACCGTTCTCGCTCAAAATTGAGTGAGTTTCGAATGAGCTAAAATGATTTATACTACATTTACTTTACTTTGCATTCCTGTTTCATCCAACCAAACACCAAAATTTTTAAAACCCCTGCATTTGGAATACTTTACACCCTCATGTAATCTAACTAAACAACCCTAGTTTATTTTTGAGGTATACTAAACTCGTCCAATTTTGAGCGAGAACCATTTACACCGCAATGAAGCTCGCTTAACTGTCGCCACCCGCCGGTGTCATGTTCCAGACATAAATTCGAAGAATTATATCTTTTCTATCTCCAAAATCAAGACCAAAGCTGCTAATTTTAATTGATAGAAAAAATAACCAATAAAAAAAAGTATCCATCAAAACATCCATAATCAACTATATTCTTTTCCAAAAAATCATTTATAATAATCGGAAGTTCAATGAATTACATCTACTATCTACCAAAACTTCTGGTTACAAAAGAAAATAATGGAAATGAAATTAAACCTGAAAGTCCAATCTTTGATCAATCATGTAGCACTGAATCCTTACCCCAGCTTGAACATCAATTAAATATGTTTTGCCACAACCTGACCGGATATGACCCTATACCACACAAGTCATATCGTGCCTGATTGTGACAAAAGTTAAAAACTAGCCCCAAGATTTAGTTAGAGAAGTGCTAGAAAAAAACTAAAGTTTAATTTATACACAACACAGAGTCACTATTGTATATAAAATAAAGTGGAACACTAGGTGAATCTCAAAAATGATTTGACCATATATCATCCAAAAATACATATACAATAAAAGGTGTATTTACAACAGAACTTAGCAACTAACAAATAGAGTAAAATGAAAGCCAAGCCTGCAAAAAAAACTGGCCAAAAAGGTATACCTACATCACAAATCAGAGTCTGCTATTAAAACTACTTTGCTTACTCCTTATCTTTTTCCCCAACCTAAAAAATAAAAGCAAAGTAGAAGTGAGCTAACATGGCTCAATAGGCTATCGTAGCATAAAACAGAAGTCAATAATTGAAACCAAAAAAAATTAAAAATATTGTGTTGTAATAGTAACTGAAGTACTGTATAAAAAACTAAAACTTGAACAACACTAATACCGAATGCATTTAAATAACTGCTAAAATTGTACTAAAATTAAAACATAAACAAATATCTTATAGTAAATATCATAGTAGCCCTCAGCCTCCAACATCATAACACATATCATATCAGAATCCCTCCTCGGTAGCTCTTAGGCTCCAACATAACAAAATCCCTCCCCGATAACTCACTGGCTCCGATATAATAACACGCATTATAACACATCATAGCATAACAGAATCCCTCATTGGTAGCCCTCAAGCCCCGACATAATAAAATCCCACATCGGTAGCCCACTGGCTTAAGCCTAACAAAATCTTCTTTCACTTTGATAATGCTATATTTCTTTTAATATTATTCACATATTCAATGCATTTTATTAATTAAAATATAATTGGACTTAATTCAGAAAGTGTCAAAATGTCCTAATGGTAGGCAACAAAAATACTATTGAGCAAAAATTCACAATTTTAAAATATGACCAAATTATCAGAGATTGTGTGTAACAATATTTTAAAGATTTAATTTAACTAAAACACTATTTTGAGATGCCAAAATTAATTTTTAATTTGCAAAAATTGATGCTTTTTTAAAATCACTTAGTAAAAAAATTCAAATAAATACTCAAAATAATCATAACAGCCGTACTGATAACATATCAAAAATTACATGAATAAAAGTTATCAGAATTCGATAAAACTGTATTTTTGTAAAACTAAATTATATATTTGATTTTTTCAACTAGGCCGGCAGGTAAAAATAGTAATACGACCATCAAACCTTAGCTTTCTTTTATCTCTCCTCTCATTTTCTCAAATCCATTCTCTGGTTTGATGAAAGCAAAAATGAAAAGCTAATTAATAAGTTATGTAAGTGGGATGAGATTTTTATAATAAATTAATATAAGGGTATAAAGTAATTATTCCAATTGTTTAGATTTAACATAAAAAATATATAAATCTTTTTATATCTTCAAATCCAAATATCCAAAAATTATAAAAAAATATTTATAAATTAGCTAAGCCTGTCTAAAAGATTCTGGTGAAATCAATTTGGAAAACGGACATCTAACATTCCCAAAAATTCATTTTACCAACATGTGCTGATTTCTTAAAGATTTACAACAATGCCTAAAAATTAGAAAAAAATTTATTATAATTAGAGTAATATAATATCTATGTTAACGTTATAGCGAAGACGATTTATAATTTAAACTTATAATGACTCCCAAAATAATTTTTGAATGTTGAGAATTATTACACATATAATGAGTCATAAAGCTCAACAAGTAACCAAAATCTATAATTACATTCAAAGCATGAAAAGGAAACAACATGTATGTAATCATTCAAATCATAATAATGGCATTCAATATGATTATTAATCTATGCAAAACAGTGAATCTGGTAATCATAAGTTGTAGAAGCATTACTAATACAAATATTATAACAGTAAAGTTATAAATCAGGAAAATCATTTATGCACCATTATTAAATCTGTAAAGAGATCATATAAGTCATTAAAGCCAAATACCTGTGCAACTATTAGAAATCCATAATAAAGAAAAATGATATTATCATTGATACAGTTATATTATATGGAAATCTACACATGCATATTCATTAGTAGTATCTTATCATTGTCTTAATCAAAATGATATCTTATCACTATAGAAAAAATGCTCATTTCTGGCGGTCATATCTGCTGGAAAAATATACAAAATATGACGGAAAAATAGCTTTATGACAGATTTCTAACGAAAAATTTTTCCCCGGTAAAACACGCATCAGAAAACAAATACCGATAAAAACAAATCAGCCGAAAATGTTTCAAGCTAATTTTCGGCTAATTATTTTAGCCTAAAATTTGTTGTTAGAAAAATAAAAAATTGCTCAAATTCTGCCCAAGCGGGCCAGCCCGTCGCCTGCCGGCCTGCCTGACCGCCTTACCTGTCAGCCTGCAGCACACCCGCCCGCCAACCCACAGACCATTTCCTACCTGACCTGGCCAGCCAGCCCACCCACTTACAGTTTAAGCTTGCCCGCAGCCCACCCGCCCGCACCCACGACTCCCGCAGTGAATTTTGAACGCGATCCTTCAGAGATCCGGCGCCCATTAGGCTACGGGGAAAGATCTATTATAAAAGATACTCTTTAATATATATTATAACTTATAAAATATTAAAATTAATAATTAATTAAATATTAATATTTTGGAAATATCAAAATAATTAATTTGATATTATGGTTGAAATTAATTTAACAATATTTATTAGATTAGCTAATTAGTTAATTTAACATAACAATAATTATGAAAATCATTTATTTAATTTAGTTTGACAATATTTAATTTAATTTTATTTAATTATTTTATTTAATTTTATAATAAATTATTAAATAAGTAAATTTAATTTTAAATTATTTATTTTTAGAAATATTTTATATTATTTTTAGATTTGCTAATTAATAATTTTAAATTAGTTAATTTAACATAACAATAATTATTAAAACTATTTATTTATTTTAGTTTACCAATAATTAATTAAATTAATTTATCTGATAATAAGTTATTAAATTACTTAATTTAAATTAACAAAATGAATAATTACAAATATTTATAATAATTATTTTCTAAAATTTTAAAATTTCGTCAAAAATTCACTAGAAATCCGTTAGAAATCCCATAAAAAAATCCATCGGTAATCCATTGGAAACATTTCGTCGGAAAATCAATCAAAATTTCTAACGGATTTATTTCCGCTAGAAATTAGCATTTTTCCTGTAGTGTTAATCATGAAACAAATATCGTATCAATAACAGTAACAATGCAGGCATGCATGTATAAGCAATCATACTAAAGAAGTAATGATTGATGGCTTATGTGATATGTTTTCATAATTGTACTTGTATTATATTCATTTTAACATCTTAATATTTAATTTATTATACAGGTGGCTTTTTGACGAGTCATCACTCTTGTACGTTGGCATCTTAACCCCTTGTAACTCTCAATCTTGATTTTGATCAATGATATCATCACAAACATTATTTTAAGGAAAGTTCATCGGCCCAACCTGCTATACTATACAACGTAGAATCAATCTCCAGCCAACCTTTATTAATAATCAGCCTTTCTTATTTACACACAATACAAGGTATACATAATTATTAACAATTTTTCATTCGTCCATTTGTTTTCATTCACAATGCCTGTGTCATCAGTATGCTCAAATTAAAATGCCAAAATCACTATACATCATAATCCTAGTCAAATCGTACAAAATGCAATAAACACATTTTTTAACCTATGAAAATACAAAACCATCTAGTCAAAATGACTAAAATAATTAGTACTATAATATATAAAAAATTTATACTGTAGAAGTTCACTAAATTAGGAGAAAATACAATAAATATCGATTTATGTATGAGAATAAATTTCAAAATAAAAATATTTTAAAACAGGGATAGGATAGAAGTCATCTACAATGATTAGAAGAATTTTCGTAATAGGAGAAACGGACAAAAAAACTCAGAAGCCCTTCTATTTGAAAACAACGAGTGGGGCAGCAGAAAAGTAAATGAGTGTGAGAATAAGCCCCGGTCAATCAAGCCATCCAAGAACAATCTGAATTCCTCAATGCTTATGATGCAAGCTCGCTCCCAATCTAAGTTATCCTCTATATCGAGTTTCACATGAAACTCTGTGTGTTCCCTTAATTTGATGCACACCATAAGCTCTCGGATGTTCATAGTATTGAAAAGGTCTTTCGTTAGCTGAGTCAATGAATTTCTCTCTAGGTTGTAATCCACATCATCTTCTGAATCAGAAACTTCCGGAACCATAGCTTGGACTCTTCGCTGGGCACGACTGCATCCTTGAACTGTTCAATTTACCGGTATGGTTGCCGGTGGATGTTGATGGTTAACATGGTTTGTGTTCACCATTGTCTTCAACATCTGCATTTCTTTTAGAGTATTAGCTGAGAAACGAAAAAACTCTTATGTTAAGTCATTTAATAGCCGAGTAAAGTTGGCTTGCACTACCCACAAGGCGTCCAAGTTCCGATTGTCACCAAGAGCTCTACGAGAACTTCCTTCGATGGTCATTTCCCTTATTCCTGACTCTGATACCAATTGAAGCAACCTCTAACAATTTATAAGGGATTGATGCAACCGCCAACAACCTGCAAGGAACTGATACAACCTCTAGCAACCTGCAAGAAGAAATGCTCATTGGAACCATAAAATAATGAAACATAACCAAACCTCTGTAATTGTATATATTCTGCTTCTCTTCTATTACAATTCATGTATGTATGAGATACTAGAAGTTACTTGTTATATCAAGCAACGACAAACAAAAAGGATAGAAGAGTACAACAATAAAAGAAAGGTAATGTAGCAAAAAATTAATAATAAGAAATTAGCCTCGTATGTATCTAAGGATAAGATGCATCGTAATACTTAGATAAATACTTAACCGTGAGACATCTTATCCTTAGATACATACCCACTAACTTTCTGTTATTAATTTTTTGCCTACATTACCTTACTGTTATTATTGTACTCCTCTCTCCTTTTTGTTCGTCATTGCTTGATATAGCAAGTAACTTCTAGTATACCATATATACAGGAATTGCAATAGAAGAAAAGCATAATTTATACAATTACAGAGGTTTGGATCTGTTTCATTATTTTCTAGTTCCAGGAGAGAATTTCTTCTTATAGGTTGCTGGAGGTTGCATCAGTTCCTTGCAGGTTGCTGGAGGTTGCATCAGCTTACGCATCAAACCAAAGAAATTTAGTCCGATTCAGATTCACTTGGATTGTTTTTCACGCATCACTAAGGTGCAGCTCTTGTTTCCGTTCAGAAAAATCACATCATCATCCCAAGAAATGTCAGTGTTGTTAATAGCTTTTAGTGTGATATCACCAAGTTAACAAATTATACGAAGTGCATGCTATGTTTAAACTTTATCCTCCTTCAAATCGCAGTATAGTGATTATATCCCCAACAAATTTCTGTTTTTCAATGAGTCTGCGAGCTTAGACTAATTCCCTACAGTTTTTTATTACCCTTAATCCCTTGGCTTTTGCAGGGAATCTTGGATAACCATGAAGGGATTGTGGACTACTTCAACCATAGGGGAGTCTCAGCAATACTCTTGGTCAGAAGAAATCATCTTCGCCGTTTGGTATCTCAAAAAGCAAACAATCACGATGGTAAGGTCAAGGGATTGAATGGGGCTCATAAAGCTCATGTGAGCTCCAAACAAGAGGTCCATAAATCTCACTTATGCTTGGAGTATGAAGCTGTTTGATACTTCAAAAGCAATTAACTAAGCTTTTTCTTCCCCTTTAACAACTTATTATATGCAGGCTGAAATCCTTGCAAGCTACAAGCCCAAACTTGATGTAAAGCGTTTAATCCCAGCCCTGGAACATATGGAAAGGTTGGCTTCTGATACACTGAAAAACTTCAGAGGCACCCGCCACATGGTTGTCTATTATGAAGATCTCGTTCAGAATCAGACTGTAAGCCATACAAAGCTTTGTGAAACCTATGTGCACTTATATTCTTTAAAACTTAGTAAATCCATGCATTATATCCATTCAAATCATTGATTTTTTTTGTTTTTTCATGTTTCATATTTTGTCAAAAATATTTTAAAATATGCATATATTAAACTTCAAATTTATTAAAATATATTCTCGATATTATAATCCTATATTTATATATTTTTGCTTTGTTTCTATATTGTTATCATGTTATGTTTGCATATGTTTTTGGTCTTATTTTTTATATTAAGTCATTAAAAAAAGTGAGAATACCTATAGTGTTTTCAAAATTTCAAAAACACTAATTTATCTTAAGGAAATAAAAATAGACACAACTATCCAAATATATTTCTTAATGCTCTTATTAGAATTTTTTTTCTTATTTTTATTTTTTTTAATGTTCTTACTAGATTTTATGTAAGTTTATGACTTGATATCAATCTAAATAAGATTTAATAAACAATATACAATTTTCATGGGACAGTTGTTAAGAATTATCATTCAATATTATTAGAAAATAAAATATAATTGGATGTGACAGATTCTAATTTCTTGGATCTACCATAACAAAAAAATAAAGATATAGAACAGGATAAATAGTTGATTAAATAGAGAAGTGCATCAGGAGTTTTTTTGTGATAAGAAGATATTATGAAAGCTTAATGACAAAATTTATAAAATCACAATTACACATGCGATATGATATAGAGCTTAATATGAGGTTGCAAGAAAATTATTGATATTTAAATTGAGTGTGGAAGGAAAGAAAATGTTAAGATAGATGTGTGACAAAATTAATAAGGTAAATTAAAAAATGGTTGTAACTTGATGAAACTCTTATCTGTTTGGTATTCTCTGTTCTTTAGCAAACAATGATGGAAGTGTTGGAATTCCTCAAGGTGCCTCAGAGAACCTTAATTAGTGGACATGTAAAGATACACACGAGGCCACTAGCACAGCAGATTGAGAACTGGAGGGCTGTAGCTAAGGTCATCAAACGCTCAAAATATAGAAGATTCATTACTGTGAATGACTATGAAGTTTAGCTCATGAGATCATCTGGGTGGATGTTGATTTGCTTCTCATTCTGTCTTCGTTTTCTTTTTCGTTTTTTTTCCCCACTTTATTGCTTGATCGAGCAATAAAGGAAGCTTGATTGGATGAAGGATCTACTGCTGTAGATCTTGAAAGTGTAACTACTGTAATAATACTGTACTTGTTGTTTGCAGCATTTGTGGATAATTTGCATTGAGATTTCTACGGTATTGCTTGATGTTCATTTAGATCTCTATTATTTTAATCTGTTGTTAGATGTTCATTCCCAATTTCTTTTTGCCTCTCTCAACTTAAGGTTTTGTTTGGGACAACTTTTTTGTTGCTTTCTAAAACAGCTTTCTAGTACAAAAAATTTTTGAATTAGAAAATTTTTTAATACTAGAAAGCCGTTTTATGAAGCAGTGCGAAAGCTGTCCCAAACGAAACCTAAATTATAGATTATGCACCGCGAGGGGGTCTTAGTATTTATAGTAAGATATTTCTTCAATTTAAATGCATAATGAATGCGTTGCTTGCTAGAAATTTGAAAATTGTTTCATCTTTGGTTGGTTGGTTATGATGTGACTTGTTTGGGGTCAACTATTGTGATGAGTAGGATGTTTGTTAATAGTGAGCAATATTTAATATTTTTTATTTTATTGTGCTACTATAATGAATTGTGTTCAACTTCAACAACTGCATGTGATAAGGAAATGAATGATATGATTGTAACACCCGATAACACGGGACATGATAAAGGGAATCACAACTTGAAAGACAATTCTCAAAAACTCATATCGAGTAAAATTGTTTTGTATTTAAGAGAAAATGATTCATATATGGTATACGCAAGTAAATGTATATATATAAATATATAAATTAAAATTTTGTTGAATTAATAGGATCTTTAATATTTTTTTCATCAAGTAAAGGATAAGCATTTACTAGTAGAAAGAAGATTATATCAACAAATTACAAATATAATAAACAAACTAAGATGTATTTGGTTCGAGTATTGCGTATGTGATGTGTGTGAATTTGTCTTAATTGGCCTACACGTAAAAAAAAAAATTTAATAACCAATTAAGAACTCAACATAAGTCTAAACAAGGAAATACAAGTTAAGACACAAATACTGAATCAATAAATAATTATTTCTGAAAGCTTTATGGTAAGATATGGTAAGAGAAAGATTAACCACAAAAGAGCATGCCTTGTAAATCTAATAGATAGCTTCTATTTATTAAAGTATAAATGACAGAGTAAAATATATTTAATATAAATAATAGAAGCTGCATGATTTAAAAATAATATCAATATTTTTTTGGGAAATTTAGGGGCAAAAGCCCGTATATTGAATCAGAAAGTGTTACAAGAATCAAAAACTGAGGAAAATACAAGTATAAAACCAACTATGCCTCCCCAAAATAAAGGAAAATGAAGAACATAAATGAACAAACAAGGAAGAAGAACAAGCACAGGGACTCAGGAAAATAGGACTACAAACAAATATCACAGCACCGATCAGAACTAAAGCCCACCAAAAACCCGCAGTGGAGGGTACTAGTTGCAACCAAAAAATGGGCCATCACAGTACCCACGAAATCAGAGGCAACGAAAACGAAAACATGGTTGCTAAGAGCCAACCAATGGGTGGGGTCGCAAATTTTATCATAACATTTGACTAAAATAATATTCATAATATGAATGATCAACTCAATTATTCAATGATGATTTGATAGTAATGTTTATATTTACTCTCACATACTAGAGAGATTATTCTGTGCGGAGTCTGAATGCATCCGGATGTCAATCCGGACACATCACGTCATCCAACGCACTATGTATTGGGTGACGTTGCGTGTCTGGATTGACCTCTAGACGCGTCCAGACGTCACATATAATAATTTTTCCATATACTGACACAATTATGTGCAACCATAGAAGACATTCATGTATATCAAAAAATAACTTACTAGCAATTTATCATATTACTTTTTATATATAGAATGATAATATATAATTAAAGGTTCTAAATCGGTATTAGAATGATAATACATAATTAACTAATAATCAAAACTTGATCGTTTAATTTGACTAAAAATTAACTACCTCAAACCACAAATTTATAGTATAAAAATATTGATTAATAAACATATTTAAAAAAAATAACATGAAGGGATCAATGGCTTAATAAACATATTTTAAAAAAATAACATGAAGGGATCAATGGCTTAAAAATCTAAGAGATATCTATGAAAATAGCTTAAAGTCAAAACTAATTTAAAAAAGAATAAAAGAAAATGATGAGTTAATTACAAAGGGGTTAGCTAAAGTGAGGAAGCCTATTATCGACTCAATAAGTCTATGAAATTATGAGTAAATGAATGAGAAGGGAAGAAGGAAATTATAGTTGTGGTTAGCAAGTAGAGAATGCTTGGGGTAGAAACTTAGGTTTCATTTGGGACAAGTTTTCTTACTGCTTTCTAAAGCAGCTTCTAGTACAAAAAATTTTAAAATTAAAATTTTTATACTATAAATCTACTTTAAAAAGCAGTAAATAAGTCACCTCAAATGAAGCCTTAGGTTTCATTTAGGATGGTTTTTTTAGTTCTTTGTAAAGCTATTGTAGAAAAAGAAACTTTTTAAAATTATTGTAGAAAGTAACTTCCTAGCTAGTACAAGTTTTTTTTAAAAAAACAGCAAAAAAATAGTGGCCAAATAGAAATTGTGATTACGATTTGAAAAATAAAACAATAAGAAAGTTGTCCCAAATAAAACCTTAATTTGTTAGATTTGATACATCATAAACAAGAATGTTAAAAGTGCTCGGGGATAAACCAAGGTTTTAGTTGGTGAACTCACAAGAATTATGCAATTAAAAGTTTGTCATTTCTTAAATAAATATAAGAGAAACATGTTGTAATTTATCATCTTTCTTATAATTGTCTTCATGGAAACATTTTAAAATAAAAGACTCGAATCTTATAATTGTCTTCATGGAAACATTTTAAAATAAAATATTCGTAAAATAGAGTGTATGAGACATCATGATTTTCTTATAACTTATAATTTACTTGTAACCAAATAATTTACTGTAATTTAACTCTCTATTTATCTATTCCAATCCATCCAAATTGGATTTCAAATTGTATCAATTTCTTCTTTTTTTTGGGACATTTAGGGCCAATTAAAGCAAACTCACACACACATTACATACACAAAGACTCGAACTCAAGACCTCTTAGTTGGAAGCCTAAACTCTCAACCAACAAGCCAAGATGAGCTGTGTGTAATTGTATCAATTTAAACTATATGATTTTTATATATTGACAACTCATCATTTGCAAAACCAAATTTGATCTCGTTTACATTCAGAGTTGTATTACAAACCTGAACTTAGTGGGCCGATATTCTTTAATCTAATTGGGCCGTCTCTAGTCATTTAAATTTTCAAAAAATCTTTGTACCTTTATTTGTATTTTTTTATTAAGTGCCGTAATATAAATTTAATATAAATAAATTTGATTTTTAATATAAACAACCTGAAAACTAATAAAGCTTTCTTTAATTTGTTAATGAAGTTGATAGCTAATGAATTAAACTGAATAAGAGTTGAGCCTATTCTTTCTAAACTATTGTGATAAGAAAGTTATTTTTCAACTTTTTATCAAACTTGATTTTTTTCTGTAAAATGGTGGATAAGGCCTGCAATATTTTATGGCAGAGAATGTTGATCATTATAAGAGAAACATAAAGTAAAATATTGCAAAGATGAAGATACTCAGATGGATGAGTGATAATATTCTTAGAGATAGAATGTGAAACGAGTATATACGTGAAAATATTAGAGTAGCTCATAGGATTAGAGAGTCACTTAAATGGTTTGGTCACATATGTGAGCCTTGCGATAGAGAAATTATTACGTGCGGAGTTCGAACGTAGCTTGCGTCTAAACTCCAATCATAGTAGGTCACGTCACCCTATACACATACTGTGTAGAATTTGCACACAAGCTATGTATAAATTATACACAGTGTACTGACGACGTGGCTGCTTGGCATCTGGACTCCGTACATAATAATTTTTCTCCTTGTTATGACTCGATTAAGAGAGTATAAGTATAAGATTTATTATGTTAAGAAAGGTAGAGATAAAACTAAAAAGATTTGATTAGAAAGTAGAAATCACCTTTTTTATTAGGAAATAAGAATTTGACTCTTAATAAGACACAATATAAAAAAAAGATTCATGTAGCTGACCCCACATAGTGGTGTAAGGGCTTGATGTTGGTGCTGCTGGTGTAATTATATTTTAAAATCGTATTAAAATTATTTTTAATTAATAAAATAGAAGCAGACAATATAATGTTCAAAGTTATATCAAATGAAGCCTTAAAATGCATGCCAATATCATCATCTTATGACTATAAATCTTATTCTGTGGGTTGAAATCGATGGCAATGCTGAAAAAGAAACTAAAAAGAAGCGACATATTCTATTTGGTACTCATATCCAACTTTTAAATTCCCTTTGGCTTTTAAGGAAATGGAGCTACATAAATCTATTTGTTTATCGCATTGTGATTCCCCTAAAAAGATTCTCTGCCAATTTAATACAATCCAACGCGTTTAATTCAAAATTGCCCTGTTTAATTCAAATCTGACTATTGAACTCAAATAATAATAAGGTCAATTTTACTTTTGGAATTACAATTAATCTGAATCAAACTTAAAAATTAATCAGGTCAAGATTTTAGACCTGAAAAATAACAGGGTCAACCCAATTTTATTTATTTTTGGATAAAACCCACAATGGGCCTACGCGTTAAATTAAAAAAGGAGTACAAGTCCTTAAGGGGAGCTAGAGTCACTACTGCTCAAAGAGCTACATTAAAAAAATAAGAAAACCTAAGGCATCAGTTCCCCACTAAATTACATTATAAAAGGAGTAATTAAAAGGCAAGCAGCAAAGACCACAAAAATTGGAAACAGATCTCACCATGAAGTTAGCACATTCAATTGAAGATGGATAACTGCAGCAACCAAACAACAACCAAGGACCTATAAGAAAAAGAACAACTCTACACACAAATAAATGAGCACCAAAACCAAATGGATAAGCGACCAATCAGACGACAACAAGACCACCAGACAAAGAAGAAAAAGACTCAAGAGATGAACAATACAGTAAAGCCCAAATAGACAGAAAAGCCAAAGCCATAAATTTAAAACCCATGGACACAAGATTTGATTTTATTATTCTTTTTTTTTTCCTTCCAACTTTTTCATAGAACTCCTCAGCATTCACTTGCACCACGTTTAAATTACAATCATCAATCAAATAATTAGATAGATCACCATAAGTCCCCTTAGAGCCCCAATCCTTGGCCGATTGAGAATAAATTCAATCAACATGGCCAACATGAATGTCAACCAAGAAATCCCCACCACTCAAAGCAGTAGCATCAATGTTAGAAATGGGTGTATAAGGTAAGTCAATTAAGGGAACTTTATCAGGAACCACCAAACCATCATGAATAGCCAAAGTCGTATTGACAGAAGCAGGAGGAGAAACATTGCCCAAAGGCCTCACATCCATATCAACAGCGAGGTCATTCATAATATCGTGCTCAGCCCAAAAAATCATAACTTCCAATTGAGACGTCTTAGCTAATTGATTACAAGGATTACCGAAAAGAGGAATAAGCAAAGCATTATGAGCCATAGGATTGTTACCACCCTCACTAACCATAGAGGTAGTAGCTGGTAAAATTGGATTCAAAGAATTTGCAACCTCAATATTCAAGTTTTTAACAACATCAATAGTAGCATTGCTAGTATCCCCATTAATCACCAACTCAGTAATCGGCATAACAGGAGTCAAAGTAGTGATAGTTATATTATCCAAAGTTTTCATAACACCAGTTGCATTCATATCAGTGATAACAGGATTAGTATCATTGACAGCTACATTCACCGGGTCACAGTAAATTGGGGATGAAGAATATGACAATCACCCTTTGAATGCCTGAGAGATTTATAGTGAACACAAAATGGAGGGAAATCCTCCATCTCGACATGTTGTATGTGCCCAAACTTTTCAGGACCTAGCCAAACTCTAACAGGATAGTGTTTGGCAATGTCAAGCTCAACCAAAACACGCGAAATAGAGGGTCGTGATCTTATAGAGGTAGCATTGTCAATTTTCAACGGGCGACCAAACAAAGATCCCATACCGTGTAAGATATAGAGGGAGAAGAGGAGGATGCAAATTTGGGAATGAAATCCAAATGGGAATAACAGGAGATTCCACACCAATGTCAAATAAAGGAGACCATTTTGTCAATTTCATATAATAGTTGTTAACAAAGTAAGATCTGTAGAAAAAAACCCCTGTTATAGTCCAAATCATTAACTAACTTAACCAATACATGTTAAGGATTCAAAAGAGTAACCGAAAAATTGCCAATGAGCTTGAGATTAAAGAAAAAATTTTGGATAGAGTTTAGTGCAGGTCTGGGACCAGGAAATTTACCAACCAACGCATATTCGAGAGCTGCCACAAGAGCAAGGATCTCCTCCGAGATCCATAGTGAAGGTAAACCATAGAAGGTGGTAGATTTCAACTCAGGAAAACTCGCAGTGGAGGAATTACCATAAAGGGCATCAAGAAATGCCTGTGATTTTTCGATCCATCTAAAAAGCCAGGGTCATTTAAATGATTCGCGGACATTCCAGCTGCGAAGGGCCATAAGTGGACAAATCAGAGAAACAAAGAGAATGCCCACAAAAACTACGAAAAAGGAGAGGATGGATAAATAAAGCTTCTCTGAGAGCGACACCGACATCAGGTGCAGCGGCCAACGCCGCCGAGAGGAGAGCTAGGTGAAAACCCTAGCAGAGTTATAAAGAGATCAGGTCAACCCCAACTTATATTTCATTTGAGAAAGTTTTCTTACTGCTTTCTACAACAACTTTTTAACACAAAAATCTCTTAAAAGCTGTGAAAAAGCAATGGCCAAAAGCTGTCCCAAATGAAGCCTTATAATTTTTTAAGTAGGTTTGGGTCGGGTCATTTATTGAAATACTTATTTTTTGCCATTCACTAGCAAAAGTGGATGGACTCAAATAAGTTATGAACCCAAGCCCTATTTTATCTAAAAATTAAATAGAAATAACATGAATTTGACTTACTTGTAACCAAATAATTGAATATTTGTTATTAATAGGTGTCACATGATGATAATCTATGGACATTGAAAGCTCAATGATATTTGGGTAGCCTGACTCAATCTTTCTCCATATATGAAGGGAGATTGAATAGCTAGTTGGACACATGTTGTATGTTGGTGGCTCCTATGCCTCAAATGTTAATCGACAATAAACATCAATTATTGTTCATTGACTAGCATCAAATAGTAGTTAATGGGAGATGATGGAGTCAAACAATTGTGGGTGATAGACTTTATTGTTCTTCTAATGAAAGGGGGGCATTAGGCAGGCAAGAAAACAAACTTTATTTACCTGTGACTGATTAAAATTGGTCTTTTGTAGGTTTTAGGAGATGGGGAACATAAAAGGTTGGTGGATGCTAGGTATTCAATTCAATCATTCTCTTTATAAGATGAGAGACCGGGCAATCCTAAAGATGAATTGATTGGTGTAAAATAGTGGCGAGCATCGAAGTTGGTCAACAATTAATGCATGATGGAGTTGATGGCGTATGTATATTAATGATTGTCTCTAGTAAAAGCAATAATAAGTATTGGCACCAATTGATGGTTAGAGCCTAGCAAAGGTGACTATAAGCATCAATAGCAACAACGAGTGTCAATCATAAGCATTAATTTTGGTTGACAATTGATATATTAAAGCGTTGATCGTTGGCATTTGGTGTTGATCAATGATTTACGTTAGGTTTTGATGGGCCGGGCTTTAGAATTCTCTAAATCCAAGAGTTCTTTTCGCTAAAAGTTCTCCTTTGAATGTCTAGAAACATGTCCTCTTAACATATTTCTTGACTAGCAAAATTGGTTTTTTTTTTACTATAAATAAAGACATTTTGTTGTACAGTCCAAATTAATCTTAATATTTTAATTTTTTTAACATCTCAATGCTTTAATGATCTGGAACGTTGAGCAATCTTATATAGGCCCATTAGATTTGTCTCATTGAGTGTATAATCAACAATATTACAGGACATACAACATTTAATAGTGGTGAAATGAACATCGACATTCATCAACAAACAATTTCATGACAACATTTGTTAATGGTTGTTGATAACTGGTGTCTTACAGTAGCGACGACAAACATTGGCATTAGTCAATGACTTGCATTTAGTTGTGGTGATGACGGGGTTTGGCATTGGTTGACGACCGAAGTCCCGTCTTAGTGGATAGGGCTTTAGAATTCACCAAGTATAGGAGTCCTCTTCGCCAAAAGTTCTCATTTTAAATGAGTATAAATATGGCATATTTCTAGATTTCTTGATAAGTATTTATGAAATTTCTAATTTAAATAAGGCCACTTCGAAGTACGATCTAAATTGATTATCTTTGATATTTCATATTGATATATTATCACCAAATTAACTTGATCAAGCACGAATCTCGAGGAAAAATCAGCTTGGAAACTTCTAAAATTAATTCAGAGATCATATGAACTCTGATTTCAGCAAGCTTCTAGTCGAACTGAACATCTCGGAAATACGAACCCAACGACACCAAATTCGACTCAATCCGAGCCCAAATGGGTCCAAATCAAAGACCCGAAGCGGATTTGGAAGGTTCATTCCATAAATTGGATTACCAAACGGTTTCCAAACAGTACATGCTTATAGTCGAATCGAGCGGCTCGACGAGACAAATCCAACGAGCCTAAAATCGTCAAATTCCGATATCATTAAGACCTTCAAATGTCTGATAAACGGTCCATGATCAAAGGATTCAATATCGGCCGTCCATTCGAACCACTCCATATTTGCCCCTGATCTCTCATCTATTTACGGCTCATGCCATCCACAAAAAACTATAAATAGCCCCTCATTTCTCTTAAAAGGGGACCCAAGCCAAAAGCAAGAGGAGAAGAAGAGAAGAAGAAGAAGAGAGGAATAGGAGGGAAGAAACTCCTCCTCGACCACCGCCGGAATTCTGCCCTATGCCCGAATCACGCCGAAATTTTGCCCGCGCCGGAATTCTGTTGCCCGACGCCTGAGTGACGCCGGAATTCTTCCCAAGTGAAACCAGAATTCTGTTCGACTCCGGAATTCTCCCAGATTTCAAAACGACGCTGGAATTTTATCCGACCTCCGAAGGACGCCAACATTCCGCCCGATCTCTGAGTAACGCAGGAACTCTGCTTGACATTGTAACTGTTTAATTCTAAAGAGATTCATTGTAATCTAATCGTCCTAAGTTTTAAGGACGATTCAGCCTTTTGTATTCCAAGAAAACACTAGTGGAACTCTTTCAACTGGGCGCGGCCCCGTGGTTTTTTCCCTTTACAGGGTTTTCCACGTACAAATACTGGTGTCCTATTATTTTCTGTTTGTGTGCTGAATATCCGTTCAACGCTAAGACGAAAATTTTCTAAATTCTATCATCGCGTATATTCGAGTCCGCAACACATATATATTTTTTAATATCTTAGCACTTTAATGATCTCAAATATGCACTATTTTAGGCTCATCAGGTTTATCTTATTGAACAATTGTTTCAAACATAATCATATAAATTTAGATTGCAATTGGTTTCTCAAATAATCTCAAAAAGTTTCTACTATGCTTTTAATACTTGATATGAGCCTATTGTGATTTAGATCAAAGTTATTCTTGGTACTATTAGGTTCTCATTCTCTAATCACATTATCTTAAATACAGATATACTTAAAATAGAGTTCAAATAAATAATCTCGTAGTTGATTTTAAGGTTTCGTTTGAGACTAAAAGTTCTCCTTTGAATGTCTAGAAACATGTCCTATTAACATATTTCTTGACTAGCAAATTTGGTTTTTTTTACTATAAATAAAAACATTTTGTTGTACAGTCCAAATTAATCTTAATATTTTAATTTTTTTAACATCTCAATGCTTTAATAATCTGGAATGTTGAGCAATCTTATATAGGCCTATTAAATTTGTCTCATTGAGTGTATAATCAACAATATTAGAGGACATACAACATTTAATAGTGGTGAAATGAACATCGGCATTCGTCAACAAACAATTTCATGACAACATTCGTTAATGATTGTTGATAACTGGTGTCTTGCAGTAGCGACGACAAACAATGGCATTAGTCAATGACTTGCATTTAGTTGTGGTGATGACGAGGTTTGGCGTTGATTGACGACCGAAGTCCTGCTTTAGTCGATAGTGCTTTAGAATTCTCCAAGTCTAGGAGTCCTCTTCGCCAAAAGTTCTCATTTTAAATGAGTACAAATATGACATATTTCTAGATTTCTTGACAAGTATCCATGACATTTCTAATTTAAATAAGGCCACTTCGAAGTACGATCTAAATTGATTATCTTTGATATTTCATATATATTTTTTAATATCTTAGCACTTTAATGATCTCAAATATGCATTATTTTAGGCTCATCAGATTTATCTTATTGAACAATTGTTTCAAACATAATCATATAAATTTAGATTGCATTTGGTTTCTCAAATAATCTCAAAAAATTTCTACTATGCTTTTAATACTTGGTATGAGCCTATTTTGATTTAGATCAAAGTTATTCTTGGTACTATTAGGTTCTCATTCTCTAATCACATTATCTTAAATACAGATATACTTAAAATAGAGTTCAAATAAATAATCTCGTAGTTGATTTTAAGGCTTCGTTTGAGACTACTTTTTTTATTTCTTTTTAAAAACAGAGTTTTAGTACAAAAATTAAATTTTTTGCACTAAAACTCTATTTTAAGAAGCAGTAAAAAAAATCATCCCAAACGAAACCTAAACATTTATAACCACCATACATTGGTGTTTTGAGATCTAAAATCCCATCAAAAATCACATTTTATCAAATACTCTTTTGGATAACTTGACTCACATAAATAGTTATATTTATTTGAATTTCTCAATTATAAATTTATACACATATCATATATGCAAGTATTAAATTCAAGATCTCTTAATTGATAGTCTAAACTCCTAACCAATATAAAAAAAAACAACTGTTATAAAAGTGCCTGGAATTTTATATTCCAATTCATTAGGCTTCTAACTAGTACTGAAGCTTAGATCTTACTGAAAAGGTTCTGCTCCTAAAGAACGGTCTCTATTCAGCAGCAGTTGGAAAGGAAACCTTGTCGACCAAAGCAACGGTAAGCTCTCCCCGCAACCGTCCAATTAAAACAGTTTATACATTTCCAGACTTAGTGGGAACTGGGAAGGACAGGGAATCCCGGTCTTTCTGGTACTTGGAAGAGCGCCAATGACCTGGCCATTGTCCCAGTCCAAAACATATATTTACATTAATTTAGATCATTCTCCATGTTCAACATAGTAATCTTGAATATAGAAATGAATATGTACCATCATAAGGTATCTTCTTCATATTAGCATTGATTCCATTGATTCCTTGACCTTCTTTTAAAATAATAATATATATGTTAATATATGGTGAGTAATAACCTTATTAGCTTGCATGAAAGCTATCATAAAATTCTGAGTTTGTTTCGAACGGTTTTCTTTTTATCTTATTTTTTTCAGAATACAATCATAATTTCATTAGGCTAATACTTTCTCGTTGTTTTAAAAAAAATGTATTATGAAACTATTTTTTAGCACATTTAAAAAAGTTATTTTCATCATTATTTAGCAATTACTTTTACAAAAAACTGCAACTAGCCCTCCGAAGCAGACTTTTGATATATAAAAAAAGTAATATAATTTTTTACAATTTATAATAGTAAAAAGTATATATATTTGAATTATTTTATGCTCATGTATCATATATGATAATTCATATCATTAGCACATGTGTACATTCATTATCAATAGTTGCTAGCATGTTGAGTGTTCTTTTGTCCATATTACATGTGCATGAGTAATATTTAAAATCATGCAAAATCACATTCATAATCATATAATATATGTGTGTTCACATGAGGACCATCACAAAATATGTAGAAACGCATGTAAATTACAAGTGACATGAAATAATCAAGCATGAAGCATATCATCCATGCTATGTATTTTCTGTGTCACGTAAGACTCGTCTTGTAATATGATCAATAGTCTTAATATCATCATCATAAATATCAATCCATATGATAAATCAAATGAATATTCATAGGAATTCTCGCAAAAGAGGGCAAATATAAAAACTCTATCTATAAAATTCAATTACAATCTGTGAAATTCATATTTCATCCATTGAATCATATATAAAACAGAAAAGTGCACACGAGAAATAAAAAATATTGCTTTCTAAGATAGAGAGATGATTACTTACATCGCTACTTGTAAAAATCCATCTATACATTGAATACTTCTGTTCGCTCAAACTAACACTATAAAAAAACAGGATTTTTCGTAGTAATTGTTAGAAGCGATTTTAAATCCGCTACTAAAACCCTTATTTCGCACCGGTTTTGACCGCTGTAATTTGTTAATATATTTAAAGAAAATAATATGTTACTTGAGAAGTTTTTGGATGAAGCTGAGTTATCTAGCAGTGAGGTGAAGAAGTTTCGTAATGGAAAGACTATAAGGATAAAATTGCTTGCTTGAACTTCATCTTATTATTTGATGGTGAAGCGTTGAATTGATCATGCACAAAACTATAAGTGGAAGCCATCAATTGAAGCTGGTAATTATAACAATCTATTGGGACACCATCAGAGTAAGGCAAAGTGAAGAGATCAGGCAATGTGTAAGATCGGTGATGGAGTTAGGCTCTCTAAATGAAATGCCAGGCCATGATCAGTCTGGTAGCTTCTCCTGTGAAATCGTAAAGCTCTCAAGACACCTATGAACCTATTAACTACTAAATCAAATCAAGCTCTAAAGGCTGATGATGATCTAAACAAACCGGTGGACTTTGTTTGATCTCTTTTATGTTAGTTTGAATTTTGGCATTCTTGTTGTCATAACAAATAAGTATCAAAGAACCGTTCAGAATACGATCGTCATGGTATTTGAGATCAAGAAAGTTGATGACTCAAAGAATTTTACTCTTCCAAGAAGCAAGATATGAGATATTTTGATTTAACATCGGCTTATAGGAGTGATGCTAAGATGATAATCTAAGTTAGATGTTAATGTAAAAAACTTTTTGTGGACTTAGGCTTCGTTTGATACAGTTTTTTTACTATTTTCTAAAGCAACTTTTTAGTATAAAAATCTTTTAAATTAGAAATTTTTGTACTAGAAAATTGTTATAAAAAACAACAAGAAAAATGTCTCAAACGAAATCTTAGGCTTGATTTGGGACAACTTTTTTACTGTTTTCTAAAACAATTTTTTAGTACAAAAATTTGTTTAACTCTAAATATTTTAACTATAAAACTTTTTTAAAAAGTAGTAAAAAAGCTATCACAAATGGAGCCTTAATTGAGTGGGGAATAAAGGCTGAATGGAACTTGGTTTTGGAGGAAACAGGCAAGCAGGTGTTCTGGCTATCAAAAGCCTCTCAAATAAATTTTTAGAGGCTCAGCTTTGTTCATTTGTAAGAAGGTACCCTTAGTTAAATCTGAATTAGCTTTATTCTATTATTCATGAATTAAGTAATACTGATGTGAGTATAGATGATGATCAAACTCTATTATAATTATGTTATTTACATACCTCCGATAAGGATTTTCGTAATGCCATGTTATATGAAAGATATATAATTGATTTAGAAGATATAAAAATTTCAATTTCGTCAAAAAAATATAATTTTCAAAATTTAGTGTGTTTATGAAAATGAGCGAGATGAGAGATCAACGAAAAAAAATGACAACTTAGTTTGATATAAATTACAGAGATATTTTTTCTATAATCATAGGATTTAGGTGTTGTGACCAATAGGTTAATTATAAACTTAGCATGGTCATATCATATGTGTACTAATAAGATGTTATTTTTATGATTATAATTTTATATTTGTGTGTGTGAAATAATATTATATATAGTATTGTTGGTCTTAGCCATTACATGTGTTAAGGATGCATGATAGTAAGGGTGTCAATATTTGGCCCAACCAGAAAAATTTCAGAGTTCGATCAACCCGTTTGGCAAATAGGTCGAGTTTAGGTTCAATTTCTTGATCCGTTTTTAAAATTGGGTTCGATTCGGGTCGGAGGGACTGTAGTCGGGCAACTATGGTCAGAGGGACCATAGTCGGGCGACGATGGTCGGAGGGACCATAGTTGGTGGGAGACAGTGGTCGGCGGATGATAATGGTCGGAGGGACTGTAATTGATAGGAGATCGTGGTCGAAGGGACTATAATCGGCGGGAGATGGTGGTTGGAGGGACCATAGTCATCGTGCAACCGTGGTCGGAGGGACTGTAGTCGGCGGGAGATGGTAGTTGGAGTGACTGTAGTTGGCATGCAACAATGGTCAAAGGGACTGTAGTCGGTGGAGATCCAGCGGTGATTGATGAGTGTAAATAATGTTATGTTATATATGTTAAATTGTCAATGAAATCGTATTGTTTTGGTCGTATTGTGCAGGAAAAATACATGAAAGGCATAAAATTTTAAGTATCATACAGCGCCGCGACGCCATCATTGACACCGCTGAAGCGCCCAATATGGACAAGACGGCGTCTAGTCTTTATTTGACAACGTTGCGGCATCGAAGGAGTCAACACTGTAAAGCCCAGCCTTTGTCTACAAAACGCTACGACGACAATTTTTAGCGCCGCCAAGCTAAGGGGAGTGTCACATGGATGCCGCAGCGCTCAACCATCAGCAGCACCATAGCTTTACAGTTGTAACCGACAAGGACACAGTCTACAAACGAAGCAACGTATAAATTCATTAAATAGTGGGTCCACATCAGTAAGTGTCGCAAAGGAGAAAATTATTCAGCACTGTGGCATTAGTTCATTTAATGGGCGCCACAGCGTAAGTGTCTAGAGTGTCGCAACGCCAGAGTCCATTTTCTGTATTTTTTATAAATAGTCCTTTTGTAATATTAGTAAGGGAGTTCAATCACTTAGTTAATTTCAGTCTTTATAGTTCTTCTCTATAATTTCCTTAGGAGTGATGCTTAAGAGAATTTAGGGAGCACTAGATCCACTTCATAGGAGTGTTTAGTCAATATTTATGAAAGCAATTCTATAAGTTCAAGGTGGAGTGCAGAGGAGATCATTGAACCCATCAAGTAATATATATTTTTGCTATACTTTCTTTTTTTATGCAATTAATGAAAATGAGTTTGCATCACTTATTCTTCATATCTAACTAAATTCTCTAATTTTGAATTAATGGTGTAAATAAAATAATAGAGTGCTAATGAATTCTCTTCATCAATAATTTAATGATGTTTTCAATATAACATGTCTTTATTTAATGCACATAATGACCATATGTATAGTTAATATTAGATATAATGTGGAGCCCATGAATAGGAAAGCAGGCACAGCCAAGTATATTGGATGTCAGTACAGGCATAGTGCTTGACATATATCAAATTTATAGAGATGAATTATAATGATGGGGTTTTAACAGTACATGATTTACTTACTCTTCTAAGATTTTCATAGAGTGACAGACTATAGGAGTTTAGAATAGTATTGAAGTTGGAAGGTTTAATCTATCTTTTATCTCTTCACACCCGACTGAGCAATCGGTGATGCATATGCTCTGAATAATATCAATATCAAAGAGAATCATTAGAAAATATATGATATTTACATTCCATCAATCCAAAATATTTTATCTAAATTATATTTCATTTAATTTTTTTTAATTTTAAATTAAGTGATTGAATCTTCACCAAAATTTATTTTATTGAGTATGATAATTATTATAATTATAGTATATAATACCAGTATTTGTAAGTAAATATTCTTCCTTGTATGATCGATACTCTAATCTATCATTATATTACTTGATTCGACATGTATACTTGTATATATTAAGTGTGATTTTTATAATTTTTATATTAAAAAAAAACTTAAACATTATTTAAGGATTGATAGAGCCCTTAATTATTTTTAAATTCTTTATGTTACTCCACCACCCTCATCAAGTTTTTGATGTTGTTATTGGGGAAGAATTTATTTTATTTGTAAAATTTACTATATTGTTAAATCAATTGCATAATTAGTCCTACTTTAATCTTTTACTCTTTTATTTTTATTTTACTGATTGCACAATTATAGTTACATACTTAAAAGTCATAAAAAGAAACTATTGCTAGATTTTGATTTAAAAATTGAGAGAACTCTTTCTAAAATTAGAATCACCAAAAAGATTTTGAAAATGACTAACATTATTCAAGACTTAGATTATTCTAGACCTCTTAAGGATTTTGTAAACCCTAGGATAAGCGAAATTCATTAGAACATAAATAGACCTGTCATATAAGCTAATAACTTTGAATTAAAATATGTAATTATTCAGATGGTATAGAATTCTTAGCTAGGGGGAACTCCTATTGAAGATCCTAAGCTATATTTAGCAATTCTTTTAGAAATTTGTGTAACATTTAAGTACAATGGTGTTACTAATGATGTTATTACACTTAGGTTGTTTCCATTTTTTTAAGAGATAAGATAAAAATATGATTAAATTCTTTACCCCTATACTCTATTACCATAATGAATGAGTCGGCCCACAAATTTCTAGGAAAGCATTTTTCACCTTCTAAGACTGCTAAACTTAGAAATAATATTACTTCTTTTACTCGATTATAAGGAGAATCTATTTATGATAGTTTGGAGAGATTCAAGGAGATGCTTAGAAAGTGTCCACACCTTGCCTTATATAATTGGTTGATAATTCAAACTTTTTACAATGAATTGATAAGATCCCTTAGAGACATATTTGATGCTGCAGTTAGAGGTTCTTTGATGTCAAAGCCTTTTAAAGATGCTTATGAATTAATTGAGGAATTACAACAAATAATTTTCAGTGGCTTACTAATAGGGTGAATCTTAAAATAGTGACAGAAGTCTATTAAAATGATTCTTTATTCATTTTGACTGCACAAGTTGCAGCAATATTAAAGAAGATGAGCATTTAAAGCTTAATTTTTGATTCATCTTTATATTTGGAAGATAAAAGCTTAATGGAAGAGAATGATATCCAAGGGATTGAAAATATAAATTTAATTGGAAGACAAAACAATCTCTATTCAAATATATATAATTCAGGTTAAAGGAATCACCCTAATTTTAGTTGGTCAAATAATAATAGTGAAAATCAATAAAACTATGGTCAAAATAACCAAGGAGCAAATTAGAATAATCAAAATCAAACTAATAACAATCTAAGACCAGCTTATCCTTCTGGATTTAATCAAGGTAATCAATATGGAATTAGAAAGATACCACTAGAAGATGTGGTCATACAATTGGGAACTCAATTACAAAACTAAGCTGCTTCAATTAAAAACTTGGAAACTAAATTAAGTTAGCTTGCAATTTCTGTGAGTAGTAGGCCCATAGGATCCTTTCTTAGTAACACTGAAGTTAATCCTAAGGAGAAGGAAAGAGATACCAATGGGACCCAATTGAAGAGTATCAATCATCCACCTTATCCAAATAAAAAAGCTGGCATAGTCTGGCTAAAGACTTAAAACTTAACGCTTCTAGGAGGCAATCCATATATGTGTTATGCCGGTACATGTTATGTTATGAATATTATGTCATATTTTGTGTTCAACATATGTTTAATGCTCATTTTATCATTCTTATGAAAGCATGTGTTTATAGTGTTTGTTTATGTGTTTTATTTACATATTAGTAAATTTTCTTTATGCTTAAATTGGTATTATCCTCTATTTATTTTTATATTCTGATTATTTAATTAATCCTTATAAAAATGATACTTAAAAATTTTGTAAATTTAGGATACTAATAAAACCCAAGATTTTAGTTTGAATGAACTTTATTTATTCATTATAGGTTGAAAAAATTAATATTTAACTCATTCAATCATTTAAACTATTATCCTAATTTTAATTTATAAGCTATACCTTTATGAAATTAATATTTACCTTACAAATAAAGGAAAGAAAGGATAATGAGAAGAGAAGGGAGTGAGGAGAGAGGAGAGAGAAGATTTTTTGCGGCTTGTTCATCTGTTGCTTTTGTTACAAAAAGTGTTCTAATCATTGCAAGCGATATCTACTCTACATCTATTTTTAATGATTTTGAGTTTGATATACTTCTCTCTCCTAAAAATGATAAAATTATGATATATTTTATTTTAGTAAATTTTCACCATGTAATTTTTGTGATGTGATAAATGTTGTCATTTTGAGCATTTTAACTGGTATATTTTACAACAGAAAATCAATTTATATCTGGCCGACATTTCCAATGAAAAAACTCAAAATTCACCAAAAATCAAAGTTATCGGTGGATTTCTAGCAGAATGAAATCTGATGATAAATGAGGAGTCAAAAATGCATTTTTGACGAAAATATTCCATTCGAAATCTTTCTGAATATTGTCAGCGGATTTCAGGATAAAAATTGACCTTTTTTCTGTGAAACCCTTACAATTTTTAAGATTTTTTTTTGTTAACCTAGGGCAGTCAAAAATTATTTTATGAGTCATTATAAGACCAAATCATAAATCATCTTCACCAGAATAATTATAGCGTTGTGTTTTAGCTTCCCTAATTTGTTCATAATTTTTTAACACTGTTAAATTTTTTTAAGAAATCGACACATGTCAGTACAAATGGGGTATTTGGGATCGTTGGGTATCTGTTTGTAAACCAATTTTATCAAAATTTTTTAAATAAAATAAGTTAATTTATGAATATTTTTTTATAATTTTTGAATTTAAAAATATAAAAGAATTTAGATGAAATTAATATTTAAATATTAAATAATTAGAATAATTTTTAATATTTTAAAAATATCTAATTCCACTAATCATTTATATAAGCATTTCATTTTATTTTCCTTAACATAGAACAGAAAATGGGTTTGGGAAAAAATAAGAGAAAGAGAGGAGAGAGAAAGGAGAAAATCAGGTTTTGGGTGACTTCGGAAAATTTTCATCCGTCGGCCTAATTGGAAAACTTTTTTGTCTCGAGGTAAGTCATATTATGCCCATTCAATTTTCAAAAATATGTAATTTTTAGCAAATTTTTTGATAAAATTTTTATATTTGTTCGCAAAAAAACTTGATAAATTGATAATTTTCTAAAAATGTGTATTTTTGCCTAATAAAATTTTCTTTTGTCTACCGTTATACAATACTGTAAAATTTTGATACAAGCTAAATTACTCTTTAATTGCTATAATGTGATGATATATATGCATATGTGATTAAATTATATTTATTGGGAGCCATAAGAGGTCAAAATATTTTGAGATTTTGTCTGTGTCAGAGAATTATTGGGAGTTATAAAGGGCTATAATCCTTTGAGATTCTAAGACATGGATAGGTGATATGTTCAGTACTATAAGCACAAAAAAAGGGAGTTATAAGATGTCAGAATCCTTCGAGATTCTATCTGGGTCTGAGAAATGTGATATGAACTGCTCTGTGATATGAATTTCTATTTATTTATTTGTTCAATATTATTATTTAAATCAGAGAATAACTGTTATGCATTTATTATATCTCTCAGTATAGTGATTTATTTAAATTGTATTTATTTGCTTTTAAAAATTAAGAAAATATTTGATAAAAAAATATTTGAAAATTTAGATTGATTTGTGTGACATGTTGAGCTATTATAACTTACTGTGATTTTGTATCTAGTTTTTAGGATCTGTGAAGGGGAAGAAAATTGTGGACTAACAGTTCAAGATTAGATCTGAGGTCATAGGTATTTTATTATTTTAATTTTTATACAGTCATGGCTAACTAAATTTTTAGTTCTGTAGCTCTTGCTTATAGTCATGTACTTATTGTAGATATTTATTTTGATGAAATGAAAGAAATCTTATGGATGAGTTATTTTTAGTATTTGAATATTTTAGTAGCTTTGTAGTTTATAGTTTATTTCAATGAATATTGGTAGAAAATTTGAAATAATTTCAAAACTAAATCTTGGAATTTGCCTGTCATAGCTCAACACGATAGGACCTGTTCCGGTCGGGTAGGGTTGTGTCAATTTCTGGGGAGATTTTGGCAGAATTTTCTGCCATACATTCTGATGGAATTTTTAGCCAGAATGTCCATCAAATTACTAATAGAATTTTCCACCAGAATTTATGATGGTAAAATCCTCCAGTAATGCATCGAAAATTCACTACAGGAAAATAATCTATTAACGACGGCATTTTCTGGTGGCAATTGATCATTTTTGGTGGATTGTGAATTTACCGGCGGCTTTATGGCTGAAGATTTTTGCCTGGTAAAACCCGTGCAGAAAAAATTTTTCTAACGGCCTTTTTTGGCAAAAATATTTCCGGCGGCTATCTGGAAATATTAGGCCGTTGGAAAATAAAAAAAATAAAAAAATGAAGCTGCTCGCTGCCCTCCCCCCGGCTTCCCAAGTGTTACACTGCCCAGCTTGCTCGAGAGTTGCCCGCCCACCCGCTGCCCAGCCTGCCTACTGCTAGCCCGCCTCGCTAGCTGCGAAACAACTAACGTGGGATTTGAACTCCTCCCGAAAGAAAATTCAAAGACCCAACCGTTTTGCTCGGAAGTAAAATGTGTTAAAAAACTTACCCTTTTATATTTAAACTATAATTATATGAAATTTAAAATAAAAAATAATTAAACTAAAATAATAAAATAAATAATAAGTTATTAAATTAATACTTAATTAAAATAAAGTTTTAAATTATAAAAATAAGTAAAATTAATAATTAAGTTTAAAATGAGAATTAAAATATATAATTAATTTAAAATGATAATTAATAATTAAAATGAATTAAAATAAAGTATTAAAATTAAAAATTATTTAAAAGCCGCCGGAAAGACCACCTGAAAATGCCGGAGGCAACAAAAGCACCGAAAAAATTGCTGGAAAGGCTGTTCATCATATTCCATCGGAAAATCGTCGAAACTCCACCGGTAATGAATAATTTTTCTGTAATGATTCTGGCAGATTTTTCGCTGGAATTTCCGACAGAAAATTCCGTCAATATGTCTATTATAAATTCATCGTATCGACCTTTCCGACGAAAAATTCATCAAAAATCCGCCGGAAATCTGTAGCACTAATAAAAAAATATCCTCTCATATCAATTATTCTACAATACAACATAAACTAATATCAAATATTCAAAACAATTTAGATAGGCAAATATTTCAACAATTCAAATATTTGATGTGTACATAATATTTCCCTAAAATACCGTATAAGGCAAATCATATGATTTATATTGGTCACATAAAATATTGACCATCTAATGACCTTATTAGTATAGTAGATGTATTAGATCTAGCTTATGTTAAAAAAGATAGAGATAAACCTAAAAAAAAATTTGTTAGAAAGTATTCAAAATGAATTTTTTTATTATATTTAAATGAGAATTTGTCTATTAATAAGATACAAAGGAAAACAAGAGTCATATAACCGACCTCATGTCGTGTGATAAAGGCAAGGCTTGACGTTGTTGTTGAATTTATTATTTATTTATTTATTTATTTTTATTTATTTATATTTGAATATTATAGAAAAATATATTTGATATTCAAAAAAATTGTTATTATTTATTGAATATTACATAAGATGATAATAATGGGTGGCAGTAGTACTTGGCACTTGGCAATAATTAGGAGCTTATAGAGGGAAAGATTATTCTGTGCCGACATCGGATGAAGAGAACCATCCGGTTTTCTCTCTGTCTACAGTAAAAGCACAGTCAAAGCACAATTATTGTAGCAGTTGCACTTTGACTACGCTCTTACTGTAGACAGAGAGAAAACTGAATAATTCTCTCCGTCCGGTGTCCGCACAAAATAAAAAGTCTATATAGGTGGTGCTCAAGATGGTTTTATTTAAGGAAATACAAACACCGAAAAGTCAAATTAATTATTTTCAAAAATGAAAAATAAAACTGCTAAAAAAATATAAATCAAATCTATTCTAAAAAATAATAATAAAAACAAAAAGTTATCCTAACTGCCCTTCAATATCCTTTAAACCCACTAGTTCAACAGAGCCCGCGGCCGGCGGGCTGCCCATCGACGGTGGCAATGAATACATGGCTTAAAATAAGTATTCAGCCAACTCTTTCCAGCTCTCTCTGGTACTTTAGTACTACAAATATAACCAGTTCGAGCATTAAGGAAACAAGAAGCTCTTCTTGTTCGCCAAGAAGCGTATAAATTAAGAAGGGAGGTTATCTTCAACACAGCTTCTTCCACTTGCTAGCTCTCTCATGGCTAACATTAAGAATCCCTTTTTCATTTGTGCTTTCCTAATTGCCATCCTCATCCTTGCTCATCACTGTCACCAGCCCTCTGTGTTCTGCGAAGGAAGACAACTGATGGAGAATGGTAGAGCAGCGTGCGTGAGATGCCTCAAGGAAGTAAACAGCAACACAAACGGAGAAATAGCAAAAGGTGAGAATGAAGTTTTTGTGGACGTAGACGATGCCCGGCCATCTGCACCAGGCCACAGCCCTGGTGTTGGCCCTGTTGGGCATGGGCTTGACAAAGAAGACATCAAAAGCAATGTACGAGATTAACTGAAGCATTCCTGTTCGTTGTATTTGTTCATTCTTGGTGTTTCCGATCGATCTGTTGTATGTGTTAATTTTGCGTGGAAATGGGCGTCTTGCTTTATTTTTAAATTTGATTGATGTTTTACATTCGGTTGGCTTATTTGGTTTGTATTTCCTCTGTTTTCAAGATAATATATTAATTGTTTGTGCATATTTGGTGTACGTGTATGCTTATGTGTTCTTTTGCATACATTGATATCCTTATAATTGAGGAAATAAAATAAAATACATTGTTGTTACATACTAGAAAATTTAAGCCGGTAGAGTTTATATTTTTAGTCTCAAATTTATCCAAAAATTCAGTACGCACAAATAAAAGTTATAAGATCAAAAAATTTCAATGTGGAAAATCAGGAAAGAAATGGAAAATAGTACCCAGTTAAAAATTCCATAATGTAGTAAGTGATACAAAAATTTTCCTTTCTTCATCATTAAAGAATAGGGGGATTACACAAAAGGCTAATTATCCCTAAAGTAGATTGCATAAATCAAGTGCTCTCAGAGGGACAATCAACACCCAACATCAGGGCTTGATTTCTCCAATAAAAATTATGAAAAATAAGTAAACATAGGCGGACAATTATACCCAACGGTAGAATTAAATATTATCAATATTCTAAAAATAATGGTGATTTCTAATTCTAATAATAGGTGGCGATAGTAGTTGTTGGCGACAATAGCTAGTCGTGATCGTCAGTGATGATAGCTGGAAATAAAAGAAAGTTCTCTATAATTCTTTTTGTTCTTCCTCCCCCTCTCACGTGAAAAATGTGCTCTATATAGGTTTTTTGGATGGGTATTTTGGTAATTTGAATCAGAATCTAAAATACTTCATCGTACGATCCATATCGATTCCCTTAATCATAAAGTATTCTTTCAGCATTTAAGTGCCTTAAAGAAATTAGAATTAAGTAATCTTGAGCTTGTTGAATTTATCTCATTGAGCTGCTCGATTTTACTATATGCATGTCTGATATAGAGATTATTTAGTCATCTAATTAGTATTTAAAGTTTGTAATCATATTTCAAATGTTTGATCTGGGCTCATTGATACCGTTGGATTTATCTCATTAAGGCGTTTAGTTCGACTCTGAATTTGCTGAAATTAGAGCTCATATGATTTTAAATTTAATTCTAAAAATTTTCATTTCTAATTTTACCTCGAGATTATTGTCAAATCGTACGGCTTTTTAATAAGATATAACAATTGTGATTCTCATGTTTTTTAATTATAAAAAATTAGATTCACTTCAATGCACTGTATATTCTCTTATTTTCTTTTAATTATTTATTGATTTATTTTTTTTAATTTTGATGTGCAAAACATCATTTTCTTAAGGCTGAAACTATAAAAATTTCCCCATTAAATCCCTATAAAGCTTCATATTTATTATCATTTGAACTATAATTGTTTTTTTATACTTCAAATATATATTTTAAATATTTAATGATAAAAAATAGTCTAAACAGAATCCAAAAACCTAGGACATTATAAGAACTAGCTGCATGGGCGGAACCGGTCTTATTTTTTAAGATAAGCAAACTCATTATATAAAAAATTAAAAATTAAAATAATATATAAGCTAAAATTCTAAAGAAAGTCTTATATTTTATTGTAATTTATGAATTAAAAAATATATACAAACTTTGTATTCTATTTTATATTTTTTAATAATATTGCATAATGAGTTCATTGAACAAAGTCAAAAACTTCTTTCTCACACTAGACAGTCATTTGCTACAGCAACCAAGGATACTTGGAGTTGATTAGAAATTGTCCAATTATTTAGCACTTGAGATCTTTATCAAATACTTAATTCTCAATATATGGCACTAGACCTTGAGGAGATTGTTGTGCATAGTACAAGTCAAAACCAGAGCACAACCAAGAAGAATAACAAACCTCTCATGAGAGCCAAATGCCATTGACCATCGGAGCTACGATTCGCCGTCAGAGCTGGAAGAGGAGAAAGATTAGTAAGAGATGTAAGAGGAAGATGAGCGTTTGATTAAGGAATTGTCGCAAGAGGAGCTTTTGCTTTCACGTTCATGATCATCTGAGCAACGAGATTGGTGCGGCTAATGGGGCGTGTGAAAGAAAATTAAACAGTTTAAAAAAAGGCTTTATTTAGGGGGGAATCTCAAAATTATCCCCGTAAAATTTTCGAAGGTGGGCAATTGCCCACCCTGAGTTATATAGGATTATGCCCCTAACTAGCTGTCTGTTCTTGATTAAACTTTAATTTTAAAATAGATAAATAAATGATAAAAATGAACAAAATAATCAGTGTTATATATATATATATAATTTGCTGTTGCTATATATTGTTAAATATTTTATCATACTAATGAAGGTTGTTATGATAATAATAAAAGATTAGGATTACTGAAGCAGTTTGGTAGTATGTAGGCCGTACATTATATTATTTTTACCGATCTAACACTTGATTAATTACAATAAACAAATTCTGATACTCCGGCTTAGTTCGCTGAGGCTGGTCGTTAATTAAATTGTACTTTTATTTAAAGTAGCGCAGGAAAGCTCCTCGACTTGAGGAGATCAAAAAAGTGTTTAGAATCTTTGGGATCATGTCTGAGTTTTTTTTTCTAAATATGGGTCCCACAATGCAACTATCATTCTTAAATTTCTTTGAAAGAAAATTGATTCTAATTAAAATCTTTATCAGAATAAACTTAAAGTTTTAAATATATTTAAAATTTGTAAAATTTTAATTATTTTAAAATAGATTTAAGTGCTTCAATTTTATTATAATTAATTTTATATTATAATATCTTGAGAAAAAAAGTTTTTGGCTCTCACCATAAAAGTCATAAAATGGAAAGAATTTTTAAGAGGTTTTTCATCGTACATTCAATTATTATTTCATTGTGAAGAGTTGTAATATTAATTTTTTTATATAAATATTTTTTTAAAAACCAAAAATAAAACTTCATTAAAAATAAGATAAGATATAACCAGCACCCCACGTAAAAAAAAAGATTACAAAGTAAAAAACCAACAATAAAAGAAGCAACCTCAAAGGGAAGAAGGCGGAAATGAGAGAAACAAAGCCAGCAAAAGGGCGAGTGCCTATCAGACTCAGGTATGAGGCCTCGTACACCTACCCCCAGCCCAAGCAAGGACCTTCCATTGAAGGCAACACATTAGGAGCCAAAATAAACCACAAAGACCCAACAAAAGTCACCTAGACCACAAGGAGGAAGGACCGCCAAGGTTGCCATCATGCAAGAGAAGGAGGTAGCGTAGAGAAGCCTCTTCATCATTGTCCGCAGAAGAAATACCACCAACCCAACATAATATAAGCACTAAACCAAGCCGCAACTAACAGCAAACGAAAAATAAACCAGCAACCACCCCAAAACCAAATGGAGTGATCATTTTTTCTTCAATTTCTGTTGTTTATGCTTATTTTTCTTTGTAAAAAAACCAACGTCAGCAATTTGAAGGATACTAAGATCAAAGTTCTCACTAGAGTGTAAAGCTTTCTCATTAAATTCCTCCCCAGCAGCTGAGGAATGGTCATCATATAACCAATCACCATGCACAAGTTCATAATCCCTCGTATTACCAGTTAGATGAGCAATCAAAGCATCATTTGATAGAACATATATAGGAACCTCAACAAGAGGTAAACCAGAATTTTTCGCCAAAGGATCAACACCCTTAGGTAAAGAAGCACTAGAATGAGGTGGAGTAAACAAAGAATCAGCACCCTTACTACAATTAGAAGGCAAAATCCCACCCGCAGGTGAGACACAAGCACGGTCCCCAAGGAGGGGTAGAATCATTAAAAAGTGTAGTTTCATCATCATTAACATCAACATTAGAATCAGGAGTGATGACAGGACTAGGTACCAAATTAAGTAAGCAATTGTTAGGTTCACAAACCTCAACAACATCCTCATTAATACTACAGGAAGGATCCTCACAAGCCGCAACTATAACCTTATTATTACCACAAGAAGGAGCTAACGGCAATGCAACAGACAACGACACATCAATCCATTAACAACTTGCTCAGGAGGATCAAGCAGAACATCCATAGAGGGCACAACCAAATGCCCCTCCGCGCCAGAAGGCAAAAGGTCATTAATAATGATAACAATATGATTAACAATCAAGGGTATTTTGTTACCATTATTGACTAGCTCATTATCAATAGGATCATCACCCACATTAGTATGTGATTTAATCAAATGTGGGTGCAGGATATGGCATTCCGATTTGGAATGCCCCAAAGATTTACAATGAGAGTAATACGATGGAATGTCCTCCATAACCACCGACTGGATATAACCCAAATTGTCTGGTCCAAACCACACCTTATCAAGAAAATGTTTGGAAACATCTAATTGCACCAGAACACGTGCAACCGAAGGTTTAGAACCAGTGGATATAGCATGATCAATTTTTAGGGAGTGGCCACTTAATCATGGCCAAACATGGAACCAAGGCCATGAAGAATCCTAGGCGAGAAAAGGTGAGGTCTCAAATTCAGGAAAGACACTTAAATAGGAATAATAGGTGACTCAACATCAACATCAAACGAAGGCAACCACTTAATCGTCCTCATGTAACAATTGTTAATAAAATAAGAGTGATGTGCAAAGACACGACAATAATCCAAATCGTTCACAACCTTGATCAACACATACTTCAGATTAAGAACAGTTACCGAAAAATCACCGATTAGCTTGAGGTTGAAAAAAAATTTGTGAATAAGCAAGGGAGTGTCTATGGGTAGGAAATTTTCCAATCAAAGCGAAATCAAAAAGTGCAGCAAGCGCAAGAATTTTGGCCTCTGAAATCTACAATGAGGGCAAACCACGATGAGTAGTGATTTTCAGGTCAGGAAAAGAGGAAGAGCTACTAGACAAGGCATCACGAAAGGACTTAGAAGAGGTTTTGCCATCCAAAAAATCGGGATCCACTAAACGCTTACCGGACATCGACCGAGACAACAAGGGAAAAGGCCCGAGAAAGTACTAAAACTCAAGGAATGCTCAGAATGGACAAAAATTTCCCTGAACCGAGAGGCGACGTAGGCCATGAACAATGCAGCAATTCGGGGAGCACCATGCGGGGAAGAAACCCTAGTAGAGCACATGAGACCCCAATTTTATGATTTTGAAAAAAAAATTGCGAATGGCTTCAAGGGATGGTCTATGGGTAGGAAATTTTCCAACCAAAGTGAAATCAAAAGGCACAGTAAGCGCAAGAATTTTGGCCTCTGAAATCCACAATGAGGGTAAACTTTTTTTATATATACATTGATACGGTAAAAAATAATCTTGATTGCGCACGAATCTTGAGATATATTTACTTTGAAAATTCCCAAAATCAAATTTTGACATCTAAACTCTGATTTCAATAAAATTATAGTCAAGCTGAACATCTCGACAAAACGAACACAACGACATCAAAAATAGTCAAATCCGAATCAAATAATCCTAAGTCAAGTGTCCAAAGCTTAATTGAAAATTCAGGACATTAATTAGATGACCAAATGATATCCAAATTTGACATGCTTATAAGCGAAAAATTTCAAAATCAAATTCATGACCATCAAAATTTCAATTTCAACAAGCTTATAGTCAAGCTAAATGTCTTGACAAAACGAACGCAACGACACCAAAAATAGTCCAATCCAAACCAAATTATCCTTAGTCAAGCGCCCGAAGCGCAATTGAAAATTCAGGACATTAATTGGATGACCAAATAATATTCAAATTTGACATGTTTATAATCAAATCAAGCAACTTAACGAGGCAAATCCAACATGACCGTTTAATTTTGATGTCATGTTGGTACTTAAATGATGAAAAAACAATCTATAATAAAGAGAATTAATATAAATCATTCAATCAAGTGTTCTCCATTTGATCCGAATTTTTCCATTTACGTTATAAGCCGCTCTCAAAATCAGCCCTAGTTCAGTAAATTAAGAAGCAATACTTTTTGAAGGAACAAACCCGAGTGGGGGGGGATGGCCCGTTTCTTCCTCTTTCTCAGTCTCCGCATGTTTGGAGACTGGCAACCGTCCATATTTCTCTCGAATAACTAAAGCCAACCTGCTACAAGTAAAATAAGATTCAGTATATGATTTTTTTTTGTTCTTTGCAATTTATATCTCCCCCAATGGCCCAATGCCCATCATGTTCTACTGCACCAGCTTTAGGTTTTTAATGAAGAGAAATCAAGTGGGTTATATAAGTAATTTCACTATTGTGTTTGATATATCATCAAAAAATTATCTTGATCGGGTATAAATCTCGAGGCAAAATAAAGTTGGAAACTTCAAAAATTAAATCCAAGACCATTTGAGCTCCGATTTCAGCAAACTTATAGTCGAACTAAACGTCTCGAAAATACGAACCCAACGACACCAAATTAGACCCAATCCGAGCTCAAATGGGTTCAAATCAAAGACCCGAAGTATATTTGGAAGGTTCAAATCATAATTTGGATTACCAAATAGTTTCCAAATGTGACATGCTTATAGTCGAATCGGGCGGCTCGACGAGATAAATCTAACGAGCCCAAGATTGTCAAATTTTGATATCATTAAAACATTCAAATGTCCAGTAAACAGTCCATGATCAAGGGAATCAATATCGGTCGTCCATTCAAACCACTCCCAATTTATCCTTTAATCTTCCTCCTATTTACTTGCCATGCCAAGGGGGGGTTCCCTTTTCATGATTTTTTACGTAAAAATTTTGGTGTTCTTTTTTTCTTCTGTTTGTGTGTTGAATATCCGTACAACGTTGAGCCGAAAATTTCTAACTCTATCGCCGTGTATATTCTAGCTCTCAACAATGCTTTTAGCTAAAATTATTTGTTTATTGAGATAGCTAAAATAGTTATTACTAGTTATATCTTCATTATCATAAAATTAGTTTGAGATTTCATGCAAATTAAAGTATAACTTTTTAACTTTTTTTAATTCAACCTTTTAATTTGTCTCAATTCTTATATTCCATTTATGTCATATGGGGTTCGGAAGGTGGTGATATGATGAAAGAATAGAAAAATCTATTTTGTACTCATTAAAAAGAAAAATACATATACAAGCAATATAAATAAAATATAATAGAGTAAATAACGGAAAAGAAACCACACATTCATTTCATTATCATAAATCCAAATAAAGTAACTCAATAAAATAAAACTACTTCATACAAAAGAGATATGAAATAAATAACTACATAAATTGGAGCAATTTAAAAAAGGAGCACATTTAAAGCCTAATTAAGCAAAAGAAGCTTGATTATTAAAAATTTTAAAAGAAGCAAATTTGACATTTTCTTAAGGAGAGATTAAAAGAATTTTGTGACATTTTATAAATATAAAACTTTGTATCTCTTCTCTGCATGTGACTTTCATTCATCTGGTAAGTATCCAATTCTATATGAAAGATGTTCAAATTTGAATTCTGGGAGAGTAACACAGATTTAAAATATAAATATTTTTTATATAATCACTAAAAAATATAAATTATTATATTATTTATTATAATAACTATTAAATATACATTTCTAATACAAAAATTTTATGAATTTTAACAAGTATTATATAAATGTAATATCTAATTACATTATTTAATTTAATTTAATAGAACTTATATAAACATTTTAAAGATATAATTTTTTTGTGCATTATACGTTTTAATTAAATATTATATCATAAAATATTCCATATACTATCTATTTAAATAATTCAATATTCGGTATAATATTTAATAATAACAAAGTTATATGTTTTAATATTCAATATGAATATATATATTAAAATATATATATCTATAATTTTTTTCTAATAAAAATATGTATAACTTAGAAGATTTTTATTATTATTGTTGCGGACTCAAATATACGCGGCGATAGATTTTAATTTTCCGTCTCAGCGTTGTACGTATATTCAGCACACAAACAGAATCGAAATAGTAACACTAGGATTTTTACGTGGAAAACCCTGGAAAGGGAAAAAACCACGGGGCCACGCCCAGTTGAAAGAGTTCCACTAGTGTCGTTTGAAGTACACGAGGCTGATTCGTCCTTTAAATTCAGGACGATCAGATTACAATGAGTATCAGTTACAAGGACAAGCAGAGTTCCAATGTCACTTGAGTGTCCGGCAGAATTTCAGCGTCACTTGGAGAGAAGTCCGGCGTCACTCGGGCGTCGGGTAGAATTCTGGCGTCACTTGGAAAGAAGTCCGGCGTCACTCGGGCGTCGGGTAGAATTCTGGCGTCACTTGGAAAGAAGTCCGGCGTTATTCGGGCACCGGGTAGAATTCCGGCGTCGGGCAGAATTCCGACGTTGCTCCCGTGTCGGGCAGAGCTCTGGCGTCCCTCCGACGCCTGGTGGTGCTTCGGTGGTGTTCCGGCGGTGTTCCGGCGGAGTTCCGGCGGTGTTCCGACGGAGTTCCGACGGTGTTCTGGCGGTGGTCGAGGAGGAGTTATTCCCTCCTAGGCTTCTCTTCTCTTCCTTCTCTTCTTCTCTTCTTGGCTTAGGTCCCCTCTTAAGAGAAATGAGGGGCTATTTATAGTTTTTCTGGAGTGGCATAGCCCGTAAATAGATGAGGGATCATGGGCAAATAAGGAGTGATCCGGATGAACGGTCGATATTGAATCCCTTGATCGTGAGCCGTTTATCAAGAATTTGAAGGTCTTAATGATATCAGAATTCTGCGATCTTGGGCTCGTTGGATTCGTCTCGTCGAGCCGCTCGATTCGAGTATAAGCTCGTCAAAATCGGAGACCGTTTGGTAACTCAAATTGCTATTTGATGCTTCCAACAGCACTTCGGGTACTTGATTTGGTCTTGTTTGGGCTCGGATTGAGTCGAATTTGGTGTTGTTGGATTCGTATTTCCGAGACGCTCAGTTCGACTATAAGCTTGCTGAAATCGGAGTTTAAATGGTCTCCGAATTAATTTTTGAAGTTTCCAACTTGAGTTTTTCCTCGAGATTCGTGCCCGATCAAGATAATTTTTCGATGACGTATCAGCTGCCCCCCTATTTTTGGACGTCAAAGCTCCAGGAGTCCAAAAATATATGTGTCGGCTTTTCACTTTGGCAAAATCGTAAAAATTTGCGTTCCAAAAATTAAATGTTTGCTCGAACTCAATCATAGAGGTCCCGTTGAGCTCCGAAAGTGTCAAAATTGAGTCCGGAACGTCGAAAAACGTGTCCGGGGACCCCAAAAACGTCCAATTTGGACCGTCCGGGCTCGAAATCGGAGCCCGGCAACGCGTAGGCGGCCGAACCGGCCGGCCGGCCGGCCGGCCGCCGCCGGCGGCGGCGCCCGCGCCAGCGGGCGCGTCTGCCCGCTGAACCGCGCGGAACCGCGCGGTTATAACCGCGCGGGGCGCGGTTACCTTTTAAAAAAATTTTTTTTTTTTTTTTTTTTTTTAAATTTGCGGGTCCCACATGAGAAAAAATCCGAAAAAATCCGGAAAAATCCCAAAAAATTCCGAAAATTTTGAAAAATTTCAGGAAATTTAATAGAATTTTGGAATCCTCCCCCCCTTAAAGAAAACTATAAATAGACCCCCCAGGGCCTAGTAGAAACTCGCCCCTTCTTCCTTTCTCCCTCTGGCTTTTGGCATTTTGAGGCTTTCCGCCGTTTTTGAGTAGGTGACTTTCCCTACTTAACTCGGCGCCCCTCCCTTTGCGCAGAAGTTAGAGTATTCCTCTCTTCTCCTCTCTAGTTTCTGGCATTTTGAGGCTTTCCGCCGTTTTTGAGTAGGTGACTTTCCCTACTTAACTCGGCGCCCCTCCCTTTGCGCAGAAGTTAGAGTATTCCTCTCTTCTCCTCTCTAGTTTCTGGCATTTTGAGGCTTTCCGCCGTTTTTGAGTAGGTGACTTTCCCTACTTAACTCGGCGCCCCTCCCTTTGCGCAGAAGTTAGAGTATTCCTCTCTTCTCCTCTCTAGTTTCTGGCATTTTGAGGCCTTCCGCCGTTTTTGAGTAGGTGATTTTCACCACTCGACTCGGCGCCCCTCTCTTTGCGCAGAAGTTAGAGGCTTCTTCTTTTTTTCTCTTATTCTGACTTTCTGACAGTTGAGGCATTCCGATGTTATTCAGTAGGTGATTTTCCCCACTTGAGACAACGCCCCTCCTCTTGTACAGGAGTTAGAAATTTCTTTTCTTTTTCATTCCTTCATGTGGAGGTGAGATGTTAGTCGGAGGGAGTCTGACGGCGGTCAGCGGCCGGGCGGTGGTCCGACGAAGGTCGGGATGAAGTCTGGCGGCGGTCAGCGGCCGGGTGGAAGTTCGGCGGCGGGAAGAAGTACGGCGTCGGGTAGAACTCCGACGAAAATCTGTCGGCCAGAAGAAGTCCCACGACGGGTAGAAATTTGGTGTCGGGTAGAAGCCCGACAAACATCTGACGACAGGCAGAAGTCCGACATCACGTAAAAGTACAGCGTCGGGTAGATATCCGACGGGGGTCTGACGACTGGCTGAAGTCCGACGTTGGGTAGAAGTTTAGCGTCGAGTTGAAGTCCGACGAGGGTCTGGCGGCGTGTAGAAGTCCGCCAACGGGAGGAAGCTTAGCATCGAATAGAATTTCGGTGTTAGTTTGTCGATGATGGACGATCGGGTGGAAGTCTGTTGGCAGTCAACGACCAAGTTGGGAGCAGAAGGAGAGAGTTCAACGGTGTTGCTATCAGCAGTTGAACGAGAAGCCGATGATGACTGATATGAAGTAAAGGACCGCCGGCAGATATCCGACGAAGGGTCGATGATGGCGGGTGTCCAGTGGCATTGTGTTAAGGCAATATTCATCCATACTGAAGTGTGCCAACATCAGATATTACTGGATCAAGGGACCGAAGTAGTGTGATATGCCCACACTTTGGCAATACACTAACACTGAGTGGAGATCTGATGATGATCCAGTTATGTCCTTTCTTTGAAGGAGCAGTTGTAGGAGATGCTTGCGTGCAGTAAGGGAGAAGTCACTTAAATCCACCAAGGATATTTGACTGTGTTAAAGTTGCTTATTGCGTGATGATACTAGTTTGTACGGATGACGCCAATGTACTTTTCAATTTCAACTTCTAGTGAGAATAAATGTACACCTGAATCTGGATTTATGTAACTCCAATGATATTGTATATGAAATGAGGATTTGTCCCATTGAGGGACCTGAATTGTTATTGCATCTGTAAGACATGCTTTGTGCTTTTGATGTATTATTAGTTTGAACGAATGTGAGAGACATCCTTTTAGGATGTTTGACATATCTGAGACTGCAAGTCAAAGCCCTTGCCTGATGACGTTAAGGGAAGATGTTAGATTAAATCTCCCCAAGAATGATCTTCCAATGATTGGGATACAAGACATCATCTAATGACATTTGACCTATATGAGGTTGTATGTCAGAGCCCTGCTCAATGACGTTAACCTGTATAGGAGTGGTCGAGGGAATCCACCGAGGATGTGAGACCTATTCGAGGTTGTATGTCAGAGCCCTGCTTGACGACGTTAACCTTTATGGAAGAGGTCGAGAGAATCCACCAAGGATGTGAGACCTATTCGAGGTTGTATGTCAGAGCCCTGCTCGATGACGTTAACCTTTATGGAAGAGGTCGAGAGAATCCACCAAGGATGTGAGACCTATCCGAGGTTGTATGTCGGAGCCTTTGCTCGACGACGTTAACCTGTATGGAAGAGGTCGAGAGAATCCACCAAGGATGTGAGACCTATCCGAGGTTGTATGTCGGAGCCTTTGCTCGATGACGTTAACCTGTGTGGAAGAGGTCAAGAGAATCCACCAAGGATGTGAGACCTATCCGAGGTTGTATGTCGGAGCCTTTGCTCGACGACGTTAACCTGTATGGAAGAGGTCGAGAGAATCCACCAAGGATGTGAGACCTATCCGAGGTCGTATGTCGGAGCCTTTGCTCGACGACGTTAACCTGTATGGAAGAGGTCGAGAGAATCCACCAAGGATGTGAGACCTATCCGAGGTTGTATGTCGGAGCCTTTGCTCGACGACGTTAACCTGTGTGGAAGAGGTCAGATCGAATCCCCCTGGGATTGATTATCCAGTGATTGAGACACAATAAAGATTGTGTATTTCTCGAATCAAGGATAAAGAGACTATATTTGTCAGTAGTTTTTCATTGTCATTTATATTCTTTTTTAAAGAAAGAGACAATATCAAAACTGGACGAACAACACATTATATTACTGTAAGACAATACAATAATTCCCTTGTACAATAAAAGAGATACATATAGGGACAACCACATCATTTGACTTGGTAGAAATACTAAGGATATTAGAGTGACATCCTACTGATCATAGAAGAGATACATGGTGACACATGACAAGTAGTATTACTAACACAAAGGTTCAAGTTGCAGCATTACTCAATCTCACCAACCATTTGAATATTATTTAATGGTTGTCTTTGTTGTTGATTTTGCCCCCCAGTGGGGCGAGCTTCTTCTCGGGTAGGTGGGTTCCCAATAAACTGTCGAAGATAGCCCTGGCGGATAAGTCTTTCAATCTCATCCTTAAGTTGCCAACATGCTTCAGTAGTGTGGCCACGACTACGATGAAAGTGACAGTACTGATCTTGATTTCCTGTATTTGGCTTCGAAGGATGCGGCCATTTCACTTTGTCCTGATCTTGAATCGCCATTAACACATTTGCTCGAGATGTGTTGAGCGGAGTGTACTCTTTCTCCTGCCGAGGTTCTCGTTGTGGTAATGGGGGCCTAGGAGGTATATTGCTATTCCCTTGCTTTTTCTGTTGTAAGGAAGAATTATCCATCCCAGGAGCACCTTTGCGCTTCCCATTTGTCTGCTCGAACTGCTTTCTGTGAGCATTTATGGCTTCATCTGCGGAGATTTGTGCCTCCACACGATGAATCAGGTCGGCGTATGAATGAACTGTATCTCGCATAAGAGCTGAATAAAAGGGGCCAGGACGGAGGCCACCAAGAAAGACTCCTCTCAATAATTCAGGATCTACTCCCGGAATTTGTCGAGCCTCAGTAGAAAATCGCTGAAAATACTCTTTCAACGATTCTCCCTCATTCTGACGGATTCCAGATAGGTGGGAGGAATCCTTAGTGATTCTTCGATTGGCTACGAACTGTTCGACAAATACTTTGGCCAATTTGACGAATGTGGGGATCGTTCTGGCTGGAAGTGAATAGAACCATGTTCGAGCTTGTCCTTTAAGAGTGGCAGGGAAAACCTGGCAAAGGAGTGCGTCTGAGGCTCGTTGAATATGCATGATGGTCCTGTAATGGTCGATGTGCTCGTACGGGTCAGATGTCCCATCGTAGGACTCGACGCTTGGTAGCTTAAAGCCAGCCGGAATAGGGTGTTGAAGAATAGCTTTTGTCAAGGGTGATGACTCCTGCAAGTCCCACTGACGAAGGGGTTGCCTTATGCCTCGTGCAGGGAACTCTTCTCGGACCAATCGTCGTAGTTCGTGGCGAAGGGTATTACGAGGGAGCTCAGCAATGTGTGGTCGGGCTAACTCTTCGGGGAGGTCCAAAGGAATACGAGGTTGCCGACCTGTGTGCGAAGGATGGGTAGAACTTGCTGTATCAGCCAGTTCGTTATCTTGATGTGACTGCGAACGCCTCCTGAGTGGAGGAAGAGGAATCTCGTCTTGAAGATGTTCGATTTGAACAGCTTCGACACGTGGTGGATCTCGAGGGAGAAGAACCTCCTCCTGAGGTGCTAGGGTCGGTTGTCGAGTCTCTCGCAAGAGTTGTAGGATCTCGTTTTGAGATTCTTCCATCTTTTGAATTCTCTCTTGTAGGGAGGGTCCCGAGGTCCCTTCTCCAGGTGCGTTTTGCCCCCCGGGGTATAAAGAGGCAGATATCGGGCGTCTATGATTCATAGACTGATTCCTGGATTGATGAGAGTGAGAGCGGGAGGCTCCTATGAGGCGACTGCTACGCCTGTTGACCATCGTAGCAATACTTGAAGTTGTGGGATAAGATTCCCACAGACGGCGCCAAACTGTTGCGGACTCAAATATACGCGGCGATAGATTTTAATTTTCCGTCTCAGCGTTGTACGTATATTCAGCACACAAACAGAATCGAAATAGTAACACTAGGATTTTTACGTGGAAAACCCTGGAAAGGGAAAAAACCACGGGGCCACGCCCAGTTGAAAGAGTTCCACTAGTGTCGTTTGAAGTACACGAGGCTGATTCGTCCTTTAAATTCAGGACGATCAGATTACAATGAGTATCAGTTACAAGGACAAGCAGAGTTCCAATGTCACTTGAGTGTCCGGCAGAATTTCAGCGTCACTTGGAGAGAAGTCCGGCGTCACTCGGGCGTCGGGTAGAATTCTGGCGTCACTTGGAAAGAAGTCCGGCGTCACTCGGGCGTCGGGTAGAATTCTGGCGTCACTTGGAAAGAAGTCCGGCGTTATTCGGGCACCGGGTAGAATTCCGGCGTCGGGCAGAATTCCGACGTTGCTCCCGTGTCGGGCAGAGCTCTGGCGTCCCTCCGACGCCTGGTGGTGCTTCGGTGGTGTTCCGGCGGTGTTCCGGCGGAGTTCCGGCGGTGTTCCGACGGAGTTCCGACGGTGTTCTGGCGGTGGTCGAGGAGGAGTTATTCCCTCCTAGGCTTCTCTTCTCTTCCTTCTCTTCTTCTCTTCTTGGCTTAGGTCCCCTCTTAAGAGAAATGAGGGGCTATTTATAGTTTTTCTGGAGTGGCATAGCCCGTAAATAGATGAGGGATCATGGGCAAATAAGGAGTGATCCGGATGAACGGTCGATATTGAATCCCTTGATCGTGAGCCGTTTATCAAGAATTTGAAGGTCTTAATGATATCAGAATTCTGCGATCTTGGGCTCGTTGGATTCGTCTCGTCGAGCCGCTCGATTCGAGTATAAGCTCGTCAAAATCGGAGACCGTTTGGTAACTCAAATTGCTATTTGATGCTTCCAACAGCACTTCGGGTACTTGATTTGGTCTTGTTTGGGCTCGGATTGAGTCGAATTTGGTGTTGTTGGATTCGTATTTCCGAGACGCTCAGTTCGACTATAAGCTTGCTGAAATCGGAGTTTAAATGGTCTCCGAATTAATTTTTGAAGTTTCCAACTTGAGTTTTTCCTCGAGATTCGTGCCCGATCAAGATAATTTTTCGATGACGTATCAATTATAATACATATACAATATAATATCTTTTTAAATAGTTCAAAATTTAATATTTAATTATAACATTATCTTAAATAATTAATCAAATATTATTATTATATATATAAATATATATAATTAAAAAAAAGTGATTAATGCTTTCCAGGTGGTTGTTGCTTGGAATTGCTTGCTTTCCAGGTTGTTGTTGCTTGGAATTGCTGACCTTCCACTGCCGGAAGAGCAGGAGAAATCTGTATGGTTTTTAAATGATTTTATAACTATTAATAACTTATAGTAATTCTTTTTTATGCTTCCTTAAAGAAACGTTAAATCATTTGATATTTTCTTAACACGTAAAATTAATTATCATTTTTTAAAGAAAAGTCAAATTATTAGGCAATTTTGCTCTTCTTAAAATTTTTTTAATAATCATACTTTTTTTACTTATTACATTTTAAATACTCTTTTTTAAAATTTCTCATAAATTAAGCTACCTAGCCCTTAAAAGAAAATACATAAAGGACAAACTCAAAAATCTTAAAATACCAAATATATTTTATGGCCAATAGATATGCTCCTGGGATGATGGTCCTCTTAACACTATAATAGACCTGCTATGATAAGATATAACAAAGATTAAGCTTAATAAATCAAACCCAATAAATAACTCCTATCTATTAAAGTATAAATGGCAAGAAAAATTGGACATACAATATGAACAAGCAAAAGATATAAGTAGTAACTGATAATCAATTTATAAATATAACAATGTCATATGTTATGTTCCAAAGAAGTGTTTTGTATATTGATATTATAAATGTATATGTGTGTTGCGGGGTAGAATATATGCGGCGATAGAATTATAATCCTATGTCTTAGGGTTGCACGGATATTTAGCTCAAACACAGAGAACATAAAATTTTTTATGTGAAAAATTCTGGAAAGGGGAAAAACCATGGGACCTAGCCCAGTTGAAAATGATTCTACTAGAATTTGAGTTGAGTACAGTGGGTTGACTCATCCTTGAGGACGATCAGATTACAAATGTCAATCGTATCGTTGTAGTCTAGTGACAAACAGGGATTAAAGTCCGGCGTCACTTGGTGGTACGGCGGAAGTCTGGCCGTCAGCTGGTGGTCTGGCGAAAGTTCAGACATCGGTCGATGATCTGGTAAAAGTCTGGCACCAGGCGGTGGTCCGGCGGAACTCCGGGCATTGGGTGGTGGTCCGGCAGAACTCCGGCGTCAGGTGGTGGTCCGGCAGAACTCCGACGTCCGGTGGTGGTCTGGAGGAAGTCCCGACGTCGATCGGTGATCTGGTGGAAGTCTGGCGTCAGGCGGTGGTCCGGTGAAACTCCAGGCGTCAGGTGGTGGTCCGGCGGAACTCCGGCATCAGGTGGTGGTTTGGCGAAACTTTGGGCGTCAGGTGGTGGTCTAGCATAACTCCAGCATCAGGTGGTGGTCCGACGGAACTCCGGTGTCAGGTGGTGGTCCGGCAGAACTCCAGTGTCAAGCGGTGGTCCGACGGAACTCCGGCGTCAAGTGGTGGTTCGGCGGAACTCTGGGCGGTGGTCTAGGAGGAGCAAAGGGGGCAAGAGCGATCTCTGATCTTTCTCTCTTGTTTTCTTTTGCTTGGGCCCCTTCTCATGAGAAAGTAGGGCTCTATTTATAGATTTCTAAGAGTGACATGATCCGTAAATAGGAGGAAGAACAAAGATAAATTGGGAGTGGTTTGGATGGACGGCTGATGTTGAATCCCTTGATCATGGACCGTTTATTGGGAATTTCAATGTTTTAATGATATCATAATTCAGTGATTTTAGGCTCATTGGATTCGTCTCGTCGAGCCGCTCGATTCGATTATAAGCATGTCATTTTTGGAAACCGTTTGGTAATACAAATTGTGGTTTGAACCTTCCAATAGCGGTTCAGGTCCTTGATTTGGACCCATTTGGGCTCGGATTGAGTCGTATTTGGTGTCGTTGGGTTCGTATTTTTGAGACGTTCAGTTCGACTGTAAGTTTGTTGAAATCGGAGTTTGGATGGTCTCGATTTTAATTTCAAAAGTTTCAAGCTTGATTTTGCCTCGAGATTCGTGCCCGATCAAGAAATTTTTTTGATGATGTATCAATGTGAAAGTATTATTAATGCACTATCATTCTAATGTTTATACATGCAATCATACTATGTATCATCATATCATAATCTGTCATATCAATCATTCATTGCTTTGAGTTCATATATATATATATATATATATAATATGTTTATCAAATACCTTCAAGAGGGAAGGTAAACATCAATTCAAAAAAAAAATTATGATCTCTTATAAGTTATCAGTCTACAGTTCTGCTGGCATAACTAGCTAATATTTAATAGGGCTCTATTAACCTACATACAAGCATATAGTGATCGTGCTTTTACAAATAAGTTTCAGCATGTATTATATAATTAATATGAAAACCACGAATTATACATCCAACATAATTTACATATAACATCATTTATTGCATTTAACAAAACTAATGTACCTGAAATAAATTCTCCATAACATGAATTAAATTAAATGAATGAGAGCTCGCGTAAAAAATTAATCAAGATGAAATTGGCTTTATCACATGCTAGTTCATCATAAATAACAAATAACATTTATTCCATGTATATTTTATCATACAAGATTGATAACCTAAAATATCTAAGAACCTCATACAAATTATAAGAATAACTCTCATAATAAAGAAGGGTACATTTATCTCTTTAAAAAAACATTTACTTACCAATAAAGTTGCGTAGAAATTAACTCAAAGGCCTACAAATAATAATTCTGATTAAATATCTAAAATAGGATTAAAGAAATAATTATGCAAAAGATAAGGCTGAAATTTAATCGACTAAAATACCTACATTTATGGAGAAGACATTGAACATACAAGTTTAACAAATTAGAAATAGCCCCCTACTACCATTGTAAACTTTGGTCAACGGTAAAAAATGGATAGGAACATTCTCAACTAGTCCTCATCCACTAAGCTGGTCATGCTAAATTCGGAATTATATAAATGATTGAGGTTGAAAAAACATTGAAGACCTAACAGTAGATGGAGAGATTATTACGTACGAAATTTGGACATATAGAATCGTTCGATTTTGTGACTGTGAACAGTAAAAATTTAGGGGTGAATAATAACCATACTTTTATTGTTCATAGACATATAATCAAATTATCCTCTGTTTTCAAACTCCACATAAAATAATCTCACTAGTAGTAGATGAGAGCGAGGAGGACGAACAAACCTAAAATACACGTGTTCATTTAATCAAGCTCTTCTCTTAACGGTTGATTGGACAATGTGACGTCTTTTTTATAGAAATTAAATAAGGCAAGGTATCTATTCCTAAGCCAATGTCACCAATATAGCCTATAGGACGTAAGCAAAACAGTAACTAATTTTTTTTTAAAAAGGTGCATAGCCACTCTACACTCTACAGCAACAAATTTATTTATTTATTTATTTTAACGTTCTGAATCGGGCATGAATCTCGAGGTAAAATCAAATTGGAAATTTTCGAAATTAAAATTAGGATTATCCGAACTCCGATTTCAACAAGCTTACAGTCGAACTGAACGTCTCGAAAATACGAACCCAACGACACCAAATTCGGCTCAATCCTAGCCCAAATGAGTCTAAATCAAAGACCCGAAGCGTTGTTGAAAGGTTCAAACCACAATTTGGATTACCAAATAGTTTTCAAACATGACATGCTTATAGTCGAAACGAGCGGCTCGACGAGACGAATCCAAGGAGCCCAAGATCACTGAATTCCGATATCACTAAGACATTTAAATGTCTATCAAATGGTCCACGATTAAGGGATTCAACATCGGCCATTCATCCAAACTACTCTCTAATTATCCTAGATCTTTCATCTATTTACGGGCCAAGCTACTCCAGAAAATCTGTAAATAGACCCCTCCTTTCTCTTGAAAAAGGGAGCCCAAACAAGGAAACAAGAGAGAGATCGGAGATCGCTCTTGCCCCCTCACTCCTCCTCTACCACCGTCGGAGTTCCGTCAGACCACCGCATGATACCCTGAGTTCCGCAGGACCACCACCTGAGGCCTAGAGTTCCGCCATAACACCTCCTGAGGCTCGGAGTTCCGTCAGTCCACTACCTAAGGCCCTGAGTTCTGCCGGACCACCACCTGAGGCTTGGACTTCTACCGGATCACCACCTCAGGCCCGGACTTTTGTCGGACCACCACTTGAGGCTCAGAATTTTGCCGGACCACTATCTGAGGCCCTAAGTTCTGCCGGACCACCACTTGAGGCACAGACTTCTGTCTGACCACCACATGAGGCCTGGACTTCTGCCAGACCACCACTTGAGGCCCAGAGTTCCACCGGACCACTACTTGAGACCCCGAGTTCTGTCGGACAACCACTTGAGGCCCTGAGTTCTACTGGACCACCACCTGAGGCCCTGACTTCTGTCGGACCACCACCTGAGGCCCTGACTTTCGTCGGACCGCCACATGAGGGCCGGAGTTCCACCGGACCACCTCCTGACACCCGAAGTTCCGTCAGACCACCACCTGACGTCGAAGTTCCGCTGGACCAACACCTGATGCCCAGAGTTCCCCCAGACCACCGAATAACTCCTGGACTTCCTCCGGAACACTGCCTTACGACCACGATCTTTCTGACCTCCCATGTCTACCAACTATGGTTCTTCCGACCTCCGTCGCCAAATAACTAAGGTCCTCCTGACCTTTGTCATCAGACTACAATCTTTCTGACCTCCAATGCGAGTCAATTACAGTCCTTCCGACCTCCGTCGCCCGACAAACTAAGGTCCTCCCTACCTTTGTCGTCAGACTACGGTCTTTCTAACCTCCAACGCCAGTCGACTACAATCCTTTCGACCTCCGTCGCCCGACCAACTAAGGTCCTCCTGACCTTTGTCATCAGACTACAGTCTTTCTGACCTCCAATTCTAGTCACCTACGATCCTTCCGACCTCCATCGCCGGACCAACTAAGGTCCTCCCGACCTCTGTCATCAGGCTTCGATCTTTTTGATCTCCAACGTCTGTTAACTATGGTCCTTCCGACCTCCGTCGCCCGACCAACTAAGGTCCTCCCGAGCTCTGTCATCAGAATACGATCTTTCTGACCTCCAATGCCTGTCGACTACGATCTTTTCGACCTCCATCGTCTATCAACTATGGTCTTACCGAGCAAACAAATATGTCTATGTTGATTATTGTAATTATATATGATGTATATTTATGACATCAAGCCAAGGCCTTCTCCTAAGGAAGGGCCTCCTTTGTAATTGACTGCAGATAATAGTGGATTCATTTAAACTGGGCCAGACCCTGTGGTTTTTCCCTTTTCATATTTCCACGTAAAAACTCTGTTGTCTCGAATGAATGCAACACCCTCTCTCATCTGATTGCGTGCTGGATCTTCATACAATGCTAAGACGTTAAGCTTATATTTCTCTACCGCCGCGAATACTCTAGGACACAACATATATATATATATATATATAAAAGATCTAAACCTAAAATTTTTTTAGTTGGTAGATAGAGACCTCAACCAACAGATAAAGGTGAAGTTACCCTTCTTTTAATGTTGAAATAACTATTTCTCTATAAATGCATGATTTTAAAAATCACACCTTATTGGACGGTCCAATCGGTTCAAATGTGAATTGATTCTTTGATCGGCTTAATCAAATCCAAAATAGCTTTTGCATAGAATCGGCTAGAATTGATCAGAACCGGCGATTATATAGAAGGTGAACTTATTGATGAACCAGCTAGTTTTAATATAGATTGATCTGTGGCATTTACATTTAGATCAAATAGTTACAATAAAAGATTTAGATGTTCCAATAAATTTGAATCCTCTCTGATTTGTATTTTTTTTTTAACTTTTAAATTGAATATTATTGTCATTTGAAATTTAATATTTTATAAATAATCAAAACACATGTCCCAACTAAATTTCAAAATATTAGTAAAAATAATAATAATATTATTATTACATTATTATTATGTCATTCAATTCATAATAAAATAAATTTAAGATTTATTATATCATTTGGTTTAACTACAATTTTTTTCCTTGATTGAATATTTCAACCTCAAACATCTCAAATTTCTAATTCAACATCCATTCTAATTTTCAAAATCTTAACCAATATTGATCTCCTGATTGTTGGTCTCTTAATTGGTCCTCAAGAATGGATTTATTCCAATCTAATTTTATACTTAATAACTTTTAACTAGTCAAAAATCAATTGCCCGTCGTATTCAAAGTCTTTTTCTGACGAAATTAGTTAAATAAAGTAGCATTGAAAGCACTCAAATTCATAGCGCATTGATAGAAAATAAATTTAAAAATCCTAATGGGCCAAATTCCAAAATCTCTCTCCTTCATTTAGTCTTTCTTCACAGTCTTCTTCTTCACTTAAAAAAAATTCTCCTTAATGTGTACTATGTTCTCATTAACCCCTTTCAATATAATTTCCCATGAAAGTATTCCCCATAGATACTAAAAAAAAATCTTCTTCCTTCAACATTATTAAGATCTCGATAAAAATAACATCTTTCTTCTAATATTTGAGTAACAATCCATCAACTATAAAATATGAACAAACTTCTACAATGTTCTTAAGTTCTTAATAAAAAAAATGTTCTTTTCTTGATTGGCTAATAGGCCATCAATAAAAAATATTAATCTAACTCCTCCACATTCTCTTTAACTATGCACTTAATGAAGACATTCTTACCATCATCAAAATGCACAAAGATTGTATAACAATCTAGATAATTATTAATTAGTCTTCTCCTAATAGAAAACCCTTTTTACGACTAGAGTAACTAAGATTTTATATGGGAGAATTTTTTTATTGATTTTTAAAGTAATTTTTTAGCATAATTTTTTTTTGAATTAAAAATTTTTTACTAAAAATGCTTTAAATAAGTAAGAAAATATCCAAAAAGAAGCCTAAGTTACTTTCCCTACAACAACTTTACAATGAACTTTATAAAAAGCCGCAACAGTCCCAAATTGATCTTTATGGTATCATATCAAAATTTACAAGAAAAAATATCATGACCAATATTTAATTATTCCAATTTATAATAGATTTATTTTGATATGTATGCAACATAAATTTTAATTAATCAATCATGCATTACACTCATTCTAAACTAAATTTAATAATTATAAATCTTCTTAATAAGATTTGAATTTAGATGATCCAAAATTTCTCTCATTTAGTTAAATATGTAATATCATATGAGATACATATAAATCTAAAAATATATTATAATTAATATATAATAAAATATGAAAATATAAATATAAATGAAAAAAAATCAAATATATTAATAATATTTTAATCAAAATAAGTCATAAAACTAGTGACTTTACTTTGAGATTAATATAATATATAAAAGTTTTATATTATACCAATAACAAAATAAATCTAATAATTTAAGGCTATTTTTAATAAAAAAATTATCAAGTTATTTTAATTATAGTTTTTTTAAAATAAATTCTGAAAATATAAGAGAACATAAAAATAATATACACAAGTTAAATATAATTAACCTTAATTTTAATTTAATTAGATGTGTAACAATGAAGGGCTAGGCGGATTAACCGGCTAAGGGCAAGCAATAACCCACATTAACGTGGATTTGGTCAACCGCGGCCAAAGCATTGGCTCTCCCAATCTCATGGATTTCACCGCACATTCCTTCCGATCCAACGGCTGTGATAAAACATCGCTTCGAAGCCGGCTCTGTATTTGTCGATCTCCAATGAACGGGCTCTTTCTCCCGAACAGGAATCCTCGCTCTTTCGCCGTAGCCTGACCCCTCCACATTGTCTCGAAGCCCAGACGCCTCTCTCTCTCTGTCTGTCTGTCTCAATATCTCGTCTTATCTCCTAGTTTGCCAAAGATGATGCAACCGCCGGCTGCTGGCGGAGAACAGCACCACCACCAGCCGCTGCCGGCGCAACAATGGGTGGGGATGCAGTATTCAGAGGCTGCGGCGGCGGCGATGGCGATGCAGCATCAGATGATGGGAGCTGTGCCGCCGTCGCCGGCGCAGTATGGGTCCCGCTATCTGCCGTACCCTCCGCCACCACCCCCTCCACCGCCGGTATACCGCCAGTTCGCGCCGCCGTTCGTGCCTGTAAGCGGATTGGGGCCTCAGTCTGGGGAAGAGAACAAGTCGATATGGGTCGGAGATCTTCATTATTGGATGGACGAAAACTACCTCCACAGCTGCTTCGGCCATACCGGCGAGGTAAAAGACTCTCATTTGGGTTTCTTCGTTCTTCGTTTAATGTTAACTTCTGCCTTTGTGGGTTCTGCCTTCGGAAGCAGGCCTTTTTTTTTTTTTTTTGAAACTTTTAAATATGAATCAAGGGCTGATATTTATTAGGTTAAGAAACTTTTAACGGGAAAGAAAGAAGGTGCTGGTCAAATCTTGCAAATTTGTTTACTTAGGAACTAATAGTTCTTGAGATTCATGTGAATGCCATTTTAAAAACTTATTGGAAAATAATTTAGATTTTAGAATCAAAATTGTTGCACCGAACTTGTCAGCAAATTTGTTATGTTTGGTTTAGCTAGACTTTAATTGAATTTGTAGATTACATCCATTTTTTTTTCTTTCAAAATGCTAATCACAATGTGATGTGTGAGGGTTCTTTCTTGCTTTAGTGCGTTAAGCGCAAGTGAAGCAGCACTTTTAGTGACTGTATAGTTCATCATTTGTCTGCCATTTATATATCTATTATGTTATATAATAGTCATTTAATTATTCAAACTTAAATCACATCAAGTAATAAATTTCAACAAATTTAATGATGAATTTAAAAAAATATTTTAATATGAATTGAAAGCCTATTAAAGAGTAAAAGATATAATTAATGAAGTGATGACAGAGTAGTTAAAAATTAAGAGTACTTGTGAGAGTAAGTGACCAACAAGAGACAGAGAGGCAGAGCAACATGAAGTAAGAGCGAGAATGAAGATGAGGCATCAAGAAGAATTTTAGAGAAAAAACTTATAAGCAAGGAGAAATATGTCTATTTATAGTTTGAAGGATCACATTACTAATGCCTGCAAAATCCAAGGGCTCATTTCAGCGAGAAATAATTTGCTAAATTTGCCTGCAGAGTAATTATCGTAATCATAAGTTTCTTTATAGGAAGAAGAATAAAATGATGCACTTCAGTTGATTATCCATAATTTTATTGTAACATCAACAATGAGGATTAATGCATCTTGTGTTTTCTTCACAACAACATTTACAGTTTATTCTTTCTGTTTTTCCCTTGGTCCTTTCTTTTGTGGCAATCTTTCATCATACGTCCTGGCTTTTCATAGTACCAACATTCACCTGGGTGACCTCGAGATTTGCTTCTATTGTGATATGTCTATTGACTCTTTTTTCGTGATTTGCATATGCTTCTGCTTGATGATTACTTTTATTTCACAATCTACTTTTGTTATTAATATTCAAAGCAGAAGGGATTTCACCTATCTCACTCCATCCGATATCTTCGCTATGAATAAAATTTATGATATCATTAAACTTCAATTTGTTTGATCCATAAGAGCGGCAAATGGCTATTACTACACCATTCTAACTTTTACGGAGCAAGAAAAGTAGACTTGCGATATATTGAACCCACCTCACTTGTGATCAAGTTTAACTCGTTGGTGCTTAATAATAGAGGCTTTGTTAGACATCCTAAGATTAAAAAAATTGTGCATAAGATGTATCTTAGTGAAAAGAAAGGGCTTCATACATGTTTGATAATGCCTTAATCACGCATCTTGTGATCCTTTAATTAAGAATGTTAAAATCAACATTCTTGGTTAGGGATAGATGAGTAGCCCCTAGGCTTTGCACGCCCATCAACTCCCACTCATCTTGATCAATAGTAGAAGTCTTTTATCTCCTTAAGGGTTAATGAAGCTTTTTTTGATAAAGATCTTGATCAATAGTAAAAGTCTTTGATTCCTTCAATGGTTGATGAAGCTTTATTTGATAAAGATAATCTTATATTTGCATCTTCCAATAGTTAAAGTTTGACCACCAAATTTGTTGATCTTAATCTTTCGATTATCCATTGCTCAAATTCTATGTAGCTTAAGCAATAAGCTCTGATACCAATTGTTAGGAATTAGGATAGTGATAAAATTTCAAGTAAAATCAAATAAAAACAAAGAATACACACATTAAAGATCACAATTCAAGAAACACAAGTTATATGTTTAGATAGTATTCACATGTTCACGATTGCATAGAAATCAAATATTTTACTAAGTTTTTAAACAAAGAGTATATCAAATATTTATTTTCATACATAAAATGATAATGATAGAGATACTAGTTTTTCTATGTCAATGGTCGAGAGTGAACATAATTGCTTGTTGCTAAAGCAAGGGATGAAACATGGTAAAGAAGATGTTTTTTGTATCATTACTATTTTTCTTTCTCGGATATGAGAGCTTTTTATTCTCTCTATTCTTCAAGAGCTTCTTCCTACTATGGCTGAAAGCTTTAGTCTCTCTCCCCTCTCCCCTCTCCCCTCTCCCCTCTCTCCCCTTCTTCTTTCTATTTGCTTTTGTTTGTAGGATGCTTGAACACATTGGAGCCATTTTCTTATATAGTGCTTAGAGATGTAGGCCACAAGCTTGATGATTATGTAGATGATGATAGGTATCATAATATAGATGTCAGGTAGATGATGATAGGAAATAAGTTTATTGGAGTTAGGTATAGGATGAATAGGTAGAAGCTTGTATGAGAGATAAAAAAAATTATTTTCATATCCAAACATAGAGAGGCTTGTCAAACTTATTGTGATGTGAAAATTTTTGCTTATCCTGGAAAATCCCATTTTTATGATGGAACCTACTTATAACTAAAACAAATGGAATTAATTGATTTATTTTGTAATTTTTTCTTTTTGTATCTACGATTCACTTTTATGTAAGGATCTTATCTTTATCTTCGGTGATAGTAAGCCTATTGAACTATGATTTTTCTTTCATAGCATAAAGGGGTGAGAAATTTCAGAACTTATTCAATTTCTTTCAGTAAAAATAATGAAAATGTAATAATTAAATGGCAAGGAAAAAACACCGAGCAAACATCACCACTTCAAATAAAATATATGCTTGACAAGAATAAAAAAGAATTCATTCATTTAAACTTTTCTTTATGTTAATCCGACTTGTTTTTTCTTTTGAGATTTGTTTTATAGTTACATTTTTTTTATTAGTAATGCTACACTACGATAATCATAGTCCAAAAAAATCTTGATGTGTTGGCACGCTGAGTTAATGTAAAGAGATTGGGTGTGATATACAGTTATATGGGGTTTTTAAGCTTTTTCTCTCTCCCTCTCCATCTCTCATATTGCCACAACTTTGAGACTTTTTTGGGGCTTTGGAGAGGAAAAGATAGCTTTTAATTTTTTTATTGTGTTATTGGGAATTTTGATTTTTAACCATGTTCAAGAGGACTTTGTTAGGTCGGTTCCTCCTGAACCGGCCTACCCAGGGCCGGTTTTGGTCTATAGGAGGCAGGCTAGTACCGCCTCCTCCCCTCTTTGCCGCCCACAATAGCGGGTCCCACTATTCAAATTGAACCCAAAAGAAGAAAGGAGGGGACGGCTAGGGTTTTGGAGGGAGATTGGATTTAGAAGGTTTATGTATTAAATAGCATGAGGTGTTTTAGGGTTAGGGTTATGCTTTGATTTGTTTCTCTTGAAGTTTCTTTGGCATCTTGCGCTCTAGACTCATCGTCTAGAGATTGGGAGAGAACGATCCTCTTCTTGAATTGAGGATCAATTGTATCTTGCTTAGTGTTTGCTTTTGATTTGAATCCACTACTACAATATTTCGTTTTGAATTGATTTCATTGAGAATATCACATTATTTCCGCTGTTTTTATCAATTATTGTTAGGGTTTCTTGCGAACTCAAGTATTTCCTCTTGGATTACTTGCGAACTCATATTTCTTATCAAATTGGTATCAGAGCGTTGTCTTGGGACCATCGATAGCTGAAATTCTGAAATTTCAGCGGAGAAGGTTCATCCGGAAGAAGATCTTTTCATAAATCATGGGAAGAGTTATGGCCGGGAAGAAGGTTGAAGTTTTGGAAGGAGAAATTTGGCAACTAAAATCAGATTTGGAGGAAAAATTTTTTTATTTTTAAAATCAGATTTCATCCAATGATGAAAGGATGGAGGGGAAGTTCGCCGTGATGGAAGAGATGTTGAAGAAATTGCTAGAAGTGAAGACCAATCCAACGATCTCGGAAGCAAGGGAAACCATCGGCGACCATGGAAGAGGTGGAAACCCTAACATGTTTAGGGGAAGAGAAAATTCGGAAGTGGAGATCTTGGAGGGTGAAGATGGAATGCCTCCTGTAGAACCACTTTCTAGGGAGGAGATGAGCACTGGTTTCGAAAGTAGGGCTGCTAATTTTGTAGGGAGAAGGGAGGATTTTTACCGCAGAGGTGCTGAATTTGAAAGAAGAAGAGGGAAATTTGATGAAGGGGTTGGGTATGATCGCAGGAGGGAAGATCGTGACAACTGGGGAGCACCTCCTCTTCACAGAATGGGAGGATATGGAGGATTCAGGGGCAACGGGGGTGACCCGAAGGTGAGGAAGCTGAAGATGCCCATCTTTGAGGGCGAGGATGGCCATGGTTGGATTTACAAGGTGGAACGATATTTCGCCGTCAACTGGTTGACGGAGGAAGAGAAGCTGATGGCGGCAGGACTGTGTTTGGAGGGGAAGGCACTGTCATGATACTAATGGCGTGACATGAGACAATCCATCAGGAGCTGGAGAGAATTCAAAGAGTGCTTACTAGAACGTTTTCGAACCGGTAGGGGAGGAGACTTCTATGAGCAATTCTTTACCTTGACACAGGAGGGGGACGTGGCAGATTACCGTGATAAGTTCGAGTACTTGGCCAGCCTATTAGATCGACTCTTTGAGATAGTGCTGGAGGGGAACTTTATGAAAGGGCTTAAACCGGAGATACGGTTGCGGTTAGGGTGATGAGGCCAAGAGACCTGGGGGAGGCCATGGAGCTAACCCAGTTGATGGAGGATCAGAAGCAGTTGGAGAGAGGGGCTAGGGGGAACAACTTGGAGGGATCGTACAGGACAACCACCACCTTCTTAGCTCCCATGGGGCCAGCGCCAGGGAGTCTGAAGGTAGTGCCCAAGGAGAGAGCTGGAGGAGGGGGAAATTGGGAAATTTTCAAAAGGCTGACTGAGAAGGAGATACAGGAGAAGAGGACAAAGAGGTTGTGTTTTAGATGTGATGAGAAGTTCATGCCGAGGCATAGGTATAAGGATCAAACTCTTCAGGTTCTCACCGTCTGTGATGACGAGGAAGTTGAAGAGGGAGGTGGGAGCGAGTTAGAGATGGAGGAAGAGGAGAAGATGCATCTGAATGTGGTAGAAGTCTCCCTAAACTCAGTGGTGGGATTCACTCCGAATCACACTATGAAAGTGAAGGGAGAGATAGCTGATAGAGAGGTGGTAGTGTTGATAGATAGTGGGACAACCCACAATTTCATCTCCATCCAGATTGTTGATCTGCTGGGGGTGAAATTGGTGGATACAGGAGGCTATGGGGTGATGATGGGCACGGGAAAGGTGAAAATGGGTAGAGGAATTTGTAGGGGTGTGGTGTTGACCATTCAGGGGATACAGGTGAGGGAGGATTTTCTTCCCTTGGAGTTGGGGAGCACTAATGTCATCTTGGGGATGAAGTGGCTATAGACCCTGGGAGATACCAAGGTAAATTGGGGAACCCTGAGAGTGAAACTGGTGGTAGGGGGAAGAAAAAGGTGATTCAAGGTGATGCAGGGCTGTCAAGGATTGGGGTATCCCTCAAGTATTTGATCAGGACCATAGAGGAGGTGGGTAGAGGATATTTGGTAGAGCTGCACGGTTTGGAGGAAGCTAAATTGGAGGAGGGAGGGGACATATCCCTCTCCATGCAGCCGTTGATTCAGCAATTCCAGGTGTTTCAGCCACCTCAGGGATTGCCACCACCGAGGGAGCATGAGCACGCCATCGCCTTGAGGGAAGGTGCGTCACCCATCAACATCAGGCACTACCGATATCTTCAATTTTAGAAAGATGAGATTGAGAAGCTGATCCGTGAGATGCTGGAGCCTGGCATCATCAGGCTGAGTGTGAGTCCTTTCTCTAGTTTAGTCCTACTGGCCAAGAAGAAGGATAGGAGCTGGCGATTTTGTGTGGACTACAGAGCTTTGAACAAGGGGACAGTGCCGAATAAGTTCCCTATTCCTGTGATTGATGAGCTCTTGGATGAACTGTATGGGGCAGTGATGTTCTCCAAGTTGGATTTGAAGTCTGGGTACCATCAGATCAGAATGAGGGAGGCAAACATCTCAAAGACAACTTTTAGGATACACAAGGGGCATTATGAGTTTATGGTAATGCCATTTGAGCTCATCAACGCCCTTACTACTTTCCAGTCACTGATGAACATGGTGTTCAAGCAATACCTCCGAAAGTTTGTTCTGGTGTTTTTTTATGACATACTGGTGTACAACAAAACTGAGGATGAGCATTTAGAGCACTTGAAGTTGGTCTTGGGAGTCTTACAAGAACATCAGCTGAAGGCCAGCCTTAAAAAGTGCTATTTTGCCCAGACCAATGTGAAGTATTTGGGTCATATTGTGTTCAAAGAAGGGGTGACAGCCGTTCAATCAAAGATTGAAGCTATGTTGAGGTGGCCCTTACCTAAAAATCTGAAGGAGTTGAGAGGATTCTTAGGACTAACGGGATACTACAGGAGGTTTGTAAAAGGATACAACATTAAAGCATGGCCACTGATAGAGCAGCTGAAGAAATATGGGTTCTTATGGGGAGAGGCGGCCACAGTAGCATTTGAGAGGCTGAAGAAGGCTATAACTATTGTACCACTCTTAGCTTTACCAGACTTCACTCAGGCCTTCATAGTGGTGACAGAAGCTTCGGGGTATGGACTCATGCAGAATCGTCGACCCATTGCCTACTTCAGCCATGTGTTGACAGCCAGAGCCAAGCTAAAAGTCAGTCTATGAGAGGGAGTTGATGGCCATCGTCATAGCCATCCAGAAGTGGCGACCCTATATGTTAGGTAGATATTTCATTGTTAGAACCGACCAGAGAAGCCTGAAGTACTTGTTGGAGCAGCGAATGTTGACTGAGGAGCATCAGAGGTGGCTGTCCAAATTGTTGGGATATAATTTCAAAATCCAGTACAAACTAGGAGTGGAGAACAAGGCAGCAGATGCCTTGTCCAGATGTATGAGGGAGTTGCAGACAGTGGCAGTATCGGTTCCTTTGATGCTAGATTGGGAGGCCATCCGGGAGGAGAGTGCTAGAGATGAAGAGTTGGGAAAGATCAAGACAGATTTATTGAGGGAAGGGGGTAGCCACCCAGGGTACTCATTGGAGGAGGATAGATTGCTGTATCAGGGGAGGTTTGTGATGCCCCAGACCTCAATTCACATTCCAAACTTACTCCAGGAGTTTCATAGAAGCACTGTCAACGGTCATTCAGGGGTGTAGAAGACATACAGGAGGTTAGGATCGGAGCTGTACTGGAAGGGGATGTATAGAGATGTGGAGGAGATGATAGCTAGGTGCGAGGTCTGCTAGAGGAACTAATACCTGGCCATATCGCCAGGAGGACTTAGGGGTGCAACCGAGTCAAGCCGGCTCGGACTCGACTCGGTAGCAGGCTCGACGAGTTGAGCTCGAACACAGTTTCGAGCTCGATGGCTTATCGAGCTCGAGCTCAAACAGGTCTCGGACTCCACTCGTCGGCTCGACGAGCAGCTCGCGGATTAGACTGGGCGGGAAAACGAAAAAATGGATGCTGCGGGCGGGAGGATGAATTGAAGCATGCGGATCTCGACTGGGTGGGAAAACGAAAAATCAGATGCTATGGGCGGGAGGACGAATCAAAGCTCGCGGATCTCTCGTGAGCTTGACGGTAGAGGCGATGGTGAGCTCGGGACGATGGATCTTGACGACGGAGCCTCGGAACGAAGACGAATGAGCTCGTGATGATCGATCTCGACGGCGGACGTGATGACAAGCTCGGGATGACGGTTCTCGACGGCGGAGCTCGGGACAACGATGAACGAGCATACACGACGATGAGTCGGCGTTCTGACGATAGTGGACACGATGACGAGTCGGTGTTCTGACGATAGCGGACGTGACGATGACTAGGCTCGGGACAGAGCTCGATAGGGGAGCTCGAGATTGAGCTCGATGAGCTGTTGGACATGAGACGAGTCAAGCTTGAGCTCGACTCAAGCTCGAGCTCGAGCTCGATTTTTGGCAGTCGAGCTTGACTCGAACAACCCCTGGCTCGAGCTCGACTCGACTCGTTTGCACCTCTAGGAGGACTACTACAGCCGTTGGCTTTACCGGGACGAGTATGGGAGGAGATATCCATGGACTTCATAGATGGGCTGCCCCGTTCAGAAGGTTTCACGGTGATTCTGATGGTGGTTGACAGATTGAGCAAGTATGCTCATTTCATTCCCCTCTGACATCCCTACACCGCGGTGACAGTGGCTTCAGCTTTCATCGGAGAGGTGGTCAGATTGCATGGAGTGCCAGAGGTGAAAGTATCAGATAGAGATAATGTGTTCCTCAGCCATTTTTAGAGGGAGTTGTTCAGATTACAGGGGATAGTTCTGAAGAGGAGCACCGCCTACCACCCACAGACGGATGGCCAAACAGAATTGGTTAACGGGAGCTTGGAGACCTACCTGAGATGTTTTGTGTTGGAGACACCCAAGCTATGGGCCAAGTGGCTATCATGGGCCGACTACTAATACAACACCTCTTATCATTCTGCTTCTCAAATGATCTCATTCAAGGTATTGCACGGAAGGGATCCTCCTCACTTGGTGCACTTTGAGAGTAGCAGTACCCCAGTTTCTTCAGTGGAGGAGTACTTGGAGGAGAGGGACAGAGTGTTAGAGGAGTTGAAGAGGCATCTACTGAGAGCTCAACAAATTATGAAGAAATAAGCTGATGGGCATAGAAAGGACATCCAGTTCGAAGTAGGGGAGAGGGTGTTCTTGAAGCTCCGACCATACAGGCAAAAGACAGTCGCCAACAGGAGGAATAAGAAGCTTGCTCCAATGTACTTTGGGCCTTATGAAGTATTGGAGAAGATTGAAGCGGTAGCATATCGGTTGAAACTACCACCAACGGCGACTATACATCCGGTTTTCTATGTATCTCAGTTGAGAAGGGCCATTGGAGATTATACAGCCAGCTCGGAGTTATCGGTGACACTTACTAAGGATTTAGAGGTGATTTTGGAACCCTTAGAGTTGATGAGGGTTCGCCAGAAAGAAGATGGAACTAAGAAGTGCTGATCAAGTGGAAGAATCTTCCTGACTATGATGCCACGTGGGAGCCATATTAGAGGGTGAAACATCAGTTTCCTTGTTTTCACTTTGAGGATAAGATGATTCTTTGGGAGGGCGGTATTGTTAGGCCGCTTCCTCCTAAACCGGCCCCAAATTTTGAACCGGCCCACCCAGGGCCGGTTTTGGTCTATAGGAGGCGGGCTAGTACCGCCTCCTCCCCTCTTTGCCGCCCACAATGGTGGGTCCCACTATTCAAATTGAACCCAAAAGAAGAAAGGAGGGGGCCGCTAGGGTTTTGGAGAGAGATTGGATTTAGAAGGTTTATGTATTAAATAGCATGAGGTGTTTCAGGGTTAGGGTTATGCTTTGATTTGTTTCTCTTAAAGTTTCTTTGGCGTCTTGGGCTCTAGACTCATCATCTAGAGATTGGGAGAGAATGATCCACCTCTCGAATTGATGATCAATTGTATCTTGCTTGGTGTTTGCTTTCAATTTGAATCCACTACTACAATATTTTGTTTTGAATTGATTTCATTGAGAATATCGCATTATTTCCGCTGTTTTTATCAATTATTGCTAGGGTTGCTTGCGAACTCAAGTATTTCCTATCAGACTTTCACGGAAGAAATTAAATTGATTCATGCAAAAGTTGATCAGGAAAAATTTGTATTGTGTAGTTAATATGGTGGAAGCAGTATAACAAACAAAATAATTTGAAGTACATAGATATAATAACATATCAACAAAATTTGAGAATAACATATCAACAATATTTGAGACATAATGTATTAAAAATTAGTGCAAGGAGGGCTCAAAAAATAAAATGAAAATAGAAACAACTAAACTATACTGAGATATTGATTGTAGATACCACAGCTTGTTGTATAGTTACCGTTATGATGATGAGTACTTATATATAATAAGCAAGATTACCTATTTTCATATTCCTGAAAAATTTTATTTATAAATAAAATTAACTTCCTAATAGCTCTAATCCACAAATAATTATTGAAGGAGAGAGTCAGAGAGGTTTGGATCTCTATATAATTTGAAAAAAATTAGTGAAAATTAGAAAATAATAGAATGGTAAAAGCGAAAATTGAAACCTTAGACAAGTTGTTATTACAGGGAGAGAATATATAGGGGATTAGGTGCAAAGTAATAAGAAAAAGCAAAAAAATTTGTAAGCATTGTGGCGATGATAATGTAGAAAAAACAAAATAAGAGAAGAAAAGTATATTGCAGAGAATAAAAGGAATATAAAAACCAAAATCAAATCTTGGAAAGCAGTATTTTTTATGCAACCCCATTCAGCAAAAAGTAGTTTGTATCCGCACTGTCAATGGAGAAAGAGGAGGCAGGCGACAAAAATTGCATTCCATGGACTATTGATGTGAAGGAAAATGTTGAAATTGCATGTGAATGAAAAGAGTAAAACCAGTTTATTTATTGGAAATAAGTAATTTTGGAAGCTTCATGTGAGTGAAAGGTTGCACCCTTTACATGTGATAATGCGTAAGGAAGGGTTAACCTGATATGACAATAACTGGATTTAAAATGGATACTTTGTATCTAAATGAATTGAAAGGTTCAGATTTTGGGATTTAAAATGAATGAGTGAGTTTTGATTTGATAAAGTATAGGGTGGTCCAGATTTTAACTGGATTAAATTTCAAGCCCAATTTTAGTAGTAAAACAGATATAAGCTGCCTTGAAACTAACATTTTATGGGAAATCATCCGGTGTATCTTGCATACAAGCCAGGAAATATTTACATGTCTTTTTTCAAGAAGATTCCCCTGTTTTAAAAATCTGAAAGGGATGTATTCTGATGAATTTGTTATTGTGTATTAACTAGGAAGGCTCCATCAATGATTTTCAATTGTAAGACTATTTATGGTTATTATTATTATTATTATTATTATTTTTGTTTTGTGTTTAAGTCTAGGTCTGTGATTAGAAGAAAAGTTACTTTGTAATTTTAAGAAGGGATGTATTATTGATAAATTCCTTCATCTACTTTAGTGCATAGTGTTTTTCTAAATCTTTTATGTAGTCTAAAATTTATATCTTTTCTATGCTTCTTATATGTTTTAAATAGGAATTTATGATGCACCGACACTTCTCCTCAAAGAGGCGTGCAGTGTCCGATACGTATCCGACATGACATGCATCCGACACGTGTTAAACACATTGAAAATGTGTTCGATTAAAAAACTATTAAATACAAATTGGACATGCATGTCCGACATGGATGTCTTAAATATTTTATGAATTTTTTTAAAAATATAATATCTTGTATTTAAAATTTTATTTATTTTAAATATAAAAACTAAATTTCTCATTTTCTATCCACAACACTAAATCAATCGCCCGCACTCAACATCCCATTCATCGAATAATATCATTTTCATTTCTCTTTGGCGGTCGCGACTTTGGTTTCACAAGAATGCCCGATGTCATCTCAACATCAACGTCTGACGTCGTTACAACATCGATATTTCAAAACCATCTAAACATCAAAGTCTAACACTGTCTTAACATTGATGCTCAACGTTAACAATTTCTACACTCACAACTTGACAGCTCATCTTTGTCCGACGTCATCTTAACATCGACGACCAATGCCCTGTCAGCATCGACGACAGACGCCTTCTTGACATCGATGCCTAATACTTACTGCATAACATCGATGCCCGACTCTCGGCATCCTAATATTAATCATTTTAAACACAAATTCTAGTTAAATGTCTTATTATTTCTAAATTATTTTTAATATTATACTTATTTAATTTTTATACACTATTTTTAAAATATAAAAATTATAATACCGTGTCTAACCCGTGTCGTCCTATATTTTCAATAATTGACATGTCCCGTGTCCATATCGTGTCATGTCGTATTCGTGTCGCCATGTCCGTGTCTATGCATCATAGATAGGAAACAATCAGTTAACTTAAGTTCTAGCTGCTCTTACTTGGAAAATCTCTCTCATTCGGAAAGCATTGCTTCATGTTGAGCCTTATTGACCACCATTAAAGCTAAGGTCTGAGTTCATTAATCTCTTTTCGTTATGATCTTTGTGCAGCTGGTTTCTATAAAAGTTATCAGAAATAAGCTAACTGGACAGTCAGAGGGTTATGGTTTTGTGGAATTTTGTTCTCGTGCTGTAGCTGAAAAAGTACTGAAGACATTCAATGGTCATATAATGCCAAATGCAGAGCACCCTTTCCGGTTAAATTGGGCATCCTTTAGCATGGGTGACAAGCGTTCAGATGCTACTTCTGATCATTCCATATTTGTGGGAGATTTAGCTCCTGATGTTACAGATACCATGTTACAAGAAACATTTGCTAGCAAATATCCATCAGTAAAAGGTGCCAAAGTTGTTATTGATGCAAACACTGGCCGCTCTAAAGGTTATGGGTTTGTCAGATTTGGAGATGACAGTGAGAAAACAAATGCCATGACTGAAATGAGTGGTGTATATTGCTCCAGTAGACCCATGCGCATTGGTGCTGCAACTCCTAGAAAGTCAAGTAAGCTAAGTTTATTTTTTACTTGTGTTAAGATCTTCTAAGTGGCACTCTTACTAGTTAAAATGTGTTTTTTTTTATCATTTATAGATATAGATTTTTTTTCATTGGTAATGTAATATGACTAAAAAGTTTTTTTTTAGTCACGGATATGCTAAGCGGCTAGCTGCTTTCATGACTGTGCTTGTAAACTTGTCCATGTTTATTTTTTCTTGTTTGTTTGCGCACAGGTGCATGCAGATGAAGGAAATGCCTTGAAATGCCATTTGTCAACTTGTTAGAATTTGATTAGACACTTAAATGAAAACAGCATTTTTTATTTTGATGTACCATGTTAGCAATTGCTAAGAAATAAAAAGAGTAAAATTTTATGATGATTTAGCGATTTTTACAAATCAAAGTCATCGGCCTTATTTCAAACATAATATTAGATAAAATTTCATGCATTTTTTGCTATAACTTTCATACAGTCTCAATTATGAAATCGTGCTGCCTTGATCTTCCATCAATGAAAATTATGAAGTACTTACTGAAGAATAAACAATTGTAGAATCAAATAAATTTTAGTGCATATCTAACTTCATTAGTGGAGATAAAGAACAACTGTTTTGTTTCATCAATATGAAAATATTTTAAAGAATAAGATTGGTTAGAAAAATGACTCCCATATAAATTTGTTTTAAAAGAAATTTATTTTCATGCAAGATCCAATTGACAAATCATGACTATTCATCCTAATTTGCATCAAGAAAATTTGAATGCTAAATTTCATAAAATTTTCATTATGTTTTTTTTACAGAAAGGACAATGTGATTATTTATAGATAGAGGGGGGGGGGGGCGTTGGGGGGCGGCTTTCATGATTTTTAACCAGTTATCAAACAAGGAGAAGCGAGTTTTATACCCTAGTTATTGCAGGTGATATTAAAACTAAACATGAAATCTAAATTGAATTTTTTATTTTAGTTGCAGTCAAGCACGCAATACTGTGACACAATGTGGCATAGCAGTGTAACACATGAGCTTGTCTGATATTCGTGCTTTATGTACAAGCGATACATAGAGACTACACATCACATTTGTTATTTAATAACACTTTTAGCAACAATGAAGTATGGAATATTAAAATCCATCTAGATTGAAATTCACTTATGAAAATGTTAAATGGAGAATGGGCTTTTTATTTCTAGGAGGAGAAAATTCCATATAACTCTTAAGTTATACTATTTTTTGAATTGGCAAGGCTCTGCCAATTATCCTACATGTGGTCCCCAGGCTTTTAGTGATTTATATAATAGATTAGATACTAAGGAGGGAGAAAGATATATGTATAAGCTAGCCAAACAAAGAGATAGGAGTAGTAAGGATTTAGTTCAAGTGAAGTGTATTAAGGATGAAGATCAAAAAGTACTTTTTTTAGAAGATGATATTCAACAAAGGTGGATGAGATATTTTGCTAAACTTTTTAATGAAGAATGTGAAAATAAAATTGACTGTAGTGACCTTAGTACCTTAAATGAAAATAAAGATTTCTGTTTTTATCGGCATATTAGTAAAACCGAAGTTAGAGAGGCTTTAAAGAAAATGAAGGGTGGAAAAGCTGTTGGACCTGATGATATTCCAATAGAGGTGTGGAAATGCTTAGGAGATGAAGGAATTTCTTGGCTTACTAAACTTTTTAATACTGTTTTGAAGACTAAAAAGATGCCAGATGAGTGGAGAATGAGTATGTTAATCCCTATTTTTAAGAATAAAGGTGATGCACAAGATTGTGCGAATTATAGAGGAATTAAGTTAATGTGTCATACTTTAAAACTATGGGAACGAGTTATGGAGTATAGGTTGCGGCGTGATACTAATGTTTCTCAAAATCAATTTGGATTTATGCCGGGTAGGTCTACTATGGAAGCCATACATTTATTAAGAGGTTTGATGGAGAAATATAGAGAGAATAAGGAGGATTTGCATATGATATTTATTGATTTAGAAAAAGCATATGATAAAGTCCCAAGAGAAGTGCTATGGAGAGTTCTTGAAAAGAAAGAAGTCAATAACGCTTATATTCAAATCATTAAAGATATGTATGCAGGAGCTATTACTTGTGTTCAAACACAAGGTGGTTTGACCAAGTATTTTCCTATTTCGGTTGGATTACACCAAGGATCAGCCTTAAGCCCATATCTTTTTGCTTTAGTCATCGATGTTCTCACTAGACATTTGCAAGAGGATATACCTTGGTGTATGCTTTTTGCTGATGATATTCTTCTTGTTGATAAGACTAGAGAGGGAGTTGAAGGTAAACTAGAATTGTGGAGGTCAACCTTAGAGTCTAAAGGTTTTCGCTTGAGTAGATCTAAAACGGAATATATGGAGTGTAATTTTAGTAATAATAGACCTAGTGAGGGCATTGTGACTTTGGCCGATCAAGTCATTAATAAGAGTACACGTTTTAGATATCTTGGATCTATTGTTCAGAGTGATGGTAATATAGATGGGGATATTATTAGCAGAATCCAAGTTGGATGGTTGAAGTGGAGGAATGCATCGGGCTTATTGTGTGATAGAAAAGTACCCCTCAAACTTAAGGGAAAATTCTATAAGATGGTGGTGAGACCTGCAATGCTTTATGGTGCTGAATGTTGGCCATTAAAAGAGAAGCATAATTCTAAGTTAAGTGTTGCAGAGATGAGGATGCTCAGGTGGATGAGTGGCTTTACCCTTAGAGATAGGATACGAAATGAGCATATTCGTGAAAAGGTTGGAGTAGCTCCAGTGGAAGATAAGATTAGAGAGAGTCGCCTTAGATGGTTTGGTCACGTAAAACGGCGGCCTCCCGATGACCCGGTTAGGAAAGTAGAGGTCTTAGATTTGACTTATGTTAAGAAAGGTAGAGGTAGACCTAAAAAGACTTGGTTAGAAAATATTAGAAATGATCTTTCTTTATTAGATTTAAACGAGAATTTGACTTTTAATAGGACACAATGGAGAAAAAAGATTCATGTAGCCGACCCCACGTAGTGGGATAAAGGCTTGATGTTGTTGTTGTTGTTGTTGTTGTGGTCCCCAGGCACATCGTTTTCATTGGTTTACCAAGTCCAACCATTGGCTTTCAATAGCTCTAAATATTCTTCTTGATACAACATATGGGAGAGTTGATTTTAAAGTTAGCAGAAATTGCGGTCTTATGATCTAGAGTGGGTTAAAAAAATAATCTATTTTAGGCCAAAATTAATTTATCTAAGTGCGTTTTACTTCTAAATACAACCTATAGCACAATATGATAAATAAGTACTATGCAGAACACAATGTCATGGATATCCAATAGTATGAGCACATACAATGCATCACAAACGTGGTAGCATGATACAAAATATGAAAAAATTGTGTTTAATGTCATATCACCATGCATCATGTTTACTAGGATATTATGATGTATTCTATGATTTTGTATAAACATATAGTACCACATAGGTGTTATGAATTTGCACGTTTTCCCATTTGAAATGCATAAATAAAAGAATTTGTCAAGTGCCACATAAAATAAATATTACATTTGTTAGGATTGTTTTTACATCTATGCGTAATTTTTTCTAAATGTGCAACATGAAATGTGTGTGCAAGTCAGTGTCAAGAATGTGTACATGTTCACCTAGAGTCTAGTCAGTCTAACTTGGAGTCTAGGTGTTAGTGTAAGTTATAAATGTAAACCCAGTCCTAGATCTAAGCTCCTAGATGTCATCTAAATGTGCCATAGGATGTCTGGGTTATCCTAACCTAAGGTTTCCATAAAATTATTAAAATTTTAACTTTATTTAAATTATTAAAATAACATAAAATCTTATTTTAACTTTAATAAGTTAAATTTAAATCAGAGAATATATGTCCAAATTATCTATATTCTTAAAAAATTTTAAATAATTTTCCTTAAATTTCTTAATTTACAGATGATGCCTTTTATATATATATTAATACAACAACATGTGGGGTCGGCTACATGAATTCTTTTTCTCCATTGTGTCATGTTAATAAAAACAATAATTAAAAAAAAAATGATAATATTTTTTTGAAAGTCAAGTTTTTGTCCTAATTTATTTAAAATGATTAAAACATATAATAAAAATTCCAAAAATTATTCATAATGCAAAACAAAGAAAAAATATCAAGTAATATTAACTTAAGCTTACAAAATTTTATCATGAAATAATTAATTAAACTTTAAAATATAAATTTAAACAGAAAAAATTATAATTCAAAATAAAAAATTTAATTTCATAAAATTAAATTGAGATTTTTTTTTTGTAATTTAAACCTTTTTTTTACAATTTAAATGACATATTAAATAATTTAAAAGTTTAAATTGGATTTTTAAATTAGCTATGATTATTAAATCCTAACCTTAAAATTTTGCAACTCATTTGTGGAATTGTTAAAGCATTCTGATGTTAATAATATTGCTTTAAAATGAAAACCAATCATTGCAATCTGTGTGATGATGATTGACAATGATCTCTCATTAGCTATGTTATGTTGTGAATTGTCAAGGCTTTGCTTATTAGTCTATATCCGTAAGACCATAATAACTATCCTAGGGTCCCTAGTATTTCAAGGCTGATACTCTTTATGAGTGTTGGGAAATCAGTCTAGGCATCTCCCTCTAGTTGTGGAGTTATAAGACTCCAAATCCTTAGCTTAGATATGTAGGCATATATAACTGTTTTTATATTTATATGTATGTATATGCATATAAATATAAGTTTTTGTATGTATGTATGCATGCCACACAACCGGGTCCCAAGCCTTGGATGAGATAAGTGAAGGGTTGCGTTAGGTAGTCAACAGCTAGCGTAAAATTTATGGAATAATCATGACATGAATCATTTAATATTTTTTATATGTATGCCACACAACATGCAAAGGTAATTAATATGTAATACTTGCAGTAAAAATTTAATCAAATTCTATCTTTCATGATTTACGTTAATTATTTTCTTGCTACATAATTATTGTTGATTCTTTCAATAGTAAAGTATGCTTGTTTTTCTTTGCTAAATTTGATTCATACTTGGAACTATTTTGAATGACCCAAAACTCTATGCACATTTAAACGCGGTGAGTCTTTGTGGTGCTCATCCACTATTGAGCCTCACTGGGCTATGGTAGAAGCTGTGACTAGTTGATTTCAGTTGAACCATTAGCTTTAAAGAGAATGGAGTCACTCGGGGCCCAAATTAAGCCCAATATTACTAATGATTGGACTCAGTAATCCAAAAACTTAAGCTTATAGGCAAGAACCACTAACTGTTTTTTAGGAACTAGAGTCTTGATTCACTTATGCTATGAGACTATTCTTCCCTCTTATGGATATCTTATAAACATGAGCTTAGTACAATTTACTTTTCCTTGCGTCTCCCTGGGTATAATTATTTGCAGATTTTATACAAAATTTTTTTATTGGATAAATTTTCTGGCAAATGCTTGTCAAACCAAAATTTATCAAAAACAAACAGCAAGCCCTGTTTTGCATTTTGTTTCAGCTAAATTCAATGGTATTTTTTGTAGGCTCACATGCTAGCAGGTATTTTCAGGTTTGTGATTTTTTTTGCTGTTTCTATGTCCATTCACTGGACTATTATGCAACTGAGAGTTCATTCCCTCGTATTCAATTGGACTTCAAATTGTTCTTGTTAATCTTGGTTGAGCTTCAAATTTTCTTTGCTTTGAAAAATTAAGTTTCAGTTTCCGTAGCATTAAGCTTTTGCAAAGTGCTAATAATCCATAGTAACCTTGCTATAGGATCTACTTTTATTAGTGGCTGTTACGTAGTTGCTGCTTTTATTTGGCTTTGCCAGTTACTCAATTATTGTAGCTACGTTTGAGTGGAACTGAAAATGAGATCAATCTTTACAGCTAAAAATTTCTACAGTTTTAGTTGGCCGTCTGTTAAATCCTGCATTTTTTTCTTGTTTCTTTTACAGTTTTTCCGTTTTAGTGACTGTTGATGTAGACCCGCCTCATTTTATCATGAGGGATTAATCAGAATCCTCCTTTACTGGCATTTATGTGATAAATTCAGGATGAATAACATGCTATTTAAACTCTCAACTGTTCATTCTGTTTGATTTGGGATGAAAAATCAATCAGTTAGATTGTACTAATTCAAACTTATTAACGTTCTTTTTTATCTTGATTCCTTTTTGTACTGTTCTACTATGAAAGATGCCGATTTTCTCATTTAGTGTCTTAGTTCAGTAATGTTTAAATATATGAACGCCAGGCAGCATTTCCCTCTCCCCCCACCCCCCCTACGGCCAAATAAACAAACAATTGAATCACTTGCACGAAGCCATTCTAGAAAAATGGCACTCTAAAAGTTTAAATAAAGGAAAATATGCGGGATATGCAACGTTACTATTATCATATAAGTATTTGTCAATGGATTTGTACACATGTTACCTGGAGTCGGTTATAGTTCTTTACTTTCATAATTCCAATTACAATTGTCATTAGGTGGTTTTGGTTCCAACGGTTCATCTGCGCAAGGTTTTCAATCTGATGGGGATTCAACAAATACAACAGTAATAATTCTTCTGAGAGTTTTATGTTTAAAATCATCGTTTATAAATATGCATTGTTGAAGATTTATTTCTGCTTCAGGTATTTGTTGGTGGGCTAGACCCTTGTGTCAGTGAAGATGAATTGAGGGAATCTTTTTCTCAGTATGGAGATATTACTTCCGTGAAAATTCCGGTTGGAAAACAATGTGGTTTTGTGCAATTTGTACATAGGCACGTTGTCTTTAAACTCTCAACTAAATCTTATTTAGAAGAAGCTGAACAAGCATATTTATTTTTCAAATTTGTTTCTATACGATGTTAATGGATTGTTTCTGGATCTTTTGTCAGGAATAATGCTGAGGAAGCACTAAATTCTTTAAATGGAACGCTTATTGGAAAGCAGGCAGTGCGCCTGTCCTGGGGCCGCAACCCAGCAAATAAGCAGGTAGCACAACCTCTAAATCATATTCAAATTTTCAAATGTTATATCCATTATCCTTTTTTTTCCCAAAATGTGTCATTCTGTGAAGCTTTGTAGCAGCAGGAACTCTCCAATTGGTTTTCCACCTTGTTTAGACAATTCATCATGTAACATGATAGGCATCACTTCATGCATGTCAGTGGCACAACTGTCCAAATCGGTGAAACCTCAGGACAATGGCTTGGTTTCAAGCTAATACCTAGTGCATTGAGAGCCCGAGGGCACACCCCCCAGTATGAGGATGGTTAGATATTGTTGACAGGGATTGTTTGGCTTAAGCACTACAAAGGTTGTGAACCTAGGACATGTGGCCCGGAGAAAGCAAAAATGACCGTACTGGGTCTGGAGCGCCCTATCAAACTAGCCTTTGATAGCTTTCTTTGTGTCTAACAATTGTTATAGTGATAACTGATTGACAGATCCCATTGATCGTGGCTATTCATGTAGAATTAATCATGTAAAAAGCTATTCATGTAGAATTAATCTAGGAAGTTCATTATCTAAACTAGATCTCCAACGTGGTAATGGCAAAGAAAGCAAGTGGAAGTACTGCATGTTTGTCGACTTCGTAAACCTAGATATAGCTTACCTCAGGGGTTCCTATGCGTTGTAGATCTTCAATTCACTAGTGAACATATCAATCGGATTTCAGACTCTCCATGATGCATTTTTGAGTTTTCTGTGGATTAAGGGCATCCCATTCATGAGAAAATGATGATTTTCGGGCACCAAAGGAGGAGGAACATGGAAGCATACACATAATAGCTTTTGGTTAAAAGCAACTCCCAGCACAACATGTGAGAGCTTTGAGGAGTCATTCACAAATGTGAGAAAATTTAACATGCAACTCAATCGAGGTGCATTTTTGGGGTCTAACGGAGTAAGTTTGCTATCTACATACACCAAGAGGAATAAAGGTGAACCTATAGAAGATCATTGTTAAATATGTCTTCCCCTTGGTCACATAAAGAGATGTAGAAACTGATGAAAAGGGTGGTTGACCTGAGTTGATAGTGTCAAGAGTTGGTGATAAGAATTCCTTGAACTTCAAATCGACAAGGAAGGTAAAGCAGTTCCAATGGATAGAGGAGTGTGAGAGTGTCTTTGAAAAGCTGAAGAGTTGCTTGGCATCCCCACCACTTCTAATGAGTTAGTATGTCAATTGTTAGCTCTATGCTAGTTAGGAAGTAATCTGAAAAGCATATGTTGGTCTGCTACTCAAGAAAATCCTTAATTGGATCATAAATGAACTTTAGCCATGGAGAAGTTAGCACCTGATTTGGTCACTTTGTCTAGAGTCTAGAATATTGAGGCCCTGCTTTCATGTTCACATGATTTAGATAGCAATCTACCGAACCACGAAGGAAATATTCCTTAAGACCTAGCATTCAAGGAGCTTGATGAAATGGTTGGTAGAACTTACGAAATTCTAACTCCAAAATTTACCAAGCATAGCAATGAAAGCCAAAGCCTTGGTTAAGTTCATCTCAAATTCCCTCTGCAGTTAGATATCGAAGCAAGGGCCGAGGAGAATGATCCTTGGATACTCCATACTAGCATAATCTCAAGAGTTAATGGTAGCATTAACACTGATGTTGGAAAGTCCAAGGGGAATGTTTTGAGCTACATCTTATTCTCTGCCACCATCGACCAGATGAACTACAAAAAAATAATATTGGACAAACAAAGGTTTGTAATAAGTTATTAAGTAAATAAGCTAAATGCGCTCAACAACTCATAAGTAATGGTGAACTAGATATTGAGGAACTATGCAATCAAAAAGTAGATCATGATTTTCTATCTCACCAAAGTAAAAAAATTGAGATCTTTGAATTTGAGAAGTTCCAAGGGAGCATTTGTCGAGGGAGAAAAATTAGTTAGTCAACCTATTGGCTAAGTATGAAAACCCCAATGTAACTTCTATTGGAAAGTTGTAGGTTCCTTTCATAAGAGAGCTGTATACGATAGAGATCGGCTTAGATGAGAACTGAATGATGCCAATCTTCAACCTCTTGAAGAACAGAGCTCTATCTGATAGAAAGGAGGTTCAATGCTTGAAGAAGACGGCAGATATGTACTTTATTGTTGAATACTCGCTTTACAATAAGTTGTTCTTTGATGCAGTGGCGGAGCCAGAAGTTTTATTCAGGGGAGGCCTAAATTAAAATAATTATAATTGCCGTCTCATCTGAAATGTTAGAACACATTAATTAAAATATTTCCGTTTGCCGTCTCATTATCGAAGCCAAGAGGAGTTGTAAGATCAAAATTAAGAATGCAAATAACATGGCGAGAGAGGAGTGAAAAGGAAAATGAAAGCCATGCTCGAGGTCGTGAGTCGCGAGTCGCAAGAGAGGAATAATTGCAGTTTATACCTCCATGCCTCTGATCTGAGTTCGGTCAAATTAACTTGTACTAATTTTATTAATATTTATGCTTTGGAGCTCACCATTTTTAGAAAAACAAAAAACAAAAAATGTATATCATAAAACCATAAAAAATGCTTAGTTTCCTAGAAAAGGAAGTGTCTTTGTACTGTGTATATACATGGCAATGAAGATGTCAAAATTCATTCGTCATTATCACAGTGGATATTTATAAAGATGCATATGTCATAAGGATGTATCTTTCTCTCGAGGATTTTGGACTCTTCTTCTCACAATCAATTCAACTGCTTCACCTCCATACTGTCACTAGATTAACAAAAGAAGGCGTTGCTGCTCTTGCTCGATTGTCATTGTGGAGGCGCCAAGGGAAGGTGCTCTTGCTCTATTGTCATTGTGGAGGTGCTGAGGGAAAGTGGTCATATGGGCGGGGGAGAGAGAGAGAGAGAGAGAGAGAGAGAGAGAGAGAGAGAGAGAGAGAGAGAGAGCATGATAAAAGGGAAAGCGAGTTTACTGATGTCCGCACCGGTCTCTAATTCTTTGATCACCTAATACAAATCAGAAGTCGAGCAAAGCTAAATGGGAAAGTGAGTTTCAAGCAGCCAACCAACATGACGAAGTGAGAATTTAGTTTTTGAAATTAGATTTTAGTTTGGAAGCAACTATTGCTATGAAAATTTCAAGCAGCCAACCACCAGCAGAGGGGGGGCACGTGCCCCCCTAGGCCCCCCCCTCTCTCTGCGACTGCTTTGATGAGAACTTGAAATGGCTTGGGCACACACGAAGATGATGAGCTATTGGAGATATGTTAGGAGTATGGTAGCCACTCCACTGTGCATACTTTAGTGAAGAGGGTTCTATGACAAGGCTATTATTGACCCATGATTAAAAAAAAATCAGGAAGTTTTCTTAGCATAGGAATTGCTAGTGCCATGGGCCCATCTAGTACTTACAAATCCAATGGTTGCACCTGAACTTCATGATCTTTTGCATTATAAGGGAAAGATTTCGTTGGCCCTCTCCCAAAGGCCCTTGAGCCTAAAGCTCACCTTCATATTCTTGTAGGCTACTTTACCTATTGGATCAAGCCCTCACCAAAGCAATGACCTCGTCAAGCATGAACTTCTTGTGATATGAAATTTTTAGCAAGTTTGATCTGCCGCTTATGATAATATAGTTGATAATGTACTGTTGTGCATAGATAAGAATGCAAAAGGAATTTTTGCTAATAATGGGCCAATATAAAATAAGCAAAAAGCATCCATGAGCCGCCCACAAACCAACAGTTCATGCTGCTATGCAATATCTACTCGAGGGATTGGAGTAATGGAAAATTGTTAATCAATCAGACTTTCCAAATACCTAGATCTTACCCTTTTAAAGGTTGAGAACATAAGCTCTGAGTGTCACGGTTCTACAACTCCAAACTTCGACCAAAGTTGTTCAAGCCCAGGGACCCAATTTGTGGAAGTTTGAAACAACCGAATTATCCATAGATACTTCATATGGAACCATAGGAGATATTTTTTGCCTCACTGCAAATGCTAGCCATCATGGAGAGGATTGTGAGAAGATACCCTCTTTTCATTATAAGAGCCTTCTGCTCTATTTTTATCCTGGTTGCTAAATAAATATAAGCAGCATGGCTTCAAACGCAGGGTTCATTGTTCACAACCCATCTTTCTTCTCCTCTCACTCTCCTTCCCAATTTCTCTTCTTGATCTACTCCGATCAAAATATCAGGCATCATATTCCCTGATGCCAACAAGCTTCTTGTCTCATATCATAGACTTATACTACCTAATTCAAAGCTAATGCGCTTGAAGCCATTATCACTAGCTCACTCTTCTTTTTAATGTTTGCCAGTCACGAGCTGATCGGAGCAGTCCATGGAATGGTTTATATTATGGCCCTCAGATTTACAGTGGCTACGGGCTTGCAATTCCACCTCATGATCCCATGATGTATTCTACAGCATATGCATCTTATCCATTTTTTGGGAATCAACAACAAGTGAGCTAAAGGAACCCATCTGCGTAACTAGATCCAAAAAGAAACAAACTACTACTGACTTCCAGTGAAGAACCCTCAAGAGGCAAATATACGATGGGAAATCCCATTGCAATCAGCTTAGACTTAGCACTCTGGTTAGCTGTTACCTATATATGAATTGATTCATCATCTCAATTCTGGAACTACGTAAGTCTCTACTAAAGCCTGTAGCTTGTTTGTATTGCTCAACTTCTATAACTTATTATCTGATATTAATCATTTGTAATAATAGCCATTTTTCTAGCTATGATGTCAGTTGCTTTGTTGGTCTTTGTGTTTGAGAGTGAAGAGAAATTGGACGGTTTAAGGATTCTTTTGGGATAGCTGCAGCTTCTTATAAATATGATTGTAAAGTTACTGTGGAGAAAATATTTTTTTGAAAGCTTTTGTAAAAAATAGTTTCCTAACACAAAAAATTATTAAAAATAGTGGCAAAATAAAAATGTTGTTACGGTCTAAAAAGCAAAGCAGTAAGACAATTGTCCCAAATGAAGCCCAAGTCTCTTTGGTGTATGGTGCATTAGCTATGATTGTTTTTAAGGTGGCTATGTAAATCCCCTAAAATTAAATGTAGATTCATTTTATTTGAATGGTTTCATACTCTCATATCATTATATAATCTTCAAACAAAAATTTTTGAACTATAAATTTTTATATTAAATAGTTGTTTCAAAAAGTAATAAAAAAGCTGTCCCAAGTGAAAGCTTCATTTGGGATGGCTTTTTTTATTGCTTCTTAAAATGAAATTTTAGTAAAAAAATTAAAATTTTTGTACTAAAATTCCGTTTTAAGAAGCAATTAAAAAGCCGTCCCAAACGAAGCCGGAATCTTAATTAGGATATCAGCTTCAGAGCTCTTTACTATTTTGTGAAGATTTTGGATGTTAAAGCATAAATTTAATATAAGAAAATTTTAATTTTAAGATCTTAGCAATGTTATCTTTAACAATTAAACTAGTTAGCACCCACACTTCATAATTTACCACAAGTAAATAATAGGTATGAATGACATGTGATAAGATTTTCTACAGACAAGAGAAAGAAATACAAATATAGGGATTTTTTTTAAATAAATACTTAAATTTTATCTATTTATAAAACAAACACTTAATTAGTGCTATTTATAATAACATTATTCAAAATAAAATTACAATTCATATTTTTCAAATTCATTAAATTCTCAATGATTTGATCATGATAAATGCAAATACAGGAATCTGTCAATTCTTAATGGATGTTATCATGGCCATTTGGTATTAATTTGTGAAATAATTTCATTAATAAAAAAATTATGTTTATTGATTTAAAATTTGATAAAATTTTATGAAAATTATTTAGATTTCTCTTTGCATCAAATGATAAATTCATCATCTCAATGGATGAATTTATGTTAATTATTGATGTTGATTTAAAATTGTTAATGTTAACAACATATTTAGTTATAGAATTTGCTTCATGATTTAATAAAGCATTAAATATTATTGATGTTTTGATGGTTGGATTTTTATTCACGTGATGGATTTTTATTTTTTAAACTAGTGCTCACTTTATATTTTCATTTATTTTTGGAACGAGAAAAGAATGAAAATGATCTTTTTGACTATTTATGAAAGATCAAAATAATCTCTAATTAATAGTTATATTAAAGAATTATTTTGGTCTATTAACTTTTTAAAGAGGAATCAAAGTAGCCCAATCATGAGACTGTTTTGATTCCTTTTTAAAAAGTTAAGGGATCGTTTAATATAATTGATGATTATTTTGATCTTTTATGAAGAGTCAAAGGATTATTTTGGTACTTTTACTTTTTTATAATATTTCCTCTTATTTAGTGAAGTTTTATGAACCTTTTTCTTTGGATGGCAACTGCTTCTTGCTTGTTTCTCTTTTTGGATTTTTTTTTTAAGGATCTTACCATCTAATTCCTCCAAAGACATAAGTAGCTATGATTAGCTTTGGCATATGAGGCTCTTGACATCTCCAACCTTATATTTTTTAGATTCAATGGATGACGTTTCTTGGCTTACTAAACTTTTTAATATTATTTTGAAGACTAAAAAGATGCTAGATGAGTGGAGTGTGAGCGTATTGCTTCATATTTTTACGAATATAAGTGATGCACAAGATTGTGTGAATTGTAGAGAAATTAAGTTAATGTGTCATATTTTAAAGCTATGGAGAGAGTTATGGAGCATAGGTTATGATGGGATACTAATGTTTCTCAAAATCAATTTGAATTCATGCTAGGTAGGTCTACTATTGAAGCTATACATTTATTAAAAGGTTTGATGGAGAAGTATAGAGAGAATAAAAAGGATATTCATATGATATTCATATATTTTGAGAAAGCGTATGATAAAGTTCCAAGAGAAGTGCTATGGAGAGTTCTAGAAAAGAAAAGAGTTAATAATGCTTATGTTCAAGTCATTAAGGATATGTATGCAGGAACTATTACTTGTGTTCAAACAAAATGTGGTTTGACCAAGTATTTTCCTATTTTAATTGGATTACATCAAGGATCAGCCTTAAGCCTATATCATTTTGCTTTAGACATGGATCTTCTTACTAAACATTTGCAAGAGGTTGTACCCTGGTGTATGTTTTTTGCTAATGATATTCTTCTTATTGATAAGATTAGAGAAAGCGTTGAGGGTAAACTTGAATTATGGTGGTCAACCTTAGAGTCTAATGGTTTTCATTTGAGTAAATCTAAAATCGAATATATAGAGTATAATTTTAATAGTAATAGATCAAGTTGGGAGATTGTGATTTTGGATAATCAAGTTATTAATATGAGTACATGTTTTAGATATCTTGGATCCATTGTTCATAGTGATGGTGAAATAGATGGGAATATTATTAGAAGAATTCAAGTTGGATGGTTGAAGTGAAGGAATGCATCGGGCTTCTTGTGTGATAGAAAAGTCCCCCTCAAACTTAAGGGAAAAATTCTATAATATGGTGGTGAGACCTGCAATGCTTTATGGTGTAGAATGTTGGTCATTAAAAGAGAAGCAAAATATTAGGTTAAGTGTTGCTGAGAGGAGGGTGCTCAGGTGGATGAGTGACTTTACTCTTAGAGATAAGATACAAAACAAGAATACACATGAAAAGGTTGGAGTAGCTCCAGTGGAAGATAAGATTAGGGAGAGTCACCTTGGATGGTTTGGCCACACAAAACAACAGCCTTCCAATGAGTTGGTTAAGAGAGTAGATGCATTATATTTGGCTTATGTTAAGAAAGATAGAGGTAGTCCTAAAAAGACTTGGTTATGAAATATTAGAAATTCCCTTTCTTTATAAGTTTTAAATGAGAATTTGACTCTTAATATAACAAAATGAAGAAAAAAGATTTATGTAGCCGGTCTCACGTAGTGGGATTAAGGCTTGATGGCGGTGCTGCTGTTTTATTTAATGGATGGCATAACTCTTTATGTAATTGATTTTTCCAAGAGTTCTTTGTTTTGAGGGGCTACATATTATGAATTTTATTTAGTTTAGTAGCTCTTTTATATTGATTTTACATCTTAGAGCTCATTTTTTAAAGCAATTGAGCTAAGATTCTCTTTTACATCCGTCTATATGTTGTTTGAGTCTTCAAAATATTAGAGGTTATGCATATTTTCTCATGAATTTTAAAACATGTAAGGGTATGCATATTTTTAATGTTTAGACTTCTAGGCAGTATATTATGATTGTGATAAGAATCAAAATAGTCTATTGACTCTTTATTAAGAATCAAAATAATCTCTGACTATCTAAAAGATTTATTTTTATCTCTTAATTTTTTAAATAGAGATTTAAATGATTCCAGAAAAAAGACTAATTGGATTCCTATTTAAATTATCAAGGGACCAAATTTATACTTGATACGTCACCAAAAATTGCTTTGATCGAGCATGAATCTCAAGATATATTCATGTTGAAAACTTTCAAAATTAAATTTGGGACCATGCAACTCTGATTTTAGCAAACATATACTCAAACTGAATGTCTCGAAGAGACGAACCCAACAACACCAAAATCGGTCCAATTCGAGCCCAAATGGGTCCAAATTAAGGAACCGAAGCACATTTGGAAGTTTCAAATCATAAATTGGATAATCAAATGATGTCTAAATATAGCATGCTTATAGCCGAATCGAGCGGCTCGACAAGACAAATCCAACGAGCCTAAGAACGTTTGATTCCAACGTCATTATGGTATTTAAATGCTTGATGAACGCTCTATGGTCAAGGGAATCGATGAGTCGTCCAATTGACCACTTTGATTTTGTCCTGAATCTTCTCCATATCTATGGAGCATGCTAGTCTAAAAATTTATAAATAGACCCTCACTTCTCACATGAAGGGGGGCTGGGGCTTGGACCTTTTGCTAGAGATTGGAGAGAACTCTAAGGTTTCAAGGATCTAGAGTTCCACCCAAGCATCAACGCTGGCGAACTTCCGTCGACTGTTATCGGTCCACCGCTCAACCGCCAATTGCCATCGGATCACTGCTTGGCTATCAACTGCTGTCGAACTTTTCGCCTGACCATTGTCCAACCACCGCTCGGCCGCCGACCATTGCCGGACTTCCTCTCGATCATTATTGGACCACAACCTGGCTGCTGACCGCTGTTGGACCACCATGGCCTGTCGCTACCGTCCCTCAATCATCGTTGCCAGTCAACTACGGTCCCTGAGACCTTTATCGGCCATCGACTACGGTCCCTCTAACCACCGTGGCCCGCCGACTATGGTCCCTCCAACCACCGTCGCCCGCCGACTACGATCCCTTTGACCTCCGTCGCCTGCCAACTACGGTCCCTCAAACCATCGTCGCCGCCGATTACGTTCAATCGACCTCCGTCGCCTGCGGACTACGATCCATCTGACCACCATCACCCACCGACTACGGTCTCTTCGACCTCTGTCGCCCTGCCAACCAAATGAACATGCCAACGTTCTCTTGAGAATGACTCACTTATTATTGGATTCTTCCAACCCCAGGTATATAATGTGTTTTATATGATACATTGAGCCAAGGGCTTCTCTCCGAGGAAGGGCACCATTTGTAATCGACAACAAATACAAGTGGAATCATTTTAACTGGGTTAGACCCCGTGAGTTTTCCCTTTTCGAGTTTTTCATATAAAAATCTTGGTGTCTCTTATGACTCTTGCACCTCTCTCTTTTTATTTATATATGCGCTGGATCTTTGTTCAAAGCTAAGACATTAAATTTTTTATCACTTTGTAGCCTCGAATGTTCCTGTCCGCAACAATACTTTTGTATAATTACGAATTATTTGGTCCTTAAAAAAAATTAGGGATCAATCCAAATCTTTTTCTCTATTATGATTTAAACAACTATTAACAGAATCTCGTCATTTATTTTTCTCTTTTAAAATTTAATCAAGATATTTGTGTAATATAAACATTATATGAGTTAGTAATAGTATATATAATTTATTTTTTATATATAAACTTTAATATGAATTAAATATAAAAATTTTATATGAATTAATATAAAAAATTAAATATAGTTATACAATTACATAAATTAAATTTATGGCATGTGAGTGCCCATTCACTTTTCATTTGCAATATAAATCAAAATGGCGGACATGTACTTCATCCCATTAGAGTCCGAAGCGTGGGTTTTGCTTTGCTTGGGGAAGACGAGCAAACTCCACCGTCCCGCTCGTTTCCATGGCTTATACGTGTTCTCTGTCATCCCTGCTTCTCTCTCCTGTTCCTAATATCACTCTTCTCCCTTCTTCCTTTTCTTCTTCTTCTCTCCCCTTTCCAAAGCGCTCGGTTTTGTCGGCGACGAAGTTTCGCGCCTTCGCCTCAGCTTCCGCTCCCTCATCATCGCCCGATGTCGTTGTCACCAGAGAGCAGGGGAAGAATGCCAAGCTTATTGATGCTCTAGTAATCTTCTCCCCTCACAGCATTGCGGGTTTTTCATTTATTTCTCTTTCTCAATATTTATTCAAATAAAAATAGTGACAGGAGTCGCCTGGGTTTTCTCTTCTTTCACTTAACTTTGAATTCCACTTGGTTTTGTCGTCTGTCTATCTCGGCAGATTCTACTAGTGTTTGATTTGTGTCATTGCGATTCTATTTATGTAAAACTTGGTCCTTTTGATCGTCGGATTATTCCTATATATTGCTTCTGTATCTCCTACCGATTTTTGCGCTTCAATTTCCCACCTTTTCCCCTTCATCATTTGGAGGGTTTTGGCAGAGTTGTAGCTTGATCAGTTGTATTTCAATTTAAACTCGAATTGCTTCAAAACGGTACTGATTAGTTTCGTTCAGTGTTTTGTCTCAGAAGAAGTAAGAAAATGCATATTTCTATTGCTTTCAGATGAGCGGCGTCGTAGATGTAGATCTCGGCGTGCAGGTCCCTTTGGACATCCATCAGAGCATTGGAGAAGAAGTTCAATGCTGTTTCAATTGATGTTCAGAAGGTCCTTGCTGCTATGAGTAAACAAAATTATTTCCACTGAAGCTCCTCGAGAGATTACTACTCCCAACAAAAATACTCACCGAATGTCCCCTCTCTTGTGACATCATGCCTCAGCAATGTTGTGATCTCGCATGCTCACAACCTTGCCACCTCGTTAACATTGCTGCCTCGAGATCTTATTGCCTTGTGACTTCGTTGGATCACAAACTCATTGTCTTGAGATCTCTTTGCCTCATGGTTTCGCTAGTTCGCGATTGAAAACTTGCTGTCTTGCGACCTCATGCCTTGGCATCGACCCCTCGACTGCAAACTCCAATTCTCTCCATTTCCGTGTCGCCACTGATCATACCTGACTGCCAACCTTGTCGACACCACCGATCCCACCAACCCCATGAACTTGCGCCGGCAATACGCTTGCATCTGGACCTCCAAATCTATAACAAGCTTGGCATGATGATCAATTTGATGTACTCTCGAAGAAAGATATCATGGTGAAAACAAAAGGTTTTGCAGGTTCAAGGCATTGGCATTAGCAAACATGATGTGTCCTCCATTTTTAACCTTTTGCTGGAAGGATATTTTGCAAGGATATGAGATAGACACTTTTTAGCACTTGTTTCAAGATATGAGGTCATTGGATCCTTATGGTAGGACGCCAGAAGCCCTTTTTGCTGCAATTGAGAGAGGATGTTTTTCGGGAGATATTTTTGATGATATAGCCCATAAATATGTCAATGGAGCTCTTGTATTCGAGGTTCGAAAATTTATTGCCAAGAAATTTAAAGATTTCTTACAAACATTTGTGAATCCAAAGAATGAGCATGGAGATTATGAATATGTTCAGTTGATCAATGACATGGTGTTGGCTTAGAAATCAGTTTGGAGGTTGATTATGAACAATTCATTTACATTCATCCAAATATAGCTATTTGGCTAGCTTATACACCCCAATCGGTGTTAGAAGTTATGGACGAAGTCGTTAACAAATCTGTTTTTGATTTTCACAAAGATTACAAGAATATTCATCAAAAGATTTATGCATGGATTACTAACCTATCGGTATATAATCAGATACATAATATTAGGCAAATCCATTTAAACACAATGATTCAAATTAGAGAAATTGTGACTTGTTGATTCGGGATTTTTCGACAGTTACAGCATGCAAAGTATGATTGCAGCAAATATGGTTTAATATTGAGCTACTTTTTTCTAAAGTCTTACTCTGAGGTGAAAGTAGGATCTTGTATGGAATGCCAACCAAAAGGTCCATTCATTATCAACGCTTAACAAAAAATTTACAGAAACATTCAAAAGCATGCCCTTCAATAAAACCCTGGAATCATACCTGCTGGAAGATTGCCAAGATATAAAGAAGTTATATTTTTGAATGATCTAATTGATTGTGTCCTTTTAGGAGAAGAAATTGAGATTATAGGCATACATATCAATAATTTTGACTTACCGCTCAACACCAAAAATGGTTTCCCCCTTCTTGCAACTATTGTTGGGGCAAATTATGTTACAATGAAGTAAGATATCTTTTATATGTACAAACTTATTATTGAGAATTATACAGAAATTAACAAGTTGCCAAAAAGATTCAAGAATTTGTGAAAGGATTGTCAAGTCCATTGCACCATCAACTTATGGGCACGAAGAGATTAGATAATTATCACCCCTGCCATGTTTAGAGAGTAAGAGAACAGTGTGAAGTTAAAACATAAGTTGAGGGGAGATATCAATGTTCTAGAACTCTTGCTCTGAGTTGAAGGTAGGATCTTTTTTGGAATGCCAATCACAAGGTCCATTCATTATCCACATTTAACAGAAAATTTACAGAACTTTCAACACCTTATCCTTTAGGAAAACCCTGGAATCATACCCGCTGTAAGATTGCCAAGATACGAAGAAGTTATACTTCTGAATGATCTACTTGATAGTGCCCTTTCAAGAGAAGGAATTGAGATTATAGGCATAGATATCAATACTTTTGACTTGCCACTCAACACCAAAAATGGTTTCCCTCTTTTTGCAACTATTATTTGGGAAAATTATGTTACAATGAACTAATATTTCTTTTATGTGTACAATATTCTTGACAAGGAATAGATAGAAATTGATGAGATGTCAAAAGATCCAAGGATTGGCGAAAGGATTGTAAAGTCCATTGCACCATCAATTTATGGGCTTGAAGACATTAAGAAAATGATTTCCCTTGCCATGTTTAGGGAATAAGAAAAAAATGTGAAGTTAAAACATAGGTTGAGAGGAGATATCAATGTTCTACTTTTTAGTGATCATGGTGCTGCAAAATCCCTATTTCTCAACTATGTTGAGAAGATTGGTCATAGAGCTGCTTATACAATAGGTGAATGAGCCTCTACAGTAGGCCTTGCAGTAGCTGTTCATAAGGATACTATTACAACATAATGGACACTAGGGGGTGCTAGTGTTAGCTTATAGAGGGATATGTCTAATTGATGAGTTTTACAAAATGAATGTTCAGGATGGAGTTAGTAGTCATGAAGCCATGCAGCAAAGTATCAGCATACCTAAAGCAGGCATTGTGATTTCTTTTCAAGCCCCGATGCAATGCCGTAGTTGCAACAAATCTCATTGGTGGAAGATATGACTCATCCAAGGCATTTTCTCAAAAATTTGGGGTTTACTGATCTAATAATACTCGGTTTGATATCTTTAGCGTTGTGAAGGAAATGGCAGATCCAATAGTTGACAAAATGGTTGCAAAGTTGCTATTGATAGCCTAGCAATTATTGTTGACCAGTTACTATTCTAAAGATTTATCATCATAGGTTGCAACATCTAGGTGAATGAAGGCAAGGCTTGTACCATCAAAGATTGCCGCCCTCTGTGGGACCGTTGTCCTTAAATTAAACTCTGAGTCAAGATCTGGTAATTGATGCATTAGCTATTTCCATTTTCTGGCCATTTTTCTTATTTCCACCTTCAATTCTTTATTTTCTGCATTTTAGTATTTCATCAGCTTTATTTAATTCTACTAGTAATGACTGCTCCACTTGTTATGGTTTGGCGGAGGCGGCTAGTCCTTTTTTGTTTGCTGTCTACTATCCTTGAATGGGTTATTAGCAGGATATACGTAAGAAACTGAAAAGGTAGAACAGAGAAGAATAATATTTGCTTTCTTTGTTTTATAAGTCTCCCTGTTTGCTCCTTAGCTCCGTTGCTGAAACAAACCTCTTCTCCAATCCAGCTACCTCTGTGTTCTTTTCTCCCGCTTCATGGTGTTAAAAATTGCAGAAGGTTGTGGAATATTGAGATTATGTTTTTGTTTTCTTTTGCATCAAATTCCTTATTGTGTCAACCCGATGACTTTGAAGGAAGTCAATAAAAATTGGTTTATTCTTTTGGCTGATTAAATTGAAGAAATATGCATTGTTCTTCTTTTGGGTAGATAAGTTATTTAGAAGTATTGAAGGTTGAAATTCACTAATTTGGGCAGTATTTTCTGCAGCAAGTGGGAGGGATTGGAGCAATTTCTGGAGGATAGAATCCCCAATTGTGGATGATTTTAACTTTTAATTATATGATGTGTTATATCTGTATACTCATTTTGACTGTACGTTTCATAACTAATGATAGTGGCATGGTTTGATGTAGTAGTTAAAATGCATGTAATGGATTTTAGCATATACCATCTTTTCATGCTCTTGCACAGGAAATTTTGGACAGATGTTTCTTTTTTTTTTTTTTAAATTTAAATTAAAGGTTTCTCTCTTGCTTCACTTGGTTCTTTCCTAATATCTTAATAAACTATAGGCGAAGCTTAACATCCATTGTCTCGAAGTTCCTCTTGTTAAGCACACGCAAGGGCCTGACTTGAATAAGCTTTCATCTCTATTGAAGGGTATGTAGTTGAGCTTAAGAATATTCCTTTTGCCTTGTTTTTTCTTTAATTATATGCTTTTCTATATCTATTACACTAGAATATCTTCTTTGGTGTGATCACCTTTTTTTCCTATATCTTTTCCACTGCACACCTTTGATTGATATATTTCTTTCTAGTTGTGGATCATAGGCATGTTCTTGAGAGTAAGAATCTGGGACAATGCGATAAGAAGTTGAATCACATGTGGCTTTTTGCATTTGACACATTTTTTTTCTCATTTTTGGAGCATCACATCATGTAAGCGACCCCTATTTATGCGCAACTTCTACCTTTTCGTTCGTAGATTAAAGTCCATCTTTCAGGCTTCCAGCTGTGAAATACATCATCTGGCAAATGCTTTAATGAGAACCAATTCCTTCAATATATTTGATTATCTTCTCAATGGTTATTCTTCAAGGCTTTTCTTGAAGCTGATTTAACCAAATTGACTGTAGTTATTGCATACTCATAATTAATTCTAGGCTACAAACCAGGTATGAGGGTCTAAAGTTCATCTTCACTTTCTTGTTCTATTACATGTCTTCATATGGTTATGCTTATCTGAGGTTCTATTTGCTGAGATTGCAGTGTGATTTGATACAGAAGAGTAGGCATCAGTTCTGAGCCGATAAGCTCCACACAAGTACTCGTTTGGTCAAGTATCTTAGGACAATTGTCGTCAGACAACATGGTGTGTTCTCCGGCTTGGGTATGGAGAGGTAGTGGAAGCAGTGAGTCAACCCGTTAGTCTAGTATTGGTGGTAGGCTTGACTTGCCTTCTTGTGCTTATTGATTTGAAGTTGGTCAACTGTGATTTCAAGGGTCCCAGTTTATACGCCGCTTGCTCCCCAAAATGGTTGTTGCCTTTGTACAAGTCATCTGGGCGCGCTATGGAAACTTGACTCTCCCTCGCTTGCTGCTTGCTAGTTTTTCCATCATCCAATCCACAACAAATCGAATGAAACCACTTCTCCTTCAATACGTGCCTTGTTCCTCTCTCGCTCGCCGCTACTATGAGTTTTTCCAAGCCCTGAATACAGAAGAGGCATTCCTTAAGGTGCGAAGAAAAATCTCCCCAACCATGATCTTGATACCAAATTCGGATCTTACGTTAGCCCCAAGATATTGGTCTCTCACTAGAAAAGTAAATGCTTGAGCTTGAGAAGCTTCCGGCCCAATGGGTTTGTAAAACTCACTAGGATAAGCGGTATTATTGAACTAGACGAAACAACAAGCAATGAAACAAAAAACAGATAAAGCACCTAAACTATACGACACGTAAGCCTCTCCAGACCATACAAAAGCACGGTGAGCCCATGCAAAAGGTTTGGTTCGTTTCAGGAAAGCACTCATTCTCACTACGTTCGAGCTAATAGAATTAGCTTTCTATAAATTCCCTCTTCGTTTGTTTTTGGTCGCTCCATCCATCACTCACTCCGCTATAAGAATCTTGAAGGCACCTTGGATGTGGGTCCGTACTTTGACACCTAAAATTCCATATGAGTAGATACTTCTGTAGGAGCATAATCTATTTTCTGGTGAAATACATTACGAGATGTTTTTTCATACTTTCCGCATTCTGTTCTATCTATTTCTGCACCTCTCTGAGACTCTCTACTTCTAAAGACCATTTTATAACTGCTATAAACTCTGGTTTGTTAACGCTTGCTAGTTTCTTGTCAAGTTTTGATGGGATTACTCACTTTTCTTGTTTATTTTTTTAGATGTTATATTTGATTGGATTGTCATTACTTCTCCAGAAGCTGGTTTGGTCTTCCTTGAAGCATGGAAGTAAGCATCTCCTAAGATCATTGTGACCCACCTTATAATATTTGGATTATGTTAATGTTCTAGCAGAGTTCCATCATAATCTTTAATCAAAAGGAATTCATTCATTCAAAATTTTGTTCTCTTTTCAAAAGTTTCTCTTTAAAAGATAATGCATCCTTTAATTTAATTGGTTGTAAAATTCACTTAAGAACTCATTATTAAGATTGGCCTTATCCAAACTACTTCGGGTGGGCATTATTAGTTTTCTTTGCTATTAATTAAAGTATTGCATAAAATATTCCTTCTGTACATAACATGCCAATTCAACTGATTTTAATGATATTTGGTTTAGCGGCTACAAATGCCTCATGCTGGATCTGGTGCTTATCTATCTAGTTGTTTTATTCTGCATTCTCATTTGAATTCGCTCGTATTAGGTCAGTGAAGCTTGGCTTCATCCAAATTGTTCACCTAATGTTACCTAAATTGAGTTCAACCAAGTCGCCAGTCACTTGAACCTGCTAGCTGGAGAGCTTTAAGTCATTCAAATAAGCATTCACTTAAATTCGCCCAAATCAAACTTGCCACAAAGATGAAGTCACTAGAAGAAGCGATTTACTTGCTAATGAAGTCAATTGAAACCATCAAGGCTACCTTTCTAATTAGAATGAACTGGCCGTCGAACTTGTTTATGAACTCACAACAAATATCTTTAGGGAATTTCATTATGGAACTCACCAAAGAGGAAGGTTTTAAAAATCAGATTGGACTAGCCAGTTCAATCAAGAACCTGTCGGGTAACTAGTCCGATCGAATAGGAAAACCGCTTTAGCATCAGACCAGCCAAAACCATATTGAATCGCTAGTTTGACTGGTAACCAACGAACTGACCTCGGTTTCAAAGAATCGGCCGGTTCAGAATGGAGTCAAATTTGAGTAGCTAATCACAATTCTGAGGGTCGAGACTAATTATTCAGAAAACTTAAAATATACAAATTTATTTAATAAAATCTTAAATTTGCTTTTTCCTCCCATTCTCGTGTCTTCCTATCTCTCGGCTTTGTCTTTCTCCATGAAGCAGCTCGCAATCACGTCATCACAAGCTTATAGTTGTCGATTGTGATCTGTTAGCTGCTCATGCATTGCCGCCTCACTCGCAGTCAATCTCCGTCGGTATGCCTCTTCTTGCCTTTTGGTTCTTGATTCCTAAACCATAATTTTTTAATGTTATTTCTCTAATTTTTTATTCTGTAAAATCTATATAATATTTCATTTACTTTGACTATTTTTTTATTTCAATGAAAATTCATTTTGATTTTTGTGTATATATTCTTGTTCATGTAAAATTTGGTTGATGATCATGTACAAATGTGATCAAAATATAAATACAAAATGGATACATGCAAAAAAAGAATAATATAATAAAAAAATATAAACTTAACGTAATGTGAATTTTGATTGAGATATGATTTAGATTAATTTTATGAACTAGAAAATTCATTTATAGAGTGATCAAGTTTACGAAGCTTAAAAAAAAATCTTGCAACTTGTTTTTCCTTCTGATCAATTTAATCATGCTAGATTCATCATAGGCTTTATGCCATTCAATTTAGATTTCCTCCCTTAACCTTAATTAAAGTCTGATTTAGATCAGTAGTGTTGTCTTGATAGGCCTCGTGTACTTTAAATTGTCATTTAAACTTGATTAGGCTTCGTAACTTTGGATTTTAAATTGTCTTAACATAACTTAGAACTTGCTTAAAATATTAGATCTTTGATGCATTTCATGCAAATGCATGTTCTATCCTTTTTGTTATGAAATGTTAATTACCGACGTTTAATGTTTAAAAAAATTTGCATAATAATTTGATTTTCTATGATTTATAAATATGCAATTTAAGTGATATCTTTTAAATCAAAATGCCTTAATAACAGTTGCACATCACTTGTCTTTAGTTCGTAAGTTTATACTCAAAAGTATATCCTCCTTATTTGATGACACCTATTATGATATTCTGATGTAAGCATAGATAGAGCGCTAGGTAGAAAAATTATCTAAACTATTTGCATCATATATTACGATCATATGTTAAACTGTTTGCATCAATTAATTATTTGAAATCATATTTTATATATTGTCATTTATTTCGTTGCTTTAGAATGGATCAATCAAACAATCAGCCTAAATCTTCAGCTTATAGCATGTATGAAAAGTAGATATCTCTTGGAATCACTTTAATAGTCAGGCGATAGTGGTCGGAGGATGTAGTTGGGCGATGGTGGTCCGAGGATTCTTGTTGGGCGACAGTGGTTTGAGGGCCATGGTTGGGTGATGGTGATTTGAGGACTGTATCCAGCGGGCGATAGTGGCCTGAGGGCAATGGTTGGCCAGTGAAGTTATGATGATGGCGGTCGGGGCCAAAGGTCTGATGGTGGCTTTCAGCTAGTGAAAGTCTGACAGTTGTGGTCGGTAAGCAAAAGTCTGACGATGGCGGCCTGACAGTGGTGGCCGGGCAGAGAACCGACGATAATGGTCTGGCGACGGTCGACAGATGAAAGTCTGTCAACGATGGTCGGACAGAGATCTGACTGCGGCCATCTTCTAGCGAAAGTGCGACGACCAGCAAAAGTACGACGATGATGGTCGAACAAAGATCTGACTGTGGTTGAGTAGAGGTCCGACATCAACATTTGGTGGAGGGTTCTCTAGCAGTGGTGCTCAGTGGAGCTTCGGGATTCATTGATCCTTAGAGCTCTCTTGAGTCTTTAGCCCAGGGTCCAAGTCTCTCCAAAAGGTCCCCTCATATGAGGAGTGAGGGCCTATTTGTAGGTTTTTGATGGTGACATTTCCCATAAATATGAAGAAAAATTAGAGAAAATTCGGAGCACTCTATCGGACAGTCTCTATTGATTCCCTTATTATAGATCGTTTCTTCAGCATTTAAGTGCCTTAATGATGTCGGAATTAAGTGCTCTTGGGCTTGTTGGATTCGTCTCGTTTAGTCGCTTGATTCGACTATAAGCATGCCATATTTGAAGATTATTTGATTATCCAATTAATATCATGAAGTTTTCAAATATGCTTTAGGTCCTTGGTTTGGTCCCATTTGGGCTTGGATTGGACTCATTTTGATGTTGTTGGGTTCGTCTCGTCGAGATGTTCAATTTGATTTGGAAGTTTGCTGAAATTGGAGTACGGATGATCCTAAATTTAACTTTTGAAATTCTCAATTCGAATATGCCTCGAGATTCGTGCCTGATCAATGCAATTTTTTTGGACGTATCAAGTATCACCCATAGATAGATTTGAATTTAACATCCTTTTTGGTGGAGTAAAAACTGATGATGCCTACAACAAGAAGTCAAACCAACGTGCCTATAGTTCTTGTTAACCTTCCTATATAATTTTGACTTTGAGCATTTGAACAATTATTCATGCCATATACATATAGTTTGCATGAGGATATTGATAGAGAAGTGGTTACTATGACAATTATAAGTTTTCTGTTGATATGAATGAGAGGTACATAAAAATTAAAGTTTGTGATAATCCATGTGCATAACTCCAAAAAGGCTTCCATAAAAAAACTTAGATATCAATTGCAAGAAGGAGAATCATTGAAAATTTTGCAATTTATTGGAATTAATGCTTATAAATTGAAAATTCTAGTAAATCCCAATGTTGATCCGGTTATAAACTTGAGTTATTTGAACCTATTTCATGAGCCTACTATAATGCGTAAACTCCTTAGATTTTTCTCTCTTTCCACCTTTTCCATGTGATTCCACTTCTAATCATCTACCATATGTTTGTTCTTTAGGCTATTGAGGATGATAAGTTTGTTGATGATGGATTCCAAAGATATATTATTTTTTGATGTGACATAGCTGCTTATGTTGGTTTATGAGTTACTTTATATAACTCATATAATTTATATCCTAATTTGAATGATGTATATCAAATAAAGCGGAATTTGTCAAGTCGGGTAAATTTGATGAAAATATTCGTGTTTATTCTTGCTAGAAGTGTTGTATCAAGCAATTGTTTGTGCGGAATTTATTTTTTTCTTTTTATTAGCTGATTTATTTTATTTTTTATTTCTTTAGTTAAGAATATGCTAATGATGATAGCTGAGAGAGGGATGTGTTTTTATTTCATTACTTTAGGTTAATTCATATGATTTGAAATGGTTTCAGTTTGATTCATTTTAGATGAAAAGTTCAATTTATCAAAGTCGAATTTTTTTAATTTGGGCTATTGATGTAGAACTTGGGTAGTGGTTTTGGCTTTATCATCTTCGGTTTGGTAGTGGTTGTTGTCTTTATCTTTTGGAATTATTATGATTTGGCAATTTCTGTGGTTGGGCATTCTATGATTTTGTAGATTTTTGCTGCATTGCTGTAGGTTTGGAGACACGAAACTATATCATGAATTGCCTGGAGTGTTTTTTTTTTATTTTGCCTGGCAGAAGCTTTGACTTGCCCTTTTATTTTGCAATTGGGATTTTGGTAGCAGTGGATAGGTTTGTTTACCTCTTGGGAGTTTTTTGGTTGCAGTATTTGTGTATCGATTGTTGGAGACTTACCGGTATTATTAGCTTAGATTTTATTGGAATTAATCCAATCCCGTGTTATTCAAATTCTCATGCATGTTAAGGGATTTGTTTTTCGCTAATATGGCGCTTTCAGATATGGTTGGGGATTTTAGGAAAATTCAAATTGTAGTTGGAATTAATTTAAAATTTAATTAACCTATTCTATGCCAACCAAATCTATTATCCTAGGGGATGAGGAGTCTATAGGGGTGCCAAACCGAAAAAGATAAGGCCAAAATCTGTAGATCTGCTCGCCTTCGCTCGCTGACTCGAAACGAAACAAAGAACCACGTCCGACGTCCCCTTTCTTCCATTTCGTGTGCTTCTTCGGCCAAATCCTATAAATCCTATAATTCGCCCGCTAGCCCCACATTCGCCAATTCGCCTGCTTCATGCTTTCGCGTGCTCGTTGAGCCGCTGATCCTAACCAAAACGGCGAACCGCAAATAAAACGAAATCCCACCTCCCATCCCATCTCCCATTTCCGTGCGCTTCTTTGACAAAATCTGTAAATCTGTCCGATCCGGGTCAAAACCAGGTTAATTCCGGGTTGGGTGGTTGACATGGACCCAACTCGTTTATTAAACGGGTCGGATTTTTAGGCCGAACCCGACCTGTTTGTTAAACAGCTGAACTTAAATCCGAAAATTTCAGGTCGGGTCCAGGTTCAATTGGCAGGTCTGGTCAATTTTTGACACCCCTAGGAGTCTATACATAACTATTTTGTGGCATATAATTATTAGCTTTGACTTGAATAAAATTATACTTCTTGTTTTATTTTTGTGAGTACAAGTTGGATCTATATTTTGTTTGAGTGTGGTATAAGTACTTCTTTCTAATTCTAATAAAAATTATTTTTTTGTATTGGTGCTTGACCTAAGTTTTATTATTTTGGTAACTTTGTTTCTTATTCTACATCATCTACATAAATTGATATTAAATTATTTAGTGCTCTTAATTTTGATTAAAAAAATGACGCATTGGAAATTTAGTTTGTGAAAATTAAATTCACCTTGCTCGCTCATCTTTTGCGTTTCTAGTTCATCATTGAAAAATTCAAAAATTTTCAACCATTTCATTATCGCATGGCTTTTAATTTTAGTATTGCTTGTTTAAATTTAAAGAAAATAAGTTGTTTAATTAATTTTTGACTTGTGATTTGTGAATACTTAATTTCCTGTGAAATTATACTGTGTATCATATTAGTTGCATTAGTAAATCGTATCCTTGAATTGTTCTACATCAAGTTCATTATAGCATTGGAGTTAATGAATTACAAATTTGTAAGACCCAAACAGGTATGCTTAAATTAATAGATAATGTGACTTATTAAATGTCTGTATCTTTGTAGAAATTCAAATGGATGAATAATGAATTGTCAGTTACTGTTAAATAGATTAATATTAAATATATATAAACTTAATACTAAATGACTAGTATATTAATATTAACAGATAAAAGAAATTAGTAATTTAAGTTAAATAGATAATTAGATAAATTCCTAATGACTGAATAAATGCTTTGGTTGGAAAATGGCAGTTATAATCCTTATTCAATTCGTTTTTCACTGAAGCCAAAGGGAATCGGATAAGTGTCTAAAGCAGTTATTAGATTGTGGGCCATCCCTTATCTCTTCCAAGAAGTCACGTAAGCAACCAGGAATTCCGCAGCAAGTAGTGGAAATTCTGTCGTGGAGATTGGCTCAGTGCTGTGCATGGGAAGAAATCGGAAGTGTTGGGCACAGGCAGAACTTCGACACAGTGAATTGTAGGGAGAAGTCGGCATAGTGTAATGGGGAAATTCAGCATAGTATCCTAATAGCAGGATCGACACAAGGAAATGATTAGCAGCAAAGGAAAAAATCCATTGAGAATGTGTAGTGTGAGAGTGCCATTGACTTGAAAGAATAACAGTAAGCAATTGACTTTAGAAAACAGTGATCGTGTAAGAGGAAGAAGTAGTGATAAAGGAAGAATTTGAAAGAATTCATCTGGTACATGAGGATAAGGGAATCTGGTTTTGAGGTTACTTACAAAAGGAAAAGAGTGCGGGGAGAAAGAATTGAAGAAACAGATCATCAAGGAGGTAAGGGATGCAAGTATTGTTTTTAGTATATTATTATCATTAGACATGTATAAGACTTTTAATGGCACTTTGGAAAAATAATCTTGAAAGTAGATGAATTGATATTATGCATGTTTGATTAACCCTTTGTGAAAGGCTTAGAAAAGAAATATACCTACAAGTTTCTAGGCATGATTAACCACTTACATAGAGTAATTATGGGAGTTCAAATCAAAGTTTATTATGTTGATTTAAATGTTTTTCTTATTGATAATGTTTTGGAAAGATGTCATTTTCCTTGTTTATTATATGCATATTCATGGATACAGATGATGATATGAATGATTATGGAAGCATTTGAAAGGTATGAAATCGGAAAATATAAAGTGTATTGAATATCAGTTTAAAGTAAAAATTTGGCTATATATAAATGATGATGAAAGCACACAATAGACAAATATGATATGTAATTATGAAAGAATGTAGAATACTAAATTAAGGTAAAGTTTGGCTATGAATGATATATGTCTTACCAATGTAGTGGGACAAAAGGGTTCCCATACAAGAACTACATGGTAAGTGGGGCAAAAGGGACCCCAAGAATTATGATACTGTTTTGGTTGAAAAATATATTTTGAAAAAAGTTTTAATTTTCTTTGGGAAAGTTAAATTTTTGGAATTTTGATTTTATAACCGAACACTTATTATGAATGATTTATCACCTCGAAAGGTGAACATATCGTTCCCTAATAGGTTCCGATTACAAATCTTGATTTACCTTGATTATCGTAATCAAACTCAAGGAGAAACAACATATGATCCCAAAGAATCAGAATGGTGTTTAATCCAATGTTTAATTACAATAATCTAGTAAAGAGATCATTAATTTTATAATCAAAGTTACAATAATAGAGCGATATATCTTTCCAAAGAAAGAGGATATCGTCTGTTATCGATCGTTTGAAAATGACGATAATGATCGTTGACTTTTGGATTTCCCAAAGATAATTAATTGATGTTTTGAAAAAGCTTAATTTTGGAAATCTGGTATGGGTTTCTAAATCTCCTACGAGCGCAAGCCCTCGTAGTTAATTACATCGTAGGAAACCAGAAATTTCCTACGAATACTCTCGATTAAAATAGTGATACAAATTTTATTTAATAATTCAAAGATTGATATCAAAGAAGGTTAAGAACTTGAATTTTCAAGTGGGATTGGTTCAAAATTGAACACTTATTTCTGGAGTCAAAGGAAGAAGAGTAGAAGGTGTTTTAAGATTTTGAATTACTCCAGAAACACTCAAACTATCCTAAGTGTTGGGCTTGAATTTGATTGAAAGAGATATTTAGTTTGAATGATCAATTTTATTAGAAAGTGAGAATTAGGTTCCCGGAAGGTTGAGGTCTTAGGATTGAACATTTGCCTCAGAACCTAAGTCTAAAATGGGTACTGAAAATCAGTGACCCTGAACCTAGCTAATGCAATGCAATCTGGACTTACCCCGGCCTGGATTGGGGGGCCAGCTAAACCACCTAAACGCTTTAAAACTATGAGTCAAGTCTTTTAAATGTAGAGTGGTTAGGGACGTTATTTAAGATTGAGTTTAAGGAGTTGGGGTCGACATCTAGAGCAGATTCCTAATTGACCCCTTAACTTATGTTGGGTGAAATGCTTAAGCTAAAAATGCAATTAAAGATTTAGACTCAAATTTAATTTGTATCTAATGCAATGCATGCTAGTTGACTCGATTAAATGCTTAAATCAATATGTAGCAGTTTTAAAATCAGGCTTAAAAATAGATTTTATCCTAGAGATTGCACAACATCCCCTTGGACAGAACTGCACCCTAATAGGTCAGGTGGTCTGCCAGAACCCGCAGGCGGGGAGGTGCCTAACAAGGTAGAGAAGATTCAATATGATGCATGAAAAACTCTCGGCGAATTCGGGCTTACTTCTTAAAATCGTTAAAGTTTCTATCTGAGCCTAAAGTTTTTAAGTTTTAGTTAAAGTAGAAATAGTTCATGATCATACCCTCACGAGCCTCCGATCGGGTTGCAGGCTAAATCAAAATCGACATGCAAGAGCTCCAAAAAACTACTAAAAGCATGCAGGTCCTTAATCGCAATCAACATCAGGTAATCAAATCAATTAAATAAGTGCTCAAACTAAAAGTCCATGTGGCAAGTGCCACTTAATTATACAACCCAGGGTATGCAGGAAAAGTAAAGTGGCCGGGCACCACTAACAACAACCTGGATTTCTAATTCTAAGACTCAAGTGACTTTGAGAATGGGTCTTCTCGTCCTTCACTTCTTCGTTCTTCTAGAACTCCTTGGATCGTCGGGTCCGGATATCCAAATGAAAAGAAACCTCCCTTGAAAGGGGGTTATCTTTTCTCTTTGAATATTTGAAAATATCCGAATATGAATCTTCAAATGAAGAGGGACTCTCCCTGAGGGATGTCACCCTTCTATTTGAATTTCAGATTGGATTTATATCCCATCTCAAATCACTTGACACGTTACAACTCAATTCAAATTAAATTACATGAATCAAAATTTAAAACTCTAGACTCGATCCTGCAGGGTTATCCTAATAATCAACAATTAATAAATATCCCAAGCAGTTAATATTGATCTCAAGCAGTTAATATTTGGAATTAAAATACTTAAAACATAGTCACGCTTGACCATGCTCTTTTAATTTTAAAGGGGGACTTAAGCAATTTTCTGGAGCACCTGTGCAATTTAATATTTATGATTTTGCCCCCTTTATTTAATGTCCTGCATGAGCATGACCACCTGCATAAGATTGAATTAGTATAAATCGTTCCTAACCTAAGGGTAGGTCTAACGTACAATCAGATCAACACAGAATGCAGTAAATAAATAAACAATCACATCAATATCAATTATTTAGATCTAGCAACCAGCATGCAATGAAAACCACGGAAAACCCGGCACACGTGAGTAGCAGAAAAGTAAACACCGGCCTAGCCTAAGACTAGAGTTGGCTGTCCTAGCAAACCATCTAAAGTATGTGAGGTAGGCTGTGTGGTTTTGATATGTCCTAAATAGGCACTTGATTGAAGTTGCTTGATGTTCTAGTTGGTTGAAGGCTTAAGGATATTTTAATTAAAATTTAAATCTTAATGATTTGAATTTGATTTTAAATTTGATTCAATTATTTGTTGGACACCACCTTTGTTGCACACCGAGGCAGTGAAATTTATTTCACATTCCTTGGGGCTAATTTAATAGCCTCGTAGGCCTGAGTTACCCAGTGGTACCAGGTATGATTAAATGATTTGAGCTTGATTAAGGTTTAAAGGTTGATTAATTTTTAATTAAGGTTGGTTGGTTGCTGGTTTTAATGTTGATTTAAGATTTTCTGGAATTTTTAATGATTTGTTGAATTTTAATATTTTTTGGATTATTTTAATGATTTAATTCAAGGGTCAAAATTTGACTTTTTGATTTAAAGAGTTTTCTGGAAATTTAATATTTTATTAAAACACTAGACCTTAATACGATCAGTTAGACTGTAAGTACGTTGAAATTGAATTTTTCTACATTTTATTGTGAAGGTTTGAAGTTTTGACTTGAATTTGAACTAAGTTTGACCAAAAGTTGACTTTTTCAAATTTGATTGATTTCTGAAAATTTAATATTTTTGATAAATATTAGACCTTAAGATGAGTCATGTGCCTTTGAGTTTGCTCAATTTGGAGTTCATTTGAATTAGTTATGAATTTTTGAAGTTTTGAGTATTTATTGAATTTTCAAAAATTATTTAATTAATGCCCTTTTTATGATTTGAATCCAAATGACCTCTAAACTCCTTGAAATCAACTCCAAAAGTCAGGAATGACTTAAGGAGTGATCTCCAAGTGTTTGGAAAATTTTTAGAATTTTTAATTAATTAAATTAATTAAATATTAAATTTCAATTAAAATTAAATTAAACTTAATTTTAAAATCCAGTCAAGGGGTTTTTATTTTTCATTGATTAAGGATTCAATTTTGGTCAGTTTGAGGTATTATATGTAATTTTTGGATTTAAATTTGATTTATTACATTTTTTTGGAAGGTTTAAGGGTTTAATGAAGGGTTTAAGTTGATTAAATTAATTAAGGGGTTGAATGATTTCAAAATTTAGTAAGAAAATTTCTATGAGCTGAATGTATCACTAAGTTAAAATGATTTGAATTTCAAGTCAATAGGAAGTGAATCCTAATTATTGGAAATAATCTAAGTTCTCTAAATAAAGTCCTTAATTATTGTCCTTAATGACACTAGGTTTGAGTAGGTTTAAATCAAGGTTTTGCTAACCCTTAGACATAAACATGTGAATGCACATAAACATAATCAATTCCTAAATCTAGGAGAATCCTAAAGCTAGGTGGTGTGTGCACCTACACATGCAAATCAATTTAAAGCTTAATTAAATGAATGATTAATCAATGAATAATTGACAAAGTAATCATTCATTGGTTAATCATCACTCTCCACTAATTCTGTTCAAACACACTTAATCTATGTTTAGAATTTCAAGGGATCTCTCAAAATTTAAGAATTTAACTATATATAATTTCAAATTATGCTTTAAAATATATACTCATATATATAACCCTATATATATAAGTTTTAAAGTAAAATAATTTTAAAATATTATTAAAACAATTTTTTAAAGGGTTGAGAGATCTTCCGGGCTTTCTCAATGTTATTAAAATTTTTTTTTAAATATATATATAATATTTAATGTAATATTAATTAAATATTTAATGTAATATTAATTAGAAATATTAATATTTTAAAATGGTTCAAATTACTCAAAATAAATGATGTTTTAAATTGTAAAATTAATTTTAAATTAAAATATTCAAAGTTCAAAATAATTTGACACACTATTTATATTTTTCTAATTCATTTTGAATTTTTAATGAATTTTTGACGTTTTATGTTAATTAAAATACTTAAATTAATTTAGAATTAATTAATATTTAAAATATTTATTATTATTATTATTTTTTAATTGAATATTGAATGTTTTCTGAAATTTGAATAAGATTTAAAATAATTTTATATGAATCTTCTCAAAATTATTTAACTTTAATTTTGATTAAGAGTTAATTAAATTCTTAAGTCATTAAAAGAGGGATTTAAAATATATATTTAAATTATTATTAAAATTGAAATATTTTCAAATGATTGTTTGAATTATTTAAAATATTTAAAATAAACTTAAGAAAATTTGAAATATTAAATATTAAATTAATTAAACATTAATTAATTACCTAATTGTTCAAATTATATTAAATATGAAGTTTGAATTGAATTTTAATTTCACAATATTTAAAATATATTTTATAATTTAATGAATATATTTCTAAAAAAAAATTAATATTTTTAGATTTTAAAATGATTAAGTTAATATTAGTCTTAATATTAATTAAATATTAATTCGATATTAATATATATTAAGATTATTTAAAGTATTTAAATATAATGTTTTAAATTAGGAGATTTAGAATTTTGGAGAATCTAAAATATATTTAATAAAAAAATAGAAAATTATAATATATTCTGATCATTTTTTTAAAAAGTAATTATTGATTTAAAAATAATTTTAATTAGTTTTTAAAAGAAAAGTAAATTTAACAGGATTTAAATAATGATTTTTATTTTATTACTAATGCTTTGCGGCTGTGGGTCCACGTGGTGAAGTCAGCTTGGTCGGATCAGAAACCGCGGCGGCGCCCGGATTTCAGAGCCACTTAATCACGTCAACCGCGAATCCGAACCGTTGATCTGCGCGTGGTAAGGGATGGACGATCTGGATTTCGCCAGACGGAAGAAATCCTCAACAATTGATTCCGCGGTTTGAAATGAACGCGGAACGGCAAGATTTGAGCCGTTGATCAGATGATCAACGGCTCCAATCACCCAGGGGACATGCAGGACGCGAATGGAGCCCCAGAAAGAAAAAAAATAATTTGTTCTCTTGATACACGCAATCAAACTCAATAAAATTTTAAATATAGATGGTCTATATGAAGAGCATTGATGGGGAGTTTTTTTTACAGCTTGAAACACACTTAATCAAAATCTAATTAAGCCTAGGTGTCTTAAGCTAGGGTTTAGGATTATACCTCGCCCAATCAATGGATTTGAATGATTAAGGATGCTCTGAGCTTGTTGATTGTCCACGCAACTTTCCTTAGTTGAGGTCGAGGCTGGAAAATCTACGGATTGGCAGAAAATGGGCTTGGATGGGTTTGGAGCTTGAATAGCCGGAAGATCGCCACCGGCGAACTCCTGGTGGCCGGGTTTTGATCTGGAAAGCTTGGGGAGGTTTTAGAGAGCTCAAACGAAAATAGTTTACTCTTGGATAGGCTCTGTGTGGAGAGAGAAGGCTAGATGGAGTATGAGACTCTACTTGGATGACTTAGCCTATTCAAACGTCCCCAGATGATTTGGATGGTTAGGATTGATTTTTCTGGACTCCAGATGAATGACACTTGGCCTGGAGTTTGTTAGAAGGCAGAGGAATTAAGGACACCAAGGACAAGTGAGGTGGAAAGTAGGTCTTATGCTCACATGGGCTCGTGAGACTACTTGGGCTGCTTAAGGTTTAAATCATGGAGCAAGGCTCGGTTAGGGGAGCTTAGGGAAGCTTCCAGAAATTGATTAGAGCTGCTGGAGTCGGAATAATCTGGATGGATTAACTCAAACTAGATGATTTGACCATTTTAAGAGATTTCAAGTTCCCATGGGGGCTGATGTGGATTTGAGGGGTGTATGATCTGCTATAGGAATGACATAGGACAGTTTATGAACAAGAGATTGAAGATTAAAATAGGATGTTGACTAAGTGAAGTCATTTGAAGCTTCGTTGACTAAACTTCGACCAGTCAAGTGGTCAAACTAAATGATGTGGCTATGGGAGGACTTAAGGGGATGTTTGATTCGGCTTTAAAGAGCTTGAAGGTCAATGATGAAAATTTGAAATAAAAGTGTGAGCTGAAGATGGTTTGACCAAGTCTAATATACATGATTTGACTTCAAATGAGTTTGGAAGGTTTGAAATATGTTTTGAGGTGTGTTTAAATAATTTGATAAGATTTAGATGGGTTGATTTGGTTGAATGTATTGAGTTGGGTTATATGGGTTAAATTTGACTAAATTTGGGTTCAATTGACCAAGTCAACTGTTGACTGAGTCAGGAGTCCAAACATGCCTAAACCTTTGGGGGAAGTGATCATAAAAGTTTGACAGGGTTTTGAATACGAACAAGGTTTAATCTTAAAGTGTAAAAGCTTAAGGGTTGATCTGGTCAACCTAGGTTGACTTGGTCGACCAGGTTGACCCAGGGTCAGGGGTTGAGTTAAACATATTTGAAATGATAAATGGGGTATGAAGGAGGTGATCTCAAGGTTTGAAATGGTCATTTAGATCAAATGACCTGTTTAGGCCCTTAATGGGCCTAATGGGTCAACTAGGTTGACTTGGTCAACCAAGTTGACCCAGGGTCAGGGATTGGGTCCAACCAGTTCAGAATGATATTCTGAGTCTACTGGTGGTGGTCTCAAGGTCTGGGGAGGTCGTTTTGTCAAAATGACTTGTTTGGGCCCTTAATGGGCCTTTAGGACAACCCTGTGAGTCCAGGGTCTGGAAATGGGCTCAACAGATTTGATTTGACATTTGGAGACCAATGGAGGTTGTCCCAGGTCTGATGAGGTCATTTGGTCAAAATGACCTATTTTGACCTTAAAGGGCCTGTTTGGTCAACCTGGTTGACTTGGTCAACCAGATTGACCCAAGGGCTTTTGGGTCCAATAGATTGGGTTTGATATTTAAAACTTGCTGGAAGTGGTTCCAAGCAATTTGGAGGTCATTTGGTTTGAAAAGTGCATTTGGACCCCAAAGGGGTATTTTGGTCATTTTGACCCCTGGTCAACTGGGGGTCAAAATGGGTCCAACAAAATGCAGTTTAATGCTCAATGAGTCATAATCAAGAGTCTGGAAGTGATTTGAGGGTTTGGACAAGGCTCCAAGGTCAGGATCCACTAGGTGGCAGGTCCAGTGGCATAGACTGTAAATATTTGAAGGTTTTACAGCCTTTGGATTTCAATTCAGTTTGTGGGGTTAGAGATCTCAGAATGAGCTCAAATTTGGAGGGTTGCCTCTAGAGACATGTCATATCAGTATGAAACTGACAGACCTTGAATCATATAGGTCATTTGATAGGGTTTTGAAATGTTCAAAGATTCACTAGAAAAGGCTTTCAGGACTTAGACCTTTGGCCTTGGAATTTGATCTGGATTTCTGGTTTTGAGCTGGATTTTGAGTTTGAATGATTGGATTTGAATTACCCAAATCATTTATGATCTTTTATAGATCATAAGTGATAGGATATGATTAAAGTTTGATCAAAGGTAGAATCAATGTTTGAACTAGAGTTTGGATTTTGAACTGGATTGAATTCTGGATTTTGATCAAGGTTTGAATTGAGGATATGGATTAAAGTCTGGATAGAAGTTTGGATTAAAGTCAGGGGTTTGGATTAATTTGAATATTAAATAAATTGATTTAAAGTCTAGGTTGGTCTGGAGTTTGAATAGATTTGAAGTCTGGATAGATCTAAGGTTTAGGAGAATCCTAAGACCTAAATTGATCTAGGGAAATCCTAGGGTCCAGAGTAGATCCTAAGGACTGAAGTCTAGGAAACTCCTAGAGTCTAGGAAACCCTAAAGTCTGGGATTTAGAAGGTTCTTAGGATCTAGAATAGATCCTAAAGTCTGGATTCTAGGAAGATCCTAGGGTCTAGATAGATCCTAAAGTCTAAGAAGATCATATGATCTAAAGTCTGGCAGAATCCTAAGGTCTAGAGTAGATCCTAGGGTCTGGAGTCTAGGAGGATCCTAGAGTTTAAATTAATCTGGAGTTTGATTAAGTTGAGTTTAAAATTAATATGGGATTAAGGTTGATTTGAATCTGGATTGATATTAAAGTCTGGATTGATCTAAGATCAGATTGATCCTAGGGTCAAGGTTGATCCTAAGGATTGAAAAGATCCTAAGGTCTGGATTAGTCTTACTGACCTCATACAAAAATGAGGTCAACAGATACCTGCATGGCAGGTGGGGCAAAAGGGACCCCAGAGAGGCAAAAGGGTCCTCTATGAATTTTAATGGCGATAATGTCAAGTTTACCTAGGCTCCATTGAATAAAGTTAAGAAAGTATAGCTAAATCTTTCACCTAAAATTTATATTCAACAGAAATCTAATAGTAAGGTAGCATAATGTTAAGTATGATTTTTAATGTTTTCAGTAATGACTTCAATGTTGCAATTATTCATGTATGCTATTTTAATTGTTAATTAATTCTGCATAACTTGCTGAGCCTCACAGCTCCCCAGTATTTTCTTACTAGCTGTTTTTACAGGAAAAGGGAAAGGAAAAGTAGAGGAGGTTTGATATACAAGTATTTAAGTTGTATGTTAATGTTTATTTTAAATTTGGAAGTCTACTCTTGAGGTCAGTAAACAATTTTAATGTTGTGTTATTTTGAATTTATTTGGATTTCTTTAGTGGCTCTGTATTAAGTCTTTGATGAAATTTGAGAATTATTAGATGCTTCCTGTGTTTTATCAGACTTATGTTTATATGATCATTTTATATAGCTGAATTGAAAAAAAAGAAATGAATGAGATGTTTGGTATATGAAAATGTTATCTTTTTAATTGTTACACTCTATAGTATTGTTCTGCTAAGGGGTACTGCAGGGTGTTACAAAATTCACCGGTTTCTAGTTCCACGCTTGGATCACATTACCATATGCGAGGCTTGTGATTTTTATATCATTAAAGATAAGGTTCAACGCACTTCACACATTTGGGTTTTTTTTTCCTGATTTTCTTGGTATCTTATGTTGGCTTAAGGAACATGGGAGGACGAGTTTGTGGTGGTTGTTTTTGTAATCAAATTTTGAGTTCAAAATTTCTAGTGTTTGGGTTATAAATAATTGTGTCTTGAATTAGAACTTGATTGATTTTGTGCCAGCCATATTTATTGACCTTGGATGAGAAACCTATGGCATTATATGATGTAGGACTAAAATGATTAGGCGATGTTAATTAAGGATTTTGTACACTTTAAGTTATAGAGCAATATTAATTAAAAGACTTGTAGTGATTTAATAAATGAAATAAAACAAGAAAGGGATGAATTAGCTTAGGTCAAGTTACACAACTAGAAGTCACAAAATATTCAATTACTCAAGCATAACATACATGGAAGGTTTTCAACGATAAATCCCTAAGTTAACAACAAGACAAGTCACTATGAAAATAGATCCACTCACTCAACTCTTTAGATTACTAGGCTTAGCAGAAGGAATTAACACAATCTTTATGATTCAATTAATGCCACAATTGAAAGCAGCTAAGAAGATATAGGATTGGGAAGAAGAGTTCACCTTCATCGAGATTTAGAAACAAGCTGCCACTGGACGGAGGAAAGTTGTTTGTCGATGACTTCGACAAGAGAGAAAACGATCCTCTCTACGTACTCATCTACATTTTAGTCGATCTCTAGGTTGAGGTCGAAGAACGGCGAGTTGAGAATATCGACGTGGCCTTGGTTGTCGTAAACGAACCCGTGATCTTGTTGAGGATCCGACATACATATGTGGGGAGCAACTTCAAGGTTCGGGAACCTTTGGACAGCGAATGGGGACCTCTCCAAGCGGTTGGACAGTAAGGGAGAGTGCAGGAATTTTTTGGATAGCGCCTGATCTTCTTCTGGGCAGCATTGGAGTTGGCTGGAATTCTTGGACAGCACACAGGTTTGGTCCAGAAATCTGGACAACAGTTTGAGTGGTGATGATTTTAGAGTTTTTGGTTCTCTGGATGATAGGAAATTAGATGAACATCGTGGGAGAACTAGGTGAACAACAGTGGGAGAAAACTGGGATTAATTTCTCTCCTAGGCGGTGAGCTAAGTAATTCCACAATCTCAATTGGAAAGAGGGAGGGGGCGGCAGCCTTTAATGGGATTGAATGGAAAATCAATTGAGGGAATAATTAGGATCTAGATTTAGAAAGTTAAATTAGGAAAGGGGTTTTAATTCTAATCCCAATTAAGATTCTAATTGAGATGATTGGTGGGTCCTTTCCAAATAGCTCTTTGATTTTGGGTCAGAGATTTAAATTCAAATGTGATGGCATTTGAATTTAAATAGTTTCCAAACTTAGGGAGGTTAATTCAGGAAAGTCATGAATACTAGGTTTTAAATTTGGAGGGAAAGGGGAAAGGGGAAAGGGGAAGGGGCCGGCGGCTAAGGCTTGGGGTGAGGTTGACACCGGCGGTTTGGAGGTGGCTGAGGGGTGGCTGGCCGGGAATTGTGGGGTGGAATGCTTGGCTGAGAGAGAGGGGGAGGAGGGGAGGGGTGGCCGGCGTAGGAATAGAGGAGATGGGGGTTTTGGCTAGAGGGAAATTGGGTTGTGAGGGCTGACGGCTGGTGGGTGATCCGATTCCCTCACCTAGGGTTCTCACAAAAGCTCTCTCTCTCAAACACTCGAGAAACTAGGTCTGAAAATTTTCAAAATATCATTCATTACCTCCAAAAGAATAGCAAGTGGCTTATAAATAGCCTCATACAATGAAAGAAAATAAAAGACAAGCTTGCCCTTAGGGCATTCATATGACTAGACCTTCAAATGAGGGTAGAAATGAAAAATGTGCATAAATAAATCAAATACATAAAATGACTCAAAAATAAATCGACGCGATCGTCGGCCCCGTCTCTTGTAGACTCTCCAAGGTTGGATAAGGTCGGATGTCCTCATCATGATATTTATTAACTTTGATTGAATAATTTTTTTGGGTCCAATTTTCAATCTTGTGTGTACAAGTTGGGTGTATGAATCCTTTGAGCAGGATATAAATGCTACTACTACCTAATCCCGGGAAAAATAATATTCTTGTTTGGTGTTAGGTCTGGTTTTGTTTTCTTGTAATTTCTTTTCTTGATCAAATTTCTTCCACATAACTTACTGTTGACTTGTTTGTTTCCTGATTTTGTTCAAATTTGAGACAGTTGGGATCTTATTATGGTGATTAAAGAACAATTGGTTGATGATTTTGCATGTTTCAAATTTCTTGTTTTTCTTCTGATTTATTTAATCATTCTATCATTACTTGAGTTCTAAATCTCGTATTTATTGTTTACATTAAAGGAAATAAGTTCGTTTATTTAGTGTTTTATGTTTATTTAGTGTTTTATGATTTGTGAATCCTAAGTTCTCTTGATAAAAACCCTTCACTGCCTTGCATTATTTTGGCTAGCTTTTGTTGTTACTTTTTTTTACTGTTTTTATTTCCTCCTTTTTTTTATTTCTATATTTTTTAAGGCTGTTCTGCATCATTATTCCTATTTGCTTTCAAGATGTTTTAGTTCATTTTTATTCAACTCTGAAAACTTGTCAATTCTCTTTATGCTATACGTTGATATAGATTTTGCATGAATTCTTAAAATGTTGGACTGTGCTCTAAATCTGATTGGTATCCACAATATCCAAGTTGCACACATATGCTGTGCGTACTAAAATAATCTCAGGGCTGCTAGATGTCCTAAAGTAAGAATTGGAGTGGTTGGAGCTGGCACAGCAAGTGTCTTTCATGAGATTTTACTGTCACGTGAAAAAACTCTCGAGATTGCTTTTTCCCCTTCAAAAGGTAAACTGAAGTCCTAGTATTTTGACTTAGCACGACTTGTACTATGATATGAAACATTATATATATATATATATATATATATATATATATATATATATAGACATAACTTTGTATTTGTTCCTCTCAGCTACAGGCAAAGTATTAGCAGCAGAGCTTCCAAATGATGGTGACAGCACTTGTAAAGTCCTATATCCTGCATCTGTCAAGGCTGGAAACGAAATTGGTATCTTATCATCATTTTGGTAGTATTTTTTAATTCATATCCTTGATTTTCTCATAAAGCCGTGATTGTTTCCAAATAGTCATCTCTTACTCCTCTTTATGCTTCTTTCTCTCTAACTTGCTTATTGAAAGTTTTCAGTGCATCTGGATGCTACCTTTTTTCTTGAACCATACTCATTTATGACAGCAAAATTTGGCTAAACTGGAAAAATATATAAGTTGGATAAACTCCGCATCAGTAAACTGGGTTTGACATTTCTAAACAAAATACGTATTGGCTCGTAGGCCCTTTTCTTTGGCAAGTTGGTCAAGTTGAGGACAGGTGACATCCTATTTGTTAGGGGATTGAGCATGAGCCATTGTGCTCTGTGCAGCTCTCCTTATGAGGATCTCGACCACCCTTTTTTTTTTGTACAAGTGTAGCCGTTTTGCCTCCACTATCATAGCCTTCCCATCCATCATTCACTAAACAGTGTTAGACCGGCCCAAGGAGGGCCGGCTGAACCGGCCCATCCTGGACCAGTTCACGTCTACAGAAAGCGGGCAAAAGGGGGGCGGAACCAGGGAGAGGGGGGTGGTTGAGTGGATGGGGCCCATGCACTAATGAAGTTTTGGGTTGGAGGGAAAATTCAAATTAGGGGCTATTTAGGGACTAATCAATTATCCTTTTGCTTTAATTAGTTTCTTCTTGCTAGGGTTAGGGTTTTCTTGAGTTTGGAAAATATGAATTTGAGATCTTGTGTTTGTGTTTTGGGCTCTAGGCTTTGGCTAGAGATTTGGAGAGTGAAATCTTCCTTACGAATTGAAGATTCATTGTATCTAGTTGCTTCTTTTCATTTCTCACTCAATTCTAAGTGCTTTTCTTTGAGATTTCTCAACAAAATTTGTGAAAACTGTTGCATTATTGCTGAATTTCTCTGTAATTTTGCACTGTTTTCTATTATTTTATGTTATTACCTAACAAATTAGTATCAGAGCACGTCGATCTAAGGGGAACCAATGGCTGGAAGGAAAGTAGAAGTTTTGGAGGGATAATTAGGTCAACTAAAATCAGATTTTGAAGAGAATTTCTGATTTTCAGAATCAGTTTGCATCCGTCCATGAAAAGATGGATGGGAGGTTCGCCGTTGTGGAGGACATGTTGAAGAAACTACTTGAAGCCAAACCCAATCCGGCGACATCTGAAGTGAAGGACACCATCGACGGCCATGAGAGAGGTGGAAACCCGAACCCATTTAGGGGAAGGGAAAGTCAAGAAGTGGAGATTCTGGAGGGAGAAGACGGAATGCCTCTGCTTGAGCCGCTCTCTAGGGATGAGATAAATAGCGGGTACGAACGAAGGGGTGCTGATTTTGCAAGAAGAGGTGCGGAATATGAGCGTTGGGGTGCTGATTTTGAAAGGAGAGTGGACTTTGAAGAGGGCTTTGGGTTTGAGTGCCGAAGAGAAGAGCATGACACTTGGGGAGAACCTCCTTTGCGAGGAATGGGTGGCTATGGAGGATTCAGGGGAAACGGAGGTGACCCGAGAGTAAGGAAGTTAAAGATGCCTATCTTTGAGGGCGAAGATGCCCATGGGTGGATATATAAGGTGGAAAGGTACTTTACAGTCAATGGGTTGACAGAGGAGGAGAAATTGACAACGGCAAGACTTTATTTGGAGGGAAAAGCATTGGTTTGGTACTAGTGGAGGGACATGAGGCGACCCATTTGGAGTTGGAGGGAGTTCAAGGATTGTTTACTAGAATGTTTCAGAACCAGTAGGGGAGGAGACTTCTATGAGCAATTCTTCGTCCTAACACAGGAGGGGACCGTGACAGAGTACTGTGATAGGTTCGCGTACCTTGTCAGCAGGCTAGATCGACTTTTGGGGACAGTGCTAGAGGAAATTTCATGAAGGGGCTTAAATCGGAGATCCAAGCAGCAGTTAAAGTGTTGAGGCCACGTGACTTGGGGGAGGCCATGGAGCTAGCATAGTTGGTGGATGACCAAAAGTATCTGGAGAGGGGGGCGAGGGGCAGCAATTTAGGGGGGTCATACATGATGACCACCACCTTCTTAGCTCCCAAGCAACTCGCACCCGGGAGTCCAAGAGAAGTTTCAAATGAGAAGACTGGAGGAGGGGGATCTGGGAAGAATTTCAAGAAGCTCACTAAGGAGTTGCAGGAAAAGCGGGCAAGGGGGTTGTGTTTCAGATGTGACGAGAAGTACATGCCAGGGCATAGGTGTAAGAACCGAACTCTTCAGGTTCTCACCGTCTGTGATAACGAGGAAGCTGTAGAGGGAGGTGAGAGTGGGATGGTGGTGGAGGAAGAGAAGCCGTATCTGGACATGGCTGATGTCTCTCTGAACTCAATGGTGGGATTCACCCCGAATAACACCATGAAAGTGAAGGGAGGATAGCTGACAAAGAGGTGGTGGTGCTGATCGACAGTGGGGCTACTCACAATTTCATCTCCAATTAGATTGTAGATTTGTTGGGGGTGAAATTAGTGGATACTGGGGGCTATGGGGTGATGATGGGCACATGGAAGTGGAGATGAGTAGAGGAGTATGTAGGGGAGTAGTGCTGACTATTCATGGGATTCAAGTGAGAGGATTTTCTTCCATTGGAATTTGGAAGCACTGACGTCATCTTGGGGATGAAGTGGCTGCCGACCTTGGGAGATACTAAGGCAAATTGGGGAGCACTGAAGATGGAATTGGAGGTGGAGGGAAGGAGGATGGTGATCCAGGGAGATGCATGATTATCTAGAGCCTTAGTATCCCTCAAGACCATGGTCAAGACCATACAGGAGGTGGGGGGAGGGATTCTTCTGGAACTCCAGAGCTTAGAAGGGATTACATTGGAGGCAGGGGGAGACATTCCTTTGTCAGTACAATCACTCATTTAGCAGTTCAAGGGGGTTTTCCAACCACCCCAAGGCCTACCCACACAGAGGGAGCTGGAGCATGCCATTACCTTGAAGGAGGGGGTGTCACCGATCAGTGTTTAGCCGTACCGCTACCCTTAGATTCAGAAGGATGAGATAGAGAAGCTGATTCGTGAGATGTTGGAGGCGGGGATCATCAAGTCGAGTGTGAATCCTTTCTTTACTCCAGTCTTACTAGTCAAGAAGAAGGATGTGGGATAGAGGTTTTGTGTGGATTACAAGGCCTTAACTAAGGAGACTGTGCCAGATAAATTTCCTATTCCTGTGATTGATGAGCAATTGGATGAGTTGTATGGAGCAGTGGTGTTTTCCAGTTGGACTTGAAGTCGGGCTACCAACAAATCAAAATGAAAGAGGAAGATATTCAGAAGACGGCTTTCAGGACACAAGAGGGGCAGTACGAGTTTTTGGTGATGTTGTTTGGGCTTACTAATGCCTCTGCTACTTTTCAGTCCTTGATAAGTAGGGTGTTCCGGCCGTACCTCCAGAAGTTTGTTTTAGTTTCTTTGATGGCATAATGGTGTATAGCAGGACTGAAGGGGAGCATCTGGATCATTTGAGGGTGGTCTTCAAAGTTCTACAGAAGCATCAGTTAAGGGCCAACCTTAAGAAGTGCAGCTTCGCATAGGCTAGGGTGGAGTACTTGGGGCACATGGTATCACAGGAAGGGGTGGAAGCCGATTAAGACAAAATTGAAGCCATGCAGAAGTGGCCTTTACCTAGGGACTTGAGAGAGCTGAGGGGTTTCCTATGATTGACAGGTTACTATCGAAGGTTTGTGAAGGGGTAGAGCAACATAGTCTAGCCTTTGACAGAGCAGTTAAAGAAGGATAGCTTCTTGTGGGGAAAAGTAGCTACCCAGGCTTTTGAGAGGCTGAAGAAGGCCATGACCACAGAACCAATTTTGGCTTTACCAGATTTCAGTCAGACTTTTGTGGTGGGGACAGATGCATCCAGATATGGGTTGGGGGCCGTGCTGATGCAGAATCATAGACCTATAGTCTATTTCAGTCAGGTGTTGCTAGCTAGAGCTAGGCTGAAGTTTGTATATGAAAGGGAATTGATGGTCATCGTGTTATCCATTCAGAAGTGGCGTTCATATCTGCTGGGTCGACACTTCATCGTCAGGACATATCAAAGGAGCTTGAAATATCTGCTAGAGCAGAGAATGGTGACTGAGGAACATCAGACGTGACTGTCCAAACTCTTGGGATATGATTTCGAGATCCAGTACTGACCAGGGTTGGACAATAAGGCGGTTGATGCCTTATCCAGGTGTGGGGGAGAGCTCTAGGAGATGATCATTTCAGTACCCCTGATGGTGAATTGGGGGGCTATCAAGGAAGAAAGTGTGCAGGACGAGGAGTTGAAGAAGATTCAGATGGACTTGCTAAAGGATAGGAGCAGCCACCCAGGCTTCTCCCTCGAGGGAGAGTGGCTATTATACCAAGGGAGATTTGTGATGTCATGAACCTCCATCTATATTCCCCACCTACTGCGGAGTTCGACGGGAGTGCGGTTGGAGGCCATTCTGGGGTACAAAAGACATACAGAAGACTGGCTGTTGAATTATACTGGAAGGGTATGCATAAGGATGTTGAGGAGATGGTGGCTAGGTGTGAGATGTGCTAGAGAAACAAGTACATGGCTATGGCTCCAGGGGGGTTAATACAACCCTTAGCACTTCCAAACAGGGTATGGGAGGAGGTGTCCATGGATTTCATAGATAGCCTACCACAATATGAGGGATCCATAATGATTATGGTGGTGGTTGACAGGCTGAGTAAATATGCACATTTCATTCCCTTACGACATCCCTACATCGCAGTTACAGTAGCCGTAGCATTCATCACAGGGGTGGTTAAATTGCACGGGATTTTAGAGTCAATAGTTTTTGACCAAGATAAGGTGTTTCTCAACCAGTTTTGGAGGGAGCTGTTCAGGTTGCAGGATACAGTTCTTAAGAGAAGCATAGCCTACCACCCTTAGACGGACATACAAATGGAGGTAGTCAACAGTATATTGAGACTTATTTGAGGTGTTTTGCTTCTGAAACACCACGGATGTGGGCCAAGTGGTTAGCATGGGCCGAGTATTGGTACAATACCTCGTACCACTCAGCTTCTCAGATGACCCCTTTTAAAATGATGTATGGAAGGGACCCACCACACTTGGTGCATTTTGGGCAAGGAAGCACATCAGTCTAGTCAGTGGAGCAGTACTTGGAGGAAAGGGATAGGGTGCTAAAGGAATTGAAGAGCCACCTGTTGAGGGCACAACAGATAATGAAGAAGCAGACAGATGCACATAGGAGAGACATCCATTTCGAAGTAGGGGAGATGGTGCTTTTAAAACTGCGACCCTACAGACAGAAGACAGTGACCCACAGGAGGAATGAGAAATTGGCCCCAAGGTATTTCGGGCCCAACGAGATAGTGGAAAGGATTGGAGCAGTGGCGTACTGATTGAAGTTACCTTCGATCGCCACCATACACCCAATATTCCATGTGTCATAATTGAGGAAAGCTCTAGGGGAGCATGCAGTTAGTGCAGAGTTATCGGCGACACTGACTGAGGAGTTGGAAGTGGTCTTAGATCCACTGGAGCTAAAAGGGGTGAGATCAGGGAAAGGGGGGAACAAAGAAGTGCTGATTAAATAGAGGGGCCTTCCTGACTTCGACGTCACTTGGGAACCGTATGAGAGAGTGAAGCATCAATTTCCTTCATTTCATCTTGACGACAAGGCGAGTCTTTGGGGGGGGGGGGTTAATATTAGACTGGCCCAAGGGGGTTCACGTCTACAGAAGGCGAGCAAAAGGGGGGGCGGAACCACGGAGAGGTGGGCAGCTGAGTGGACGAGGCTCATGCACTAATGAAGTTTTGGGTTGGAGGAAAAATTCAAATTAGGGGATGTTTAGAGATTAATCAATTGTCCTTTTGCTTTAATTAGTTTCTTCTTTCTAGGATTAGGGTTATCTTGAGTTTGAAAAATCTGAATTTGAGATCTTGTGTTTGTGTTTTGGGCTCTAGGCTTTGGCTAGAGATTTGGAGAGTGGAATCTTCCTCTCGAATTGAAGATTCATTATGTCGGGTTACTTCTTTTCATTTCCCACTCAATTCTAAGTGCTTTTCTTTGTGATTTCTTTACAGAATTTGTGAAAACAGCTGTATTATTGCTGAATTTCTCTGTAATTCTGCATTGTTTTCCATTATTTTGTGTTGTTACCTAACACAGTTACTTTGCTTTTTAACTTTTTTGGAGATCTTGTTAAATTCCTTTCTTCCATGCAATTCATATCATTAGGGAGAGAGGAATGCTGGGGTGTTTGTTAGTGATATCTTACCATATGGTTGCTCTCCAGAGTGATCCAGTGATATCCAACATTGAATCAGGGATGGTCTTAGGTCTTTATGGATGAGGCACTAATCTGACAACAGGATTCCGGTCTTGCTGGCTTCATGTCAGGCAGCTTTGCTTGACATTCTTGGTTTCTATATGGCCTGTGTCTAAGAATGTGCATGGTTTGTGTGAGTTTATCTATCTCGGAATTTCACACTGATAAGTATAAAGTTAAATTACTTGACATCAGAGTATATATTGGAATTAAGACCAAAAAGATGTCAGATGAGCGGAGAAAGAATGTGTTGATTCCTATTGTTAGCAATAATGATTATTTACAAGAATGTGTGAATTATAGATGATTTAAGTTAATGTGTCATAAATTTAAATTACGAGAAAGAGTAATTAAGCATAGTTTATGACATGATATTAATGTTTCTCAGAATTAGTTTCGATTCATGTCGAGTAAGTTTATTATGGAACCTATATATTTGCTGAGCGGTTTGATGGAAAAGTATAGAGAGAGTAAGTAGGATCGGTATATAATATTTATTGATTTAGAGAAAGTATATGATAAAGTTCTAAGAGAAGTGCTCTAGAGAGTTATAGAAAAGGAGTTAATAATGCTAATATTCAAGTCACTAAGGGTATGTATATAGGAGCTGTTACTAGTGTTCAAACACAAGGTGATTTGACCAAATATTTTTCTATTTATTAGGTTACATCAAGGATTAGCTTTAATCCCATATCTTTTTGCTTTATTCATGGATTTTCTTACTAGACATTTGGAAGAGGATGTACCTTGGTGTATGCTTTTTGCTGATTCTTCTTATTAATAAGACTAGAGAGGGAGTTGATGAAAAACTTGAATTATAGAGGTCAACCTTAGAATCTAAAAGTTTTTGTTTGAGTAGATTTAAAATTGAATACATGGAGTGTAATTTTAGTAAGAATATATCTATTGGTGGGATTGTGACATTGGGAGATCAAGTCATTAAAAAGAGTGCATTTTAGATATCTCAGATCAATTGTTCAAAGTGATGGTGAAATAGATGGGGATATTATCAGTAGAATTCAAGTTGGATGGTTGAAGTGGAGGAATGCATTGGGCCTATTATGTAATAGAAAAGTATCCCTCAAACTCTTTGTTGTTGTATTCACTTCCATTATTTGATTATAAGTCCAAACTAAGGCAAATGTGCATGATACAAACCTTGGTGCTTGCTAATTTATATCTATCTATGCCCTTATTCTGTGTATGTTCAGTCGAGATGCGTGCATCATTATGTCATGAACCATGGTAGCTATATTCTGCCAATTATTTTCTATTCTCATTTGTTGGTGACTTTAATTATCTCTTCGGATACATATCAGTTTCATTTCATATCATTGATATTGGCACTATGCTTCTCAACTTGTTTTATAACCATTTACCCCTAGTCATTTTCTGTTAATCTCTGTTGACATTTTCAGAGGAAGGTCTGACGGATAGAGGATTTAAGGTCACCAGGCTGAATACTTACAACACCGTAAGATCTTAAAACTTATCGGTAATGTTTATTACATAATTATGCCATATTTGATTAGAAGTGTTTTTTGAGCGATAATGCAAGTGTTTTGCAATAATAAATTTCATGGAGACTTGCATAAAACTGCCTAAAAGTTGTCCTCATACAAATTTCTAAGTTTAATATCATCTTTTTCATAAATATAAAATGTGTGTTGAGACAAACGGATTGACATGACTTTTATTTTAATAATTTGTATGTTTTTATTTTAGTTTGAGTTTTAAGTTTTTGTTTTCTTTTAAGACATGCCAATGATGTTCCCTATCATGAGAATGGTTTGTATTTACTAAACTTTCCCAGGAATTATTATTCCTGAAATCAATGGTCTGTTCTTCTTCTAGAATGGATTTTTGGTGCTTGGTTATGGCGATCTTGCTTTTGGTGGTGGTTCTTTGAATTTTATGGTTGGATTCCTATACTTGGTATTTGGAAGTTCTATTCCGCAACAAAGTTCATGTTTACTGCTTTTGTAACTTGTGACCGGTCATTTTTTTGTGGGTGCTCTTGTGGTGTGGTGTTTCAACAACTTTGGCATAAGTTTTGACTTATGTTGTGATTTGTGCTCTCTTTAATCTAGCAATTTCTTTGTGCAGCTTATCGTCATAGCAATTTCTATTTGCGACTCATCGCAATTCATGTTTGTAGAAGCGCATTATTTGGTTGACTCTAGTTTTGGGTTATTTTTTAATGTAAATTCCAGGGGATATGATTATTAAAAAGAGTTATGAGGCTTGTTGAAAAAAATCAAGTATTTTTTAATAATTTTGTAATTGGATGTTCAAGTTTGTAGTCCTCTCCTCAATCAATTGCAGTGTGAAGATTTTTGAAAGAGCATCTCCTTCTACAATCAGGGAACTTGATTTTATAATTTTTTTCTCCATTTCCTTTCTCTAAATATTGATTTGGCTTTCATATGGATTGATTTTAATCAAATTTGATAAAATCTAGTTTTCTACTGTCACGATTTTCAATTGATTGTATGGCTTTCATGATTTCAAATTTATATTTGTTATTTATAATAAAAGGCTATTAAATTATTATCTTAATAAATTTTTTTCTATAATTTTGATTTTCATCCGAGACTAAAATTTTTCTCAGCTGCATTATAGATATGGATAAGTTCCTTAAAGGATAAGTTATGTTTGGTTATCGTCAAAGTAAGATTTGTTAAATTAAAATTAATTGGGCAAATGAAAATGTTTTGAATGAGTGTAAAAAAAATAATGGAAATGCTAGGTGGAGAACTTGGAACTATGTAAGCTGATATAATTAAATTATCTAGGAAAAAAAATCTTTTATTATTATATCATGGTCCAGTGATTGATAAAGTTAATGCTTTAATACCAGGAATAAAATTGTTAGTAGATATATGAAACGTTTAAGGAATCATTAATGTATTTTAAAATAATTGAAGATCCTAAAATAATATTAAATGAGAAATGTCATTGTATAGTGTTTCATTTCTTCAACTTGTTTTCAAACCTGCTTCGAATTTTAAATCAATGCTAACATTTCTTATCTCTAAGAGCTACTACATATCCTGGGAACATGTCTTATCATCAAAATAATTAGGCCCAACATACTTCACGTGTATTTAAGAGAAGTAAAACTTTTTTAAACAAGAATATTAAGGAAAATCTTCAGATTTGTCGCCATGCAAATAAATGTCCTAGTATGATTTTATATTTTAATGTAAAGAAGATGGTTATGAAGTTAATAAGGGAGATGATATTCTTGATTTTTATAAAGAGATTAATGATTTTAAAAGTGCTTTAAGAAAACTCTTAAAATGTTATTTGATGTATTCTTAGCGCACCTGTTGAATTTGATTACAAAAAACAACAACAATAACAACATTAAGCCTTTATCCCACTATGTGGGGTCGGCTACATGAATCCTTTTTTCTCCATTGCGTCCTGTTAAGAGTCAAATTCCATTTAAACCTAATAAAGAAATATCACTTCTAATATTTTTTAACCTAGTCTTTTTAGGTATTCATCTACCTTTCTTAACATAAGTTAATTCTAATACATCTACACTCCAAACCGGGTCATCGAAAGGCCTACGTTTTATGTGAGCAAACCATCTAAGGAGGCTTTCTCTATTTGATTGAAAAATAATTTTTATGTTTTGAACTTAATTTAAGTCTGGTAATAGAATCTTTAAGCTTCTTACAAATAGTGTAATTTTTAATGAATGTTGTAGCTAACTCGGTCATTGATTGCATGAAATTTAAATTTGAGAGACAATCCTATAAACCTACATAGCTAGATAAGATTTTGATAAGATTGTTAGTGCCAACTTTCTACCTAAAATGAAAAAATTTGATGTGGTGCTTTATCCTAATGTAGCATGTATTATTTTGGATCAACCTTGATTTTATGATTTAGATGCATCTCGATTTTGAAATCTAATACTTATGTGTTCAAAAGAAATGGAAGGAGAATAGTCATAATGTTTGCTAAATTTAAAAGTATACCGCTTCATTTACGAAAGAATCTACTTCACTTAATGAATTGAAGAAATCACTGCATAATTTAAATCAACATAATTTTAAATGAGAGTTTTAAAGGAGGATTAATTTATGCTTTGGTGGCTATAAAATCGACGGTTGATATGACTGAGTGTGAATATACCTAAATATATCAATTAAGTACTATGTAATTTTAAATGGGTATCTCGATGACTTCCATGATAAACGACCATCACTTACATCACTCAGAAGTATACATTATGCTATTGTTTTGATTACTGGATCATATTTATCTAATCTACAACATTATATACCAAATCCAACATAATACATTGAACTTAAATGGCAAGTAGATGCCTTGCACAAAAAGGGTTTTATTGTAGATAATTTAACTCCTGAGATGCAAGTTAGCATGTGTATTGATGATAAAACAATTAACATGAGTAATTCACTTAATTTTATTAGGTATAGGTGCTTTTCTTCTAGTACTTCAAGGCTCTTTATTTTGGAGGCGTATATGATACTTAGGTACCTGGAGGGGGAGATGTAAGAAAAATTATCAACTTGATCCTTAGCTCAAGCGTGATCTTTGGTTATTTACTAAAATCTCAAGACATGTTTTATATACTTAGATTGGATGACATATTGGATAGGATGATTGTAGTTATAATATTTTCAAAAATTGACCCAAGAAATGGCTTTTATCATATAAGAATGACAGGAGGAATAATATATATATATAAAGATGAATTATGTGAATGGTTGGTCGTGCTTTTTGGTTAATGAATCACGCTCATTATGAGCATTATGAATAGTGTTTGTCGACATTTTATTGGAATATTTTTAGTTGTGTATTTTGATGATATCTCGGTATATAGTTAACTAAAGGGGAGGTTTTGGAGTGTCTTAGAAAAGTTTGGAGATATTAAAAGGGCGAAATTATATTTGAATTTACAGAAGTTTTAATTTTTTTATATTTTGTGATATTTTGGATTTGTAGTATCACGTAAATGAATATTTATTGGTCATGATAAAGGTAATTAATGGTCGATCAAAATCTACCAATATTCATGAGATTTGAAGATTTCACTGTTAAGACTATTTTATAAACAATTTATTAAAGGATCCAGTACTATCGTGACAACCATTATTATCTTGAAAGGAGCGAGTTTCTTTGGATGAAATTTTTTATCATGATAGTGATATTAAGGAAAACCTTATAAAAGGTACCTGTGTTTAAATTGTCAAATTTTAATAAAGTATTCCAGGTTCTTGTCATGCTTAACGTCTCAAATTGTAGAACACGACCATCTTTTTAAAGTAATGTGAATAAGCTATAGTTTCCCCATTTTGTTAATCGAGACAATATTTTCAAAGTTTGTCCCCTCGATATAGTCATTTGTGTGGGAAAAGCATGGAAACCATTCTTCAATGAGCTGATGTAGTGGCATCCAAAATAAAAGCAAAATGGGAAAGGGCATGTCTGATGACCGATGAAAAATCATTGTGCACTTGTGAGCTCTGAAAAATGTGAATAGCTTACCACATCCTGCTAGCTTGGGTAGGAGCTGAACAGTGTCTGACAATCCTGATCCAACTAGGTATTTGGGAGTTTTTGGAGTTTACTAAAAATGACAGCTTGTTGGTCCTGCTCTAGAGATGGTTTCCATCTAGGAAGAGGAGGATGGAGATTTATTAATGAGATTTAGCTATAACCAGACAATTTAATCTTAAATGTCCGTGTTCACAGAGACTACGAGTGACATGATCTCAAAAATTAGAAAGATATTGATCCCTTTATCAAGAGGAATAGTATTTTGTGTTCATGCGTGCTACAAACCTCTATTTCTTGGCTTTACATGCTGTTTTAACTTTGGTTTGGGTTGATCTGCTTCATTTAGGGGCTGTTTGGTTGGAAATAAAATAGGTATAAAGTATTCCAAATGCAGGATTTTTGAAAATATTGGTGTTTGATTGGAAGAAAAAGAATACAAAGTAAAGTAAATATGGTGTAAACTATTTTAGTTCATTTTTTAGATAAGCTAAACTCGCCTAGTTTTGAGCAAGAATCGTTTACACCACAAGCAAGCTTGCTTGACCTTCGTCACCTGTCGTCGCCCACCACCGCCGCCAGCCACCACCGGCCACCGTTGGCCACCACCATTGCCACCCACCCGCCGGCCACCACCACTGCCACCACTTGCCGACTGCCAATCGCCGCCTGCCACTCATAGCCGGTCGCCATTGCTCCCGCCAATCGTGGGCCGCCATTGCCGCCGGCCACCACCATCACCAGTCGCCACCACTCCCTACTGGCAACCACCACCGCTGGTTGCTGCCACTCACTGCTGGCCACAACTGCTGACCATCTTGGGACTTTACATGCATTTTCTTACACAAAAAAAAAACATTCAACTGTATTCACTTTACACTCATCTAAATAACTCCAAACTATTCATCTTACTCTGTATTCATTTTACATTGCATTCTTTTTACACTGCATTTTTTTTTTAGCCAACTAAACTGCCCTTTAGAATAAAGCAAAAGAAACCGGTTATAATATCCTCTTGTTATAATCGTCTCTTTTGTTTTTTTTTTTCTAAACATTTTTCTTCACTCTTTATTTTCCTTCTTTTTTCAGCTCATCTTTATACGACATTAACTTACAAAAACAAATACAGCCTGGATTAACAAAATTGTTGTAGTAGATCTTAAAAATTGAATGATCTCTTCTATGTCCCTATCCTTTTCAGGAACCTGTTCAAGAGGTTGACCACGCTGTTTTGAAGCAAGCACTTTCTGCTCCTGTTCTGGCCGTAGCTTCTCCTTCTGCCATCCGGTAACTTCCCTAGACTTCAACTGCTTTATCATCTTAAGTATGATAAACACAAACATCTGAAAACCCTACCTTTTTTTAGTTCACCTAAACCATGCATGAAAGGAAGTATTTGCAATTATTTTGGTGGTTATTTCAGGTTGCTACTGTTCTGTTAATTTGCTACCTTGATATAAAGCAAATCGTTCATTACTCCACTGATGCAAGTATTTTTCTCATTTGTTATCTTTTTGGTAACAGTGCTTGGATTAATCTTATTCCAAAGTCAGAGAGTTGGGACAAATCTGTTGCTTGCATTGGTCAAACAACAGCTTTGGCTGCAAAGAAATTAGGCCTGAAGAACGTATATTACCCTGACAACCCAGGTCTTGATGGGTATATCGCTATTTCCCACACTTAACTCTCAAATGCAACCTAGCTTATATGATTGTAGTTCTCGTGATTTGGCATTGTTACTGAGATTTCTGCAAGAGGAACCATCATATTGATTTGGGCATCTGTAACCTCATTGTGATCTGAACTTGCAAGCATGATATATTTCTCTTTAATTAATCGTTTTTGTTATTGGCAGGTGGGTTGAAAGTATTCTTGAGGCCCTGAGAATGCATGAAAAAGTAGAAAAGGTTACTACACATAAACATAAGAAATGCAAAATATCTTCCAAGAGCAGTTTAATTTTTTTACTATGGATTCTGATACTATTATTTTCTGTGTCCTTCCTCTAGGCCCTTACCTGCTGACCAGATGCATCCAAGGAATGTAGGCTTCTCTTGACCCCAATTTGCTGTGTCTCAGAATTTGGTTCAAGCTTGATTAGGTTCTTTTTTTTCTCTTCAACTTAAGCTGCAATAACATTTTTCAATAAAAGAATAGAAAACTTGGCCTCTAAAACTTCCAAGAAATCTTGATAGATAGTTTATTGTAGAAAATGTGATAGTTTTTTTTTTTTTTTTGAGAACTGTGAACCTAAATAGAAAAAAATTGTAGAAAGGGAACATAAATAAAAAAAAGAAAATTTTTTGTCTTCAAAGAGAAGATAAAATTAATATGTTTAACAGATTTTGCAGAATAGTGAATATTAAAGTTTGTTTTCCTTCAAAAGAGTAGAAGGTATATTATGTTTCATTCATTTTATTACCGACTAGTTAATATTTAAGAATTCAAATATATATATATATATATATATATATATATATATATATATATATATATATATATATATATATATATATATGATTGATGCATAATCAGCAAATTCTTAAAATTAATTATGAATCTTGATAAAGTATTTGAATTGAAAATTTTTGGAAATTAAATTTAGAAGAATTTAAAACTTTTTTTATTTCAATAAATTTATAAATAAGTGTTTTGATTAGATGAGAAAAATCATGCAAAAAATATCTGATTTGGATTCAAGTGGGCTCAAATCAAATATTTGAAATATGATTGAAAATTTCTCAACATTATTTGATGGAAGAAAGGTTCATCTCATCTTGCATGTTTATAGTTAAAATGAGCATCTCAATGAGAGGAAAATTTAATGAGGCTAAGTTCACTTAATTTTGATGTTATTAAGGTAGTTAAATATCAAAAAAATAATATATGATTGATGGAATAAATTGAATCATTTAATGGATTCTTTGAGGATTTGGATTTAAATTATTCAAATGATATTTCAAACCATTATAAATGGGCCTTTTTTCGGGCAAAAAAGGATTGAAAATTGAAGAGAATTCAAAGATACAGAGAATTTGAAAGAATTATTTGATGATGGAGGTCATGTCTAAAGACAGAGCTGTAGCTATGTAAGCAACAGGATGTATAGCAAAATAAGGAGTTACTGAAGAGCTTAAGCAGAACGGACAGTTTCCTTTCTAATGAAATTCATTCTGTCTTACATACGTTTTACTGTTGCATTATAGTCTATTTATACATCTAGGTGTAGTACAGCTTTGCACATGTATGATTGTGATTAAATTGATTTGTTAGGATCCTGTGGTGCTTGTTGATGCTACGGTTACATGTGCTGCTCCCATGTGTTGTTGTTAGCACATGGTTGATTTTTTTTCAGCATTTTGAGAGTATGTTGTTACGCCCCTGCAAGCTAACAGTGAAGGATGAACTGTTAGTTTAGATCTGAGAAACTGATGGCGAGGTGTTGAAACTGGTTTGGTTAGAACATCAGCTTTTTGATCCTTTGTAGAGATCGGCACTACTCTTGAGCTTGAATGTGGTCACGAATGAAGTGAACGTCGACTTCGATGTGTTTCGTGCAGGCGTGAAAGACAGGATTGGTGGCGAGGGCTATGGATGACATATTGTCACAATGAATATCTATTGGATGAGATTGAGCAATGTGAAAATCTGAGGAGTCAACGAAGCGATATGACATCTGAGGTAGCGGCTACCAATGCTTGGTATTCTGCCTCCGTAGATGAACGAGCAACTGTTTGCTGTTTCTTGACCGTCCATGAAATGAGTGTGTTGCCGAGGAAAGAGCAGTAGCTTGATGTGGAACGTCGTGTGGCTGGATTTGTGGCCCAGTCAGCATCGGAGAAGGCCTTTAGGTGAACTAGAGATTTGAATATGGTAAGGCCGAAGGTGACTGTGCCATTGAGGTAGCGAAGGAGATGTTTGAGTTGAATAAAGTGTTGAGGTAGCAGATTGTGCAGATGCTGGCAGAGGTTGTTGACTACAAAGGAAATGTCCGGTCGAGTTATAGTGAGGTATTGGAGTGATCAAGTGAGTTGACGATAACAGGTTGGATCGAAAAATTGAGGTTCTGTTAGGAAATTAGTTGGTAGTTTGGTGTAGGAGGGGTTGGAGAGCGATTGCTGGTTGTGAGACCGGCTTGTTGGAGAATGGCATGAGCATAGGACGATTGAGAGAGATGGAGATGAGTTGGATGATGGGTAATTTGAATATCGATAAAATGTGAGGGCTGACCAAGTTTTTTTATGGAAAAGTGTTGGCTGAGGGATGAGATAATGTGAAGCAGTGTGGGTGGGTGATTTCCTGTCAGTAGAATGTCATCGACGTAGATAAGAAGGTAAGCTTGTTTGTTGTTTTGATCGTAGGTGAATAGGGATGGGTTGGCAGTGCTCTTCTGGAAACCTTGAGATAAAAGAAATTGGGAGAAGGTGTGAAACCATTGATGAGGGGCTTGTTTAAGGCCATAAAGTGATTTTTAAAGGAGGCAGACGTAATTGGGAGATTGTTGGTCTTCGAAATCATAGGGTTGTTTCATATAGACCTTCTCATGAATGGAACCATGGAGGAAGGCATTAGTGACATCGAGTTGATGAATAGGCCATTTGTGGTGGAGAGCCACAGTGAGGAATACTCGAATAGATGGAAACTTGGCTACTGGGCTGAAAGTTTATGTGTAGTTGAGGTCATACTCCTGACGATGACCTTGGGCTACTATACAGGCTTTGTATCGAGCAATGAAGCCGTTGGCATTAAATTTGGTTTTATAGGTCCAGTGAGATCCTAGGATAGTGGTGTTGGGTGGAGGAGGGACTAGTGTCCATGTACCTTGATGTTGAAGAGCAAGGAATTTGGATGCCATTGTAGCTCACCAGTGAGCATGTTTTGAGGCCTCGGTATAGGTGGTTGGATCTGATGGGGTGGTGTTGATATGATAATTGAGGTTGAGTAATTGACGTGGGTTTAGTGAACCCGTTTGAAGAAGAGTTACCATAGGATGGGTGGAGCGTATTGGAAGAGATGGGATGGTGGATAGTGAGGTAGTGGGGGAAATGGTTGGTGGGGGAGGAGAAGCATGGGTTGAAGTAGGGATTAACGGTGGAGTTGCTGGAAGAGATGTATGAGGGCTGATTGTGGTGGGTTTGGGAAAAGAGATGTGGGGATGAGGAGATGAGAATTGGGGGAGGAATTTGTAGGCAAGATGGTTGAGGATGTGGATTGAAGTGAATATGAGAAGGTGGATTCATCAAATGTAACGTGACGAGAGATTATGCGGCCAGTTGTGGGATTCAGACATTTGTACCCTTTGTAGTTTGTGGCTTATCCAAGGAATACAGATGGTGGAGATTTGATTGCTAGTTTATGCCTAGCGTGGGATGGTAGAAGAGGGAAGCAGGTGCAGTCGAAAACCTTGAGATGACTATAGGTTGGTGGTTGATTGTAGAGGAGTTGATAAGGGGATTTGTGGGATGTGTTGGGAGATGGCATTAAATTGATGAGGTATACTGCTATTAGGAGAGCATCTAGCCATAGGTGATAGAGTAGATGGGGTGTGTGAAGTAGAGTTCTGGTGGTTTCGACTATATGGCAATATTTTCTTTCTGCCAAACCATTTTTGCTCTAGGGTATAGGGACAGTTGAGTTGGTGGGAAATGCCTTGTGTTTGAAGATAATTTTGAAGATTGTGATTTGTGAATTCCGATTTGCCATCGCTTTGTAGATGTTTAACTTTGAGTGAAAATTGTGTTTCAATTGCTTTATGAAATTTAACAAAAGTAGAGTAAACATCTGATTTATGCATTAGTGGAAAAACCCAAGTATAATAAGAAGCATAATCGACAAATATAATATAGAATTTGAAGCCTTGAGTAGATGGGATTAGGGTTGGACCCCATACATCAGTGTGAATGAGTTCTAAGAGTTTATAACTATGATTAGTATACCTAGAGATAGGTAGCTTTTGGCCTTTGGAGGCCTTATTTTATGAGTAGAGAGGAGAGGATAAAGAGGACCTATTGATGGGGATGTCCCCAACGATGATGCCAACAAAGTGATGGAGGGATTGTTGTTGACATAGTTTTGTGTCTTGAAGGATGGAGAGGATGAACTCGGAGTGGATAGATGCCGTCACGACATTTTCCTGAGAGAAGAGTCGTATTTGTCTTCGGATCCTTAATAGAGAAACCAAATGAGTCAAGTTATACAGAAAGATTGTTGTCGTTAGCAAGAGTGGATACTGAAAGTAAGTTGTGAGATCATTGAGGTAGATGAAGAATTTTGGGAAGTATTAGCTTACGAGTGGGGTTTGGAAGCAGTCCTCGACCAGAATGGGCAATGGGTAGCGTTCGACCATCTCCAATGGCGACGTTGTCGGGGCCACGGTATTCTTCAGCGTGATTGAGATTGTCGATGTTGTTGGTCAAGTGGGATGAAGCGCTAGAGTCCAGAATCCATTCTGAGATGGCGTTGTGGTAGGAAGCAATGAGGGCGGTCGGAGGTGTAGTTGGGGTGAGATGACTGTGTTTAGTCAGTGCCAACACAGATGAGCAGCATGTCCACATTTTTCACATATATGGCAGATGATGGGGGAGTAGTTGTATTGACGTGTGCTGGTCTGCTGAGAAGAGCGTCCGCGACTTGTGAGGGGTTGAAGCGGCCTCGCCCACAACCACGGGCGGAGTAGAGAGCCGTGTGGAGGTTAGGTAGTGTGGTGTCCTTGGCATATTCAGCTGACAGATTGATCTCTTCGCTAATAGGGAGCGAATACATGTCTTCTAGACTCAGGGGTGTCAGCTTCGTGCAGATGAATGTCTTAAACGCCTGATACTGGGGAGGGATGCCGTTAAGTGTGTAGAGGAGCACATCTTTGTGGTCAATGGTAGAGCCGACGACAGCTATGTTTTCTACCAGTGTCTTGACGTTGGTGAGGTACTGGAGCATCATCATCTGCCCCATGGAGATGTGGTGGAGCTCATTCTTGAGCTATATTACCCTAGAGCGGTTGGTAGCTTGTAGTCGACGCTTTAGAGTCAGCCAGATGTTGGAGGCGGTATCGAATGAGGACATACGGAAGAATGTTGGGTGAGATGGTCGAACAAATGGTGGGGGCTAGGTTCTGATCCACAAGTGTCCAGTGAGTTTATGTTGGATTTGTCGTGGGGGTGCTGTCGGGAAGCTATAGGAGATGGGAAGGTGCTGTAGATGTGTGATCACAAAATCCAGCATAGTTGTTCGCACGAAAGAGTTTCAGCATCTGTAATATCCATGTCGTATAGTTATCATTTGAGAGTTGTGTGGGTATTAGTGTTTTGATATTGGAGATTAGGAACTTGAGGGAAGAAGGGATTGATAGGTTGTTGGAATGTGTATCGGTGGAGAGTTTGCCGGTATGAGAAGAAGGAGAGTGAGCCATTTCAAAGGAGGGACTGGGAGCCAGATAGCTCTGATACCATAAAGACAGAGCTGTAGCTTTGTAAGCAGTAGAATGTATAGTAAAATAAAGCGTTACTGAAGAGCTTAAGCAGAACATATAGTTTTCTTTCTAATGCAATTCATTCTATCTTACATATGTTTTACTATAGCTTTATATTCTATTTATATATCTAGGTGCAGTACAGGTTTACACATGTATGATTGTGATTCAATTGATTTGTTAGGATCCTGTGGTGCTTGTTGATGCTACGGTTACATGTGGTTGCTCCCATGTGCTGTCGTTTGCACATGGTTTATTTGTTTCAGCATTTTTAGAGTATAATGTTAATGTGATGTAGAACGTACATGCAAGGATGAGAAACTTAAGAAGTTTGCACGCTTAATATTTAGAGCACAATAATTAGATCTTTAAAGTGATTTCAAATGACTTAAGTAAAACCAAAGAGAGGTAAAATAAGCTTAAGCCAAATCACATGCATAGGAGTTAAGATCATAAAACTAGCCAATTAAAATGACGTTGCATTCATGATTGGTTCTAGCAGGAAATCCCTCAATTAACAACGAGATTAGTTTTTATGCAGGTATCCACCTACTCAACTCTCTAACTTTACTAAGCTTAGCGGAGAAATTAACAAGATTCATTGTGAATCAATTATAAACCACCATTGAGCAGCGACTAAGAAATTAAGAGATTTGGAGGAGAGTTTACCCAAATAGACGGAGGACGAAGTTCCGGGGGCTGTAGGAAGGTTTGGAAGGAAGTAGGTGACCACCAAGATCCTTCTTGAAGGCGTGATCAGCAACCTGACATGACCGGATAGCGTTGGAAGACCTTCTGATTGGTTGGACAGCCAGAAACAGGTGCAGATTTTCACTGGACAGCAAACTGCACTGTTGGAAAATTGTTTGGACAGCTCCTGGATGGACTAGGGTGTTTTGCGCCCTAACATGTGGCCTTCCGAGGTGTAGAACAGCAGGGTCCTGCTGTTGGAAATGAAAGATTGGCAGTAGTAATCTCAAGAGATCATGGAGAAGAGAAGAAGGGGGCGGCTAGGGTTGAGGAGCTGTGAGGAAGATTCAAAAAATTTGAAATTTAATTCAGATTTTGACTAATTTAGGAGGGAATTAGTTTTAAAAAAACTCCAACTAAATCATAAAGGAGGGGGCGGCAATTAGGAGAGATTGAGGGGCTTAATTGGTGGAGTGGGATTAATTAGAGAGAGGAAAATAAGGGGGGGGGGGGGGCTATAAGGGAAGGGAGGAGCATGTCTAGATTCAATGTATGTGGTTCCCAATGGAATTAATGCTCTTGTAATCAAATCTGAAATTTTAATTCAGATTTGATTTAAATTAAGAAAGTTTCCAAGTGGGGTTCAAGCTTTCATGGGAGGAATTTGAAATTCAAGTAGATTGAATCCAAGAGTAATTTGGGGGGGCTATAAGGGAAGGGAGGAGCATGTCTAGATTCAATGTATGTGGTTCCCAATGGAATTAATGCTCTTATAATCAAATATGAAATTTTAATTTAGATTTGATTTAAATTAAGAAAGTTTCCAAGTGGGGTTCAAGCTTTCATGGGAGGAATTTGAAATTCAAATAGATTGAATCCAAGAGTAATTTCTTTCCTAAATAATGTGGAGATGATTTAGGAAAGTAATTATGAGAGGTTTGAAATTTGAAAATCAAGTTTGGGTATGATGTGGCCGGCAGTATGGGAGTGGAGGGAGATGGGCGGCAGGGTTGGGGAGGGCCGGCCGTGGGGGTTGGGTGATGCCGGCGGCTTGGTTGGCCAAAGGTGGCCAGCGGGTGGGCTAAGGGGAGGTGGACGGCTTGGTTTGGAGGGGAGGAGGGTCGGGTGGAGGTGGCAAGGGGCGGGATTGGGTGGCCGGCGGTGGTGAAGTTATGGAGGGGCGGCGGCGTGAGGCGGCCTAGCGACGGGATTAGGTGGCCGGTGGCGGTGGCTCCAAAGGAGGAGGGAATTCGATGCAAGGATATAAAAAGAAAAGTAAGATAAGAGAACCGCGAACCTTGGAATCCATCAAGATTGGCGGGTATTGCAAATCACCCTCTTTTTGATTAAAAAAATATATTGTTTTGAAAAGTGTTTAATTTTCTTTGGAAAATATTTAATTTCTGGAATTTAAATTTTATAATCGAATACTTATTATGAATGATATATCACCTCAAAAGGTGAACATATCGTTCCCCAATAGGTTCCCATTATAAATCTTTGAATTTATCTGATTATCGTAGTCAAACTCAAGGAGAAACAATAAATGATCTCAAAAGATCAAAATGATGTTTAATCCAATGTTAGACTATAATAATCAGAATAAAAGATCATTAATTTCATGATTAAAATTATAATAATAGAACGACATATCTATCCAAAGAAAGAAAATATCGTTTATTACTAATCATTTGAAAATGACGATAATAATTGTCAGGTTTGAATTTCCCAAAGATAATTAATTGAAATTTTGAAAAGCTTGATTTTGAAATCAGGTCTGGGTTTCTAAATCTCCTACGAGCGCAAGCCCTCGTAGTTAATTACATCGTAGGAAACCAGAAAATTTCCTACGAATACTCTCGATTAAAATAGCGATACGAATTTTATTTAAGATTTCAAAGATTGATATCAACGAAGGTTAGGGACTTGAATTTTCAAGTGGGATTGGTTCAATGTTGAACACTTATTTCTGGAGTCAAAGGAAGAAGAGTAGGGGGTCGACATCTAGAGCAGATCCTAATTGACCCCTTAACATATGTTGGGTTAAATGCTTAAGCTAGAAATGCAATTAAAGATTTAGACTCAATTTTTAATTTGTATCTAATGCAATGCATGCTAGTTGACTCGATGAAATGCTTAAATCAAAATGAAGCAGTTTTAAAATAGGCTTAAAAATAGATTTTATCCTAGAGATTGCACAACATCCCCTTGGACAGAACTGCACCCTAATAGGTCAGGTGGTCTGCCAGAACCCGCAGGCGGGGAGGTGCCTAACACGGATGAGAAAAGTCAATATGTATGCATGAAAAACTCCCGGCGAGTCCGGGCTTACTTCTTAAGAGCGTTAGAGTTTCTATCTGAGCTTAAATATTTTAATTTTTTGTTTAAGTAGAAAAAATTTATTACCGTACCCTCACGAGCCTCCGATCGGGTTCCAGGCTAAATCAAAATCGACATGCAATAGCGCCAAATAAACTACTAAAAGCATGCGGGTCCTTAATCGCAATCAACACATCAATTAAATCATTTAAATAATTAAATCAATTAAATAAATACTCAAACTGAAAGTCCATAGGCAAGTGCCCTTAATTATACAACCCAGGGTCTGCAGGAAAGTAAAGTGGCCGGGTACCACTGACTACATCCCGGATTCTACTCCTAAGACTCAAGTGACTTTGAGATTTGAGATTCTTCTCGATCTTCACTTCTTCGTCTTCTTAGAACTCCTTGGATCGTCAGGTCTGGATATCCAAATGAAAAGAAACTCCCCCTGGATAGGGGTGTTATCTTTTCTCTTTGGATACTTGAACTTCATCCTAATTTGGATCTCCAAATGGATAGGAACTCTCCCCTAAGGGATGTTCCTTCCTCTTTGGATTCCAAATTGGATTTTAAATATCTCAATCTCAAAGTACTTTAAATAATACAACTCAAAATCAAATCAAATTACATTAATGAAAATTAAAAATCTAGACTCAACAACCTGCAAGGTTATCCTAATAATCAACAGTTATATTTACATCCCAAGCAGTTAATATATTTGAAATTTAAATGCTCAAACCAGCCACACTTGGCCATGCTCTTTTTGATTTAAAGGGGGACTTAAGCAATTTTCTAGAGCACCTGTGCAATTTAATAATTATAATTTTGCCCCCTTTAATTTATGCCCTGTATGAGCATGACCACCTGCATAAGATTGAATTAGTACAAATCGTCCTTAGCCTAGGGGTAGATCTAATCGTACAATCAATCACATCACAGAGTGCAATAAATAAGTAAACAAACACATCAATTCTACTACTAGCAAACAGCATGCAGTAAAAGCTCGAAAACCCGGCACACAGCAGAAATGTAAACACCGGCCTAGCCTAAGACTAGAGTTGGTTGTCCTAGCAAATCATCTAAAGTATGTGAGGTAGGCTGTGTGGCTTTGATATGTCCTAAATAGGCAATTGATTGAAATTGTTTAAAGTTCAAGTTGGTTGAAGGTTCAAGGGAAGATTTAATTTGAATTTAAATATTAATGACTTGAAATTGATTTTAAATTTGATTTTAATTGTTTGTTGGATACCACCTTTGTTTCACACCGAGGCCGTGAAGTTTATTTCACCTTCCTTGGGGCTAATTTAATAGCCTCGTAGGCCTGGGTTACCTAGTGGTACCCGATATAATTAAGTGATTTGAGTTTGATTAATGTTTGAAGGTTGATTAAATTTTAATTAAATTTGATTGGTTGCTGGTTTTAAAGTTGATTTAAGATTTTCTGGAATTTTTGATAATTTATTGGATTTTAGAATTTTCTGGATTATTTTAATGATTTAATTAAGGGGTTAAAAAAAATTGAATTTTTGAGTTAAAGGGTTTTCTGGAAAGTTAATATTTTATTAAAATACTAGACCTTAATACGATCAGTTAGACAGTAAGTATGCTGAAATTGGATTTTTCTACATTTTATTATGAAGGTTTGAAGTTTTGACTTGAATTTGAACTAAGTTTGACCAAAAGTTGACTTTTTTAAATTTGTTTGATTTCTGGAAACTTAACATTTTTAATAAATATTAGATCTTATTATGAGTTGTATGCCTTTGAGTTTGCTCAATTTGGAGTTTATTTGAATTAGTTATGAATTTTTGAAGTTTTGACAATTATTGGATTTTTAAAATTATTTAATTAAAGGCCCTTTTTGTGATTTGAATCCAAATGACCTCCAAACTTCCTGGATTCAAATCAAAGTCACTAACCGTTGGACAAGTATATGCAAACATACACAATCACAACCAATCCTAAATCTAGGAGAGCCCTAAAGCTAAGTGGTGTGTGTATCCTAAACATGCAAGGATTAAATAACAATTAATATAACTAATGATTTGATTAGTGAATAATTGGAACACAATTACTCACTAATCATTCCACATTAATTAAGTTCAATTATTTTCATTTTATGTTTAAAATTTCAAGATCCACATTCAAGGCTCTCAAATTTATCATATATAATTTTAAAATTAACTTTAGATTTTGAAATTATTTTGATTTTAAGATTAAAAGAAACAGACATAATTCAAATACTTTCAAAATAATATTTAAAAAAAACATCTAAAATTATTTTAAAGTAAAATTTTCTTTACTGAAAATAATTTAAATCAATAATTAATTAAATATTAGAATATTATATAATTGAGATCATTTAAAATATCTAAAATACTTAAAATGATTAAAACATCTTAATATGATTATTGGTTATTTAAAATACTTAAAATAAATTTTGAACTTTTTCTTTTTTTTATTATATAAGTTAATATTTAATTCAAAATTTAATTAAATATTAAAATATTAAGATTATTTATAATTGAATATTAATTAGAAAATTTTAAATATTAGAAATTACTTAAAATATATTAATTATTTCAACTTGATTTTAATTTTAAAATAAAGACCTTAAAAAACTGAACAGTTTGATATATTGCATTAAATTTTTGGAATAATATTTAATTTATTATAATATTTTAAAGCTTTCTGATTTAAAAAGAATTAAAAATTAATTAAGATTAATTAAACCCTAATCGGCGGCTGAAGAGGCCACATGGCGCCTTCTGGGTGGTTGATCAAAACACGGAGTAATGATTGCCGGCGGCGCAATCATTGCGCCGCCAGCAATCATCGGACGATGAATGAACCGCGGCGCAGTTCACTAATCCACATCGGATCAAGCCGTGGACCGTTCGATTATCCGCCATTTTGAATCAACGATGGTGATCTGGCCGGACGACGATCTGAAGCGCGAGATTGATCACGCGTCGACTAAATACCGCGAAACGGCAGAATCTCAACCGTTGATCTAAAAAAAATCAACGGTGGAGATTCTGCCTGGCTGCTGGAATACGCAAACGGAAGCCCTAAACACAATAATGGCTCGTTCTCCCGAACCACTTGATAGAATTTAATAAAATTTTAAACATGTGTTGCTTAACTGAACAGAAAAAATGTGGACATATTTGTTTTGCTTGAAAAGTGCTTTTTGAAAAGCTAATTTAAACTAAGTGTTTTAGTCTAGGGTTGAGTTTTTTTTACCTAATCCAAACGGTGGATTCGAGAGGTCTTTGATTCTCTGAGCTTGTGGACTGTCCACGCAAATTTCTTCAGTTGAAGTCGTGGCTTGAAAAGCTCCCTATTGCCCGTCACAAGCCTTGGACGGAACTAAGCAAGGGTGGCCGGAAGCTCGTCGCCGGTGGCTTCCTTTCGCCGGAATTTGATTTGGGAGAGGTAGAGGACTCAGTGGAGAGCTCAAATGAATTGAATCTCAGGTCCAGGAGAGCTTGAGTGGAGAGAGAGGCTAAGAGTTAGAATGATGGCCTTTTTTCTCATTTTGCCCTATTCAATCCACTCCAGGTTGAGTGGACTGCTAGGATTAGCTAGGGCAGCTCCTGGATGCATGCCATCTGTCCCTAGGGTGGTTGGGAGCAGGAGGTATCAAGGACAAAAGGACGACTTAGGTGGAAAGGGGTTTTTGTCACTTTGTGAGCATGTGGAAAGGCTAGGAGCCGTTGGATCTTCATCCAAGGGTTGAATAAAGGCTTAGGGAGGTTCTAGAAGGAGTTCACATGGCTGGAGCTGATTTGGCATGGAGTGGGAGGTCATTTGAGCTTATTTGACCAAAATTGACCTCTCCAAAGCCTCTTTTTGACTGTTTGACCAGTCAAAGTTCAGGTGGCATGCTGAGGTGGCAAGGGAGTGGTCATGGGAGCTGCTTGGGTTGATTCAAAGGGAGTTTGATGGCTTAACATTAGAGTTTGAATGTTAAAAGAAGGGATTGAGCTAGTTTGACCAAGTGTCCAAGTGTTGACTTGGTTAAAACTCTCATGATATGACCTATGATAGGTTTAGGAATGTTTAAAGTATACATTTGAATAGGATTGAAGGGTCTTTGAGTTTTGAAAGGTTTAATTGCAATGGGTTTGAATACATACACATGTGTGAAGAAAGGTTTAACAAAGTCAATGTAGGTTGACTTGATCCCATCAATCATGGCTATGACTTAGCTCATGTTGAGCTTAGATGTACTTGAGCCATGATATGTAATTGGGTTAAAAGCTTGAAGTAGGTTTGATATGGTGTATGTGATGGTAGGACCAAAACATGAAAGTTTGACCAAAATTGGTGGTTTGACCGAGTCAAACCAAGGTTGATTTGACTCATGATAAATCTAGACAGGTTTAAAATATCATTTGATATGAATTTGAGAGTTTGAATGATTTGATTGGATCCAATGGGTTGAAATAACCCATTTGAATCCTTAAGGAACACCTAGGTCAACCTAGGTTGACTCAGTCAACCAGGTTGACCCAGGGGGTGGGTACAGGTTCAACAAGTTCGATTTGATGTGTTGAATCTATTAGAAGTATTTCTAAGATTCAAATGGGTCGTTTGAATCAAATGGACCTATTGGGGCTCTTAAAGGGCTTAGTGGGTCAACTGAGTTGACTTGGTCAACCAAGTTGACCCAGGGCTAGGGACTGGGTCCAACCAGTTCAAAATGACATTCTGAGTCTACTGGTGGTGGTCTCAAGGTCTGGAGAGGTCATTTGATCAAAATGACCTATTTGGGCCCTTAATGGGCCTTTAGGTCAACCCTGGTTGACTTGGTCAACCCTGGTTGACTTGGTCAACCCTGGTTGACTTGGTCAACCAGGTGGGTCCAGGGCCTGGAAATAGGCTCAACAGATTTGAAATGACATTTGGAGACCAATGGAGGTGGTCCCAAGGTCAGAGGAGGTCATTTGGTCAAAATGACCTATTTTGACCCATAAAGGCCTGTTTGGTCAAACTAGGTTGACTTGGTCAACCAGGTTGACCCAGGGGCTGGAAGTGGGTCCAATGGGTTTGGTTTGACATTTGAAATTTGTTGGAGGTGACTGCATTTGATTTGGAGCTCATTTGACCAAAATGACTATTCACACCCCATAGGGGTATTTTAGTCATTTTGGCCCCTGGTCAACTAGGGGTCAAATTGAGTCCAACAAAATACAGTTTATTGCTCAATGAGTCATAATCAAGGTTCTGGAGGTGATTGGAGGCTTTGGAGAAAGCTCCAAGATCAAAATCCACTGGGTGGTAGGTCCAGTGGCATAGACTGTAAATATTTGAAGGTTTTACAGCCTTTGGATTTCAATTCAGATTCTGGGGTTAGAGATCTCAGAATGAGCTCAAATTTGGAGGGTTGCCTCTAGATACATGTCATATCAGTGTGGAACTGATAGATCTTGAATCAGAGGTCATTTGATAGGGTTTTGAAATGTTCAAAGATTCACTGGAAAAGGCTTTCAGGACTTAAACCTTTGGCCTTAGATTTGAGTTTAGAAATCGGGTTTTGAGCTGGATTTTGATCAAGGTTTGAATTAAGGATATGGATTAAAGTCTGGATTGATTGATGCTTGAATTGAATGAAAGTTTGGATTAATCCTAGATCTAGATTGATCTAAGGTCTATGCTGATCCTAGAATCTAGGTAGATCTAAGAACCTGGAGTCTAAGAGAATCCTAGGGTCTGGGGAAGTCTTAAGCTGTAGATCTAGGAGAATCTCAAGATCTAGAGTAATCTGGAGGGTAGATTGATCTAGAACCTGAATTGATCCTAGGGTTTAGAATAGATCCTAAAGCCTAGATTCTAGGAGGATCCTAAAGTCTAGAATGATCCTAAGATCTAGAAGGATCTAAAGGGATCCTATGGTCTAGAATAGATCCTAGGGACTGGAGTCTGGGAAGGTCCTAGAATCCAGAAGTTCTAGGGAAATCCTAGGATCTAGGAATCCTAAGATTCAAGACCTAGAAGGATCTTAGGATCTAGAGTAGATCCTAAAGTTTGATTTCTAAGAAGATCTTAGGGTCTGGAAGTCCTAGGGCCTGGGATCTAGAATAGTCTTAGGAACTAGAATAATCCTAAGCTCTAGATAGATCTAGGAGAATCCTAGGGTCTGAGAGGATCATATGATTTAGAGTCAGGTAGAATCCTAGGGTCTGGAATAGATCCTAGGGTCTGAAGTCTAGGAGAATCCTAAAATCTGGATTTGTCTTAAATTGTATTGATCTGGGGTCAGGATTGATTTGAAACTGGATTGATCTATGATCAGATTGATCCTAGGGTCAGAATTAAATCCTAAGGATTGGAATGATCCTAAGGTCTGGATTGGTCCTACTGACCTCATACAAAAATGAGGTCAACAAATGGACCCCCAATATGTGTAATAGAATGTAGTTCTATTGCACATATTGGTGTTGACCGAACAGAATGGTCAAGTCTGGAGTTTTGATCCTAAGGGAAAGAAAAGTCTATCCCTGGGGAATCAGAGTTTGAATAGATACTAGGGTAGTACTAGAAAAGCGTACTCTACCACTAGTGGGTCTGGTCCTAAGGGAAAGGAAGAATCTATCCCTAAAGGATAAGAAGGTCTGGATGATCGTATAGAAAGGAAGAATTCCTAACTACAGAGGATCGAGTCTAGATTTGATTCTAAGGGAAAGGAAATCCTAACCTTAGAAAACTAGATTTGAAAGGATACTAAGGTAGTGTTGGAAACAGCGTACTCTACCACTAGTGGATCTAATCCTAAAGGAAGGGAAGTCCTACCCTAAAGGAAAAGGAGGTCTGGATGATCATATAGAAAGGAAGAATCCCTAACTACAGAGGATCGAGTCTGAATTTGATACTAAGGCAGTGCCACAAAGGGCGTACTCTACCACTAGTAGATCTAATCCTAAGGGAAGGGAGAAATACCTAGCCCTAAAGAAAAGAAAGCTTGATTAAGATTGATTCCAGGATGGTGCCATAAAGGACTTACTCCATCACTAGGAAGTCTAATCCCAAGGGAAGGAAGGATAACCTACCCTAAGGAAGAGAGAACTGGATTTTGAAATTAAACCCAGGACGGTGCCATAGAGGACTTACTCCATCACTGGGGAGTCTAATCCTAAGGGGAGGAGAAAAGCCTAACCTTGAGGAGAAGAGAGTTTGATTTTGGAATTGAAATTGAATCCAGGACGGGGCCACAAGGGACTTATTCCATCACTGGGGAATCAAATCCTAAGAGAAGGAGAATACTTACTCTAAGGAAGAGAAGAGCTGGATGATCTCATAGGAAGGTAATATTACTTCATATAGGAGATCAGGCTTGAAATTTTGAATTTTGATACTAGAATGGTGCCGCATAGGGCGTTATCCATCACTAATAGATCTAATCCTAAGGAAAGAAAGCATGATGACTCACATCTAACCTTAAGGAAAAGAAGACTGGAAGAAGCTAGGATGGCGCCACGAAGGGCGTACTCCAACACTAGCAGATCTAATCATAAGGATAGAAAGCACGATGACTCACATCTAACCTTAAGGAAAAGAAAACTGGAAGATGCTAGGATGGTGCCACGAAGGGCGTACTCCAACACTAGCAGATCTAATCCTAAGGATAGAAAGCACGATGACTCACATCTGTCCTTAAGGAAAAGAAGACTGGAGGACCCTGAGGGAAAGAAGTATTACTTCCCATAGAGGGTCAGATCTAGATTTTGAACCTAGGATGGTGCCACGAAGGGCGTGCTCCACCACTAGAAGATCTAATCCTAAGGATAGAAAGCACGATGACTCACATCTAACCTTAAGGAAAAGAAAACTGGACGATCCTGTGAGAAGGAAGCATTGCTTCGCACAGAATCGGGTCTGGAGTGATCGTATGTAAAGGAAACTTGCTTTACATAGAGGATCAAGTCTGGATTGATCGTATATAGAGGAAACTTGCTCTATATAGAGGATCAGGTCTGGAATGATCATATGTGAAGGAAACTTGCTTCACATAGAGGATCGAGTCTGGAATGATCATATACAGAGGAAACTTGCTCTGTATAGAGGATCGGGTCTGGATTGATCATATATAGAGGAAACTTGCTCTATATAGAGGATCGGGTCAGGATGATCGTATATAGAGGAAACTTGCTCTATATAAAGGATCAGGTCTGGAATGATCATATACAGAGGAAACTTGTTCTGTATAGAGGATCGGGTCTGGATTGATCGTATATAGAGGAAACTTGCTCTATATAGAGGATCAGGTCTGGAATGATCATATACAGAGGAAACTTGTTCTGTATAGAGGATCGGGTCTGAATTCTGGAATTTGAGATTTGAATGATTTTTGAACTTGAATTTAAAGATGTTTGAATTTGAAACTTGATTTGACGAATTTGAATTTGAAGGGTTTTAAAACTGTGATGTGTTTTGAATTTGATTCGAATTGGTTTTGAGTTTGAAAATTTTGAATTTGAAATTTGATTTTAATTGATGTTGAATTTGATTTCGAATTTTGAATTTTTATTTTGGATTTTGAAAAACTTGGACAAAAATGAGCTGAATAGATTCAAAATTTGAAAATTTTATTGATTCGAAATTCGAGCTACATCAAGCATAGCATTTTTTCAGGAATCGCCCGTTTACAGGAAGCATTGGGTGATCTCCTTTACAATCCACTAGCTGATACGAGCCTCCTTCGTAAACTGTTTCCACTACGAAGGGTCCTTCCCAGGTTGGTTCAAACTTTCCACCGAGCTTTCGGTGGGCTAAGATAGGCCTCCGAAGAACCAAGACCAAGTCGCCTACTCGGAAGGTTCTAGGTCGCACTAACTTATCATGAGCTTGAACCATTCTGGCTTTATAGAGTTCTACATTTTGCTGGGCTTGGAGACGACGTTCTTCAAGACCCTCAAGTTCTTCAAGTCGGAGTTGTGCATTCTGTTCTGTTGTGATCTGATTCTGAACTGCAGTTCTCAGCGAAGGGATTTGAATTTCCAGAGGGAGTACGGCCTCGGACCCATACACTAGTGCAAACGGTGTAGATTGAGTCGGGGTTCGATATGTGGTCCTGTAAGCCCACAGAGCTTCCACCAACCTCTCATCCCACTGACGTTTATTATCATCTAGGGTCTTTTTGATGATTTGTACCAGGATTTTGTTGAAGGCCTCAGCCAATCCATTAGCCCGTGGGTAATAGATCGTTGAGTATCTCCAATCAATACAGTGGCGACTTGCAAAGTTATTGATTTTTGTAGACTTGAAAGCGGACCCATTATCGGATATGATTCTGCGAGGCACGCCGAATCGATATACGATATGGTCACGAAAGAATTTCATTACATGATGTGATGTTACATTTCTTAGTGGTATTGCTTCTGCCAACTTTGAAAAGTAATCAGTCGCTGCTAAGATGAAGCGATGACCCCTTGAAGAAGGAGGGTCAATTGGCCCGACGATATCTGTGCCCCAACTTTCGAAGGGCCACGAGGCTATCGTAGGATGCAACACATTAGGCGGCTGATGTAAAACCACACCATGAACTTGGCATTGATGACAACATTTTGCAATTTTCATGCAATCGTCAATCATCGTAGGCCAGTAGTAACCAAGTCTTTTGATTTTCATTTTCATCTTAGGACCCGATTGATGAGCACCACACAGTCCGGCATGGACTTCGTTAATGATCTTCAGGGCCTCTCGTTTGTCTAAACAACGGAGCCACATCTGATCGAACGATCGTCGGTACAACGTATCGTTGACTAGTGCATATGATAGGGCACGTTTCTTAATTTGATTGGCAAGAGACCTGTCGTGGGGAAGCTTGCCTTCTTGCAAATACTTGATTATTAGTTGTCTCCAATCTTGTTCTTCATCGACTGCTGAAGATGTAGAAAGGACCTGGGAGGATTGATTGTTGAGGTATTCCATGTCTACAGGGGACAGGACTTGACGACCCTGAACTTCTATAGGGATGAAATCTTCTTCTGGGCAAGCAAATTCCTTTGCAAGCTTTGCTAGGGCATCCGCCGAGGAATTGCTTCCACGAGGAACCCTATACATAGTTACAATGGGAATTTTCTCGAGTAGGTGCATTGTGTATTGGTGATATTTCAGGAGTTTAGGATTCAAAACCTTATAGGTCCCTGCAACTTGGTTGATCACCAGTTGAGAGTCACCATAGATCTTAATCTCTTTAATCTCCATTAGGATTGCAAGTTCTAGACCAGTTATCAAAGCTTCGTACTCAGCTTCGTTATTCGTACAATGTTCTGATAAATGGTAGGAAAAGTGCATCATTCCCTTATCCGGTGTTATGAAAACCAGACCGACTCCGGCTTTTCCAGGAATAGTAGATTGAGGTGTTTTGCCCCTTTGAGAGGACGCTGCACCCTCAAAATACATTTCCCAGGTTTGAACATTGGATTCCTCGAAACTCATGATTTGCTCGTCAGATAAATCATCATTTAGAGGAGATTCCGCCGGTAGTGGGTGTGCCGCAAGGAAGTCGGCGACGGCCTGCCCTTTCACAGCACGCAGGGGAATGAAAGTGATTTCAAATTGTAATAATATCATAGACCAACGAGCCAGACGTCCTGATAATGTGGGCCGGGTCATAAGATATTGCAGGGGATTGACACTGGAAATCAGACTGACCTGATGAGAAAGCATGTAATGTCTTAGTTTTTGTGCTGCAAAGACTAAAGCAAGGCAATGTTTCTCAATTGCAGGGTATCGGATTTCCGTTGGGAGTAATCTCCGACTCAGGTAGTAGAGGGCATTCTCTTTCCCATCGTCATTGATTTGAGCTAGAAGAGTCCCAAGAGATTCGTCAAGGGCTGCAGTATAAAGGATTAAAGGTCTTCCCGGAATGGGGGCTGCCAAAACTGGCGGATTTGTTAGGTATTGTTTGATATTTTTGAAAGCGTTTTGACATTTCTCGTCCCAAATGAATTTGGTGTCCTTTTTAGCTAGGACAGAGAATGGTTGACATCTTCCAGAAAGATTAGAAATGAATCTTCTTATATACGCCAGCCTGCCTTGGAGAGATCTCAGTTGAGTGAGACTCTTAGGAGGCGGCATATTTAAAATAGCTTCAATTTTGGCAGGATCAATTTCGATTCCACGGTGCCTGACTACGAAACCTAAGAATTTCCCTGACGTGACGCCGAAAGCACACTTCAAGGGATTCATTTTAAGGTCGTAGCGGCGCAATCGCTCGAAGACAGTTCTTAAATCATAAAGATGAGCCTCTTTCACTCTACTCTTGACAACTAAATCGTCGATGTAACATTCGACTTGATTATGTATTAAGTCATCAAAGATATGAGTCATGGCCCGCTGGTAGGTTGCACTAGCATTTTTGAGGCCAAAGGGCATCACTTTATAACAAAAGATCCCTATAGGACTTCTGAATGCAGTGTTTCTCTCATCTTCTGGGGCCATCTTGATTTGATTATAACCAGACGAACCATCCATAAAGGAGAAAACAACGTGCAAGGAGGCAATGTCCACCATGAGTTCTGGGATTGGCAAAGGAAATTCATCCTTAGGACATGCCTTGTTCAGGTCTCTATAGTCAACACAGACTCGAATTTGACTATTTTTCTTTCGAACTGGCACGACGCTAGCTACCCAAGAAGGATATTGTTCTTCTCGAATAAATCCGGCCTCTGCCAACTTCTTGACTTCAGAAACGACTTATTGTTCGATCTCCAGACGCATGCGTCGTGGAGCTTGCTTGACAGGAATGGCATCATGCCGGATTCCAAGTTTATGGACTGCTACGTCAGCGGACAACCCCGGCATTTCGTCGTATGTCCAGGCGAAGCAATCTTTAAACTCGGATAGAAGTTGAATTAGATCCTTAGACTCATCCTCACTCAACAAAGAACTTATGAAAGTGGGGCGAGGGTCATCCTCTGTTCCAAGGTTGATTTCTTTAAGTTCATCGACTATTGATTTAATTTCTTCTTCGAATTCAGGGGGTGCATCCCGAACCTGAAGTTCGTCAGAATCATCAAAAGTCTCCAAACAAATTCCATCGAACGAATCAATGACTTCAGTAGGGACATTTTTAAATTCAGGACGACTAGTTATCATTAGACAAAATTCGTCATCGTCAAATGATCTAACGGTACTAAAGCCGATACCACTGGTCCAATGTTTATTAAATTTCGAATTCCAAAGACTTTCATGGTATCTAGCTTGACCTTTAGTCCATTGACTCGGAACAAAACCTTTAAAAATAAGAGACTTAACACCAGCAGGAAAGTAGCCAAAAGGTAATTCCATTAATTCATTGAAATTTACCTCTTCAAGGATTACATCATCTTCATTCCTTGAGGAGGAAGAGCCAGGGACGAACTTCTTGGCTTTCCTTACTTCTCCATCTAAGTTCGGAGCATCCTTAATTACTAACCCTGAGACCCTGTCAGCAGACAGTGGGGTTAAGGTTAAGGATTCAACCGTTCTATTAAGCTTTTCATACAAACTCAATTCAGGCTCGTCATTTTGAATATTTAATTTTGTATCCTCCTGGTCGCTATCCGATTCTAAAGTGAGATCAAACTTCGGAGGAGGATTGATTTTTGTATAGTCAAAAGCAAATCTGGCACCCCTTTTTCTTGAATCTTCATCAGAACTTATTTCAAGTTCGACATAGATCGGGGAATTTCTTTTTTCAATTGAAGGGCGACCTCGACCGCGTGCTCTTTGGGCCATCCTCCCACCTCTTTGAGGTATAATGTTTGGAGGCCTGAAGATTATCCGCTCGACGTCGTCTTCACTACTTGAGTTTTGTCTCTTTTGATTTTTGACTTTTTATTTTCTCAATCTTTGAATTGCTTTTGAACTTTGATTTTCTGCTTTTTCCTCCTTGACGTTGATCTCTACCTTAGAACAGGTAGTGGACCCTTTAGGAATGTAGTACGCCGCATCCTCGTAGATCCCGATCTCGTGAACAGAGAATGGTTGCAGATCACCCTTAATTTCAAACTCAATGCCATCTCGTTGGTACTTGATGCATTGATGTAGGGTAGAATGAACCATCCTATACTCATGGATCCATGGCCTTCCTAGGAGCGCGTTAAAGGACGTTGCCGAATCAATTATATGAAATCTCGCTTCAGTTTTCAATTCTCCTATCTCTAGAAGAAGGGTAACTGAACCTAAAGCCTTCTCGCCCTTTTCATTGAACCCACGAAGCACTAACTTGTCAGTTGAGAGCTTGCTAGTACCAATTCTAAGGTATGCGAGAGTCTTTATGTTCATCACGTTGACCGATGCACCCGGGTCAACTAGAACTCTTGATAACTTAAACTTGCCAACATTTACTGTGATGTAAAGTGGACGATTGTGGTCGGCAGTTCCAAGGAGTAAATCTTCGTCAGAGAAGGTAACCCCAGGGATTTCCTTAAAGTACAAAGCTTCTTCCTCAGAAGTTGAGGCTAATTGAGCTAAGCAAATCTCTGGGTCGAGAAGTGCTTTAATTAGAGTTTCCCTCATCTCTTTTGAAAGGACAAGGGCATCATAAATGCTCAATTTGGCATGCAACTTCCTAAGGTGAGCTAAGACATTGTAATCAACACTTGGAACATTAATATTGGGACCCGGTGGATTTGAAAGAATTGAAGTTGATTGTTGAGCAGGGATTTGAATTGGATCATCGGAAACAGCTTGCTTTTCTTTGTCCTGAGGAGGTAGCCTAGGGGGTAAGACCTTTCCACCACGTAGTTGTACTTGCACGACTTCATCGGAAGAACAAACTACAGGGGAATCTATGCTTTCCTTAGGCGATTGATTGTCGTTATCTGAGCGAGAGTCCGAATCTGAAAAGTCTATCACGACAGGACTCCCTTGAAAGTTAATTTCAGGGGTTTCACTATCTGATAAGACATCAGATTCGTTTCTCTCTTGAAGAGTCAAATCTGGAGAGTTGAATGTTTGAATTTCTTGATTGATCTCAACTTGTTCTTGATTATTTTCAACAGAAGAGTCGTTTACATTTTCATTCTCAACATTAATCATCAAAATTTGAGCAGAAGGATCAGACTTTTTATTTAATTTTCGACCATTTGTCTTTGATGGGGCAAAGTAAAAGTCAGATAATTTCAGTGGTGACAGAGATTTTGAGCCACCATCAACCACTTGTACAAATCTCTCATCAACAAATTTCCTCTCTACAGAAAGTTCACTCTTTTCTTTTTTATTCAGTACAGTAGTTCCTAAGACTACTGGAGAGGAAACTATCCCAACGTCCTCCTGCGAAGCCTCGAGGTCAACCTCCCAGATCGGGTCCCGGGCTCTCGTCGGTAACTGTTGAGAAAGACGAAAAGATTTATTAATCGATTTTTTAAATGCTCGGGATAGTGCTATATCCCAACCATCTTCAATGGACAGAGAAAAGTTAGAATTCATACCTGAGATGGATTTGACAGACCCCTGATCCGGATCGACCAGGTACTCCTTTGGAATTATAATATTACCTTGACGGAAGTTCTTTTCTAGCCAATCTTTGAAGACGATGCAGTCTTCGATTGTGTGGCCTAACATGCGATGGTAGGGGCAAAAAGTTGGATCATCCTTCTTATTTGCCTCTTCCAGCTTCTTGGCCTCCGGCAATCAAAAATCTGGCTTCTTCTGAAGACTTTTAAAGATCTTTCTCACCGACTCCCTCTTAAATGGATATGTACGAGCCAATCTCTCTTTAAAAGAAATCGGGTGAGAATCTCTTGTAGGTTGAGAAGTTACCTGAAAAGGTGGAGATTTCTGAGTTTGTTGTGTTGGAGAATTACTGGACTGAACATTCATTGGTTTCTTCCCCTTATCAACAGCTGAAACCATTGTCGTTCTCTTTTCAAAGGACTTCAATGGTTTGCTAGCTTTCTTTTCCTCAGTAGAATCCTTCAGGAATGGCATTTTGGAGCCTCTTCCTGTAGATGACTAGCTTTATTCAAAAGTTTTTCGAAGGTTTTGATAGTGAAACCCTTCAGGAGAAAAGCAATAGGCCCGTGGATGTTCTTTAAAAGAATCTCCACTGCATGTTGCTCTTGCAACTGGGGTTCACACTTCATCGAGAGATTTCGCCATCTCAAGATGTATTCAACCAAAGACTCCCGGTTTTTGTTTTTCGATGACGAGATCACCAACGGTTACACGCTGCTGAGCTCCTGAGAATCTCTTTAAGAATAGACTCTCGAGCTCTGTGAATGTTTTCACTGAACCATTAGGTAGATCTGCGTACCACTCAAAAGCAATACCGGATAGACTACTCACAAACTGGCGAAAGAGTAGAGCATCTGACCCTCCTGCGTTGCAACAGCTCGCTCGAAAGTGGGCCAAGTGCTGTCTTGGGTTTTCTAACCCACTAAAAACTTTGAATGAAGGTGGCACAAAGCCTTTAGGATAAGAAACTGAATCATATTCTTCAGGGTAGGGTCTACCCTTTGGAATAGATACAGTCCCTTGAGAATGGGCTAAGGCCTCCCTTACCTGGGTTTCGATCATCTGGCGGATATCTTTGTCGGCTGGAGAGGTTGGGGAAGCAACCTCTGGAGTTCTAGGACTTGATTTTGTTTTCCTGCTGTGCTCACCCACTGTGTGTGTTGTAGGTTGCAACTGCTCGGATTGAGATTGCTGTGCTTTGATCATCTGATTCTGCATTTGTTCCATTATGAGCATCATATGTTCAATTTTATTTTTCAGACTCTTGATGTATTCATCTTTCTCATTTAACTTAATTAATCCATCAGAGTCTGAATCTAGTGCTGCAGAGGCTTCTTCCTTACCGAATCGGTGTCTTGAAGGCTCAGCATCTCTATTCGATGCTCTGGTTTCAACCATGCAAATATTTCCAGCTGAATCTTCTTCCATCAGGTCATCTGCTTCTGGATCAAAGGCTTCAATTGCCTTGTTTTTAAGTATGTCCCTTATTTCCTGTACCACCTCATCGACCGGTCTACCCTCAATTGACTCGAGGTCGATTGGTAGGTACCCCTTATAGTTAATCATCTCTTCAAATTCCTCATCTCCGAACTGGGTGAGGACCTCTTGAATTTTCAAGTCATCAGCAGTAGGTTCTGCCACTAACTGATCTAACATCTCTTGATCATCCTCAAGTTCTGTCCCCTCCCCTCCGACTGTCCCGGAGTCGGTAGTCGTGAGGGTGACATCCTCAACAGGGTGAGGGATATCTAACCTAACAGGTAACGAAGGAGTTTGACTTGTAGGAACTCCAACATCAATCTGAGGAGAATCCTCACATCCCTGAATAAGGAGTCGGGGGACCTTAACAGGTGACTGGACTGGTAAATGAACTGGTGTCTTAACTGGTGTCTCTCTAATCTGAATCCCAACAGTTCTGCTTATCTTCATTGGCACATAAGGTTCATCCAAAGGTATGGGCCTCTTGCCCTTAACATCAACTGGTTGTAAATCTTTGACAATTTCTTTTGATTTGGGTATCACAGGGGCCAACTTTGAGAGTCTTGAAGGGGGAACTGGAGGTCTACCACTGAGAGGGTGACTCCTACCAGACCCAGTTAAAACTATCTCCTCAGTTTTGGCAGCTGGGAGACGAGGCACCCAATGATATCCATCCACTAATACTGAAGCAACTGGTTGCTTAACAAACTTTTTGTTTCTCCTCACTGGCTGAGGAGTCAGGTTTCTTGCTTCAGATTTTTCTTCTTTTAGAACTTCTTTCTCAAGCTTGTGTGAGATCACTCCCTTCAGGTGTCTCACATATTGTTCTTTGGTCTGACCTGTCTCAGCAGCACAGGTATGAATGATGTTCCTCAACATCCTGGTTCTTAAAGTGTTCTTCTCCTTAGTGGTTTTCTTAACAGTATAATCGACTGGGCTAGGTGGAGAGCTAGCAATCCGCGTGACTCTCTCCTCCCCTGCAGCAGCTGCGAGGGGGTGAAAACGACTCCCTTTCAGGAGTGGAGAAGAGGCAAGGATAGGCAGCTCCTCAGCAGCCTCAGGCTCAACTAAACTCAAGGCTTTCTGTTCAGCTATCTTCCTTGACTTGGTGATTTTCTTCCTTATCCTTCTCAGGTAGTTCTTTCTAGCACTCTTAGTGCCAAACAGTGCTGCAAAACTAGAAGACCCTTTCTCAACAGTAGATTTCACTTCAATTTTCTTGTCCTCACTTCGGACTGAGGGTACAGAAGGTGTAAGGGTAGCACCTGCTGCCAGTTCAACACTGGGGGAAGGTCACTCGTAGCTCCCACAGCTAGTTCAACTACTGGACCATTCTCGCCCTCAGCAGCGAGATTGATAATTGTTCCACCATTAACAGACAGTTTAAGAGTCTTGAAACCCATCCCAAACTGAATTGCACTGTTATGAATTAACTCTTCGACTTGAAGGTCTCGGTCAACGGAGAACAGAAGTTTTCCAGCCATTGCAGAAGATTTGATTGTCTGAAATTTGAAAGAGAAGATTTGAATCAAACTTTTGAATTTGAATTTTGACAAGAAATTTTCTATATTTTATCACATAAATCGAATTATAGGAACTATAATCCGATATATAGTGACAAAGTATAGATATCAATTTTGACTTGAAGAAAATTTGAATTTTTTTGTTGTATATGTTCAACTACAAGAGAATGTTGTAGAGAACGCATAACAACAATAGTCTGGATTTGACTTGAAAGGATTTGACGAGGATTTGAAATTTTGAAGATTGAAAGATTTTCTTTGACTATTTGGAACCAAAAAGTCGGATTTGATTTCAACTTAATAGTTAACAAAATATCAAAGAAAGTCAAGGGGTTTTGACTCGACTCTCATATCCCACTGATCAGGCTAGGAATAAGATGTCAGAGATTTGACTTGATGAAAAGACTAGATGATTAAATTTGAATCTAGAAATGGTACATGTTATACTACAAGAGAATGTTGTAGTAGTACATGTGACAGTGAAAATTGATTTTGAATTGAAAGGGAATTTAAATGACTCAAAAATCCGGCAGCATCTCCCCTTATTTTTGAAACTCGAGGTGTTGAATTTGCATTCAACAAGACAGTTTACAAACATTAGGGAAGATTTTACAGGAAGGAACTCGACTCTTTATATCTTATCAAAGATAAAATGTCAGAGTTCAAAGATTTGAAAGACACTGAAAATAAATGTTGAATTTGAATTGTCAATATTAATCTACAAGAAGTATTGTAGAAGAACATTCGACAAGTGACGATTAAAACTTGAAGAAAATTGAACGGATGTTTTTTTTTTTGAAAATTTGAATTTCCGGCAGCACCTCCCCTTATTTTTGAAACTCGAAGTGTTGAACATATGTTCAACATAACGGTTTACAAACACAGGGGGATGTTATAAGCTAACCCAACTCTTTCATTCCGACTAGTGATTCGGGATTGAAATGTCGAAGGTTAGATTAACCAGAAAATTTCAAACTTTGGATTCAAATTTGGAAGAGGAATCTATATCCTATCACACATATTGAATTATAGGAATTACAATCCTATATGTAATGATAAGATATATGAATCAATTAAAATTTGAAGAAGAAGAAATTTTGCTAGATAGTTGAAACTTATGATTTTGAAGTTAGAGAATTTCTTCTGTAAATTGTGAAACTTAGCACGCTATGATTTATTTGCATGCAAGTTTGCAACATGCACAGAAAGACTTTGAAAAGCTCAGCTTGACTCTTTCGCTCTACCAATAAACTTGGAGGCGAAATGTCAAAGCCAGACTTGGAGGGAGGTTTCCTACACTCACATCTCTTTTCACATGTCTTAATTGAGTTGGCCACACTCACCCAAGGGAGAAATGGGTAGAGGAACCAACGGAAGAAAGGTAGTCAAAACTACCGATGCAATAAAATTCGTAGCGCTATTAAAGATGGAGAGAGAGATAGTCCCCAGTGGAGTCGCCATTTTTTTTTTGTTTGATTAAAAAAATATATTGTTTTGAAAAGTGTTTAATTTTCTTTGGGAAATATTTAATTTCTGGAATTTAAATTTTATAATCGAACACTTATTATGAATGATATATCACCTCAAAAGGTGAACATATCGTTCCCCAATAGGTTCCGATTACAAATCTTTGAATTTATCTGATTATCGTAGTCAAACTCAAGGAGAAACAATAAATGATCTCAAAAGATCAAAATGATGTTTAATCCAATGTTAGACTATAATAATCAGAATAAAAGATCATTAATTTCATGATCAAAATTATAATAATAGAACGACATATCTATCCAAAGAAAGAAAATATCGTTTATTACTAATCATTTGAAAATGACGATAATAATCGTCAGGTTTGAATTTCCCAAAGATAATTAATTGAAATTTTGAAAAGCTTGATTTTGAAATCAGGTCTGGGTTTCTAAATCTCCTACGAGCGCAAGCCCTCGTAGTTAATTACATCGTAGGAAACCAGAAAATTTCCTACGAATACTCTCGATTAAAATAGCGATACGAATTTTATTTAAGATTTCAAAGATTGATATCAACGAAGGTTAGGGACTTTAATTTTCAAGTGGGATTGGTTCAATGTTGAACACTTATTTCTGGAGTCAAAGGAAGAAGAGTAGGGGGTGTCTTGAGATTCTAAATTGCTTCAGAAACACCCCAATCTATTCTAAGTGTTGGGCTTGAATTAGATTGAAAGAGATTTTTAATGTTTAAATGATCAATTTTATTAGAAAGTGGGAATTAGATTCCCGGAAGGTTGAGGTCTTAAGATTAGAGATTTGCCTCAGAACCTACGTCTAAAATGGGTACTGAGAATCAGTGACCCAGAACCTAGCTAATGCAATACAATCCTGGACTTACCCCGGCCTGGATTGGGGAGCCAGCTAAACCACCTAAACCCTTTTAAAAATCATGAGTCAAAGTCTTTATGAAAGAGTGGTTGGAATATTGATTAAGATTGGTTTAAAGAATTGGGGTCGACATCTAGAGCAGATCCTAATTGACCCCTTAACATATGTTGGGTTAAATGCTTAAGCTAGAAATGCAATTAAAGATTTAGACTCAATTTTTAATTTGTATCTAATGCAATGCATGCTAGTTGACTCGATGAAATGCTTAAATCAAAATGAAGCAGTTTTAAAATAGGCTTAAAAATAGATTTTATCCTAGAGATTGCACAACATCCCCTTGGACAGAACTGCACCCTAATAGGTCAGGTGGTCTGCCAGAACCCACAGGCGGGGAGGTGCCTAACACGGATGAGAAAAGTCAATATGTATGCATGAAAAACTCCCGGCGAGTCCGGGCTTACTTCTTAAGAGCGTTAGAGTTTCTATCTAAGCTTAAATATTTTAATTTTTTGTTTAAGTAGAAAAAGTTTATGACCGTACTCTCACGAGCCTCCGATCGGGTTCCAGGCTAAATCAAAATCGACATGCAATAGCGCCAAATAAACTACTAAAAGCATGCGGGTCCTTAATCGCAATCAACACATCAATTAAATCATTTAAATAATTAAATCAATTAAATAAATACTCAAACTGAAAGTCCATAGGCAAGTGCCCTTACTTATACAACCTAGGGTCTGCAGGAAAGTAAAGTGGCCGGGTACCACTGACTACAACCCGGATTCTACTCCTAAGACTCAAGTGACTTTGAGATTTGAGATTCTTCTCGATCTTCACTTCTTCGTCTCCTTAGAACTCCTTGGATCGTCGGGTCTGGATATCCAAATGAAAAGAAACTCCCCCTGGATAGGGGTGTTATCTTTTCTCTTTGGATACTTGAACTTCATCCTAATTTGGATCTCCAAATGGATAGGAACTCTCCCCTAAGGGATGTTCCTTCCTCTTTGGATTCCAAATTGGATTTTAAATATCTCAATCTCAAAGTACTTTAAATAATACAACTCAAAATCAAATCAAATTACATTAATGAAAATTAAAAATCTAGACTCAACAACCTGCAAGGTTATCCTAATAATCAACAGTTATATTTACATCCCAAGCAGTTAATATATTTGAAATTTAAATGGTCAAACCAGCCACACTTGGTCATGCTCTTTTTGATTTAAAGGGGGACTTAAGCAATTTTCTAGAGCACCTGTGCAATTTAATAATTATAATTTTGCCCCCTTTAATTTATGCCTTGTATGAGCATGGCCACCTGCATAAGATTGAATTAGTACAAATCGTCCTTAGCCTAGGGGTAGATCTAATCGTACAATCAATCACATCACAGAGTGCAATAAATAAGTAAACAAACACATCAATTCTACTACTAGCAAACAGCATGCAGTAAAAGCTCGAAAACCTGGCACACAGCAGAAAAGTAAACACCGGTTGTCCTAGCAAACCATCTAAAGTATGTGAGGTAGGCTGTGTGGCTTTGATATGTCCTAAATAGGCAATTGATTGAAATTGTTTAAAGTTCAAGTTGGTTGAAGGTTCAAGGGAAGATTTAATTTGAATTTAAATATTAATGACTTGAAATTGATTTTAAATTTGATTTTAATTGTTTGTTGGATACCACATTTGTTTCACACCGAGGCCGTGAAGTTTATTTCACCTTCCTTGGGGCTAATTTAATAGCCTCGTAGGCCTGGGTTACCCAGTGGTACCCGATATAATTAAGTGATTTGAGTTTGATTAATGTTTGAAGGTTGATTAAATTTTAATTAAATTTGATTGGTTGCTGGTTTTAAAGTTGATTTAAGATTTTCTGGAATTTTTGATAATTTATTGGATTTTGGAATTTTCTGGATTATTTTAATGATTTAATTAAGCGGTTAAAAAAAATTGAATTTTTGATTTAAAGGGTTTTCTGGAAAGTTAATATTTTATTAAAATACTAGACCTTAATACGATCAGTTAGACAGTAAGTATGCTGAAATTGGATTTTTCTACATTTTATTATGAAGGTTTGAAGTTTTGACTTGAATTTGAACTAAGTTTGACCAAAAGTTGACTTTTTTAAATTTGTTTGATTTCTGGAAACTTAACATTTTTAATAAATATTAGACCTTATTATGAGTTGTATGCCTTTGAGTTTGCTCAATTTGGAGTTTATTTGAATTAGTTATGAATTTTTGAAGTTTTGACAATTATTGGATTTTTAAAATTATTTAATTAAAGGCCCTTTTTGTGATTTGAATTCAAATGACCTCCAAACTTCTTGAAATCAACTCCAAAGGTTAGGAATGACCTAAGGAGTGATTTCCAAGTGTTTGAGAAATTTTTGGAATTTTTAATTATTTTTAATTAATTAAATTAATTAAATATTAAATTTCAATTAAACTTAAATTAAACTTAATTTTGAAGTCCAGTCAAAAGGCTTTTATTTTTCATTGGTTAAGGGTTCAATTCTGGTCAGTTTGAGGGATTGTGTGTAATTTTTGGATTTAAATTTGATTTATTATAATTTTTGAAAGGTCTAATGGCTTAATTAAGGTTTAAACTTGATTAGGTTAATTAAGGGGCTTAATGATCTCAAAAGTCAGTGAAAATTTTTCTTAAGGCTGGGAGTGTCTCTATGTTCAATTGTTCAAAATTTCAAGTCAATTGGAATTGTATCCTAATTATTAGAATTTTTCTAAGTTTTCTAAATGAGTCCTTAATTATTGTCCTTAATGATGTCATTAGGTTAATTGGATTCAAATCAAAGTCACTAACCGTTGGACAAGTATATGCAAACATACACAATCACAACCAATCCTAAATCTAGGAGAGCCCTAAAGCTAAGTGGTGTGTGTATCCTAAACATGCAAGGATTAAATAACAATTAATATAACTAATGATTTGATTAGTGAATAATTGGAACACAATTACTCACTAATCATTCCATATTAATTAAGTTCAATTATTTTCATTCTATGTTTAAAATTTCAAGATCCACATTCAAGGCTCTCAAATTTATCATATATAATTTTAAAATTAACTTTAGATTTTGAAATTATTTTGATTTTAAGATTAAAAGAAACAGACATAATTCAAATACTTTCAAAATAATATTTAAAAAAAACATCTAAAATTATTTTAAAGTAAAGTTTTCTTTACTGAAAATAATTTAAATCAATAATTAATTAAATATTAGAATATTATATAATTGAGATCATTTAAAATATCTAAAATACTTAAAATGATTAAAACATCTTAATATGATTCTTGGTTATTTAAAATACTTAAAATAAATTTTGAACTTTTTCTTTTTTTTTATTATATAAGTTAATATTTAATTCAAAATTTAATTAAATATTAAAATATTAAGATTATTTATAATCGAATATTAATTAGAAAATTTTAAATATTAAATATTAGAAATTACTTAAAATATATTAATTATTTCAACTTGATTTTAATTTTAAGCGAATAATAATGACATGAATCCTTTAAGAAATTGTGTTAATGCTAGGGCGTCCCCTGGAAGCGACGCGTTGTATGGCCTGAATACAGCGACAAGTGTGCAAGGGCCGCTGCACCGCCGCCCGGGTGCAGTGTTAAATAGGCAAGGGTTACCACATCAAGGACGGATGTGGGCAAAGAAGCTAGTCTATGAAACTAAAATTAGGATAGGAACTTGGAATATAGGTTCCCTTACAGGAAAATTAATGGAATTAATAGATATTATGATTCATAGGAAGATAAATATTCTGTGCATTCAGGAAACTAAATGGGTTGGAGAGAATGCTAAGGAGATTGATAGTTTAGGATTTAAACTTTGGTATTCGGGTAGGAGTCGTACTAGAAATGGTGTAGGTGTGATTTTAGATAAGAGTTTGAAGGATAATGTTATAAATATTAATAGAATTGGAGATAGAATTATAGCTTTAAAGATTGTTGTTGATGCTAAGATTGTTAACATTATAAGTGCTTATGCTCCTCAAGTGGGTTTGGATATGGATTCAAAATTAAAATTTTGGAATGACTTAGAAGAATTAATACAAAAGATACCTCTTGAAGAAAGAGTTTTTATTGGAGGAGATTTAAATGGACATGTTGGTAGAGAGGTAGATGATTTTAAAAGCATTCATGGTGGCCATGGGTTTGGAACGACAAATGAAGGTGGTAAGTCCATATTAGATTTTTGTTTAGCTTATGATTTTTTAATTGCTAATACATTATTTAAGAAAAGGAATGAGCATCTCATTACTTATAAAAATGGATATAGTACAACTCAGATTGATTATTTTCTTATAAGGAAATTAGATCGTTTAGATTGCAAAGATTGTAAAGTTATTCCGAGTGAAAACTTAGGTACCCAACATCGTTTATTAGTTTTGGACTTGAAGATAATGGGGAAGAAATTAAAAAAATAAAGTAAAACGTTTTCCTAGGATTAGATGGGGGCATTTAAAGAATATTAACAAAAATATTTTTGAGAGTAAGATTTTAGATCTTAAGATTTTGTCTGTGCATGAGGATGCTAATGTTATGTGGGAAAAAGTGGCTAGTAATATTAAGAATATTGCAAAAGATGTGCTTGGAGTTTCAAAGGGAAAAGCTCCTAATAGTAAAAATAGTTGGTGGTGGAATCCAAATGTGCAAGAAAAGATTAAAAATAAGAAGATTTGTTATAAAAATTGGTTTAATTGTAAAAATTTTGATAATTGGAAATTATATAAAGAGGCACGTAAGGAATCTAAGAAAGCAATATGTGATGCAAAGAGTTTAGCTTTTAGTGATTTATATAATAGATTAGATACTAAGGAGGGAGAAAGATATATGTATAAGCTAGCCAAACAAAGAGATAGGAGTAGTAAGGATTTAGTTCAAGTGAAGTGTATTAAGGATGAAGATCAAAAAGTACTTTTTTTAGAAGATGATATTCAACAAAGGTGGATGAGATATTTTGCTAAACTTTTTAATGAAGAATGTGAAAATAAAATTGACTGTAGTGACCTTAGCACCTTAAATGAAAATAAAGATTTCTGTTTTTATCGGCGTATTAGTAAAACCGAAGTTAGAGAGGCTTTAAAGAAAATGAAGGGTGGAAAAGCTGTTGGACCTGATGATATTCCAATAGAGGTGTGGAAATGCTTAGGAGATGAAAGAATTTCTTGGCTTACTAAACTTTTTAATACTGTTTTGAAGACTAAAAAGATGCCAGATGAGTGGAGAATGAGTGTGTTAATCCCTATTTTTAAGAATAAAGGTGATGCACAAGATTGTGCGAATTATAGAGGAATTAAGTTAATGTGTCATACTTTAAAACTATGGGAACGAGTTATGGAGCATAGGTTGCGGCGTGATACTAATGTTTCTCAAAATCAATTTGGATTTATGCCGGGTAGGTCTACTATGGAAGCCATACATTTATTAAGAGGTTTGATGGAGAAATAGAGAGAATAAGGAGGATTTACATATGATATTTATTGATTTAGAAAAAGCATATGATAAAGTTCCAAGAGAAGTGCTATGGAGAGTTCTTGAAAAGAAAGAAGTTAATAACGCTTATATTCAAATCATTAAAGATATGTATGCAGGAGCTATTACTTGTGTTCAAACACAAGGTGGTTTGACCAAGTATTTTCCTATTTCGGTTGGATTACACCAAGGATCAGCCTTAAGCCCATATCTTTTTGCTTTAGTCATCGATGTTCTCACTAGACATTTGCAAGAGGATGTACCTTGGTGTATGCTTTTTGCTGATGATATTCTTCTTGTTGATAAGACTAGAGAGGGAGTTGAAGGTAAACTAGAATTGTGGAGGTCAACCTTAGAGTCTAAAGGTTTTCGCTTGAGTAGATCTAAAACGGAATATATGGAGTGTAATTTTAGTAATAATAGACCTAGTGAGGGCATTGTGACTTTGGCCGATCAAGTCATTAATAAGAGTACACGTTTTAGATATCTTGGATCTATTGTTCAGAGTGATGGTGATATAGATGGGGATATTATCAGCAGAATCCAAGTTGGATGGTTGAAGTGGAGGAATGCATCGGGCTTATTGTGTGATAGAAAAGTACCCCTCAAACTTAAGGGAAAATTCTATAAGATGGTGGTGAGACCTGCAATGCTTTATGGTGCTGAATGTTGGCCATTAAAAGAGAAGCATAATTCTAAGTTAAGTGTTGCAGAGATGAGGATGCTCAGGTGGATGAGTGGCTTTACCCTTAGAGATAGGATACGAAATGAGCATATCCGTGAAAAGGTTGGAGTAGCTCCAGTGGAAGATAAGATTAGAGAGAGTCGCCTTAGATGGTTTGGTCACGTAAAACGGCGGCCTCCCGATGACCCGGTTAGGAAAGTAGATGTCTTAGATTTGACTTATGTTAAGAAAGGTAGAGGTAGACCTAAAAAGACTTGGTTAGAAAATATTAGAAATGATCTTTCTTTATTAGATTTAAACGAGAATTTGACTTTTAATAGGACACAATGGAGAAAAAGGATTCATGTAGCCGACCCCACGTAGTGGGATAAAGGCTTGATGTTGTTGTTTGTTTGTTGTTGATTTTAATTTTAAAATAAAGAGCTTAAAAAACTGAACAGTTTGATATATTGCATTAAATTTTTGGAATAATATTTAATTTATTATAATATTTTAAAGCTTTCTGATTTAAAAAGAATTAAAAATTAATTAAGATTAATTAAACCCTAATCGGCGGCTGAAGAGGCCACATGGCGCCTTCTGGGTGGTTGATCAAAACGCGGAGTAATGATTGCCGGCGGCGCAAGCAATCATCGGACGATGAATGAACCGCGGCGCAGTTCACTAATCCACGTCGGATCAAGCCGTGGACCGTTCGATTATCCGCCATTTTGAATCAATGATGGTGATCTGGCCGGACGACGATCTGAAGCGCGGGATTGATCACGCGTCGACTAAATACCGCGAAACGGCAGAATCTCAACCGTTGATCTAAAAAAAATCAACGGTGGAGATTCTGCCTGGCTGCTGGAATACGCAAACGGAAGCCCTAAACACAATAATGGCTCGTTCTCCCGAACCACTCGATAGAATTTAATAAAATTTTAAACATGTGTTGCTTAACTGAATAGAAAAAATGTAGACATATTTGTTTTGCTTGAAAAGTGCTTTTTGAAAAGCTAATTTAAACTAAGTGTTTTAGTCTAGGGTTGAGTTTTTTTTTACCTAATCCAAATGGTGGATTCGAGAGGTCTTTGATTCTCTGAGCTTGTGGACTGTCCACGCAAATTTCTTCAGTTGAAGTCGTGGCTTGAAAAGCTCCCTATTGCCCGTCACAAGCCTTGGACAGAACTAAGCAAGGGTGGCCGGAAGCTCGTCGCCGGTGGCTTCCTTTCGCCGGAATTTGATTTGGGAGAGGTAGAGGACTCAGTGGAGAGCTCAAATGAATTGAATCTCAGGTCCAGGAGAGCTTGAGTGGAGAGAGAGGCTAAGAGTTAGAATGATTGCCTTTTTTCTCATTTTGCCCTATTCAATCCACTCCAGGTTGAGTGGACGGCTAGGATTAGCTAGGGCAGCTCCTGGATGCATGCCATATGTCCTTAGGGTGGTTGGGAGCAGGAGGTATCAAGGACAAAAGGACGACTTAGGTGGAAAGGGATTTTTGTCACTTTGTGAGCATGTGGAAAGGCTAGGAGCCGTTGGATCTTCATCCAAGGGTTGAATAAAGGCTTAGGGAGGTTCTAGAAGGAGTTCACATGGCTGGAGCTGATTTGGCATGGAGTGGGAGGTCATTTGAGCTTATTTGACCAAAATTGACCTCTCCAAAGCCTCTTTTTAACTGTTTGACCAGTCAAAGTTCAGGTGGCATGCTGAGGTGGCAAGGGAGTGGTCATGGGAGCTGCTTGGGTTGATTCAAAGGGAGTTTGATGGCTTAACATTAGAGTTTGAATGTTAAAAGAAGGGATTGAGCTAGTTTGACCAAGTGTCCAAGTGTTGACTTGGTCAAAACTCTCATGATATGACCTATGATAGGTTTAGGAATGTTTAAAGTATACATTTGAATAGGATTGAAGGGTCTTTGAGTTTTGAAAGGTTTAATTGCAATGGGTTTGAATACATACACATGTGTGAAGAAAGGTTTAACAAAGTCAATGTAGGTTGACTTGATCCCATCAATCATGGCTATGACTTAGCTCATGTTGAGCTTAGATGTACTTGAGCCATGATATGTAATTGGGTTAAAAGCTTGAAGTAGGTTTGATATGGTGTATGTGATGGTAGGACCAAAACATGAAAGTTTGACCAAAATTGGTGGTTTGACCGAGTCAAACCAAGGTTGATTTGACTCATGATAAATCTAGACAGGTTTAAAATATCATTTGATATGAATTTGAGAGTTTGAATGATTTGATTGGATCCAATGGGTTGGAATAACCCATTTGAATCCTTAAGGAACACCTAGGTCAACCTAGGTTGACTCAGTCAACCAGGTTGACCCAGGGGGTGGGTACAGGTTCAACAAGTTCCATTTGATGTGTTGAATCTGTTAGAAGTATTTCTAAGATTCAAATGGGTCGTTTGAATCAAATGGACCTATTGGGGCTCTTAAAGGGCTTAGTGGGTCAACTGAGTTGACTTGGTCAACCAAGTTGACCCAGGGCTAGGGACTGGGTCCAACCAGTTCAGAATGACATTCTGAGTCTACTGGTGGTGGTCTAAAGGTCTGGAGAGGTCATTTGATCAAAATGACCTATTTGGGCCCTTAATGGGCCTTTAGGTCAACCCTGGTTGACTTGGTCAACCAGGTGGGTCCAGGGCCTGAAAATAGGCTCAACAGATTTGAAATGACATTTGGAGACCAATGGAGGTGGTCCCAAGGTCAGAGGAGGTCATTTGGTCAAAATGACCTATTTTGACCCATAAAGGCCTGTTTGGTCAAACTAGGTTGACTTGGTCAACCAGGTTGACCCAGGGGCTGGAAGTGGGTCCAATGGGTTTGGTTTGACATTTGAAATTTGTTGGAGGTGACTGCATTTGATTTGGAGCTCATTTGACCAAAATGACTATTCACACCCCATAGGGGTATTTTAGTCATTTTGGCCCCTAGTCAACTAGGGGTCAAATTGAGTCCAACAAAATGCAGTTTATTGCTCAATGAGTCATAATCAAGGGTCTGGAGGTGATTGGAGGCTTTGGAGAAAGCTCCAAGATCAAAATCCACTAGGTGGTAGGTCCAGTGGCATAGACTGTAAATATTTGAAGGTTTTACAGCCTTTGAATTTCAATTCAGATTCTGGGGTTAGAGATCTTAGAATGAGCTAAAATTTGGAGGGTTGCCTCTAGATACATGTCATATCAGTGTGGAACTGATAGATCTTGAATCAGAGGTCATTTGATAGGGTTTTGAAATGTTCAAAGATTCACTGGAAAAGGCTTTCAGGACTTAAACATTTGGCCTTGGATTTGAGTTTAGAAATCTGGTTTTGAGCTGGATTTTGATCAAGGTTTGAATTAAGGATATGGATTAAAGTCCGGATTGATTGATGCTTGAATTGAATGAAAGTTTGGATTAATCCTAGATCTAGATTGATCTAAGGTCTATGCTGATCCTAGAATCTAGGTAGATTTAAGGACCTGGAGTCTAAGAGAATCCTAGGTCTGGGGAAGTCTTAAGCTGTAGATCTAGGAGAATCTCAAGATCTAGAGTAATCTGGAGGGTAGATTGATCTAGAACCTGAATTGATCCTAGGGTTTAGAATAGATCCTAAAGCCTAGATTCTAGGAGGATCCTAAAGTCTAGAATGATCCTAAGATCTAGAAGGATCTAAAGGGATCCTATGGTCTAGAATAGATCCTAGGGACTGGAGTCTGGGAAGGTCCTAGAATCCAGAAGTTCTAGGGAAATCCTAGGATCTAAGAATCCTAAGATTCAAGACCTAGAAGGATCTTAGGATCTAGAGTAGATCCTAAAGTTTGATTTCTAGGAAGATCTTAGGGTCTGGAAGTCCTAGGGCCTGGGATCTAGAATAGTCTTAGGATCTACAAGAATCCTAAGCTCTAGATAGATCTAGGAGAATCCTAGGGTCTGAGAGGATCTTATGATTTAGAGTCAGGTAGAATCCTAGGGTCTGGAATATATCCTAGGGTCTGAAGTCTAGGAGAATCCTAAAATCTGGATTTGTCTTAAATTGTATTGATTTGGGGTCAGGATTGATTTGAAACTGGATTGATCTATGATCAGATTGATCCTAGGGTCAGAATTAAATCCTAAGGATTGGAATGATCCTAAGGTCTGGATTGGTCCTACTGACCTCATACAAAAATGAGGTCAACAAATGGACCCCCAATATGTGTAATAGAATGTAGTTCTATTGCACATATTGGTGTTGACCGAACAGAATGGTCAAGTCTGTTCTGTTCGGTCAACATTTTGGTGAATTCTAGTACATGTTATGCATGCCTACCATGCTCTGATACCAAGATGATGTAGAACGTACATGCAAGGATGAGAAACTTAAGAAGTTTGCACGCTTAATATTTAGAGCACAATAATTAGATCTTTAAAGTGATTTCAAATGACTTAAGTAAAACTAAAGAGAGGTAAAATAAGCTTAAGCCAAATCACATGCATAGGAGTTAAGATCATAAAACTAGCCAATTAATATGACGTTGCATTCATGATTGGTTCCAACAGGAAATCCCTCAATTAACAACGAGATGAGTTTTTATGCAGGTATCCACCTACTCAACTCTCTAACTTTACTAAGCTTAGCGGAGAAGTTAACAAGATTCATTGTGAATCAATTATAAACCACCATTAAGCAGCGACTAAGAAATTAAGAGATTTGGAGGAGAGTTTACCCAAATAGACGGAGGATACGAAGTTCCGGGGGCTGTAGGAAGGTTTGGAAGGATGTAGGTGACCACCAAGATCCTTCTTGAAGGCGTGATCAGCAACCTGACATGACCGGATAGCGTTGGAAGACCTTCTGATTGGTTGGACAGCCAGAAACAGGTGCAGATTTTCACTGGACAGCAAACTGCACTGTTGGAAAATTGTTTGGACAGCTCCTGGATGGACTAGGGTGTTTTGCGCCCTAACATGTGGCCTTCCGAGGTGTAGAACAGCAGGGTCCTGCTGTTGGAAATGAAAGATTGGCAGTAGTAATCTCAAGAGATCATGGAGAAGAGAAGAAGGGGGCGGCTAGGGTTGAGGAGCTGTGAGGAAGATTCAAAAAATTTGAAATTTAATTCAGATTTTGACTAATTTAGGAGGGAATTAGTTTAAAAAAAACTCAAACTAAATCATAAAGGAGGGGGCGGCAATTAGGAGAGATTGAGGGGCTTAATTGGTGGAGTGGGATTAATTAAAGAGAGGAAAATAAGGGGGGGGGGGCGGGCTATAAGGGAAGGGAGGAGCATGTCTAGATTCAATGTATGTGGTTCCCAATGGAATTAATGCTCTTGTAATCAAATCTGAAATTTTAATTCAGATTTGATTTAAATTAAGAAAGTTTCCAAGTGGGGTTCAAGCTTTCATGGGAGGAATTTGAAATTCAAGTAGATTCAATCCAAGAGTAATTTGGGGGGGCTATAAGGGAAGGGAGGAGCATGTCTAGATTCAATGTATGTGGTTCCCAATGGAATTAATGCTCTTGTAATCAAATATGAAATTTTAATTTAGATTTGATTTAAATTAAGAAAGTTTCCAAGTGGGGTTCAAGCTTTCATGGGAGGAATTTGAAATTCAAATAGATTGAATCCAAGAGTAATTTCTTTCCTAAATAATGTGGAGATGATTTAGGAAAGTAATTATGAGAGGTTTGAAATTTGAAAATCAAGTTTGGGTATGATGTGGCCGGCAGTATGGGAGTGGAGGGAGATGGGCGGCAGGGTTGGGGAGGGCCGGCCATGGGGGTTGGGTGATGCCGGCGGCTTGGTTGGCCAAAGGTGGCCAGCGGGTGGGCTAAGGTGAGGTGGACGGCTTGGTTTGGAGGGGAGGAGGGTCGGGTGGAGGTGGCAAGGGCCAGGATTGGGTGGCCGGCGGTGGTGAAGTTATGGAGGGGCGGCGGCGTGAGGCGGCCGAGCGACGGGATTAGGTGGCCGGCGGCGGTGGCTCCAAAGGAGGAGGGAATTCGATGCAAGGATATAAAAAGAAAAGTAAGATAAGTGAACCGCGAACCTTGGAATCCATCAAGATTGGCGGGTATTGCAAATCACCCTCCTCGGGCTTCTCCCCTCATGAACTCACCAAGAGATCAACATGAACTCACTAAGAGATCAACAAGAACATAAAATTTTCATTATCAATAATTCCTTCCCAAGTACAAAACAACTAGCCTATAAATAGACCTCATGACAAGAAAAGAAATAAAATACTAAAATGCCCTTCAGGCTACAATACTACATGACCACCCGTAAGGGTATAAAGGGAAAAACAACAATATAAAATAACTAATACATCAATCATATAAATAAATAACTCAAGATCGTAGCCGTTGATCTCCGATGTCCTCATCATTCTCCCAGGTGGGAGAAAACTCGACTCCGTCGAGTGGGTGTCTCAAGAACTCTTGTGTATCTGAGTCAATCAGCTGTATCTCCTTGCGCTTTGATCATGTATCCTCTGACTCTGGCGTACCTCTCCACCTCATAAGATATATTCTTCGTCCACTCTCATTTGTGGAAATAAATGTCATCACTCAGAATCATGTCAGCCTTCTCCGCTATGGGGCATAAGGGAAGGGAGGAGCATGTCTAGATTCAATGTTTGTGGTCCCCAATGGAATTAATGCTCTTGTAATCAAATCTAAAATTTTAATTCTTATTTGATTTAAATTAAGAAAGTTTTCAAGTGGGGTTCAAGCTTTCATGGGAGGAATTTGAAATTCAAATAGATTGAATCCAAGAGTAATTTCTTTCCTAAATAATGTGGAGATGATTTAGGAAAGTAATTATGAGAGGTTTGAAATTTGAAAATCAAGTTTGGGTATGATGCGGCCGGCAGTATGGGAGTGGAGGGAGATGGGCGGCGGGGTTGGGGAGGGCCGGCCGTGGGGGTTGGGTGATGCCGACGGCTTGGTTGGCCAAAGGTGTCCGGCGGGTGGGCTAAGGGAAGGTGGACGGCTTGGTTTGGAGGGGAGGAGGGTCGGGTGGAGGTGGCAAGGGGCGGGATTGGGTGGCCGGCGGTGGTGAAGTTATGGAGGGGCGACGGCGTGAGGCAGCCTAGGGACGGGATTAGGTGGCTGGCGGCGGTGGCTCCAAAGGAGGAGGGAATTCGATGCAAGGAGATAAAAAGAAAAGTAAGATAAGAGAACCGCGAACCTTGGAATCCACCAAGATTGACGGGTATTGCAAATCACCCTCCTCGGGTTCTCCCCTCATGAACTCACCAAGAGATCAACATGAACTCACTAAGAGATCAACAAGAACATAAAATTTTCATTATAAATAATTCCTTCTCAAGTACAAAACAACTAGCCTATAAATAGTCCTCGTGAAAAGAAAAGAAATAAAAGACTAAAATGCCCTTCGGGCTACAATACTACATGACCACCCGTAAGGGTATAAAGGGAAAAACAACAATATAAAATAACTAATACATCAATCATATAAATAAATAACTCAAGATCGTAGTCGTTGATCTCCAATGTCCTCATCATAATGTCTCATCAACGATAATCAATATTACAATTATCATTGCTCAACTATTATCGTTTGATTATTATTATCGCCCAACTGTTGCCACTCAATAACTCTTAATCACAACCATCATCATTCTTCACAAAAAATTGTTTTTTCATTCTATATTATAGCTACATGAAGTCAAGTTAGTGTTTTATACTTTTTTAATTTCATTTTTTTAATTGAAATGAAAATAAACTTTTATTTATATAATATATTATTTTATTCAGGCCATCATCAAAATAATAAAATAGAAAATCTCACTCCATAAAATTTTAGCACTCATCAATGATAATAAATCAGTACAAATTGCTCAAGTAATACACTTGTTGGGCCTAAAATGTTCTAATTTGTCTCAAGTTTGGGCGGGGTACAATATGTCCTGAAAAGAAGGCCTTTTTTTATTAGGTTAATTAAGATAAATTTACTGACACATTACATATGCAAGACTTAAATTTAAGACCTCTTAGGCTTTATTTGGTTACCTGATGCCTTTCGTAAAAGATAGTTTTAAAAATTTTATTTGAAAGAATGGAGGTTTCTAACGTAGAAGTTAATACTAAAAAGTTTTTAAAAATAGTACAAAAATGAATTTTCGTAAAAAATAATTTTACAAAAGTTTCACATACAAATATCAACTCAAAAATAATTTTCCTATTTTAAAACAGAAAAGGCAAAAACAAGCCATCTCAAATGAGGCCTTGATAATTAAAGCTCCTAATCAATAGATCAGAGCTGCATGAGAAGAAGGCTTCCGTTACCATATATTTTCTTATTAATATTTTTTAAACAATTTAACGTTGAGGATGGTGATTTTTATGACTTTCTGAATCTTTTCCAAGACGTCTATAATTAATTCTAGAAGGTCAGGTTATATTTTTAATATTCAAAATTGATTTTACACTCTTGATGAATAAACAATTCAGATTTCTGACCAAACGGTCAACTTTGTAATAGAATATTATTAGGTGGTTTTCTAGAATTAGACAGCGGTGGTAGCTATGGCACGGATGAAATTAAGAAAATCATGACATAGCTACTGACTCATAACTAATTATTTGCAAACATGTTAGGCATGAGTAAAGCTGAAGGTTTAAGCCGCAAATTTCAAAATGTTTTTGTAAGGTTTCAAACTGGTGGCTAAAAGACTAGCTTGAGTTGTAGTTTTCATCCCAATTATATTTAGGGTTTCTTTGGGATAGTCTTTAGCTTCATTCGGAACAGCTTTTTTATTGTTTCTTAAAGTAATTTTTAATACAAAAATTTAAATTTTTATACTAAAAATTATTTTAAGAAGCAGCAAGAAAGTCACCGCAAACAAAGCCTTCTTATATTTTGTTCTTTTAAATTGTAATTGTAATTTTATTCTTATTGTTTTTTTTTAGAAATTTTTATATTAAAAACTTATTTTTTTACAGTAGCTTATAAAAATATTATTTTCTTCGTAATAATTTTATAAAAAATTACAGTAATTCTAAATAGGCCTTTTAGTGCTAATTACAATTTGATCTTTAACAAAACAATTTATGGCTGAAGAAAAACTTTTATGTTTTTTTTTTAGTTAGAAAATGATTTAGTAAGAGAATAGCCTAATATCATGCCAAGTACAATTTTAGCGAGAAATATTAATGGTTAGCTTTAATGTTTGACCTGACATGAAAATTCGAACTCAAGATCTCTTGGTTGATAGTTAAAACTCCCAATCAATGAATCAAAAAGAATTACGTCCCGACATGAATTAATTAGAAGAAGACCGGAAAATATTATTAAAAATCTTTAATTGAAGTGGTGCTACAGTTTTAGCATTAATAATCAAAGGGTATCATCATTTACCACAGAACTTTTATGGCATAGAATTTTTGGGTCTTCTGAGGCTACAGTTTTCGTGCTTCTCTGCTCCGTCCTTCATGAGTGATGCCTTCCAGTTTTCATCTTTTGGTTTCATGACAGATTTTTGCCCCGCTATGTGTTATAGATGCGGCTTTTTTGGACAATCCGACGATGATGAGCTTGACCAGACCCTTCTTTTCTGCCATGGTTTTGGCGTTGTGCCTTCATGGCTTCGATTATGGTTGTTGTGCCGTTGGTTGGAGGCTCTGTGATGGCCAATTTCCAGTTTTTTGGCAACCTGAGCAGCCCCATGGCTCCGTCGCCTCGTGGAATTTTCTGATCATTTTCTGATGACTGGGTCCTGGTCTTCTTCCTGAGTCCTTTGGATTGTATACTGTTCTTTTTTCTGCCTTGTGTCAAGTTTTTTCTTTTGGCACTTGGATAGATTTTTTTGATAGCTGCTTGCTTTTTCTTTTGTTTTGTTATCAGTTTCTGTAATTGAATTTTGATTTATATTACATGGGCTTTTGCCCCGGGTTCACCCAAAAAAAAAAAAAACCACAGAACTTTGAACTTTGAACATTTCAGTTACTGAAAATTAATATTGCTTTTGTATTTCAAAGTTTAGCCTCAGATCGTTCAACGACTGAAATGAATCTATTTTAATTACAGCAATGCCCATGTAATGGAATATATATATATATAATAAAATTTTAATCCCTTACATTTGTTTTGAAAAAAATTGTAATATATAAATAATTTGTATTATATTTATCTATACATAGATATGAGAATTTTAAAACTCATCTTGACTATTTTTTTATAAGAATAAATTGAGAAAAAAATATGATAATTTAATAATATTTATCTATACAAAAACATTCATTTTCTTCTTTTTTTTTAATAAGAAGTGATAATTTGTAAAGTATGTGGTTCATATTTATTTATTTTGGAGAAACAATCATCTCTTTTATTCACTGATCCGCAAATAGTCTCACATGTAAAATGAGTTGAGCTCAACAAGCAAACATGAGAGCATGAGAGAGAGAGAGAGAGAGAGAGAGAGAGAGAGACCAATCAAGTTCTAAAAATTTCTATGATATATATGTTTCTCTATGATATGTTTGTTTAAAAAAAATATCGGGTTGAACTCCTTCGTAGAGCAGAATTGGTAGAGATTATTACGTACGATGTCCGAATCATTAAGAGGCGAATCCAGACGCGCCACGTCACCTGGATGCACCGGGCCCCGGGTGATGTGGCGCGTCCGGACTCGCCTCCGAACGAATCCGGATGCCGCACGTAATAATTTTTCCAGAATTGATGAATCAGGCCAAGCTAAATTAACATAGTTTATTGAGGAGAAAAAATTCATGTGAGCCATATAATAACTTTAGAGCAAAAAATTAAGATGAAAAATCTCTAATCTTTTAATTTATTGTGGGAGTGAAATATTACTTATTGGGTAAATTTTTAAAGTGATTACCGTTAAGAATTTAATTAGCTATTAAATAAAAAAAAAATTTAGAATTAGGCAATGTCACCTATTAAATATGCGACTTGCTCAAGTTATAAAAATATTAAAAAAAAATTTCAGGAGAGAGAAATAAACGAGAAGGGAAAAAATTTAAAAGAGGAGATAGAGAAATAAAATAGGAGAGATAAATAAAAAAATTCAAAACTATTTTTTTTTCATGTTGTGTTGGAGAGGAGGTAAATCAGAATTTATATATATATATATATTTTATTAAAATCTTAAATGCAAATATTTTTTTCTTATTTTTAATAAATAATTTAGAATGAAATTTTTTTTATGAGTTATTATGTGTCAAAAAATTTCAAAATTTAATTTATCATAATCAATTTTAAAATACATCTTTTTTATAATTTTTTTATTCATAATATATTATTATTATTTTAAATTTATCTTGTTTTAAGGAAAATAATATTTTATATAAATATTTATCTTATTTTTTTCATTAATAAATTAAAATGAATTTCATAACTAATACTAATAAATACTAAATGTAATTTTAATAAATGTAACGTAATTTTTATTAAAATTATATATATATATATATATATTAAAATCACGTTACTTCTAAATTTAATGAAAAAAAATATGACGTAGTTTTTTATTTATAGTTTTGCATTTACAATTTTAATAACAAAAGTACAAAAAATACTTATGTTGAAAAAAAAAAGTTTTGAATTTTTTTTTCATCTCTCCTACTTTATTTCGCTATCTCCTCCTTTAATTTATCTCTGCTAATTTATTTCTCTCTCCTATTTTCTCTCACCTAAAATCTTTTGTTAATATTTTTAAATGGGCGACTTTATCTCGTTCTAAATTTATCTATTTTTTGGTTTAATAGCTAATTAAATTCTTAAAGAGATATTTGTTTGGATGTATTATAAGTGGTTGATAAAATAAATGAAAGAATTTTAAAAATTTTAATATTTGATTAATAGAAAGATAAACATAAATTATTTTTTTTTTAGGAGCTTACCTCTCTTCGATTATTGTCAATGTATTTTAAATCTCCTAAATCAAAAGTATTTAGTATATGCCTCATCATAAAATACATTGCATGTGGTTAGAATCTCGCACCCACAACCTCCAAAAAAAAAAAAAAAAAAAAAAAAATTCTTCGGCGATGTCACTAGTGCGAGAGATTATTACGTGCGGTGTTCGGACCGTCCGGAGGCGAATCCGGACACGCCACGTCACCCAGATGCACCGGGCCCCGAGAAACTTGGTGCGTCCGGACACCGGACATAATAATTTTCCCACCAGTGCACCTAATTTCTCCATCATAGCAACTCCATGTCCTTACAAAAATTAGTTTATAAACTAAAAAATATTTAAACAAAAAATTATAATATAAAATTTTATTTATTTTATTCCTAACCAAACAAAAAAAAACTTTTAAATTTACTTCGCAATCAACTCCAAGTATATATTATATTCACTTTATATTATCTTCTATTTTAAAATATTTTCAATCAAACCGTCTCTTAAGTCTTAACCAAACAATCCACTTATGTGGGCGCCATTCATGTGGACTTATCACTGATTGTTCACTCACAAGTCACAACATGGAAGCCCAATTTCCCATTGTTATGTGTGTAATCCGATTGCATTGATCAATTTGTTTGTTTTGTTGTCTCAGTTCTCAAAGTTTGTCGTATTCATTTGAGGTGCGGAGGATTTACCTCCTGTTTGGGTTTGGGTGCTTTGCACTGAAATCTTTTTTTTTTCTATACCCGAGTGTCCCAGTGCTGAACTACAGAGGGCAAAGCACTGCAGCGGTGCAAGACAAAGGCTTGAGCGCCGTAGCACCCCAAACTAGCGTCACAGCTCTACGAGAAAGATTGGACGGTTTTCTTTCTCGTTTTCTGAAGGGTTGCGTCCCTTGGAGTTATTTTACTTGGCTTTATCTTGTATTTTAGTTAAGGCAAATGTGAAAATGGTGCATGTGAGAAGAGAAGTAAGGAGAGAGTGAGAAAAAAGAGAAATATGTATTTATTTTTCTCAATTTACTTAGTGAATTTCTTGATGTGATATGGCACCATGATTTTTCTCTATTTTAAATTTTTTTCACATTAGATCCTAATATCCTTTATTTTTCTGCTGCTTCTTATTTCATCATTATGATATTTACTCCTCATCTCTCCCAACACCCATAAGGTTCACACGAGCGCAGCAATCATGCTCACACGTGCAGTTCTCATTTGCCTGTCCCCCCGTTTTCTTTCATCTCCTCTTTCTGCACGCTCAAAGTGTGAGAAAAACTGGGCCTGAAAATTGAGCAAAGATAAAGACTTTTTCACATCCCATCACAGCTTTTTGACCTACTAAAATAAAAATTTTCTTCGTTAAAATTCAAACTCTCCAGATTGCGTGAGGTGTGGATCTTCTAGAAGTTTTCCTTGAATCTAGCATGACAACAGCAAAGTCTGAGCTAAGATATCTTAAAAATTAAAATCATGCCTGACTTCTTTTTTTGGGAACATTTAGGTCAATTAAGATAAATTCATGCACACATCACATACACAAAGACTCGAACCCAAGACCTCTTAGTTGGAAGCCTAAGCTCTCAACCAACAAACTAAGGTGAGCTGTGTAGACTTGACTCATTATACAAATATCTTCAGCATGACAAAGGGTAGTTATACATCCATTGGTTATCAAAATGATACACTAAGGACTCGTTTGTGATAGGTGTAGTTTTTTATAAAGATAATTATATAAAATTATCGTACAAAAAATAAAGTTTTTTAAAAATTATTGTAGAAAATAATTTCTAATATAAAAATATCTTAAATAGTAAAAAAATGACGGGCAAACAAAAATTATAATTACCATGTGAAAAAAGAAGCATTAAGAAAGCTGCTCCAAATGAAGCCTAAGAACTAAAATGTGAGTTATGAAATAAATCATATTATTTTTTATATAGATAAAAAATAAAGATTTGAAACTTCTAGAAGGGACAAAAAAAACAAATATTAATTATGGCTAATTAATGGAAAGAAAAAAAATCAAGGTATGATATCTAATGAAATTCGTGGTTAGAAATCAAAACTACTGATATATTATGCTCATTTTCAAATAAATTTAATTATTTTGGGATTTATATTTATCAAAATTTAGTTATGATATTTTGTCCGCTTTAAATGAAAGTCATCTGAATAATTATGAATCAAAATTGATGTCATAGATTCATGGAGTTAATATATGCTTCGTTTAGGACGGTTTTTTTATTGCTTCTTAAAGTTATCCCAAACGAAGTTAATAGTTATTTCTTATAGGTGATGATGAATATGATAAATAATATGACATTTAATTCAATTAGATAAAAATTGATAATTTGTTTTCATAAAAGTATGTTCTTAAAATATCTTGTTGGCTATTTTTTAGTATTATGGAAGGTTGAAAAAAGAAAAAAAATCTTTGTGAGACACATGATAGAAATAGGGCCTTTTAAAACATATCTTATTTTATGATTTTCTTTTCAAATCACAGCTATTCTTTTGTTTGGCTACTACTTTCTTTTTTACTTTCTCGTTGCTTTCCAGAAAGATTTTAGTGTGGGGTTGTCATATTTTTATTTGGCTACTGCTTTCTTGTTGCTTTTAAGAATTTTATTTGATGGAAAACTACTTTTTGTAACTATGACTTTGTTTGGGACGGCTTTATTATTGTTTCTTAAAGCAGCTTTTTAGTACAAAAATTAAAATTTTTATACTAGAAAGTGGCTTTAAGAAGCATTAAAAAAGCCGTCCCAAACGAAGCCTATATCTACTCATTCTATTTCTTTACTTAGACTTTGTTTGGGATAGATTTCTTACTACTCCTTAAAACAGCTTTTTAACATAAAAATTTTAATTTTTTACTAAATAGCTGCTTTAAGAAGCAGTAAAAAAGCTGTCCCAAACGAAACCTTAAAGAAATTTCTTGCACTCACTAAAATAAACATAAATTTAACACTATATTTCTAATTATTTTAGACTTATTTATTTGGTAGCGTACATAAGAGCTATTTTTAGTTTTTATTTTTTAAGAAATACATTTCTAAAATCTTAATATATTTCGTTTTCTTTCACTCACTCCACTAAAACAAAATAAGACAACTAATATAGCTCATTTTGGCCTGTTGGTTGGGAGCTTTAGCTATTAAATAAGCGATCTTAGATTTGAAGTTTACATTTGTAACATGTATGAGTTTATCTTAACGGCTCAAATATCTTAAAAAAAACTAATAATTATAATATGTAAATTAAAAAGGGAAATTTACATACATACCACTTTCTTTCATGCTATTTACATATCTAACACCTAAAACTTTAATATTATATTTTTATTACTCATTTAAAATTTTAATATCAAATATACCACTCCTATATTTCATTATCACCACCCATATCACTCTACAAACTTTAATATTTCATTCCCTGCACTCATTTTTGTTCTATGAATAATAGACATGTAATATTAAAATTTTAGGTATTAGATATGTAAAGAGTATGAAATAGATTGGTATGTAGGTAAAGATCCCAATTAAAAATTGATTGGAGCTTCCTTCCTCGTCCTCTAATATTCTGACATTTTACTTCAGCGTTCCCATTGCTTTGGCATTTTGGCTGTTCAATTAATGAATTATCCGCAGATATTCCTACCGCCCACCCCAGGTTTTTGTATAAAACAACACCTCCTTTCACCAAACCAATCTCCATAGTCTCCAAAACCATCAGAACTGTCCAATCAGCGAACGTCGAAGATGGAGGTCGTCGCACCATTGGCTAGATCGCCGGACTTCCACTTCAACAACACAATCTTCTCTTCTTACACAAGCGCTCCGTCGAGCCCGATCCCGTTCGGCGATCCATTCAACTACCGATATCACTACACCAGCGCGCCAGGCAGCCCAGCCCAAGCCGCGGCCATCTACTCGCAGTGCACCGAATGGGCTTATCCAACTCCCAGCTCTGGCAGCTGTAACGATAACGGTGGCGATCTGTTCGAATTCGCTTTTTCTCCGAGCAATTACCGTCATCGCCGGTCACCGGAGATAACCACCGCCGATAAGCTCTTTGCGAAGGGCAGAATCCGGCCGCTGCAAGAAAGAGGCCGGAGTTTGTTGGCCCCAAATTCCCCGAGTAACGGGCGAAAGAAATCAAGATCGCTTTCTCCTTCAAGAAACGAAGGACTCCTCGCGAAAGACACAAGCCCATCGGCCAATCCCGTGAAGTGTGGGTTAAGGAAAAAGTGGCCTAGACTGAAGGATTTGCTTCTGTTTCGGAGTGCGTCGGAAGGGCGTGCTACTGGAAGAGGAAGCAGAGATCCTCTGCAGAAGTATAGTGTTTTGCCCTCTGCTTCCTTGTTGAATAATAAGAGAGCAGGAGAGGAAAAGAAGACGGGAGGTGGTGAGACGGTAAGAAGAGGAAGTCGGCCGCCGGTATCGGCACATGAGAAGCATTACACGGCGAATCGGGCGGCGGCGGAGGAGCAGAAGAGAAAAACGCCTCTGCCTTTTCAGAGGCATGGGTTGCTTGGTTTCGTCGACTTCAGCCCGGCCATTCGAGGCAAGAATAAGGAGTCCGGCGGTTCCTCTTTGCCGAAACGGAGATTCTGAATGGAAAAAAAAAAGAAGAAGACAGGATATCTAATAATGATGATTATCAGATTATTAGATTTCATTTCAGATGAATATAATATTAAAATATTTATGTCAAATTTATATTATATTTATCTTAAAATAAAATTAATAATTTTTAAATTTATCTCAATAAAGTTTTGATGAGATATCCTAAATTATTTTCTTATATCAATTTTTTTTTTTTATTTTTGATTGCTGTAAACTTGTAATATTTTATAAAGACTCTTTTTGTTTGTTCATATTTTCTTGATTTGTAGTTAGAGAGCAATTTTGTCTTTTTTTTTTTTTTGACTTTTGAGCCAAAATCAAAATCATACAAATATATCATATGCAAATTTTAAATTCAAGATCTCTTATTTGATAGTCAAAGTTCTTATCGAATAAATCAATGTGAGCATTATACTATCATATTTAAAATAATTTGTATTACTTCATAATTTCTCGTGAGTCATGATCATCTCATTTGAGGCCTCTTTTAAACAAATAAAGATGATATTTTTTGTAGTACTTTTTTTTACAAGATAAGCGCTCGGCTAATCAGAATTCTCAAATATATTTTAAATTAGTATGCTATGAGTTCAAGTGCTATTTATATCACCCCACACATATTTTTAAAATATTGTGTAAAAACATAAATTTATACAGTCAAAATTAATACACTCAAATATATATTGTCTGTCTTTCTCCTTGAACCTAATTTTAGGTAAGTTATTACAACCTACCTGAAAGAAATTGTAATTAGTTTTAGGCTTCGTTTGCGACAATTTTTTACTACTTAAAATAGTTTTTTAGCATAGAAATTAAATTTTTTTTTAAGAAGCAGTTAGGGGTGTCAAAATTAGGTTTCAGGCCGGGTTCGGGTCGAATCCAAAACTGACCCGAGTTCAGACGAGTTGACCCTAACTTGACTTGGGTATGTAAACGGGTCGGAAATTTGGACCCAGACTTGAACCATCGGGTTGTCGGGTTGACCCGACCCGACACGGTTGATCTTCTGGCGGCGGCGGAACAGTGGGTTGCGAGCGGCAGGCGGGACGGCAGACAGCGGGTTTGACCCTACCCGATTTCAAATAACAAATCCGTTTAGATTATTCATAACTTATTTTAACACTAGCTACTTATTAGAATAGTAATTGAGCTGAGTTTAGGCAATACACATAAACTTATTAGTATTTTTGTTATACATTTCAAATAAATTTACCCACAAAAAATCTATTTAGGATCCATTTATTTACAAAGGTTAATTAATATTTGGAGAGTAATGTATTTTTTGTTTGAAAAAGAAAATATTGATTTTCATGAATTTTTATATAAATATTTTTGGTATGAGAAATTCTACACACCTACACATTAGCCCTAAAAAATTCATTTGTTGGCACATAGACTTAACATAAAGGAATTAGAAGCAGAACAAAGTTATATGATAATATTAAGCTCCCTCCCTCTCTCTCTCTCTCTCTCTCTCTCTCTCTCTCTCCCCTTCTCTCATTATCTCACTTAGGGCTTGTTTGAGACACATTTCTTCTTGTTTTGCTTTTTAAGATTACAAATACAATTCGGTATTGATTTCTTGTTAATTTTTAGATATTTTTTGTACTGGAAAGTTGCTTTTTATGATAGCTTTTAAAAAAAAATTACTTTCCCTATAATATAACTATATTTACAAAAAAACTACACTCGAACCAAATAAACCTTTGGCGCTGACCCATCAAAATATTTTTGACTCATAAGGCTAGAAAGTACTCAAAATTAGAAACTAAAATGATTTTAAGTTTTAACTAACAAATATTATACCATAAGAAAGTGGCAAATGATACGAAAAGATTTATTTGATCATTTAAAGTAATTATGAGCTAAAGTATCAATGTATTGGTACAAAGAATGAGAGAGAGAGAGAGATACTTTAATATAATACCATCGAATTCCTTTGTGCTAACTCAACATGCAAACACATCAATTTTTTTTTTGCAGAAAACCATTTAGGAGTGTTGCATGCCAGAACATGCAGGACGATAAAAATATAGAGAGTTTAACATCATAGCTTTGATGACGAGATTCTTTAGAGCGGCAACAAAAATTTCCCCTTATGTGATTCGAAGAAAGCTAGCAATTTGAATGTTAAGGAACTAAAATAGACAAACTTTATTTGATTTGAGGAGCATGCTTTGAGGTATTCCATTTATATTTGAATTGAATGGGCTAAAAAAACAAATGTGCTCTCACAATGACGGGGGTAAAATTCTTTTGTTACCTTCCGCTCAATGTAGTTTACCAAGAATGTCTTCTTTGATGGCTAGATTTCTCTCTTTTAAGGACTATCTTCTTCAAGTTTTAAAATTTAGTGATTATTGCTAAATGGATCAGTATATCAAAAAATTATCTTAAAAGTAGAATTTGTCTATAGAAATTAACACAATACTCGCGAAGAACAAAGGAGGATTTCAAGGAGAAGGTAATTTATCTATAGAAATTAACGCGATACTAGTGAAGAGCAAAGGAGGATTTCAAGGAGAAGGGAAGTAGAAGCAGCCTTACAGAGAAGAGAGAGTTAAGTAAGAATTTGGTTTAGAGAAATCATTCAAGTTCTGCTATTAGACTTTTCGCCACTTATACTTAAAACCTGACCATGATTCCCATTATCATCTCCCATTGTTATGATCACAAGCGTCCCACATGATCCTTAACTTCCTTAACCTCCTTGACTAAGGAAATTACAACACTTATTGAAGAGAGTAAGTGACAGAGAAGAGGAATGGAGAGAAGAAAGCTTTTTACTGTAACTGTAGTATTTTTCCATAGAAATTACGGAGCTTATGGTTTATATGGAAGTATGGGGAACACGTTTGTTAGAGATTCTTGTGCAGATGGAGAGGCACTGGAGGAATTGCAGGATGTAGAGAATGGAAATAAGTCGTAACAATAATTTTATTGGGCTTGATGCGTTCGCTTATAAAGTGATAATCAATTTCCCTGTGTTTAGTCCTGGTATGTAAGACCGGATTGTTTGCTGGTGCCATGGCTGATGTATTGTCGTAGTATAGAAGGGTTTCTATTGTCGGTGGAGCTTGAAATTCAATCATCAAATGTCGAAGCCATATAATATCTGATGTGGCAGAGACAAGAGCCTTGTATTCTGCTTTAGTGGATGATTTTGCTATCGTAAACTGCTTTTTGACACTCCAACACATAAGTGTGTTTCTTAAAAAAGAGCAGAAGCCAGTGGTGGACTTTTGATCAGAGGTGTCAGCTAGCAGCTTAGTCAGAGGCCTTGAACGATGGACAGTCCGAAGTGAACTATTCCTTGAATATATCTTAGCAGCCTTCTGAGAGATTGATAGTGTTGGTTTGTGGGATTATACATATGATGGCATATATGATTTGTGGCGAAGGAAATATTTGGTCATGTTATGGTAAGATACTAAAGAGAGCTTGCTATCCTGCGATATTAGAGAGGATCACTAAATGGATGATTAGCTTGCAGACATTAAGATGGATTGAGAGACATTGGAGTAAGAGATGGTTTGCAGGTGGCAAATCCAGATGATTTAAGAAGGTATCGGACATACTGTGATTGATTTAGGAAGTAACCATATGAGGTGTGAAGTACCTGAATGCCCAAAAAAAGAGACATTGGACCGAGCTCTCAGCTTAGAGATAAGCTTCTGAATTGTTGGTTGATGATTTCCAGTGACGAGTAAGTCATCTACATACATGACCAGGTAAATTTGAATATTGGTGGTTGAGAGAATCAATAAACATGGATTTGATTTGCTAAATCTAAAGCCATTGCTAAGAAGAAAATAATTTTTTAAAAGTTGTTATAAAAAATAGCTTTCTAATATAAACTTTTTTTGAAAGCATTGAAAAATTGATAGGCAAATAAAAATTATGATTACGATGTGAAAAACGAAGCGGTAAGAAAGCTGCTCTAAATGAAGCCTAAGAACTAAAATGTTATTATGGAATAAATCATTTTATTTTTTGTATATATCAAAAATAAAGGTTAGAAACTTCTAGAAGGGACAAAAAAAAAAAACAAATATTATTTATGCCTAATTAATGGAAAGAAAAAAGATTTAAGTATGATATCTAAAGAAATTTGTGGTTAGAAATCAAAACTACTGATATATTATGCTCATTTTAAAATAAATTTAATTATTTTAAGATTTATATTTATCAAAATTTAGTTATGATATTTTGTCCGCTTTAAACGAAAGTCATATGAATAATTATGAATCAAAGTTGGTGTCATAGATCTATGGAGTTAATATAGTTATTTTTATAGGTGATGATTTTTTTTATTTTTATTTTTTTAATTTTTTATTTTTTTTCTTTTATTTTTTTATAGGTGATGATGAATATGATAAATAGTATGACATTTAATTCAAATAGATAAAAATTTACAATTTGTTTTCATAAAAGTATGTTCTTAAAATATCTTGTTGGCTATTTTTTAGTATTACGTTGGGATGAAAAAAAGAATAAAATCCTTGCTTTGCCTATAATGGTGAAGTAAGATATAAATTATGGTGAGATTGTGAGACACATTTTATAAATAGGGCCTTTTAAAAAATATCTTATTATTGTTGTTATTATTATTATTATTATCATTATTATTTTAAAGATGATAAATATCAATATATTTATTTAATAAAAAATATCTTATTGTGAGACACATGTTATTTTAAAGAGATTCAAAATTTTTGTAATTAATATCACTTTAAATGAAATTCTTAAGAGAAATGATGTAAACCAAACCTAACGCCATAAATTCATGAAATTAATATAGTTGTTTTTGTGTGTATAGTTCATGAATATCTTGATATTACTACCCTGTTTAGGGCAGCTCATTTTTTTTTTCAAAGCACAACTATACTTTTCATTGCTTCTTAGAAAATTTTTTGCTGTGGAATTATCATATTTCTATTTGGCTACTACTTTCTTGCCATTTTCAAAAATTTTATTTGATGGAAAATTATTTTTTATAACTATATCTACTAATATGTAAGGGTTCTAAGAAGGCCTTCGTCCATTTCTTTTTAGAACGAGTACATTTATAAAGCTCACTATAATTTTAAAAAAGAATTACTTTCCTTTCAACAACTTCTTAAGTACTTTAATAAGAAGTAAGTAGATCCTATATTTAATTAGTTCTCATATACTAGAAACTTTGGGACTCTAACTAGAACAATGGAATATCATAAGCTCCAAACGGATTTCATTTGAATTGAATTGAAGATTCATAACGACTTAAGCCAATAAAAAATTATAGGCAATTTTAATTAGGGCCTTATGAAAGAAATAACTTATTCATCGTTGTTATTATTATTATTTTAAAGATGATAAATATCAATAAATATAACTTCAAAAATAAATTTTAAATTTGTTTCAATTAAACTAACACCCATACAAATGCATTATTCTATTTCTTTATTTAGGCTTCGTTTGTGACGGTTTTTTCTTAAAAATCACTTTTTAGTATAAAAATTTTAATTTTTGTACTAAAAAGCTGCTTTAAGAAGTAATAACAAAGCCTTCTCAAATGAAACTGTAAAAATATTTCTTGCACTCACTAAAATAAATATAAATTTAACCCCGATGTTTTAATTATTTTAGACTTGTTGCGGGCTAGAATATACGCGGCGATAGAGATTGAACTTTATGTCTTAGCGTTGCATGAATATTCAGCTCATACACAGAGAATACAAGATTTTTACGTGGAAAATCCTAAAAAGGGGAAAAACCACGGGGCCTGGCCCAGTTGAAACGATTCCACTAGAACTTGAGTTAATTACAGGGGGCTGACTCGCCTAAAAGAGCGATCATATTACAAGTATCACCCGTAGGGTGGAAGTTAGAGGTTTTTAAAGGCCTAAGGTCGTGTTGGCAGAACTTCGGGGTCTTCCGACGGTTTGGTAGAATGTCGGGCCCTAAGTAGTCGTCGGGCAGAGTTGTGGATGTTAGGTGATGGTCCAGAGGAACTCCGGCGTCAGGCGGCGGTCTGACGAAGAGCAGGGCCTCAGGTGGTGGTCCGGCGAAGTGCAGGGCCTCAGGTGGTGGTCTAGCGAAGTGCAGAGCCTCAGGTGGTGGTCCGACGAAGTGCATGGCCTCAGGTGGTGGTCCGGCGAAGTGCAGGGCCTCAGGTGGTGGTCCGGCGATGGTCCGGCGGAATAACGGCGTCAAGGCGGTGGTCCGGCGGAACTCCGGCGGTGGTCGAGGAGGAGCAAGGAGGCAAGAGCTCTCTCTTTTTCTCCTTAGGATTAGGTGTCCATTTTCATGAGAAATGGGGTCTCTATTTATAGATTTTCGTGAGTGGCATGGCTCGTAAATAGGTGGAAGATCAAGGGTAGTTAGGGAGTGGTTGAATGGATGGCCGATCTTGAATCCTTTGTTCATAGACCGTTCGTTGGACATTTGAAGGTCTTAATGATGTCAGAATTTGGTGATCTTGGGCTCGTTGGATTTGTCTCGTCGAGACGCTCGATTCGACTATAAGCATGTCACATTTGGATACCGTTTCATAATTCAAATTATGGTTTGAACCTTCCAAAAGCGCTTCTGACCCTTGATTTGGACTCATTTGGGCTCAGATTGGGTTGAATTTGGTGTCGTTGGGTTTGTATTTCCGAGACGCTCAGTTCGACTATAAGTTTGCTAGAATCGGAGTTCGGATGATTCCAAAATTAATTTCAGAAGTTTCCAACTTGATTTTACCTTGAGATTCGTGCCCGATCAAGATAATTTTTTGATTACGTATCAAGACTTATTTATTTAGCAGTGTATACACGAGTTATTTTTAATTTTTTTTTAAGAAATACGTTTCTAAATTCTTAATTTATTTCTTTCTCTTTCACTCACTCGGCTAAAACAAAATAGGACAATTAATGTAGCTCACTTTGATCTATTGGTTGGGAGCTTTAACTATTAAACAAGAGGTATTGAGTTCGAAGTTTACATATGTGATGTGGGGCTCAAATGTCTCAAAAAACCAATAATTATAATAAGAAAATTAAAAATTGATTGAAGCTTCCTTCTTCATCCTATTTTATTCTAGAAATTATTCTATGCAGATGCCGAACACCATCCGGAGATCAATCAAAATGAGCCATGTTGATATCGTGGCTCGGTACCGCTCAATAGTTCTGACATGACTCATTTTGATTGATCTGATATAGCTGCGATCCGATATCCACACACAGAATAATTTCTCCTAATATTCTAACATCTTACTTCCCCGTTCCCATTGCCCAGGCATTTTGGCTGTTCAATTAATGAATTATACGCAGATATTCCTACCGCCCACCCCAAGTTTTTGTATAAAACAACACCTTTCACCAAACCAATCTCCATAGTCTGCAAAACCAGCGAACGTCAAAGATGGAGGTCGTCGCACCATTGGCTAGATCGCCCGACTTCCACTTCAACAACACGATCTTCTCTCCTTACACAAGCGCTCCGTGGAGCCCGGTCCCGTTAGGCGACCCATTCAACTACCGATATCACTACACCAGCGCGCCAGGCAGCCCAGCCCGAGCCGCGGCCATCTACTCGCAGTGCACCGAATGGGCTTATCCAACTCCCAGCTCTCGCAGCCGTAACGATAACGGTGGCTATCTGTTCGAATTCGCTTTTTCTCCGAGCAAGTACCGTCATCTCCGGTCACTGGAGATAACCACCGCCGATAAGCTCTTTGAGAAGGGCAGAATCCGGCCGCTGCAAGAAAGAAGCCGGAGTTTGTTGGCCCCAAATTCCCCGAGGAACGGGCGAAGGAAATCAAGATCGCTTTCTCCTTCAAGAAACGAAGGAGTCTTCGCGAAAGACACAAGCCCATCGGCCAATCCCGTGAAGTGTGAGTTAAGGAGGAAGTGGCTTAGACTGAAGGATTTGCTTCTGTTTCGAAGCGCGTCGGAAGGGCGAGCTACTGGAAGAGGAAGCAAAGATCCTCTGCAGAAGTATACTGTTTTGCCCTCTGCTTATTTGTTGAATAATAAGAGAGCAGGAGAGGAAAAGAAGACGGGAGGTGGTGAGACGGTTAGAAGAGGAAGTCGGCCATCGGTATCGGCACATGAGAAGCATTACACGGCGAATCGGGCGGCGGCGGAGGAGCAGAAGAGAAAAACGCCTCTGCCTTTTCAGAGGCATGGGTTGCTTGGTTTCGTCGACTCAAGTCCGGCCATTCGAGGCAAGAATAAGGAGGCCGCCGGTTCCTCTTTGCCGAAACGGAGATTCTGAATGGAAAAAATAAAAAACAGGATATCTAATCATGATGATTATCAGATTATTAGATTTCATTTCAGATGAATATAATATTAAAAAATTTATATCGAATTTATATTATATTTATCTTAAAATAAATTTAATAATTTTAAAAATTTATGTCAATAAAGTTTTGATGAGACATCCTAAATTATTTTCTTATGTCAAAATATTTTTTATTTTTAATTGCTGTAAACTTGTAATAATTTATAAAGACTCTTTTTTGTTGTTCAAATTTTCTTGCTTTGTAGTTAGAGAGCAATTTTTTTTTTGGGCGTCTGAGCCAAAATCAAACTCATACAAATATCTTATATGCAAATTTAGAATTCAAAATATCTTATTTGATAATCAAAACTTTCAAATAATAAATGACATTTTATAAAAAAGAGCGTGTCTTAAATTTAAATTAGCTTAAGGACGAGGTTAACAAAAATATTTAAAAATGAGCAAATACGAAACTTTAATTATCCTGTTTCAATAGAAACCAAAATTTCATTATCCGATTTCTATTTTAACCGTGATTTTAAAAGAATTCGGAATACAAAATTATGATTTCTTAAGAAACTGGATCATGAAATTCCGGTTTGAAGAAAGCTGGCAATTTGAATGTTAAGGATCTAAAATAGACAAACTTTATTTGATTTGAGGAGCATGCTTTGAGATACTCCATTTATATTTGAATTGAATGGGCTAAAAAGGCAAATGTGCTCTCACAATGACGGGGGTAAAATTCTTCTGTTACCTTCTGCTCAATGCAATTTATCAAGAATGTCTTCTTTGATGGCTAGATTTCTCTCTTTTAAGGCCCATCTTCTTCAAGTTTTGAAATATAGTGATTATTGCTGAAGTATATCAAAAAATTATCTTTAGTAGAATTTATCTATAGAAATTAACACAATACTGCGAAGAACAAAGGAGGATTTCAGGGAGAAGGTAATTTATCTATAGAAATTAGTGCGATACTCGTGAAGAGCAAAGGAGGATTTCAAGGAGAAGGGAAGTAGAACCAGCCTTATAGAGAAGAGAAAGTTAAGTAAGAATTTGGTTAGAGAAATCATTCAAGTTCTACTATTGGATTTTTAGCCACTTTTACTTCAAACCTGACCATGATTCCCATCTTCATCTCCCATTGTGATGATCACAAGCGTCCCACATGATCCTCAACTTCCTTAACTTCCTGGACTAAGGAAATTACAACACTTAATGAAGAGAGTAAGTAACAGAGAAGAGGAACAGAGAGAAGAAAGCTTTTTACTGTAACTGTAGTATTTTTGCATACAAATTACAGAGCTTATGGTTTATATGGAAAGTATAGGGAACAAGTTTGTTAGAGATTCCTGTGCTATCGTGGGGTGCAAAATGCAGATGGAGCAGGCACTGGAGCATTTGCAGGATGTAGAGATAATGGAAATAAGTGGTCCACAATAATTATTATTATTTTTTTGGGATAGTTAGGGGATTCGAGACCGGAGGAATGTGTTCCATGGACTACTCGGCCGATATCGTCCACAATAAGTTGAGATTCTTATCTTAGCGGCTTGCATTTCCCAACTCACCCTTTCTCAATGAGGTTTTATTTGGGATAATTTTTTTATTATTTTGCTTTTCAGGCTACACCTATAATTTTTATTTGACCATTATTTTTTTACTGTTTTCACTAAATTTTGTGCTAGAAAGCTACTTTCTACAATAGCTTTTAAAAAAGTTACTTTCTTTAGACTAGCTTTACAATCACTTTTATAAAAAGCTATAGCAATTCCAAACAGATACTTAAGCTTTGTTTGAGACAATTTTCTTATTATTTTTTTTTTCACACCACAATAATGATTTTTGTTTGGCCACTATTTTTTTGTTGTTTTTAAAAAAATTTAGACTAAGAAACAACATTTTACAGCATTATTACAAATTATTTTCTTTGTAATAATTTTATAAAATGAAATCCTTTTTTGGGACGTTTAAGTCAATTAAAACAAACACACATATCAAATACATAAATTTTAAACCCATGACTTGTTGGTTGAAAGTCAAAGCTCTCAACTAATAGATAACGAAGATTAAGAAGATGAGCTGCATATAGAAGCCACTATAAAAGGTATTTGGTACGTTGTTCTGGAAAACAACCGCTCCTTTACCTAGATCCTATCATCTTCAAGGATGGTTCCGTATCGAGATATATATATAAAAGCTTGGAGAAGAATGATAGTGCAGGCATTGGTGATGTGGATAGTGATCGTTTGAGCGCCTCACAAGCTTGTTTAAGCTTGGGATGTCTAATTGACGGTGTCTATTTGGAGGGAGTGATTATTATGTTCGGATGTCGAATGAGTCCGTAGGTTAATTCGGATGCGTCACGTCATCCAATGCATTGTGTGTTGGGTTGGGTGACGTGGCACATTCAGATTGACCTCCAGACACATTCGATATCCGCACGTAATAATTTTTCCTTTGAAGGAGATCTATCAGCGGGCTAGCGATTGTAGCAAAGAATTTGCAATAATATCCTGCGAGAACGAGAAAGGCCCGCATAGCTCTATCAATGTTTAGTACTGGCCAAGATATTAATTGAGCTAAGTTTAAGCAATATACCTAAACTTATGAATATTTTTGTTATACATTTCAAATTAATTTACCCACAAAAAAATCTATTTAGGATCCATTTATTTACAAAGGTTAATTAATATTTGGAGTGTAATGTATTTTTTGTTTGAAGAAAAAAATATTGACCACGTGAATTTTTATATAAATATTTTTGGGAGGAGTAATGTTACACCTACAACAAAGGCCCAAAAGAATTCTTCAGGTGTTGGCGCATAGATTTAACATATAGGAATTAGAGGCACCACACAACAAAATTACATGATTATTTCTCTCTCTCTTTCTCTCACTCTCTCTTAGTGCTAACACATCAATTTTTTTTTTAATCTATGAGGTTAGCAATTACACAAATTAGAAACTAAAATGATTTTTGAGTTTTTAATTCTAAAAAAATATATATTAAGAAAGTGACAAAAAGATGTTTAAGATTCATTTTATCAATTAAAATTATTATGAGTTAAAAATATGGATTTATTGATACTAATAGAGAGAGAGAGAGAAATATAGGGAGAGTTTAATACAATATATGATTGCATATAGCATAAAATTCTTTTGTGCTGGCTCAACTTATCAACACAACAAAATTTTTTTAAGATAAATTTTGAGGAGATGACTAGATCAACAAATATATCCCCTTATATTATATGACTATTAAGAATATAAATTAGACTAAGCCCTCATTTGGGACAACTTTTTTATTGTTTTCTAAAAATTTCTAGTTCAAAAATTTTTTTTACTAAAAAGTTGTTTTAAAAAATAGTAAGAAAGCCGTCCCAAATGAAGCTTAAGCTGTTGTAAAGCTGCTATACTAAAAGTAACTTTTACTATTCATTTGGGACGATTTTCTTATTGGTTTGTAAATTTGCGGTAGAAAAAGTAACATTTTAAAGCTTTTATTGAAAGGAGTTTCTTTTTTTTTTTTTGAAAATAGCCAAAAAGTAGTAGTCAAATAAAAATTATGATGACAAACTAATAAATAAAACAGTAAGAAAGTTGTTTCAAATGAAACCTAAGGCTTCGTTTGGGACGGCTTTCTTACTGCTTCTTAAAGCGACTTTCTAGTATAAAAATTCTATTTTTTGTAATAAAAAGCTGCTTTAAGAAGCAGGAAAAAAGCCGCCCCAAACGAAGTCTAAATTTATTTAATTTGAACTACATGTTTTAAGAGTGGCCTCAAAATAGTGAATGTGTTATCACAATGAGGGGGATTTTGGTGAAATTCTTCTGTTACCCCCACTCAATGCAGTTTATCAGGAATGCCTTCTTTGATTGTTGGATTTTCTTCTGCTTGTGTGACCTATCTTCTTCGAGTTTTAAACATAGTGAATATTGTTATATGTAACATTTTATGAAAAAATTATTTGAAGCAGAATTTGGTCTATGGAAATTACACAATAATAACGAAGAAAAGAGGAAATTAAACTTAATTTTAGCCCAAATGGCCCATTAATATTTTGGGCTTTTAATTGAGGCTCATATTCTAGATTAATCTATCGTAGAAGATGCTAAGAACCTATTTTAATGTAATTCCTAAAATATTTTATAATCACATTTAATGTCATTTATGATAGAAAATAAAAGAGAATTCTAGAGAATCATTTATAACTATTGAATTGAAATATATTGGCGCAATCTTAATGGGGTACTACTAATATAAATAATGATGATGCCTTCATCCTCTCTCATCTTCTTCTTAATCTCTTTCATATTCTTTTTCACTTAGACTTCTCTTATTCTAAAAGCCATCTCATTCTAGCATAGGGAGGTTATAGCTGCTGTTGTTTTCAGTTCAATTTGAAAAATGAACATCTTCCCCTTGTTCGCGTTTGTTGAGGATTTTGGCAGGGGGTTAGTTTGCGTATGGGTAACAACGTCTTTTCCTGCCGGATCCATGTTTAGCTATAAGCAGTAGTGTGTAAAAAATTAAGCGCCTTTTTGTGATCGGAAGACGAATGAGATCAGAGATGCCATCATTGGGGCAAACGATGCAATCGCTTCGGCGAAAGAAGCGCGATAGCGGAGCTCAATAGGGCTCCTACCACCTCCAACTCATTCAAGAAAATCAAAATCCTTGGCCTTTGATATATCGTCAATAATTGGTCAATTTTGAGCCTTTGTTCTTCGCTGAGTTTAAAAGGTGGATCTTATTGTGGCTAACAAATTATAAATCTCCCTAACAAATTTTAATAGATAATAGAAACAAATCTATAGAATCACCTGTAGCTGAAGCAGAAATTTCACTGTTGAAAACAGGTATGGATATGATTCAGAGGTGAATTGCTGGAAGTTGAAGAAATGATTTCGTCTTCAAAAAAACCCTTAGCTTTCCTCAGTGTTTCTTTCCTTGCAGAAAAATATTCATTTCATGATTAATGGCTACTATTTCACCATTAATTAACAGCCTTTTATTTATCTCTTGTAAATGATTTTCGTTCCCCGCAGGGTATGTTTGGGATGTGTTTTTTTTTTTTTGACAATCTGTTTGGGATGATTTTTTTTTTTATGACATTTTTATTTTTAAATAATAATCATAATTTTATTTGACATTTATTTTTGCCACTTGGTTATTAATTTAAAAAAAATATGATAAAAAGTTATATTTTGCTAGGTGAGTAGTTAAATTTTTTTTTTTACACAAATAATTTTACAATCAATTTTATAAATCACTCCAACGCTCTAAAGCAGGAATTTTTGACGTAGCTCTACTTCTGGAATCTAGTAAAATCGCATCACGTGGATCCTGATGACCCCACCGTTTCTATTTAGCATGTTTTTCCCACTTACAGCGTGGCCCGACGACCCGACTCAGACCAGACGCGAAAAATTACTTTTTACCGAGTCGTTTTAATTTTTTAAAATGACCTGAAGCGTTTCAGTTTTGCAAAATTGACCGAGCGTTTCAGTGTCAAAAAGTTGCAAGCGATCTTCATCTTCTATACGAGGCCCCTTTCGTTTACTCCAAATTTTTTTCTGCAGAAACAGAAGGCATGGCTAAGGTCAGTTTTTTCATACTAGGATAACTTATATTTGTTCTGTAAATGTCACGTTTATGTTTTAAGGTTAGATTTTTTTGTATATTCTGTACCAGTGGGTACCAGTTTGTACATGCGCGTACCAGTATTCATCGGTGTGTATCGCTGGGTACCCCGTCTGGGTACCTCTCTGTTCGTTGCGGATATAGAAGGCATGGCTAACATCAGTTTTTGTTACCAGGATAAGTTATATTCGTTCTGTAAATGTCACATTTAGGATTAGGGTTTTTTTATATTCTATAGTGGGTACATGTGTGTACCTTTAGGTGTCAGTTTGTATCTATGTGTACCCGTGTTCATCAGTGTGTATTGCTGGGTACCCCGTCTAGGTACCGTCTGGGTGCCGCTGGGTATCACTCGGTACTGCTGTGTACCATTGGGTATCACTGGGTACTGCTAGGTGCCGCATCTAGGTAGTTTTGGTGGGTACCTCTGGGTACTTTTTGCTGATCAACTATAACTAACTATGGGTACCATGCAGTACCAATTGGTACCACTTGGTATCGATATCTGTGTACTACTCGGTACCGATGGGTATCACTTGGTACCGTTAGGTACCACTCGATACCGATATCTTTGTACTACTCGGTATCGATGGGTATCACTCGGTATTGTTGGGTACCACTCGGTACTGATATCTGGGTACCCCATGGTACCCTAGGTAGCCTTGTGTAAATTATTTACTACTGACCTTTTTTATTTTACAGGGGTGACATGATTTATTCTGTTGGGAACGACCAAATTTTTAGTAGTCAAATTGATGAACTTTTAATGGACCAGTACCTTGACAACAATCATATAGATGCCTTCATAATATTGCTAGCTAAGAAGAAAAAACTACGTCCTGGCCTTTATCAACCATTCATTTTTGTTTATAGCCTGAATTGGGTACAATGTTAATTATTAAATTTATTCTTTAATAAATCTGTGTAAGTTAACATAAAATCCTTTAATATGTTCCATAATAGGGTTCTTCATTATATAAGTATGATAGCAAATTATATGTTTCCCATGTCACTAAGGAATTAGTTCGGGCTTCCAATTTCATGTTGATGCCATTGGCGGAGAAGTCACATTGGACGCTTCTGGTAGCAAACTTAAAGAATTCAGCTTGGCTTTTCTTCGATTCTTTGCCTAACCCGACTCATAGGGCCGTGCTTCTAGATATTGTAAGTAAAAGTTTACATATACTAATAGAGTGGTACCGAGCGGTATCGAGCAGTTGTTGACATGTGGGAAAGTACAGAGAATAATAATTTGTATAATAAACAATTACGTTGTACAATGACTTAACAAATGAGAACGATATTTAATAACTAAAAAAAGTAAAGAGTAAGAGTAACAATTGGTACAACTAAAAATTACAAATTGAAATAATCATAAATTAATCATGTTTCTCTAATTTAATTATTCCAATCATCTTCCTTAAATATTCAGGGGTCAGCTAGCTTGTTGGTCGACGGAGAGTGTACTCATCTGTGAAGCATTCTAGTATGTATACAAACATAACCTCACTAATTGGTTTCACTGGTATACATTGTTCAATTGATGGAGTAGCTTGTTCCTCAGTTTTCTTTTTCTTACACTTCCTCTTCTCCCAATGATTCTTCAACCTTGCATTAGAGATTCATTTAGGCCTACACTTTAGTGGATCTTTCAATTTTTTTACCCCACCTATATTCGCAACAAACCTATGGTTCTTTTTCTTGCCATCCAATATCAAGTCAATATTTTTAGCTATGTCAGTCATTGTAGTTAACATGTACTGTTCTTCTTACTTATTTTCTTATGCTCGTGTCCTAATTTTATATGCAAATCTGCTAAAATAATTTATGAATATTATACCTCCTAATCCTTTATGAGTTAGGATCACTTTGTTTCCCATATATGTGAACGTCTGGCCAGCATAAATGTCTTTTTTAGCTCTAGCTGACCATCTCAGAAGTAGATATTTGGAAGGAATATTAACTATATCTAACTGCCTTATTACTCTCATGCAGTGAGAATATAGTAACCCTATCATGTTGAACTTCCCACAGCTGTATTGAATGGTACCCTCATTTGCATCAAAATGAACAGTCCAATGGTGGGATTAATCAATCTTCTTAACGCTTTTGATGAAAAATGTTAATGAATCACTTGAGACATGATTTATGCACATTTCACTCACATCCTGTAAGAACTCCTCCTCAAAGAATGAATATAATTTCTATGAATATAACCGAGCAGCTTGCTTGAGTATTGGACTACTTTTAATTAAAGATACAATTTTGGACTGACTGCATTTAAAATCTTTATCCTGTCCATTCGGATGCCATGTCTTCATCACTTTCTCTAAGCCCAGAAAATAATCAGTTATACTGCTTGTTGGCTTAGAAATGCCATGGGACACCATGTTAGTGGATTTGGTACGCTATGTTGAAAGAATACCAAGATTAAAATAACTCTTGATGAATGTTGTAGAGCATTTCTTCCTTATTCTATAAAGCTCCTTCAATCAGTCATGATTTTAGAGGTCCCATTCGTTGATCATTTCAGCCCAGGTTCTCTCGAACTCCTCCTCGGAATCACACTTGCTTAAACATCTATAAAAAAGACCTCTAACTTTGTTATTGTAATTGAAGCACCACACCTTGGACGGCGCCTTCTTGCTGATGTGCCATTGGCACAGCCTATGACGTGTTTGAGGTAATGCAATTTCTATTGCCCTAGCTATTGTCTGGTTCTGATCAGTAAACATTATAATGGGATGTTTATTACCCATTATTCCCAAAAATGTTCAAAATAATAATATAAATGATTCAATTGTTTCCTCCGATAGAAATGTCACCCCTAAAAGAACATTCTACCAATGATTATTAATTTCAACAAAGGGTGCACACGCTAGATTATATTTGTTAAGCCTATAGCTAGTATAAAAAAATATTACATCTTCAAAGAAGTCATAATCTATTCTCTCCAACCCATCAACCCAAAAAAATTCAATAATCTATCGTTCTCATCAGTTTGGACATCCCATGAAAATATATTATCATCAGTTAGTCGATCGTTGAAAAGTTCAATTAGGGAATTGTTGTCCCCATTTTTAATTTTCACTCTTTTCTTCTTCTGAATGTAGTTATATGCATCCTTTTTAGAGAATCCTACATTTTTTATACCTCCTACTTCATCGACTAGGTATATAAATACATTAACGGTTCTTATCCCAGCTTCTGTCATTAATTTAAGAACAGATGCTTTCTCATCACTAATATTCCTACATGATCTAAGCAAAATATTGATCTTCACGCCTCGTGATTGTGGCCCTCTATACATTTTTCCATCGTCCATACTCCATCTAGGTCCACTAAAAATCTAATCATAGTGGGACACCTAGTCTTGGTATTGGATTTTTAATATTTTGATTTGGAGTTTAAGTCAATACTCTTCTTAAATCCAACTTTCGAACAGACAAAGTCATTGAATCTTATTCTTCTCGAATTAGGCCAATAACTGTAACGTTCTTTGCAAATACTAAAACCAACATTATGAGTGTAATGGCAATACATCTCATATGCTTCTTTCTCATAGTTACAAACAACCTACGAACAAGAAAAACTAATTAAGCATTTCCATTTGAACATGGAAAAAAAAACACACCAACGGTACCCACAGCATCAGTACCTAGAGGTACATAGTAGTACCTAGTGGTACAAAGAGGCGACACACGAGCAATATTACACAACAAAAAAATATTTCAACCTTCCAAGTAAGCATTCACACGTTTAAGGAGATTAAAAAAAAAAAACTCTAGCTTCTTGAAGGAAAAAGAGTAAAATCTCTTCGGAGTATTATATTTACCGATAGTATCTCTGACTTATCTTCTGTAGTTTGTTGCGATACTTCTTCTGTAGTTTGCTCCGTCTCTTCCGTAACGCCTTCCATGTCCTTGCAATATTCGACGTCCTCCAAACTGGTTTCCATCTTCATAGCCTCCTCTCTTCTCTTTCTTAGCTTTCTTCCGAGGCGAAAACTTGTTTCAAGTGAGGAAATAGTCCGCCATCATAAAAAGCCCTAGATATTGCCGCATTTTTTTTTTCAATTTTCGCATATGACCAGGGTCGGGTCGCCGGGCCGCGCGGGATGTTGAAAACAACACGCTAATTTTTATTTTTTCATCGAGTCGTGTAGTGGGTCGTCGGGATCCACATGGCACGATTTTATTGGATTCCAGATGTAGGGCTACGTCCAAAGTCTACATCGAACAAAATTCCTCAAGCAAACCTTCTATTTCACGATCTAACAATTAAATGTACGTGCATGACTATATGTGAAAATAAATATTATATGATGCCTAATTTCATGCATATGAGGACGAATTTTATAGCCCTATTATATTTTATGATATTTTGGTTAGGAGAATGTAAAAAATTATTTGATTTTTAAAAATTTTCTTTAAAAATAATTATTTAAATTATAAATTTTGAAAAAAAAAATGAACGAACTATAAAAAAATTAAATTTAACAGAATTTAATAGTTATTACCTATTAGTCACACTGTTTTTATTTTTATTTTTGAACATTTAGGCTAAATAAGTCAAATTCACACATAACTTAAACCCAAGACCTCCTCATTACTCTTAAACAACGGAGGAATTATTCTGTGCAGAGTTCAGAAGGAAAAGAATCGTCCAGACGGTGAGTATACATAATATGTATAAATAGTATATTCATAATTTGAACTAAACTGTATATAAAAATTATATACAATGTACACTCACAGTTTGAACAATTTTTTTTTCATCATGACTCCATATAGAATAATTTCTACGTTGTTTGAGAGTAATGAGAAGGTCTTGGGTTTAAGTTATGTGTGAATTTAGCATAACAACCGACCAGCGTGAGTTGCTTATGAAAAAAAAAATCTGGTATTTACTATTATGGTATTCATTAATTCTGGATTCAAGTATTTTCTAACTACTGCTTATAGCCAAACAGCCCCATTTTTTCATCTTATCGTTCATCAACCGCAGTTCATAGCAATCATGGATCCCGGCGGCGGAGGCGGGCTAGAGGCGCGGCGTCTGCTTGAGATCGCCGAGAAGCTGCTCGACGCCCGGGACCTTGTGGGCAGCAAGCGCTTTGCTGAGCGCGCCCTTGAATCCGATCCCCTTCTCGATGGCGTTGACCTGACCCTCGCCGTTGTCGACGTGCTTCTCGCCTCCCAACGCCGTGTAAATAACCAGATGGACTGTTACGCTATACTTCAGCTCCCCCACCCTTCGTCGTCGGGCTCTGCAACCGCAGGCGGTGGTGGCGGCGGAAACGAAGATTCCCTCGCCATCAAACGCAGTTACCGCCGCCTCGCCCTCCTCCTGAGCCCGGATCGCAACAGATCCCCTCTAGCTGGCCCTGCCTTACGTTTCGTCGTCGAAGCCTATGCTGTGCTCTCCGACCCCGCAAAGAAATCCCTATTGGACTCCGAGATCCAGATAGCAGCTTCCCATCTCCGATCCAACGGCTCAGCCGAAGATACGGAGGCACGGCCTTCTCGGACCTTTTGGACATCTTGCCCCTCTTGTTGTCACGTGTTTGAGTACGATTACTCGTATCTTAATCGTTCTCTCCGATGCCGGACCTGCCAGCAACCCTTCCATGCTGGTGAGATGGCGGCGAAGCCGCCGTTAGTGCCGGGCACTGATATGTATTACTGCGCGTGGGGATTTTTCCCGCTAGGGTTTCGGGGCGGTCCGGCTTTTGGCGGTTTTCCGAATTCTGGTGCTTTAGTCTTGCCGGAGTTCGGCGACGGGTGGAAGCCCTTCATTCCGATTACCCCGGTGTGGGGAAACCAACGGGGAGCTCAGGCGGAGAAGCCTTTGAATGCCGTGCCTGTAAACTTTGCTGCTGCCAACCAGATTGATATTTCGAATACTGGGAAGAAGGCGAATGCGGTGAAAAGCACGCCCGCGAGAAATAGAAAGGCAGTTGCCAAAAGAAAAGTGGGGAGCTACTCCAAAAAGAAATCTTTTTCTGGAGTAAGTGAAGCCAGAAATGAGGGAACGGAGGCCCGGGGTACAAGAGGCTCAGATGCATATACTGGGACGGGGGTTGGTATTTCTCACTTTGATATTGACCTGGATGCTACAGAGGATGTTCTTGGTAATCTACATAATCTGCCGTTCCTGTGAAGGCAAGACATACAGATCCAGCTTCCTTAGTTTATGTCACTAAGATGGCGGTAGGCAATGGACAGTGTTTCACTGTATGTTTGTTTAATTGGAATTTGTTTTAGTGAAAATGCTGACCACATGTATAATTCAGGATGATGGGAATTTCCTGCTGAGTTCTGAAAATGGATTTAGCAATCCCATTTTCAGTTTGTGAAGTACTTTTTCATCTCAGGTGTTGCTCATTCTTCATTCTGCTGGTTGGGCTACAGAATCTGCTCCTTAGCTTGGGTGAACTTTTAGATGATTGATGCAGGTATGTAACAGTTCTTTATTAACTTGTTTAAGCAGCAAGCTTAGTTTCAACTCAGTTAAAACTTTGAAAGGGACCGGCTCCATTAATGTGAGTTGGAACATTGTGAAGTATAGATTGTGGGTATTTAGTTATTTATCTCTGCTTCTGTTATTCTTACTATGATGATGATGCTTGGATAATCAGGCTCATTCTCCTTTTTCTATTTGTTAAGACTGCTCAATAAGATTTTATTAATCAGCTTCATAAAGCTGCAAGCTCGAGCTCAGATTATTTCTCTTATGTTATATGAGTTGGAGTTCTAGCTTAACGAGGCCCAATTCGTTAGCTTTTTGAGTTGCTTGATTAAATTCTACATAATTCTAAATTGTTTCTTCTCTATTTTAGTTTCAATACTGGATGTCTTGTCCAACGGGTCTCATAAATTCCTCTTCTTTTTCAAATATCGCAAGTCTCACGAACTTCTCTTCTTCTACAAACATCATTAGTTCTATCAATGTCTTCTTCAGCATGCTCTCGTCACAACTTCCTCATTGGCGATGCCTTCTCCAACAAGCTATTGTCGCAAGGAACCGTCATGAGTTCCTAGCCATTGATTCCTTCAACGGTGAGCTTCCATTGTAATTCCCTCGCTGTTGATGCCTTCTTAAGCAAGGTCATGTTGGAATTCCTCACTTTTTTATTCATAGAAGGTTTTGAGAATTTGGGGACGAAACTCGGGTTCGTGGGTTGAGCTTGTGCTTTTATTTGTTACAGCTGTTTTAGTTCAAGTTCAGTATTTGAGCTGGAATTGAGCTCAAGCTTTAGTTTGAGAATATCATGAGATAGACTAGCCGAGCTCGAGTTAATTATGAACATAACTCTAGTTGATTTATTTACGCCCCTAATTAGGGCCTGTTCTCAACTTTTCCAATATAAAAAGAAAAGCTAAAGCTAAAATATTAGGTAGACAAAAGTTTTGTTTTGCTAATCTTATGAAAATCTGTGTTGATGCAATGTTAGTTGAGGGGCTCAAAAGTCTAGTGTTATGATTTCAATGGTATATATTGTAATTCATGTAATCCTTGAAATGTTCAACTCATATAAGAGTCATGTTCGTCGTACACGTGGGCCAAATACACGACAAAATTGTTATAGGCAACATTTTTTAATTTTCATCAATTGCGAGAGGTCTCTCAGGAGCCCCTCATTTTTCTTGACATCTCTTTCATGGTTCGTCACAGTGCTTCCTCTTAGGAGTCCATCATTTCATCTGAAAAGTTTAACCGACCTCTCGAAAACAAGTCCCATATCATGCACCCCTCTGAATAGCATTGAAAGTTTAACATGTTGAACAAAGATAAATGCCCTAAAATTCAACAACATATATTGTTTATCTGTCAGCATTTATCACCAATAATTAGGGTTAATCAATTCTTTGATGGACATCTCATCTCTCCATTATTTTCAGTGGTTAATAAGTTTCAAGGCTTTTTGGTTTCTAATGTGTCTTTCTATCATTGAAGAAGTGAATGCATCGTAAGGCTGATGTTTGAGTCAATATGCCTTACTTTTAGTGGGACACTATTATAGCATAAAAGGTCAAAATGATTCATGAATTATTTATGTGGGCTTATTTTAGTATCTAATTATTTATTGTGTCAAATTTAGCACCTTGACTGCTCTACTATGATCGAAAAGTCTCTTGCATTCTCAAATCTAATCCAATTGATGGATTATTTTGGATTAGAGTTGAGGGGTTTAAGGACTAATTTGACCGATTAGATAGTTGGGATTAAAATAATTCCATACAAATAGTGATGCGGGCATCATATCATCTAAAGGCACAACTTACCATTTCTGTTTCTTAGTTTCAATATCTAGTAATCTTTCTATGAGCTGCTGTAAAAAGGTAAAAGGATGTTATATACATTTTACTATCACAGTATTAAGAAACTTTGGTTTCTCTGTTTAGTTCTTGTTCTTGTTCTGCTTGCAATTCCTTCTTGCACCGACTACCACGTCAAATAGTCCAAGAATCATTTTGATAATTTTCTCGTTAGAAAAATACCATAGTTATATCTATATAATAAGGGGGGGTCTAGATTAGTCATATTTGATAAAATCTAGCAATACTAAAGCTTTTAAGCATTTGTACTCTGACATTTACATGTTAGCTTTTGCATTGGCTGTAAATCGCATCGTTTGCTTGGATTTTTTTTGTTATTGTAAATACTTTCTTTTGTCTCTTGCCACTGAACCATCATAAATCTATGCGTTAACTTTTATTTGTGATTGCTTTTCTCTTACCTACTTTTAGAGTAAATCGTTCCCAAGCTCTCGATTTACTTCTCTCTAGAAAAATCTATCCATCCTCTCTCGTCCAGGGAGAGAGCAGAATTTTACTGTTCCCACTTGTGATGGTTCAGCATTTTTGAATGTCCATTTGATTTTGTTACTGTGATTGCTTTGAAATTATAGGTATATCATGCGTAAATTTGAAGTTGTCATTTTAGATTGTTACTTGAACACATATTTGGATGCTATGCAAATGAATCTCGTTACTGGTAGCTTTCGTTTGGACTGTCAGAATGCTTTCTGCAATTTTGGAAATCCTTAGGCAGGAAGAAAACTTTTCTTAGCTAGAAACTGTATTTAGGTATTTATTCCCATCCTGTATGTTAGTTCTATGTGTAAAACAAGCCTTTATTTTTAAATCTGATAAATAATAGTAATCATTTGTTGCTCAGAAGGATATTGACTGATATGAAGTGATATTTATTTTGAAAAAAAAAAAAATTTCATAAGAAATATCACTTCATATTAGTCAATATTAGTCAATATCCTTCGGAGGAATAAATGAATACTTACAATTTGTCTTTCTAAGGAGAAGTTGTTTTATTAGAGTTCTGAAATGGCAACTTGCCTACTGATTGATTCAACTGTGACAGCTTTGGCCATATTTAACGTTTTCTCCTACTTCAATTTTTCTGTGTCTACGTATAATTAAAGTTTTTTAGGACTCCGGTAGTTTTGTTAGGGACAATTTTCTTACAGTTTTCTATAATAATTTTTTAGAATAAAATTTTTTTAAAAGCAGCAAAAAAAATAGTGATCAAAAGCTGTCAGAAATGAAGATTAAGGTTTCGTTTGTACGATTGTTTTAGTACTTTCGTTTATAAAAATTTTTTGAACTATAAATTTTTGTATCAGAAATCTGCTTTAGAAAACCGCCCCAAACGAGGTCTTTCTATTTAGCTTAAGAACAATTATTTCTTAAGCTACCTTAGCATTGCTGTTTTATGCTGTGCTATTAAGTAAATCAGGTAATTGTTTGATAAAATCATGTTCTGTTTGCCTCTGTAATTGCTTTAAAAGTTTTGACTATGTTATTTACCAAACAAGAAAGCTAAATTACATAAAAATGCCTATTTAGGAAGCTAACTAAGGCTTCGTTTGGTTATTTGGTATTTTTGTAAAAGGTAGTTTTAAGAAACATCGGTTCAGAAAAAGGAGTTTTCTAACGGAGAAGCATATATAAAAAGCTTTTTCAAAACAGCAGAAAAATGAAAAAAATCGAGTTATTGGGAACGAGATTTGACAAACCAAACAGTAAATAAAAATAAATTTTACGGCTTCAAAAAGGAATAAGCACCAAAAACGTCCAATCAAATTAGGCTTAAGCCTCTTTTATTACGTCAAATAATTTTATTTTATTAGCTTTCATATAAACTTATTGTATTAGCCTGAGGACATTAGAAAAATAGAGGTAGATTAAAAAGATTTGATTAAAAATATTAAAAATAAATATTTTTATTAGATTTAAATGAGAATTTGATTCTTAATAGGACCATGATACATGATGGAGAACAATATTTTTAATTTTGACAATTTTTTATTTTCAAATATTAAAATTAAAATTTTAAGTGTAATTTTTTACTCTTCAAATGACTAAAACTTTTAATGTAATATAATCTATAAGTTAAAATTATATTTTAACCTATAAAACTCTTAATATAATATACAACATTTCGAAATTTAGGATGACGAGCACCCCCTTAATCATCGTTGAGTCTACTATAGATCATAGATGTTCTTAAATTTTTATCTAAGTACCTGCGAGCAATGTTTATACTAATGAATAGCTGATGAATAATTATAATTCATTTAATAAATATTTTTTTAGTAAATATTAAAAATGTCAAGAATTTAAATATTTAGTAAATCATCAAAATAATTATTATATATGTTAAAATTAAAAATAAATAATTAAAATTTAAAATTTAAAATAATTAAATTGAGTATCTTGAAGAGATGAATCCATTAATCTCAAGATTACTTAATTTTGATAAAATTAAAACCGTAAAACATTCAAAAAATACCTTATAATGAAGGTGATTACTCGAGTCTCTTAAATAGAGCGTTTAAATGAAAGTTATAAAAAGACGTCTCGATATTTAAAAGTTCAATTTTATTTTCTTAAAGAGTTTCGCACAAGTTGATAATCATTACTAAATATATCTATGAGGTAGAGTATGTTTTTATTAAATAAATACTCCTTTAATCTTTCCTATCAATTTACAGCAGAGAGTGGGATTTTCACCGGAAAGAGAAAATTAGATTAGGATGAATTGAAATATTTCTTCATAGATTGTATGCTATTTTATATGATATTATAAATATCTATTTCATTTTTCTATTGAATTATAAGATTTTTTTTATTAAACAATAATCAATAATGTTATGTTTGACAGCATAAAATAATATATTAATATCTAATAAGATAAATTAAATGTGTTTAAACGTTGAAAACTTTTATTTTTTATTTACTCTAATTGCATGGTAGCAATACTATTCACAATGCTAAATCAAAGCCTAAGGAACATTTAGAATTTTTGTGATTTTCATTAATGGATGCTCATTTGATTATTATTACGTAATAATAATCAAATGAGCATCCATTAATGAAAATTATGGTAATTACTTTTAGAAGATCAGAGGGAATTCTACTATTTTACCGAACGGTATTTCCGGACGCTAACGATCAATCAGAGGGAGTTGGAATTTCAGGTGCCGATCAGTGTAGAGGAAGGCAGGCGCCGGAAACAGTGAACGCATCCAAGGCAAAATGCTCGCTGCAACAGTCGCGGCTGCCTTCAAATGCACCGTCGACCACCATCTGTAAGTCAGGATAATGCTCCTCAAAACAATTTCCTTCCCACTTCCCTCCTCCGTATCCTTCGAGCCCAGTTGTCTTCTCCTCTGCTCCGCCGCCAAAGCCATTGGACACACCGCCAACCTCTGCCGGCAACTCGAGACAGCTCTCTAGCTCTTCTAGGTAATTCTCAGACATATTTCCATGCACCTCCAACCCTGCGGTGTCCAGCCCAGTTTTCTCCTCTGACCCGCCGTCACCAATCAAAAAACCGTCGATAGCCGGCGACAAGACAAGGCACTCTTCTAGTTCCTCTACATATTTCTCCAGCATATCTCCATCCGATTTCTCCGTTTCACACGTATCCGCCTGCGAGCTTTTCCCCCACCATTCTTCGCCTCCGAATACGGGCAACATTGAGGCCAAGGAATTATTTATCGCATCAAAGCTGCGGAACGCTGGCGAGGCGAAGGTGGCCGCCACCACAATTACGTTTCCTGCAGCCACCACCGGCCCCGCCACCTCTCCACCCATAACCTGCCCCTGTGGCCCGGCTAAAGTCACCGCTAAACTCCCTTTGCTTCTACCTGGAAGAAATGTAGCCGTCATGGAAAGGAGATCAAAGCTTCCTTGGAATGTAAGGGTTGAGGGGTACGGAGTCGCCTCCCACAAAACGGCGGCCGCAATACGGCCGCAGGCTGAAAGGACGCATACTCCGAAAATGCGACAGCCACGAGCAAAGGCGGCGATGGTTTCTGCGACGTCGCCGCCGGCGGGGATCTCGAGTACGTGTGGATGGAGGGTGGCGGCGTCCGGCGTGCACGTAGCCACCGGAAACATAGGCTTATTCTTCATCCCCGGCGGGCGACCACGCTTCCGCTTCCCGGCCGTACCGATGTTTGCGCCATTGCAGCAAGTACTCATCTTGACTGTGTGCCGTTGCCCAAAGCACACCCTCCTCTTGCAGAAAAAAGTTTCTCCTGTGGCGAGGCGGTGGAACGATGGCCTTAATTAAAGGAAATTGTGAGTGTTTAATTGAAGGCGGGATTTATTTTTTGAAGAGATTCTTTTTTTTTTTGAAGAGAAAGGCGGGATTTATTTAGAAAGGAAATCTGGAAATATTTTGATTTGGTAACGCAAAGCTTGTTTACAACTGGACAATGTTGCCTTTTTAAATTTTCCTATAGATATGATAGAAATTGATATTCCTATAGATATGATTTTTTCTTTTCAGTTTTATAATTCAAAGTGTGATATCTCGTATGAATTTGTTTTCTTGAATTAATATTCTCACGCATGTGGCAGATAATAAAATATGATTTTAATGTTATATATATAATTGAAATTGTATATCCAAATATATCCAAGTAGGTAATTCATAGATATCAAAAGAAGTTACAATATAGGATGTGACCGAATGGAATATTTGGTCATAGCACGGACGTCATCTGGAGGTCAATTAGGATACGCCACATGACCAATTTATTGTGTATCGTTAATGTGTACTGCTATGTATCAGGTGACCTGTAGCGTCTTGATTGGCCTTCGGACGGTCCGATCTCACGTAATAATTTCTCCATAGCAAGGCTAGTTTAAAAAAAGCCTAGTCTAGAGGGGGACAAATTTTTAAAATGATATCATTTAAAAGTTATTTTTATCAAAATAAATTACAAATTAATAAATTTAAAAGTGATGTCAGTCGTTGCCTTAGGCAAAGGCTGGCTATTGAACTGATGAAGGTTGATTTAGGGCATGAGCTGGCGGGCTGAGTTGTCGGACCGCATCATGTCATTAGCTGTGCTAACGACTAGTTACTTTTTAAAATTTATTTACTTTAAAATATGATTTATAAATATATAGTTTAATTTAAATTTATATAAATTAATAAAAAATGGGAATTAGAAAAAAAATAAAACTTAAATAGAGAAAAAATAGTTAAATTAAAATTTGTTTGACTGTTTTTTTAATTTTTAATAGTATCATTTATAAAAAATAAAAAAATTGAAAAATATCATTTATAAAAAATAAAAAAATGAAAAAAAAAAAAGAACATCAAGTCGTTGCATGGCTCTCTTAACGACTGGTTATTTTCTTCTTTAAAGTTTTTTTTTTGTGGTTTTTTATAAATATATATAAATTTTAAATGGTTAATTTAATAAAAGAAAAAAAAATAAAAAAATAAAACTAAATTATAAAGGTTTATTTTTGAATGATATTATACTATAAATTAAATAAAACTAAATAGTTAATTTTAGTTTAATGTCTCCTTTCAAGTTTTTTTTTTTTCATTTTTTATAAATATATATATAATTTAATTAAACTATATATTTAATTAAGCTGACAGTTTTTTTTATAAATATAAAATTTTTATAAAAAAAAAAGAATCTTGTCGTTATCTTTTATCTCTTTTTCTATTTAATTAAACTAAAATTATAATGGTAACTTTTAAATGATAAAGACTTGATTTTTTCCTTTTTTTATTTATTTTCATTTGTTAGAAATACATATAAATTTAAATTAAACTATATATTTATAGATCATACTTTAAGTTAAGTAGAACTAAACCAATCGTTTGCAAAGCTAATGTCTTGAAGCAGTTTTTTTTTTTTTTTTTTTTGGGAAAATTATGGGCATAGCCCATATATTGATAAGGAACAAAATTACATGTGAGAACCAAAAACTATTGCTCCAGAAAAAAATGGAGCAGCTCCAAGGAGACAGAAAATCTCCAAAAAATACAAGAAGTTTCATGCGCAGTGGCCAGTGAAGCCACTAAGCTTGAAAACCACAGTGTTGTCGCAACGTAGCGATGACTCAGATTATAATTCAAAATTTTTTCATTGAAGTGCATCACCCACAGCCCCTGGTTGCCGAAAATAACGACCACCCAAGGGGTAGCCTGATCAAAGGGACGCATCATCGTCCATGGCTTACGTCTCAGCAGGCCAGAACAAGAAGAAAAAACTATTAAGCATCCTAGAAATCACCCCCGAGGCACAAAGAAGACTCGGCCGAAGGCAGAGTCAGCATAAAATCCGTCCAGCGTTACAGAAGAGCCAAGAAATGCTCTGAATTTTTCCATTTGCTTATCTTGATAAAAATAGCTTTTTTGATCTTAATAGCAGTAGTGGAAATGCTATTCATAGAGTTCCCAAACCTCATCTCATTCCTTTCTTTCCAAATAAAATAAATGGTGCAAGAAACTAAGAGGAAGTAAAAAATTTTTGTACCAGCCCCCAAGCTCCCTTAGTCATTGATCCAAACAAGTAATTGGAGAATAGAAGGTCTGAGGAGCAGAGAAGAAGCCCATGGTATTAACATAAGCACAGTACAAAAAGCATAGTTGCATTCAAAAAACAAATGTGAGGAGGTTTCTCGATGCATTTGGCACAATGAGCAACAAGGTTCTACTTGAATATTTCTCAATATTAAGGCGTCTGCAGTTTTAAGGCCTCTCACTAGAGATAACCATGCAAAAGATGAAAACCTTAGCACATGCTTCTTATGCCAAATCATGTTATGCCAGGAACATACCGGTAAGTCACTATAGAACTTCATGATAAACTGACCAAATGTTCCCACGGAGGAATTGTTCCAAATCAGAGAAGGAGACAATGGGTCATGGATTTTTATGTCCTTAATGACATTAGAGACAGTAGCTGGGGTATGTGTCGGTAATGACCAGTGGCCATTAACAATGAAATCTTTTACTTTTGCTCTCATATCAAACATCTGATGCATTAAAAAGCAACCGGGGCTGGCTTCTAGGAGATTATCGTTGCACCAATGGTCCCATATAATAGAAAAATTGGAGGTAGGATTAACCTTGCACTTAAAGCAATTCCTGACAATAGAGGAAGTGTGACATATGCTTCTCCAGAATTTAGAAGCAAAAGACTGGGGGGGACGCCAAGGAGAAGAATATTTCATGATGAGCCAAGATGAGAGGGGATAGGAGCTATTGTACATTCTTTGGATTACCGAGCAATTGAACGCAAATTGAATGGCCTGAATAAAGGGAATACATGATCCTCCATATCTGTATGGTTTGCATATAGTTTCCCAGGCAACCAGGCGCATTTTCTTGGCAGCCGAGATGTCCCCAAAAAACAGGAATCTGGAAGAAAGCTTTTTGATGAATTTGATGATAGTTTTTGGGAGAATGGATCCTCTAATCCAGTATGTTATGGTATTTTGAATTGTAAATTTCAAATATTGCAAACGTCCAGCAAAGGAGAGGAGATTGGCTTTCCAGCCATTAAATTTCTTAGAAATGCTATCCATTAATGGCGTGAAATCAGCCACAGTATTCTTTTTAAAGGAAAGAGGGATACCCAAATAAGAGAATTGATTGCTAACTTTGGGAATGTTAAGGGCGTTGCAGATGTCTTGGGAGTTAGGGGAATTTTTTGGAATCATAAGAACGCTTTTATCAAAATTCATCTGAAGACCCGATGCAGAAGCAAAGGTGGAAAGAATAGACACTAGAATAGTGCAGTTTTCCACGTCAGGTTTTCCAAAAACCAGGAGGTCATCTGCATATAGGAGATGGGTCAATTTGAAGCCATCATAGTAAACTCCCTCAAAAGCACCATTGTCTAGAAGGGAGGATAAGGGATCCATGGCAATGCAAAATAAATAAGGACTAAGAGGACAACCTTGTCTCAAGCCAACTGATGATGGAAAGAAACCTTCCAATCCCCCATTAATCAAAACAGAGAACTTGTCATCAAAAATACAAGCTTTAATCCAATTTATGAAGGTGAACGGGAAGCCTTTCTATTCAAGCCTAACAAGAGACCGTATCACAAAAATAACTCTTTCCTCCCCTTTAACTATTTAAATTCAAAATCTCCTTTGCAAGAATAATATTGTCCGTAGAAATTCTAGACTTGATAAACCCCGCTTGATTTTCTTTGACAATAAAAGGCATGACTTCTTTCAGCATGTTTGCTAACACTTTAGCAATAATTTTATACGGGACATTGCATAATGAAATTGGACGATAATCCGAAATGGAGTTGGCATGCTTTGTCTTAGGAAAAAGGGCTAAGGCCATGGCTTTAATGCCATGTGGGATATGACCACTAGAGAAAAAATGTCTCACATCCTTACAAACATATGGCCCCATAATATGCCAACCAGATTTGAAGAAATGAAAATTGAAGCCATTCCGATCAGGAGCAGCAGATGAATGCCCCGAGAATACAACTGATTTGATCTCCGCATCAGAAACAAATTGAGTAAGGAACAAGCTCTGATTGTATGTGATATCATTTCCAGCCGAGAAGTGATCCATGTTAAGAAGAGGGGGATGAGGAGGATTATACAGACATTGGAAATGATCAATAATAGAAGCAACAAAGTCCTGTCTGGCAGAATGGAAGGCTGTGGAACCCAATTATAAAATAACATTACTACCCTTCTTTTTGGATCGAATTTTAGCATATAGAAATTTTAAGTCATCTTCACCATGAGTAAGCCACTTGGCTTTAACCCTTTGGATGACCCAAAAAGAAAGCATGCTGGAGAATTCAACAATTTTAGCATTAATAGCTTTAAGGCTGGCGTTGAGTAAAGGGTTTTGCGGATCTGATTCAATCCAGCTCATACAATCCAATTGCTTAGCATGCATGCCCGCAAGGTGAGATTGGATGATAGTAGAATTTGCTCAGTTTTTACTTTTAATATTAATCTTCAGAAGCTTCACCTTGTGAATTAAATCTTGTAAAGGATTACCATAGTTGGGACTCGAGAAGACTTCAAGCACTAGCTCCCAATATTTATCCAGCATAGTCCAATAATTTTTGAAGAGAAACCTGTGCTTAGAGGAGATAGAGTTTCCAAAGTGAAGGATGATGGGATAGTGGTCCGAATTGGAAGGACTTTGATATAAGCAAAAAGCAGTGGGAAAAGCAGACCTCTATTCCTCATTAACCAGAACTCTATCTAATTAATATGTATAGGATTGTCTACTTGCTGATTGAACCAAGTGAAAAAACAATCAACCGAGTATAGGTCATCTAGTTTGGCATCAAACAAAAAGTTGTTTAGTTCCCATAGACTGTTGTGAGACAACAAATTTCCTCCCGCCTTCTCATGAGCATACCGACAGCAATTAAAGTCCCCCATAAGAATCCAAGGGCAGTTGTGAGAGCTAGCAACCTGCCTGATATTATTCTAGAGATTTTCCCTCTCAAATTGACTGTTGGATGCATAGATGACCGATAAGAGAAAAGAGTTTGAATTGCCAAAGAGACAATGCCAGTGATGGTTTGATCAGAGTTGAAAGTGGGATTGAAAGTTAGCTTATTGGGTTTCCACTTGACCCAAATCCTGCCCGATTTTGATTTGTCAAAATTGTTGCAACTCACTTCTGGAGTGAAGACGGAGTGGGAGTCGCAGAAGAATGGATCCTGGAGAGCAGCAGTATTTATCCTATTCTCCAGAATACACAGCATATCTAGCTTGTGGATACTAGCTAGTAGTTTGCAACTAAGCACCTTATCAGGATTGTTGAATCCCCTGATATTCCATGCCGCAATAGATGGAACAATGATTAGTGTTTTGAGGAATTAGAGGGCTTTCAACCCTTCCCCCTAGAAGGTTTTTTAACTAAGGTAAAGTTGGATAGCACCTGAGTGATGTCTGCGGACATGGGATCATAATTTCCTTCATTATATGCCTCCCCAATAATGCTATCATGTTGTTGAAGAATGTCAAACTTATTTGGGGAGTGAACTTTAAGTGGGATTGTTTGGGGGGAGAAGATGTGGAGCTGTGGGTGGATGTTAAATCATCATTTGATGAATTTAGATTAGGGATGATGGAGGGATTGGCTTCCTGCACCAAAGTGGGAGGGGGCTGCTCAAAGTTTGAGGGGGGTGAGGAAGAGGATGGAATGTCTGGAGTGTTGGACGAGGGAGGGATTAGGGCAGGGTTAAGTGTGGGCTGATTGGTTAGGGTGTCATGATGCTGAATCGAAGCGGAAGAGTTGACAGCTAACTAAGGCATATTGGTCGCAGCAGAAGGGGGGGTGCAGCAGAAGAAGGACCAGTGGGATGCTGAGAAGGGTTTTGTGTAGAGGGATTTTGGGTAGAGGGAGCATTCAGAAGAGGAGGCCTTTTAGGAGGTTTCCTACTCGTGCTTCTACCCCGTGAAGAGGTAGGAAAATTCCCATGACATTCAGGTTGAGCAGAGGGGTGAAGAGGGAAGTTAGAGGAGGAGTGCGTCAAGGATTTGCAAAAATCATAGAGAGATGGGCGCCATTCGTATTGAACTTTTAAATTGAATTCATCACCATCCAGAGAAATAGCAATTTCTTCAGGATATTTAGCATTGCAATCAACTTGAGCGCACGCACGGGCGAATGTGAGGCGAGTTTTTTGAGCAGTAAGAGAGTCCATCGCAAAGGGTATTCCTACTTTGTTGGTAATTCTGGATATTCCCTCAGAATTCCAACATGCAAGGGGAAGATCATGGATTTTTATCCATATGGGGAAAGATGAAAAAATTTCCCTCTTAGGTCTAAATCGAGGATGCCATTTTTGCAAAATAAAAGGTTTACCGAGTAGAAACCAAACCCCTCTACTCCATACCATATCAAAGTCTTCCACGCAAGAAAAACGGAGTAAAAAGAACCCATCACTGAGAGAAAGAAGCTTTAGCGAACCTTTAAGCTGCCATGTTTTCTTGATGGCACCTAGCAAAGCTTCATAATACGATCTGCGGCCCAGAGAGTAGCCTACGAGACATAGGCTCTAATCTTGAGCGCCTTTGGACAAGGATTCACCAGAAAAAGGGATTACCTCAGGTTCGAAAGGGTAGAATGATAGGGAGATCTTTTCCTCTTCTCGATCAGACAGCACGAAGATGTTACTCTAGTTGCGATTGGGAGTGGAGTGCTCTCCACCATTCACGGACGAAAGCGGAGGAAAGTCTTGTGGGAAAGAGGCTGGGTCCATCGTCTAGAAGATGGCGGCCTCCGGTGGAGTGCAAAATCGCAAAAAGGGGGCGTAAACCCTAGCAGAGCCAACTTTTTTGCTGAAATTAGCCTGTCAACTCGCTCGCCAAATCAACCTGCCGCAATTTCATCCATCAACTCAATAGCCAGTCGTTGCCTAAGATAATGACTGATATCACTCATAAATTTGTTTATTTTTAATTCGTTTAGATGAAATTAATTTTTAAATGATATTGTGAGCAAGCAAACATTCGCTCCAACATTTTTGGGATTAGATCAGGCTGAGGAAATGCTCATTTTTAACAAGTTCATAAAAGACTCGCTTCGATATAAGGGAACTCGCCTCGATTTAAGGCGAACTCGTCCCAAAAAAATCTGCTCCTCTTAGGAATCATCCTCGGCCAAAGCCATTCGTGCCTGCAACAATTCTAATATTAGACATTAATATCAATAATTAAATGACATAATTGTAATTTGTTGGGGAAGATGAGTAGGAGTAAACATCACAATGACGAAACAAGCAAGAAAGTAAAACCACACCCATAAATTCATTATGAAAATTGGGAGAAATAAGTACAGATCTCTCTTCTCTCTCACTCTAGCACTCCTTGCTTCTCTTCTCATATGCACCGTTCTCACACTTGCCCTAACTAAAAATATAAGAGAAAGTCAAGTAAATAAACTCTAAAGGATGCAACTCTTCAGAAAACGAGAAAGAAAACCGTCCTGTCTGTCTTGCAACGCTGTGGCGCCAGTTTGGGGCGCTCAAGCCTTTGTCTTGCACTGCTGCGGCGTCATATCTAGGCCGCTTTATCATTGAGCATTGAGGCGCTCAGGTACGCAGCGTCGGGGCGCTCGGGTACACAACATCGGGGTGTTGTACGGAAAAAAGAATTTTGGGTGCAAAGCACCCGAACCCAAGCAGAGGGCAAACCAGATTTAATTTTGAGGTCCGAGATAATAAAATAGCCAGAGTAATCAACATAATCAGATTCCACACATAATACCATTGAAGTTCAACTCTTCTGACATTCATCGATGGAGCAAGAAATCTACTGTAGCAACCAGCAAGCGCTGCTTGGAGGGATGAAATACTATTATGTTCCATGCAGAAGTGTTGCTTTCCAAAAATCAAAATAGAGATCATTATAATTTATAAACAGCACAATTACCATTCTTGTAATTACTTTTAGCTAGGGGATAAGAGGAAAGCCTGCTATTTTACCCGACAGTATTTCCGGGCTTTCCTATTCTGAATCATCATTATATAATCAGAGGGAGTTGGAATTTCAGGTGCTAATCAGTATAGAGGAAGGCAGGCACCGAAAATCCTGAACGCATCCAGGGCAAAATGCTCGCCGCATCCGTCGCGGCTGCCTCCAAATGCATCGTCAACCACCATCTGCAAGTCAAGATACTGCTCATCAAAAGGATTTCCTTCCCACTTCCCTCCACCGTCTCCTTCGAGCCCAGCTGTCTTCTCCACGGCTCTGCCGCCAACTCCATTGGAAGCACCGCCAACCTCCGCCGGCAACTCGAGACAGCGCCCTAGCTCTTTTCCTCTGCTGCGCTTTCCAGCCGGTCAGTTTTCTCCTCTGACCCTCCGTTACCAATGAAAACACCGTCGACCGCCGGCGCCAAGACAAGACACTGTTCTAGCTCCCCTATATATTTCTACAGCATGTCTCCATCCGATTTCTCCGCTTCACACTTCTCCGCCTGCGAGCTTTTTCCCCACCATTCTTCGCCTTCGATTACGGGCAACATCGAGGCCGAGAAATTATTTAATTAGTTCATCCAAGCTGTGGAACGCTGGCGAGGCGAAGGTAGCCCCCACCACAATCACGATGCCCGCAGCCACCATTGGTCCCGCCATTACCCCACCCACAACCTGCCTCTGTGGCCCCGCTAAAGTCACCGCCAAACTCCCTTCACTTCTACCTGGAAGAAATGTAGCCGTCATGGAAAGGAGATCAAAGCTTCCTTGGAATTAAGGGCTGAGGGGTACGGAGTCGCCTCCCACAAAACAGCGGCCGCAATACGGCCGGAGGCTGAAAGGACGCATACTCCGAAAATGCGACAGCCACGAGCAAAGGCGGCGATGGTTTCTGCGACGTCGCCGCCGGCGGGGATTTCGAGTACGTGTGGATGGAGGGTGGCGGCGTCCGGCGCACTTAGCGACCGGAAACATAGGCTTATTCTTCATCCTCGGCGGGCAGCCACGCTTCCGCTTTCCTGTAGCGATGTTTGCGCCATTGCAGCAAGTACTCATCTTGATCGTGTGCCGTTGCCCAAAGCACACCCCCCTCTTGCAGAAAAAAGTTTCTCCCAGTGGCGAGGCGATGGAACGGTGGCCTTAATTAAAGGAAATTGTGTAATTGAAGGCGAGATTTATTAGAAAGGAAATCAGAAAACCAATTTATTTTTAAAACATAACGGTAACTAACAACTAACAGCGAACCGAAAGCTCGTTCACAACTGCAAAAAAATTCCATTATTCTAAAATCATCTGATCTTATGTGTTTGATAAGAGGACAATCTGAATCCTTCTTAATTTTAGGAAAAGTTTTGGTAGAAAGAATTGATCTCAAAATAGTTTGGTTTTATTTTGATACGAAAATATTATATAAGAATTCAATTAAATTTTATATTACACACATCTTTAAATAAATTCAATAATTTTAAAATTCATCATAATTAATAAAAAATTTATTTTTAAATTCAAACTGTGACAGCTCAAAATTTTAATTTGTTTGCACCACGATCTAATGAAATAATCGACGCAACACCATCAACTTCCAATTTCTTACAACAATAACAACACCAAACTTTTATCTTATTATGAGTTCAATTAAATGAATCATTTTACTCTATTATATTCCATGAAAAATCAATTTTTCATTTCAATCTAATAAAAAATCATTTCTAATATTTCTAATTTTTTTAGTGAAAAAAAACCCTCCTCGCTGTTGACTGTTTTTATTCTCAGAAAATTATTGAAGATATTTTGTTCCTATAACAATAATTAAATAGGAAACAATCTTATCAGTTATCATAGGTTATAAAATACATCATGAATAATAATACCTCATGATTGTTACACTATGAGAGCTTTGCACGGCTGATTTTTTAAAAACTTTTTTACCCTTTAGAATGCAGCTATCTGTAGAAATGCAGAAATTATTCTGTACGGACACCAAACGGGAGAGAGCTATCCGGATTTATTATATTTTTATTGATTATTTATTACACTTTTACAAATACTAAGTAAAAGTACAAATATTCAATTATGAATACATTTTTATTGAATATTTAATGTGCTTTTATAAATAATCAGTAAAAGCACAACAAATATTCAATTTTAATAAATATTCAATAAAAGTACAACAAATATTCAACAAATATTCCTAATTGAATATTTGAATGAATATTTACTATATTTTCTAAGTATTTACAAAAGTGCAGGAAATATTCAACAAAAGTGTAATAAATCCGAACAATTCTCTCCATCTGCACAGAATAATTCCTCGTAGAAGTGAACATCACACTTAACCGCAGAAAACAGCAATGTCTCAGTCAACAAAAAACCAAGGAATCTATTTATTTTTTCTCCTTTGTATGCGGTCCATCCATTTTAACTGGGCCGCAAACATTAGGAGCACAAAACAAAAATGAAAAAAATAAAAATCAAGGAATCATTACTCCTGTGAGAATCGGCCAATAAGGAATCATCACCTGTATCATCATAAGGCATTACAAGGTATCCAAGTCAATGCACAAAAGACTATCTGGCCACTCACTGCTGGGTGGCACAAGTTGTATAATCCTTACCATGCTTCACTGTTGACCCACTTTGCCACGAAACGTACTGTTCTATTTGAAGAAAATGCTCCTGATGCTCATTCATGGAAGAAATGTAGAAGAAGGCTGAATGATCTAAAAGAACAATATAGCAAAGAAGAAACTACAAAAGCAAGTTACAAAAACAGAACTGCCAAGAACATCTACGAAGCAATCAACCATTTTGCAAAAGTCAATAAATAATCAGGAAACAAAGACCATCATCTTGCAACGAGAAAGAGAAAAGTTAAGTCCCTTGCATGTAAGAAACAATAATGCCCGATTCAAATTTGTTCTGCTCAAGCAACAACAGTGGAGCACAGAAAATTTTACTATTGTTCCACTGGCGTAGCCGTAATTACTTCTTTGGTGACGCGAAGTTCAGACATGCCATTTCAGGCGCAGTACAATACACAGCACTAAAATTTGATTATTAGCTAGAACAACAAATATCATAGCAGCCTCTAGATTTCCCCCATTGGGCGTTTGAATCAACTTCCCTCATATTTTGGATCAGCCATCACGTAATGATAAGCAATGACTAGTACAAATATAAAGATCCCGAGGAAATTTGCAAAGAACCCCAAGTCCTGATCGTCAATCATCTGCAAAATAAGGAGAACAAGTGTCAGCTATATCAGGGACAGGTGGTAGGGGAACCATTACATGATAAATAGAGAGATACGTGATGGAACCAACATCAAAAAGAGTCTAAAATGCGTCTAATTTCCTTTAAGCCATGCTGTTTTGCTGAGAACTCGGTAAAGCCAGCAGTGCTAGACAGAACAAGTACTTAGGCCAAACTTGGGCTTTCTATGGCCAATAGGCTCGGCCGCACTCCAGCCGCAAGGTGGTCCTCACAGATATATATATAAGAAAATAGCTGTTCATACAATCAGAAAAATAGCCAGTGGGCTTGCCTGCTTGTGGGAGTTCTATATAATCCAATGCCAGGAATCCTTCACAACGCAATTTAAAGGTTGGTGACTAAGGCTTTATTTGGGACGATTTTTTTTCCTGCTTTCTAAAACAAGTTTCTAACACAAAAATTTCTTGAACTAGAAATTTTAAACTAAAAAACTGTTTTAAAAGCATTCAGAAAGCCGCCTCAAACGAAGCCTAAATCACCATAAATATATCATTAGAGTAGCAGCCATAATTCAAAAGATCAAGAGAAACCCATCGCTGCAATTTGAGCATCAAAATGTGAGCAGCTTTGGAGATTTAACAAAAGAAAGCCGACGAGTGCAGAACTGCAGCACACAACTTGAAGCTGACTTAGAACCTCATTGGAGTGGTCGTCCACCCACTAAGAAAGCTCATCTGCATCCCAACCGTTTCATTTTATTAAAATTTTAGATTGGATACTAATTAGGGGAGAAATGAGATTTCACCTTTTTCTGATAGATTGAATGGTTGATTTCTACAAGAGGGGATTTGAGAAGTTTATGGAAGCTTCCTAAATCTTCTAGGTGAGAAAGATGATTGATTTTTTGTTTATTCTGATTTTATTTGAAATCAATGTGATTATTATAGATATATTTGTAGGAGGGCCTTTAATAATTAAAAAAACGAGCACTAAAATACACCAATTCTTATGCTTTTCTCCAACGCCCCCTCCATGGACTCATTTCGTTTGGTTGGGCGTTTCTAAGACGTTTTCCATTTTACAACCGGAAAATAAATAAATTTTAATTGTTTGGCGAAACTGCTTCTCTCAAAGACGTTAATAACATAGTTTTGAGCGGAAATGTCATTGCACTTTTGCAACTTCTTTCCATGCACGTTCCTCGTTTTACACTTGCAAGTCAATTTTACCCCCGCAATCGCTCATCTTCTTCGCTAGGACGCCTTCGATTGTTCATCCCAAGCTCCGATCAAGGCCCCCTGGGTGATGCCGATCTCGATTTGCAGCAGGATTTTGATGAAAATGATCAGGATGTGAATTCATATAGCCGATTTGAAGAGGATTTGGGCGTTCCTTCTGATTGTGAGGAACAAGAGGCGTCCAACTTTCCGCCCAACGAAGCAACTGCGGCTACCTTTGATGATTCACACGAATCAAACGAAACAACGCAAATGGAAGAGTAAGAATTAAATGGTTTACACGATGGCATGGTGTTGACCTCTGTTTAAAGAACCAAAAAATAAAAATAAAAGAAAAAAAAAATCCCACAGACATACCTCCTACCCGTCGGATCCTCGAATCCTGCCGAAATCCCGCCGATTCGGCGCCGTTCACGTCATTTCCCTTGAACCCCGCTGCCAGCTCCTCCACCCGTCGCTGCTTGCGGTTATAAAACGAAGATGAAGGCTTCATTCGAAGGATCCAAACTCCCGACTCCTGCTCCTACCCGAAGCCTTCAACCTGACGCAAGCTTCAGCTTCCCATCTCCGATCCCCTGCTCCTCCCTCCCAGTCGGTCGCCCCGCTCAGCCCTTGCCCGCCGACTTCAGCACAGAGAGAGAGAGAGAGAGAGAGAGGAAGAGAGTGAGGAAGTATTTCCCCTACCTGTGCCGGATAGCCTCCGACCTCCCTCCTGTTCGTGAGTCTTCCGCCTCCCTCTCTGTCTCGGCCATACAAACCTGCCGCAAGTCCCGATCCCCCACTCCACCTACCAGTTCCGAACCCAACCAACCTCAGAGATCCCCCATCCCGTCGCCTCCAGTCGCTAAACCCCACTCGACTTCCGACGCCAGAACTCGCGCCCGAGCCAGCCCTTGCCCTAGCTTCGACTTGCTGCCTCCTTCGAAGCTCCCTCTAGTTGGATCGGAAGTTATAACATTTAATCGGAAGCAAGGAGGGGAGCTCACTCACTGAGAAGGTAACTTTCTCCCTTACACGCGCATCTTCGGCTGAGTCCCGTAAACCAGAGAAACCAAAGAGGGGAACAGAGGTTTTAGTTCTCTGTGATGTTTAAAGTCCTGTTATTAGGATTCAATGTAAATCCTGCTCAAGCATTGCACTAATCCTGTAGCCCGACAATCCTAATTTTAATTCCAGCTAATTACTAATTAATTGTAATTAATTTTAACTAATTAGTATTAATTATAAACAAATTATTATTAATGAAAATTAAGTATGATTAATTAATATTAATCATAATTAATTAATCATTAAATAATAATTAATTATTATTAATTCTAATTAACCATCATTAGTTATAATTAATTATTACAGTTAATTAAAAAAAAAGGAAAAAAGAGAAATACAAATGCAAGTGCAAGGCACTCTCTTGCCTCGATCCACGTGCCAACCTCGACGCTTGCAAAGGTATAATTTTCTAACTCAGATTCTCGCTCTCGATGTTCGCGGCGGACCGGAAAACCGCCTATACACGCTTTCATAAGCGTGGTAGGATGGGACCCCGGTGCGGCGCCTACAACGAGGCAGGTAATCACCTCAAAATCCTATCCTCGGCGTTCGTGTTGAGCCGGCAAACCGCCTATACACGCTTTCTTAAGCGTGGTGGGAAGGGAACCCGGTGCGACACCTACGGCGAGGCGGGTAGGCCCTATACACGCTTTTCTTAGCGTGGTGGGGACAATTTTAAGTACCCGTATGCGGCTCTGTACCTACGGGGAAATAAATGATTTTCTTTTTCAGGTACGTCGAAGACCCATACATGCTTTCTTAAGCGTGGTGGGGGATTGAAGACTTTACACGGTCGCGGTGTCCTCGAAAGAGGGCATCTACCATACACGCTTTCTTAAGCGTGGTGGGAAAGGCCCAGTTTTCCGTTATTTCCCCTAAACGGGGGAGATGCCGGAATGCTGCCGAAATTTCGGGTGATCATATGACTGTACTTGGACCTATTTGAGCTCGAAGGAAGAGGACCAGGACTCGTGCTTTGAACTTGAATAAACTCAAATGAACCTAATTTCAACATAAACAAGAACTGAAACTTGAACTCAAAACAAGAATTTATGGACATTGAGTTTGGGTTGAGCAATATCAAATAGAACTTGAATGTAGGAAACCAAGACTTGAACTTGTAACATCAAGTGGAATCGGGACTTGAATTTGCAAATGTTTGACTCAAATCCGAATGAACTCAATGTAACAACAGGGGACCAATTTGAACATTCACAGGGGACTTGGACTTGCATTTGATTAGAACATGAAACGAGGTGAACAAGGACATAGAAATTTGAACTCAAACAAAGTCTTGGGTTGGACCGTACGGGACTTGAATTTGAACACAAAAGACTTGAACTTGTATTGGGACACAAAATGATTGAGGAAGTGTTTGAACCTAGGCAAGATAAACCCAAGTAAACATTGGAAGATCTCTTTAAACCCAACGGAAAAACTTGAACATAATCATATGACTTGGAGCACAAAGAAACTTGGATTAGTTTTGAGCTACAAAAGACTTGAATTATCTTGAATTTGAACAAGACTATAGGGAACAAGGCTTGTGACTACAAAGAAAACGGGACCAAGGAGCTAACAAAGTACAAACCATGAATTAGTGGGTTCAAATATATATATTAGTTGGTCCTAATCATTTAAATGAAAGCCAACAAATGAGCAAAGGATTGACTTGGATCCTAACACCAAGCTCTCAATGAAGAATAAAGAAGTATCATCCAATTTTGAAAGCGAACATTAAATGAACTTGTGAGGAATGTTGAAATGAATTTCAACATACAACAAAGGACATATGCATCCAAGCATAATCAATTTGTAAGCAAGAGTTAGGTGAAAATGCAGTCAAATAGCAAAAGATCATTTTGATGTGCAAGGATTAATTGACAGTCATGGGTGCTCAATCAAGATCAGATGGAGAATCCATGTAGAGAAGCGTGACACAAATCACTAAGCAGTGGATCGAACCCTCAAGTGATAGATGCGCAACTTCAATCAAGATGCAAGGAACATGTGTAGAACTCATGAATAAGAAGATTTGCAGTGCGACAATATGTTCATTGCTATCACAAAGAACCTTCAATCAACACATGAGTAACATGATGCCCGTAGCGTCTACATCAGTGGATCCATGAGTTCATGTAAAAGAGCTTAATAGCGTTAATGGAACAGGCTCCTAGTGAGTAAGGCCACTCTTGGAGATGATGAAGAGTTTACAAATACAATCTGCTCATAAACAACAAAATCTCTTGTCAACATATTCAGTAAAATATGCAATGAATATCAAGACACTCCTACGGGTCCTTATAGAAGATCTGCAATACATACAATCTCTCTACGAGTACAGATGTATGTAAAACATGTCACTCGTGGGTAGATGCAGAAAGTTTACAGTAAATGCAGTATCCTGTAGTTAATTTCAATCTATGAATAAATACATCTACCTACCTACAAGCAGCAGTAGGGAAGATCGTATGACGCCATGCCACCGGATCCGCAACATCTTTACAAGCGGACAGAAGGCGTGTACAAAAGTTCAAGTAGAATGCTGCATTCAAATGGCGGTCACCCGTACAACCAAGCAGCAACAAATATTTTAAAATACCCCCGCACGTGCATTGTAGTTTTGTATACACATAGGTACACGTAAGGGAATGTATTACACACCCGCATGGGCCCCGGCGAGCGTGTTATTGGTACACACGTGACATCTAGGAATGCTGCGCGGGTCAATAGATTTGAACCCGATCCTCCTATGCAAGCAGATAGGAGTAGACAAGGTTCAATAAATAATTATAAAATGCCCCCAAACACCTGCATGGGCCCCGACGAGCGTGTTATTTGTACACACGTGATGTCTAGGGATGCTGCGCGGGTTAATAAGTGAATTTAAGTTCGAGCCCGACCCTCCTATACGGGTAGATAGGAGTCGACACGGCTCGAACCATTAAATAAATATGCAGTCGTGAGATCGACCGAGATATTTATTTTATACATTCATATTAGGCCTTCAAGGTCTATAATCAAGAGAATTCACTAACAAAGGTCCAAAGCCTACAAAACCCGATCCTCTATCGACCAGTAGATAGAGTCGACAGGGTCCAATCAATAAAATATAAATGACCCCATACACCCCGATGATGGCCGTGTTGAATGCAAATCTCAACCGGAGGGGTCCACACAAATCATTGCAAATACCACCCAAATACCTAAAACTCCAAAATCCAAAACTCCACAAAACTCCCAAAATCTCAAATTCCCTACAAAATCCAATCTTCTGAAAAATCCAAAAATCTTTCCAACTCCAGATATTTAAAAATTGAAATCCAACTATCAAACCGTTTAAAGCAAAATCCATCCATCCTCCGCAACAGTTTGCCGAGGTGGACAAATCAAAATATACTTAGCTCACAAGAGTTAGTGCCTAGTCGAAAATATTACTAGGATCCATTCTCAAACAATCTCCTGCCAGCAAGGACGTGGTACGAGTCCTCTAACCGGCAGTTTCGCCGCCAAATGGCACTGCAGGATAAACGGTTATGACTCGGGGCCCTCTGAACCAGGTGGTTGCCGCCAAATGGCACCATTATATTATGGTTATGGCCAGAGCCCGTATGCTTCCCAATGGCATCAAATCCTTGAGATATGAATCAATAGGATATGATCGATAGGGCACAAAGCCCTCTGTTAGCTAAGGTGGATTCAAATTTGTCCCCTTAGGCAAATATTCACCCCAGGTCTACAAGGTACCCTTGGACGAAGCAACCCATGGCTGCCGACAAGGATCCTTCTGTCAGGTTGGGTCGACTACCTCCTCTGAGAAAGGGTCAAGTTATGGTGCTTGGAGTTGAGATTCATTAAATGCACGATTAGTATGGATTTTATATTTAGTGAATACCAAATGAATGAAATTATTTCATCAGATAAAGTTCAAGACAAGTCAGTTGAAGCTAAAGAGACAATGAAGCTTGAGGTGGGGCAACCAATCTAAGAAAGTTATGATGCCAATGATTAAGAACTTCCTCAAACACATTTTGAAGAATCTAGACAACAAATTATGAAAAAAGGCAAAGAATAGCTTATGGTTTAGCAAGAGAAAAACCTCTGTGTGCAATCAAAGAACTACAAATGTATCGATATGTTAAACTCAAAGTATATGCTTTTGTTATTGATTTGATAAATGAAAATAAAACCAAAATCCTACAAATAATCCATGGAGAGTGATGAAGAAAGTCGATATCAGCAAGCTATGCAGGAGGAAATGTCATCATTAAAGCAAAACAACACCACAGAGTTAGTGGACATACCAACTCTCCAAAAGGTAATTAGTTCAGAAAGCAAGATGGTTTACTAAATTTGAAGGAGTTAGATTCAAAGCTTGCAAGGGGCTTCACAAGGAGTGGACTACAATGAAATATTATCTCTGTTGTAAGGCAAACATCATACAGGATATTGCTTTTTATAATTACTAAATTCAACATGAAGCTTGAATTAGATTTAAAGGTCCCATGGGACTTCACAAAGAGTAGACTATACTAAATTACAGTTGTAAGGCACAACATCAATCAGGATATTGCTAGCTACAATTACACAATTCAACATGAAGCTTGAGCAAATAGATTTGAATATGGCATTTCTTTGTAAAGAATTAGATGAAATAATATACAAGATGAAACATTATTTAATTGAAGAGGTAATCAAAATCAAGAAAGTGGTACATAAAATTTGATCACTACTTGTTAAAGAAGAGTTTTAAAAGAAGTGATTATGATTCTTGTAGTTGTTACAAGAATCATGAAGTTTTAAAAAATGGTTTTTCCTTTTGTATATTGATGATATGATTATTGCTAGCGAAGGTACGTAGAAACATAACAAGTGAAATGAATATTTCATGCCAAGTTTGAAATGAAATACATGGGTCCCATTAAAAAGATTCTTGAAATGGAGATAAATAAATAAAAAATTCTAAAAAATTATTTTCATTCCAACCTTCTTATTTGAGAAGGGAGCTTAAGAGCTTTGACATGAAGGATTCAAATGCTCTTCTAATACCTTTGGCGCAACATATGAAATTAAACAAAGATCAACCACCATCAAATGATGCTGAGAAGATTACATGTTGCAGGTACCTTATTAAAATGCATTTGGTATCACCATCAAATGATGATAAGAAGATGTACATGTTGCAAGTACCTTACTAAATTGCATTCGGGAACATTACACATTCGAAGGTTTGCAACAAACTTTTGGCACATGGTTTGAGTATGGTTAACAAATATATGGATGATCCATGTAAGAACCATTGGAAGGTAATTAAATGGGCCCTAAGATATCTCAAAGGAATATATAAATTGGGCTTGAGATACACATGTGAAACTCCATATTAAGAGAAAGTTGAAAGGTATGAAGATTCTGATTTTATTGCAAATGTGAACACTAGAAAATCTAAGTTTTTGAAAAGACATTCAATCGAAAATCATGCTTGTGGTATGTGGTGGCTCTACGAACCACAAATCAGAATACATAATGGTGAACGAGGCCCTTTGGATAAAGAGTTTGATGTGTAAGCTACTCAATCGAGATGTTTTACATGCAATATATATTTACTATGACAGTTAATATGATATTTGTTTATCCAAAAATAATGTTTATCATGAAAAAATAAAGCATGTGTATGTGAATTTGCAAGAATGTAGTGATCAAAGAATTGGTAAAGATAATAAAAATTCAATAGATCAAAATCCTGCACACACACTATAACAAAGACATTGCCTATAAACAAATTTCACAATTGTTTAGAGATGCTGAATATGGTTCCAAGAAAAGTGAGTTTGATATAAACAACAGTGGACATTTTTAGTATGATATATTATTTCATGTTAGTAGTATTTGCATGTAAATTGCTTTTGTAACAACCCAACCGGTTAGGCAATTGTAGGTTAGTTTCTCCAACTCTAATTTTCACGTTGTATAGCCTTTGCGTGTCTTGGGTATGCATTCTATAAATAACCAAGCATGTAAGTAATAAGCTTTATATTCAATTCTAATAAGAATTTATCTTTCTTTCCCTCTCCCTCTCTTCCTCTTTATGCCACTAAGAGCAGGTTTGGAGCCACAATCATGTAGATGTACTGATATCTTCCCTAATTGTTAATTTGCTATAATGGTTCAATCACTGGATGTTGTCTTCAAACATAAGGAGCTGAATTGCATATTGGATAAATGTTGTTCAATAACTTAAATATAAGGATAAAAAAAAAAACTTAAATATAAGGAAAGAATAAGGATAATTGGAATAGAGAAACCTTGATTTCAGTGAAGGTTACAATTAATAAGTATTCAAAGTTTTTCTTCTTTTCTCTTTTTTGTTCTTATAGATTATCGAGGTTTAAGGACACACTTTGAAAATAAACATGCAGCCTAAAGGAAGCTTGTCATTATGGGCCCTAATAAAGCATCACTCACACCTTTAAGAGACGGGAATGATGTCATTTTCAGAAGGTCAACTATAATAATGAAAAATCAATGCCCATATGTTTTGCCCTCTTGTGAGAACTTTATTTTCTAATTCAATGAATTTCCAAGGGTGCAAGCGCCCATGATACTAGCTCTCTTGTAAGCATGCCGTTGCAATAACTCTCATGGGTGAGAAGAAGTTACAAGCTCTTATGCTCAGACAAGTTTGATTTGAGGGACGATGATTTGCCAAATTAAAATCTCATGATTTTGTTATATTGGGTATGTCATGGACCCTAATTTATTTAACGAAATTAGTAGACCCAACTAAATCATAAGATCTTTGTCAGCAATCACGAGAAGTTTTCCAAGAAGACCTCATAGACTCAGGATGGAGGCTGATGATTTATGTCTTCCAAGAAGACCTCACAGACTTAGGATGGAGGCTGACTAAGTTAACAATTTTAGATAAACTCAAATTGATAGAGGACTTTATATCCTATCATATGCATCAAGTATGACCATAAGCTTGAATAAATGTTATTAGAGAACATATAAAAATCAAGTCTAACTGTACTATTATGGAACAGCCATTTTTTAGTTAAACATATGGTCAAAAGATATTTATCACATCCTAACTAGAGTTGAGTTTTGAAATAAGCTTATTTGATAGCTTTTGATAACACATTAGCTCCTTTGTGAGCCTGAGTAAATTTGAATTTGGCTCTCACATTCAATTTAATATAAAAGAAATAATTTTGCTCTGAACATATACTGTTAAACATTTTTTTTATACAGAGTCTGAGATTTTTGTAAATTTTTTAAAATTAGGGGCATCTTATTGCATTTTTTGGTTTTTTATCTATATATGTTTTTTGTTTGTAAAGCATAGGTAGGCAGGTAACACTAGTGTGCGCATTACTATTATTCCAAGACCAAGAGATATTGGGGGTTGGACCATGGTTGTTTTGAATTTAGAGGCAATTCCAAGGACAAGAATCTTGAAAGTTAATAAGGTTGGCAGGATGCAATCCCTTCCTGTTGAGATTTCATAAAAACAAAGTCATCATTGATGGATAAGGTTATTTATTTAGTAAAGCTTACCAGGCATGGTAGCATAAACCTCATTTTGGTGAAGCTAATGATTTCCCTCCATTTATGATTAATATATGAATTACACATCATGAAATAATTATCAAGTAAGCCTTATTTATCTCTAAACTTTTGGGAGACACTTTGAGCTCGATACTCAAAGAGAGCAAACTCTCTTGAGGCATTTGTTAATCATTTTTGCTTTTTAAAAGAGTGGGTTAACTAATTCAAGGATAAGAAATTTTAAGTTATACGGCTCCTTGGAATTAAGCATCAAGTTGATTGTGAGCTTTTAATGGGCTACGTTAGGAGTGAGCCATAGAGATTTTTTAATTTGGTTTTGATGGCTAGCGGATAGACTTAACTCCTTTGGAATATGCATGCTTAATTGCATGGAGGTAATATTTTGGACCGAAAAGAAGACTGTTGGTGATAAACATATCCATGCAAAATAGATTAGTAAAATGATCCCCTGGGGTTAGCATAATTGACACATTATAGGTTGGTACATTTTGATTGGCTAATGAGGGTAACATTAGAAGATTTCCATCCTTCTTAAACAACAATCAAATTGAGTTGCTCCTGGTCCACGACTATGGTAGGGAACTGGAGTTTGGATTCAATTATAGTGAGAGGACATTTAAGTTGTATTTCACTGTGAAGGTATAGTTTAACCTCATTTTGGAGGGGTACAAAAGGCAATTGATTCATTTTAATTTGATATTCACTTTGGGGCATTAACATGTCCAATAGAAATCGATATGTTTAGGGAATTTTAACCGTATTGACCTTGTTGAAGGAGAAATGAGGGATCCGATCAACATATTAGTTTAGTTGCATGAAGGACCTGGGAATTTGGACATTTTGTTGTATAGCTTTGACATTGGTGGGGGATTTAGAAAATCTGCCCTAGTTGATACTTGTGAAGCATTTTTAATAGATCATTAGAACAATGAATTTGAAGGAATTTAAATTGAATATAGAGGCATAAGTTGTTTTTTTATAGATAGTAGAGACTTTGTAGACATAAGGATCAATTTTTCAACCTTGAATTGCATGTCTGCTAATATGAAATGATGTAATATTGCTTGTGTAGTAGTAATAATTCATATATGTTATGAGCATATTTAAATTGTTCAAAAGGTGGTGATATTTTGGTGGCCACATGGAACCATTGGATCAAGATATATTAATAGGTGAAATTCATGAAAAAGTTCTTGCCAAGTGTTAATAGTGTGCATGTGCAAAGTATAACCAGAGCTATGTCTTGAACCTTATAGCTTAGTTTATTAATGACGCACATAGCAAAATATGTACTAGTAGGATAGAGCAAGCAAATAGGCACTAGCAAATCATTTAATACATGAAGACACCCTTATTTAAGGGCGGTAAAGCCATGCGAGGCCAAGGAATGGGCATGGAAAGTGAAAAGAGTTTTGTTATCTTACGATGTCCTAAGGATCAACAAGTGCCATTGATTATACTTTTGAATGGGCGTGAAGCAGAGCATTGGTGCTTGAGTCAAAATTGGGAGAAATTTTGGGGAAGACTAACTCCATGATCATGTGGGCTAAGTTTGTAACAAGTTTTTCAAAAATAATTTGTTCCCCTATTTGGAATGTAGTAGATACAAGAATCCTTTTTGAGGCTAGTGCAGTCAGGCAGAACTATGATGCATTATAAGGCTAAATTTCCAACATTGGTGAGTTATGCTCGCCAAATGGTTAATAGTACAACAGAGAAGTGCTAGAGGACTGGGGGTAATCTAAGGCAACCACATATTCCATAGAGGATCATAAGAATTTTTTAGATCTAATAAAGAGAACAAAGCTCATATAAAATGGCAAATGTGACATGAAAAAAAAAGAGGTTTGGTGAAGAGTTATCCAAAAGTGACTTTACCAGGAAGAAATTCAAGTTTGGGCCTGGAGAATCTAAGAAAAGTCTACTCGTCTACTACCGATTTAATAGCTATACAATGGTGATAGAAAGCATACAGTGAAATGTCATATGATCACAAGCCAGGTTTTCATCAGGGCAACTTTTGTTAGTCCGAAAAAATTTACATTTTTTTCACATACAACAATGACAAAATGATATAAATGAATCTTTTGGTTGCAAATACAACAATTATGTTAATGAAGCTTATGCTTCTTATTTTTTAATTTACTATTTCTGCCAAGTTATTAGTGGCTTTGTGTGTAATGTAAGTAGATTTTAAATTTCTTCCAAATAGATTGTGGATAATAAAAGGACTTCTATACATGAAAATGTTAGTTATATATTTAATTAAGATTACGAGGGTATCCCCTCTCTTGCATGTCCTTGCCCGTCAACAACCCTTACCTCTCCACCGATGGCCTGCAAATATTATCACATCATCATGCTTCCCTTATAACTGCTCTTGCTTCTAAAGTTTCTCCCACAATAAAATCTCCCTCACCATGCGCTCCTCAATCATTTTTTGAGGCTATTAAGGGAGATCCAGGGCGTAGCCCTCAACATGGCTCCTCTCCCATATAATTTAGCAAGTACCTGCAACATCTCATCACAAGATGTCATGCTCCTTAAAGAAAAACCAATTCTCATTTTATTTGGTGAGGAGATCTCTAGGATGGCATCACCTTTTTCTTTCACCCTCATTGGTAGGTTTCTTAAAGTCATCCCAATATAGAGATTGTCTACATAATCATGGTCGATTGATGGGAAGTGCTTGCAGAAATTTAGGAAAAGCCTTGGCTGAAATCTGATTTCAGCAATTTCAGAAAACCAACGACAAGAAAATCAGAAATAAAACACACGAACACTTTTTTAGTGTTTTTTATTGAAAGTTTTATGAAAGAAAAGACAAGATACAAGTGGATCTTCAATTGGAGAGGAAGACCCGTCTTTCCCAAATCTCTAGCTGCCGGCTAGAGCCCAAACACCCTAAGAACAAACTAATTTCAGCAAACAACACATACCCCTAACCCTAGGAAAATCATCTATTTAAAGCAAACAATAAACAACAAATACCCGTACAACCCTCCCCTAATTCCCTCATATTTCCTTAATTATTTTCCTCCCAAATAAGGCCTCAAATCAGCCCATAAATCTGCCCTCTTCAATTAGGAAACATTTCCTAATTAATCCCCTCCCCCCCAAATCAGCCCCTAAATATGTCATCTTCAATTAGGAAACATTTCCTAATTAATCCCCTCCAAATCATCCCCTAAATCAACCCCAAATCTGCCCTCTTCAATTAAAAAATATTTCCTAATTAATCCCCTCTAAATCAGCCACCAAACATGCTCTCTTCAATTAGGAAACATCTCTTAATTAATTCCCTTTGATTAAGAACCTTCCTAAACAGCTTCCTTTTGATTAGGAAATTTCTTAATTCCCTCACAATCAAATCAGCTGGTCCATCAATACTCTCCTCCCAAAGTGTCATATTGTTCTCAAGGTAGAACGAACGAAACTGCTGCTAAAGCACTTGACTAATACCACTGGGCTAAAAAATAGATTGACACTAGGTCGAACAATCCCTGCCTCGAGGATCTCCTTGATTAATCTCTCAATCTCTTCATTTTGGATTTGGGGATGACGGTATAGACGAACACTGATAGGTGAGACTCCTTCCTTCGAGATGATAACATACTCGCATTCCCGCGAAGGATTCAACCCTTGAACTTGCTGAAACACCCCTCGATACTGTTGTAAGAGTGGTAGAATCATGTCTGGTGCTTCTATCTTCTCCTCATATTTTTCTCCTTCCAAATTCTACAGCTCCTCCAAAAGTCCCACTCCTTCACCCTTTCCTCTCCTTGGAAGTGGCTCCAAAAGTGACATCCCCTCTTCTTCCCCCAACATTTCCACCTCCTGATCTTTCCCTTTCCTTATCGGATTAGGGTTTCCTCCACTCCCTTGGTCACTAGTGGCTCCCCTTGCCTCTGGCGATGTCGTTTTGGTTTGGAACTCGAGCATCTTTCTCATCATCTCCTCCATGATGGCAAACTTCTCATCGATCTTCTCATAGATGGCTGAAAATAGTTTTCTGAAATCTGAAATCTTTTCTACACAATCTGATTTCAATTGCCCAATATCCCCTTCCAATACTTCTACTTTTTTTTCAGCCATGGGTGTCCGGATCGAACAACTCTGATACCAATTTGATGGGAAGTACTTGCAGAAATTTAGGAAAAGCCTTGGCTAAAATTTGATTTCAGCAATTTCAGAAAACCAACGGCAAGAAAATCAGGAATAAAACATACGAACACTTATTTATTGAAAGTTTTATGAAAGAAAAAACAAGATACAAGTGGATCTTCAATTGGAGAGGAAGATCCGGCTCTCCCAAATCTCTAGCTGTCGGTTAGAGCCCAAATACCCTAAGAATAATCTAATTTCAGAAAACAACACATACCCCTAACCCTAGAAAAATCACCTATTTAAAGCAAACAATAAACAACAAATACCCAAACAATCCTCCCATAATTCCCTCATATTTCCTTAATTATTTCCCTCCCAAATCACCCCTCAAATCAAACCATAAATCTGCCCTCTTCAATTAGAAAATATTTTCTAATTAATCCCCTCCAAATCAGCCCCTAAATATATCCTCTTCAATTATGAAATATTTCCTAATTAATCCCCTCCAAATCATCCCCCAAATCAGCCCCCAGATCTGTCATTTTCAATTAAGAAATATGACCTAATTAATCCCCTCTAAATCAGCCACCAAACATGCTCTCTTCAATTAGTAAACATCTCCTAATTAATTCCCTTTGATTAAGAACCTTCCTAAATAGCTCCCTTTTGATTAGGAAACTTCTTAATTCCCTCACAATCAAATCAGCTGGTCCACAATCGATCTACATTTGAATGGGACATTTCAATTTGACATATTGATTCTCATCACGTTCTTACTAAGTTATCTCAAGATATAGTTACTCAAAACTTATATCTCAAAAGTCATACTATATAAATGGCTCCCCAATGAATATGATTCAATGGTCTCTGATGAACTTCCTATTATTTCAGTTTGTGTTATTTTTCCACATCTTCATATCCATTACTTCAACCACTCCATTACGTATTCCACTAGCTCAATCTTTAGTAAATTGCTTCAGGAGGATGCAACTATAGCAAGGCTATCCATGCCATTAGTTGCTACGGTACTGATCGAAATGGATAATAATTACCAATTTAGAGAAAGAAACTTGGAGTAGTTTCATTGCTAGTGGTTAATGACAAAAGGTAGAATTTGAAAACACTTCCTTCTTATTGTTCTTCTTTCAAAAAATTTTATCACAATTTCTCATGATGCTTCAAGACACTCCCAAAGCTACAACAATCTACTGACAATCATGATAGTGAAGATCATTCATTAAATAAGAACCTACCTTCTAATACAATGGTGGTAGTTCCAATTAGTTCTAGTTTATACTTTATACTCAAAACTTTAAATCAACTTTAAATATGCATTGAAACCAGTTCCTTCCTAAGGTTTTAACCCAATGATAGAAATTCACCCCGTGCCTAATCTCAAGATTAGTGACCTAGACCTACTTGGGGTTGTTGCTCATGATAATCTTCTTATTATTGGGGACATTAGTGATCTTAACTCCCTATTTGTTGGTTTTGGTGTTGGCCTTTCTAGCCAAAAAAGAGCTAAATATTAACAACTTTTAAATTTTATATGCCAAGAGAAAAAGAAAAGGAAAGAAATTATATCGTAACTCTTCAAAATATACCAAGTTTCAAGTATAAGGTGTTTAAGGAATCTTTGGATTTTTTATGGTATTTGGTTCAATTGCTACCTATTAATCTTGTCAGTGTATTTTTTTTTGTTTTCTTTTTCATCTAGCAAAGGGCAATAGCTTCATGTTCTACTCTTTATATTGATTGATAATAAAATTGTTCTACTTTAAAAAAAAATGATGATCGACTATCCATCTAATTCTCATCCACCATGCTTGAGACATTGGGATGCTCCTCATGCTTCACACACTTGGTATCAACCCATGGCTCATTTTGTAATGTTTCAGTGCATGGCACGCACTTAAGTTCCTTCACCGAGACTGATCTATGTGATACATGGATACGAAAAATTCTGCATTCGATAGACAGGTTGTAAGTTTTCAATACCGATTGAAAGCTTCTCTCAAAATAAAAATAAAGCAGGTCCTATTGACTAGCCTTGTAACTCAAAAGATTACATTTGACCAAGCTAATGGCTTGGTTCAAAGCTACCCACAACACAACCACGCCAAGACGGTTTAAAACCACATAGCAAGCACTCAATAGTTAATTGGCCACACACTCCTATGTATGTCTTGCTGATCCTAATATAAGTCAACCATATACCAACCGATTCACCTACTGAACTATCCAATCCTCCAAAGTAGTACCAAATCAATTGACCTATGACCAATTCAACTACTTGTTCTATGCACAACTCAACCATTATTAATACTCATTAATTCACACTTAGGTCAGGTAGCACAAAATCCAAGAAAACTACACTCTTGAATATGGTCATATTCAATCAAATCCATTCGACCTAATACAATGGAGTCAACAAATTCATACATTACAAGTAAACCTACATATCAAAAATCTAGTTTATTATAGCATATAACGAGTCCTTGAAGTAATCAACAAATATATAATGTCCTCTGGATGGTCAGCCACTTAAGGAAAATTTATATCTTCTAAATGTATGTCCAAGTATGTAATTAAAAATTGCAAGCGCTAGCAAAATTTACATCTTGTGATTACATCCATCCCCATCCAGCTATATTATATTTCTCACAATTGTCAATAAGTAATATAAAAAAAAGTCCTCTCATAAATATGATCTCCCTAACATAACAACAAACCAAACAATAAAAATAAAATTAACTAAGGGTCTATTTGGGGTGGCTTTCTCATTGCTTTGCTTTTCAAAATGTAACCACAATTTTATTTGAATACTATTTTCACACTTCTTTTCAAAAATTTCCATCGTGAAAAAGCTGTTTTTTACAATTATATTTGATAATATGTGGTCTCTATAAGAAAGAAGCTATTCAATTTAAAAAAAAAAAAACATATATTTATAATTTTCATAACAGCTTTCAAAAAAATTATTTTCTCCACAGTAACTTCACAATCCTTTTTACAAAATGCTACAGTCATCCGAAACAAACCTTAAGAATGAGTCTAGGACAAGGTCATTTATGACCAACAAAAGGTATCACAACTATACTTGGTTCGCATAAAAATTGTCTTTGATAGTCCACAAAATCCTAAAATACATAGGATATGCAATAGAACAAGAAAGGATAGTCTGAAGGGAAAGCCAAATAGCAGGAAGTTGGTAACCTTTTGAGTTTTATAACAATAGGGTGTGACTAATAATATGCTTAGGGAAAGAAAATACCACAAACTAACTTTTTATTCAACTAGAATGGGCTAATCATTGATAACATATCAAAAAAACAAAGTAGATGAATAAATAATAAAATAATGAAGACATCGAGTAAAGAAGGAAAATGGGAAAGAGAAGAATAAATGCCTCAAGAGTGTAAAAGCAATTTATAAAATATAATATAAGTAACATGAACCAAGTATTATTGACTAATCTAAATTGATTATAACAAGCAACACTTAAAAAGTGAGTGAGATGTAAAGACAGACCAAGGGAAGAAGGGGCAAGAGCAAGATAATGAGCAAAAGAGGGTGTGAGGAAGAAAATTGAGATCAAGAGAGATATATAGAGAGGGATGGAGAGACAGAAGGAGCACACAACGAGCGACTGAGAGAGAACGGGTATGATAAGAAGAGGAAGCAAGCAATCAAGAAGGAGCTTAGGCATACAAAAGGCCGAGATGAGAGGTCAAACAAACATGCAAAGGATCTGAATGTAAACAAGTGTCGACGAAGTTAAATGCACAAAATCGAGAAGATCACAGTGCAACGTTAGGGCTTCTTTCTTGTAATGAAATTAATTATGACTTCCACCATTAGAAAATCCTAAGCTTTTTTTGTTTAAGAAATTGTTGTTTGGGTTTTAATGGGGATAAGAGGAATACCAAGAAGTTTGTGATTTTACACACACACACATACACACACACACACACACACACACACACACATATATATATATATATAATTGAGGAATGAATAAAAATAAAAAATGTTATAATTTTTTTAAGAAACCAGAAAGTAAAAAAAAAAGGGATTTTTACATACATAACATCTAAAACTATTGAAAATACATATCTAACACCTAAATATTAATATTTACTTATATACCACTCCGTTACGCATACCGTCACATCCCGTCACTCTCAGCGGCCACCTTCACTGCAGTGAATTTTAATATTTACTTACCCACCTTCACTGCAGTGCCTCCGGAGGCGGCATCCAGCTCAACAGCGGCCAAACATGGACCATTGACGTCCCAGCCGGGACCACCGGCGGCCGCGTGTGGGCCCACGCCGGCTGCTCCTTCGACGCCTCCGGAAATGGCAATTGCGAAACCGGCGACTGCATGCCCATTTCGGGCAAATCAAAGGGCAAGGTGCAGACGGTAATGTGATGAGTAAAGCCATGGAATTAAGATCGGACGGTGATGAGGTGTTGAAGAAGGATCGTGGGCTTGAATGCGGATTGACTGGCACGGATATCTCCCTGTCCGGTGAAGCATCATCTGCTAACAATCCTATGGAGGTATGTGGGAATCAGGTTGTTTCAATGGATGCGGATTCAAGTGTTTGTGTGTTGGAAATGTGTGGGAAAGTTTGTGGGAATAGATTGCAAGAGCTGCTTGATGCAGGTGTGGACTGCTCCGGTCCCAATCCTCCTGAAGAGCTGAATTCATCCTTTTGCACTTCAGATGTTCGGATGAAGGTGGCTGAAGGCAAAAAAACTGCTAATCCTCATTGCTTTATCAATGCAAGAATACACAATCTCACTGCTTTTGTATATGGCTGGAGGAAACACAACATAATGGCAAGCAAGATAAGAAGCTGTAATATAGAGCTGAAGAGAGATTCTTTCCTGTGTTGGTTGCTTTGGCTAGCAAGACAAGAAGCTCTATTTCATGAAAAAAAATTTAGGAGCTATATGGAACTTTATCCTGGGAGAACATAAACCGCAGGAATAGCCGAAGGAATTTTCTGGATGGAGAAACAATCGTGCATGGGCGGCGTGGAGAAGACGACCGGCGTGGGCAGCATGAGCACCTAATTTTTGAATCGGCCGTCGGATGGGAAGTTCGCAGAACAGTTCGAATCGCTTGGGATGTATTCGGATGGCTTGGAGAAGATGACCGGAGTGGGCGGTGTGGAGAAGACGACCGGCGTGGGCGACGTGGAGTTGCTCGATCGGGACGTTCTCTCTTCAGAGGTAACAGAGGTAACGGGAGTGGTAATTTTGGTAACTTAGTAGTGTTTTAGGTGGTTGAATAGTAAATAGAAAAGTTTAGGTGTTAGATAAGTAAATAGAGTAGTTTTAAGTGTTATGTATGTAAAAATCCCAAAAAAAAATTTATAAGATATATTATTTTCAAAATTCTAAAATTTGATAAATGCAATAATTTAAATTTTAATGGAGAAATTATAATAAATTACATAATTAAAACCAATAAAAATTTGGAATTTATAAAAATTTGGAATTTATTGTGATTCAAAGTTTGTATACTTGTGTTATGAAAAAAATTATAAAAATATTAAAGTCATAATCTAATAAGTTTGAATGAATTGTAAAGATTATAATTTCTTTGTGATGATATGTTAAGTAACAAATTTAATTTAGGTATAATTTAAATATTTAAACAAAATAAAATATAACTAAGCAATGAGAAGAAAAAACTGTGTTAATATATATATATATATATATAAAATTTAAATTTTAATATTTATCAATATGTTAGCAAACAGTTTTTCAGGATTTAACAGTATTTAACATTGTCATACCAAATAGTTTTCAGGATGTAATACCCTCAGGATTTACTAAATCCGGATTTACAGGATTTACTAAATCCCACAAAAGTTAAATCCACTTGTTGCCAAACAGCCCCTAGGGGCTTCGGAGCAGGAGTTCTACTTTGAAGCCACATTTCTCCAAACATTATGCTACTATGTATGATCACCTAGTTAATCAAGAAACATATAATAGTCTGGCAACAATGATAAAACATTCGACCTAAGAAACAGGTGATGGAGCGAGAAGCAGTATAGGATGATGTAAAACAACTTGTCACTCCATTGATGAGAGCTTGAGAGCAATAGCAATAAGAGATAACATAAAATCATGCTAAAAATTAATATGCTTGCTACTGAGATTCAAAGCGCGTATAAGTACGTGAGCAGAATATCAGATCTATGATGATGATATTGGCGACAGAGGTAACTCAGACTCAACGATCGATGGTCGATGAGCCCATGAAGAAAAAAAGAGGGGAAAAAAAACAAAATAAATAAGAAACTTCACGCATCACGAATTCCCCGATTGATCAAATCGCCAGAAATAAACTGCAGAAAAACCCTAATAACTCACCTCTGTATCCCCTGCGAACTACGAACGACGGAAGGCGACAGATGTGCTCGACTCCACGGCCCTTTGATTCAACTGCAACCCACAGTCCCCTTCTGGATTCGCCAAACCCAATTAATAAGCTCCGCATAGAACCGGCGGGCTCACACGTGTGGGGCGGATTGAAAGAAAAACTCCACAGGGAACAGAAAATTCCCTACCCAGTAAATCCTGATACAATTTTATAATGATAATTTTTTTATTTGTTAATTTATTTCAAGATGAGTATAATTTATGATTAACTAATTAATTTTAAAATAATATTTATCTTAAAATAATTTGAATAATTAAAAAAATATCCTCATAAAATTTGAATTTGAACATGAACATACTGCTGCAAGTTCATCCAGTGATTTCTTCTACTTTGTATATCTCTTCATAAAATGACAAAAAAAATCATTTATTTTTTTAAATTTTAGTCATTTAGTAGTGATTATATTTCTAGATAAGAAAACAACCTACTAATTAGTAATTGAGTTAATTTCAATAATTAAATATATATTGTTAAATATATTTTTCCTCAACTATTTGTTTTTGTTGTCAGTTAAATATACATGAAGAGATTTGATCCAAAACAAAATTTTAGATTGTGCAGCAATTGTGGCAGAGTCCATTGGGAAAGAGCAAACAAGAAAGCAAGACTTCCTTAAATATCGTGCAAATGACTCTTCAAGCTTTCCTAATTCTCTCTCCGCCCCCCTAGCCCACTCATAGGCTAGCTCAAAACGGCGAGGTGTTTAGGCTTAGCCTTCCATCCAAGTCAAAGCCAGTCTTCCCGCGGTCGAAGTAAAGGCCAATGCCTTTCATCGAGTAAATTGTATAAGCCAGCCCTTAACCTTAAGTAAGCCGAGGTCTTGTCATATAGCCCGGGTTGCATGATCATTCTTCAATGCACTCTTCTTAATAAGATGGAGCAAGAGTATTTGAACCTTGATTGTTCGTTTGCGGTGACTGGAGGATGGCTTTTATGATTGCATCAATTTCTTGCTTCGTTTGGTATAACTGTCGTATTATTTTACTTTTCAGATTGTAACCATAAATTTTATTTAGTCGTTATTTTTTTATAACTTTAAAAATTTTTATTCTAAAAAATCGTTTTCTAAAACAATTTTAAAAATTTACTCTCTACATCAGCTTTGAAAAACAGTAAAAAAATTATCTCACATTAAGGCTTCGTTTAGGATAGCTTTCGCGCTGCTTTATAAAAACAGAGTTTTAGTATAATTAAAAAAAAATTTGTACTAAATGAAGAATACACAAATTGAATAGGAATAATCAGGATAGCTGGAAGCAATAAGAGCAGCAGGACTTCTTCTCAATTAAAAGGAAAACTACAAGACTCAATAGCAATAAGAATATAAAACACAAAAAATAGGAACTTTATGAATTGAACCCAACATACATAAACAAATAGAATTGCAATATATGTGTTACGAATAATGCTGGCAATTATTTGGTTAGAGATGCGAGTCAGTGTAAGAAATCTTGCAGAGCGAACCGTTCACTTATTATTGAGGCATTATGAACAAATTAAAACAGCTTCGAAAGAATTAAGCAATTAAGATTTTGTTTGGGACGACTTTTTTATTGCTTTCTAAAATAATTTTTTAGTAAAAAAAAATTTTGAACAATAAATTTTTAAACTAAAATACTGTTTTAAAAAGCAGTAAGAAAGTTGTCCCAAACAAAGCCTAAGTACTCCAACATTCTGGTATCAATATTAATTACTGGAGAGAGAATTGTCCTGGTTCGCTATAGTTTTTCTCTAACTGCTCAAGCTTTTCAATTACAAATCCTCTTATCCGATTTTCCTCGGGTAAGGAGTAGTCTTTATAATCAATGGGCTTGAAAGCCCATCCTTTGTTTTCCACTGAACCAGTGACTTGAACCTACAAAAGAAAAATAAGGTTTATTGGACGCATCATCCAAGAGTGGCTATACTTATGAAGGAAGAAAAGGAGGAATGAATGTTTGAAGTGAGAAATTTAAAGCAATTGAAACAATGGGGAAGACAGATTACTAACTGTAGAGTGTTTCAGTGTATTAACGAGAAAAAAGTACATACCTCAGCTTCACTAACAGCATTGATCAGAAGTGCTCCGTCCAACGAGAGGCCTTCGAAATAAATATTTTCTCCATTAATGACCAGGGTAGATCTCTGGGAAACAGAACATCCTTTATTTACTTTCTTTTTCACATCCGAAAATATCAGAGCCCATTTTGGTTTCCATGTGATTCGTGGCCAAACTTCTACTTCTTGTCCATTGAACACCGCAGTTGTAGGATCAGCTATTTGGACTCCAGCCTAAGAAACAACCACAAGTGGTCAGGCATATCTCCATTATGCTTAAAAGGAGAACACAAATGCTAAAGCTTTAATGAGTATAGAATTGCCTGACCAATCAATGAGCAAGTAACGAGAAACTTAGTATTCATTTACCAATCCATGATCTTTTCAACTATAGATTTGAAACACAAAGTATCCTACTGAAATTCATTTTCCGATGACAAATAATACCAAATTTTAGATTTCAATAAGACAAAGCTTGCAGTTGTTCTTTAATTGGAAATTCCATAAAGGCCTCAAGGGAAAAATCGCATCATTTACTAATAATATTTACATAAAGTAAGCTCCCATTATTGCAACCGTGCAAGTGTTTAAAGCAAAGGCTTTAATCCAGAGAACTGACATAAGAGAATGCAGATCTAAGAGGCTAACTAAACCATCACTTCGGCTTGTTTCGTAATTAAAAGGAAGTTAAACAAATGCAGCCACAGAATTATTTGATAGCAGCCTGTAAACTTATAAGAGTGACAGATAACATGAAAATTTCCAAACTTAAAAGATCACTTCGACACAAACTGATGCCGGACTAAATGCATAACATGGATGAAGTAAGAGTATTGCACGATTCTTTGATTAAAGCATTAAAGCACAATTACTAGCACATGAAACAATAAGATAAAACAAGAGAAGGGTGCCGGCGTTTAGGCCAAATCACTAGCTAAGCATTTGAACCCACAAGATAAATTAGAAACTCAATAATAACATAAGGGTAGGAGTTCACTCAACATCCCTAATCTAACAATGAGATTAGCAAGCATAGAAAGTTAATAACTCAACCCTACGTTTACTAAGCTTTAGGCAAAATTAAGCGGAGCGATTCCTTGCGCTTATGTCACCACCTACAAGGTTAGGAAAATAAAGAGATAATTGAAAAGGGAAGAAACATCAACCCTTATGCGGAAGGAAGTTGTCGCCGAGAGAAACCCTTTGATTTGTCAAGGACGCCTTTGATGAGTTGTAGGAGACGGTTGATGTAGCCTTGGAAGGGAAACAGTGAAACAGCCGGAAGGATGGCGGGTGTGAATCGGCCGACGATAGTCCACCGGCCTTTGACCCTTTGATCGTCGAGAGTATCAACCAATGTGATGTGGATCCTCTCCAAGTACTCCTCGACGGTAGTTTCGTAGCCGAATCCCACGTCGAAGAAGGGAGAACGTAGTACGTCGATGTTGTCTAGATCGTCAAGCACTAAGCCCGAATCCCATGGACGAACTTCCATTCATGCTTCTTAAGAAGTAGAGGAGGTGACGTTGATGTAGCTTTGCTGTCCTTGAAGGTTCCTTCCAAAGGATGAGGGATTATCCTTTGAAAATCAAGTGGGAAAGGCTAGGGGGAGGTGGCGGCTAGGGTAGGGGTTGGGAGGGAGGCTTGTTTGTGGAGCTAGGGTTAGGGTTAGGATGGTTTAGAATTTTCAAACCTGAATTTTAATTTCAGATTTTGAAATTTGGGTGGGAATTAGAAAAGGAAATAGGGGTGTTGATTGGAGGAAAATTGGGAGAGAGAGGGAAAGAGGGGGGGGGGGGGGGGGGGGGGGGGCGGCGGCAAGGGTAGGGGGGCCGGCGGCTAATAAGGGAGAGAGGGAATTGGGGAATTGATTAGGGGTTGCCTAAATTAGGATTTAGGGAATAGGAAAGAAATAATTAAATCCCTTTCAATTAAAATTTGATTTGAATGAGATCTCAAAACTTTCCTAAAATAGATTTCATATTTTAGGAAAGATTTTGAAATTTAAATTCTAGATCTTGAATTCAAAAATCCAATCCCAAATATGGTCATTCCATATTAGGAAACAAGAGAAAGAGGGGGGGGGGGGAAGGGGTAGGCAAGGGCGGCGGCTTGGGTGGAGGTGGGGGCCGTCGGTGGGAGGTGGGAGGGGAAGTGGGCCGTGGGGTTGTGGGGAGGAATAGGGGCTGTTTTGAGAAGGGGAGGGGGGAGGAGAAGAGGGAAAGAGGAACACGATTTAGAACCACGAATCCGACGCGTCGAAATTGGTGGGTGATGCGATTCCTACTCCAAAGGATCTCTCCAAGCTCTCAAGCTCACACAAGAACGCAATATGCAGGAATTTTAATAATAATCATTCATTAAATTAAAACAATACAATAGGGGCTTATAAATAGCCTCAAACAAAAAGCAAAAACAAAAGACAAACATGCCCTCTTGGGCTTACAAGCAAACCACCCTAAAATAAGGGTACAACAGGAAACGAACTAAAGGAAAGCAATAACATAATAAAACTCAAAAATATAAAGACTCGATCGTGGCCGTAGATCGGCGACCACGTCTCCGGTAGACTTTCCATGTGGAGATGTCCTCATCATTCTCCCGGGGTGGAAGAAAGCTCGACTCCGTCGAGTAAGTATCTCTGGTGCTATCATAAATTTCCAATGCATCAGGGTCCACTCGCTGTAGCTCCTCGCGATCCAACCAAGTATCCTCAGACTCGGGTTTGCCTCTCCACCTGATCAAATACCTACGTCGTCCACCTTCCCTTGTAGAGATGACTTCATCGCTTAGAATCGCGTCCACTTTCTCTGCCATAGGTGATTTAGGGATATCTGGGAGTGGGGGTAGGTTAGGGATCTCACAAGGTGGGTTCACACAAGGCTGCTGTAATAGTGGGTTTGGCGGATTGAAGTCCGGACCTTCGTATGCCACTAAATCTTCTATGTTAAAGGAGGGATTGATGTTGAACTCAGCGGGGAGATCTACCACATAAGCATTATCGTTGATTTTCTTGATTATCTTGAATGGTCCAGCACTCTTAGCATGTAATTTCTTAACTGTTCCCTGCGGGAACCGTTCCGGACGAATCCGCACCATCACGAAGTCACCAACATCAAAAGTTTTAAATTTTCGTTTCAGATCAGCCTGTAATTTGTACTCATTATTGCTCTTTTCAATTTGTCGTGCAATTTCTTTATGAAGTTCATGCATATGTGATGCAAATGATGATGCAGACTCAGAGATCCTATACCTAGGACACATGGGTATGAGATCTAACGGCTGCCTAGGTTTGAACCCATAAACAATTTCAGAAGGACTCAGGCCAGTGGTTCGGTTCACCGAATTATTATATGCAAACTCAGCAGTGGGTAGAACAGAATCCCAATCCTTAATATGCTCACCTACCAGAGACCGTAATAGATTCCCTAAGCTCCTATTAACTACCTCGGTCTGACCATCAGTCTGTGGATGAAAGGCAGTAGAGAATTGCAATTTAGTGCCTAATTTCATCCAAAGGGTTTTCCAAAAATAGCTAGTGAATTTCACATCCCTATCTGATACGATGGTTTTGGGGAGACCATGTAGACGGACGACCTCTTTGAAATAAAGCTTGGCAATATATGAGGCGTCGGATGTCTTGGAGCAAGGTATGAAATGAGCCATTTTAGAAAATCTATCAACTATGACACAAATGGCATCATTTTTACGAAGAGTCTTAGGCAGGCCTAAAATGAAATCCATGCTGACGTCCTGCCAAGGGCAACTAGGGACAGGCAGCGGAGTGTAAAGACCAGTGTTCTGCTTGCGCTGTTTGGCTAACTGACAGGTGTGGCATCGACTGACCATCCGACCGACATCTCTCTTCAAACTGGGCCAAAAGAAACGGTACTCCACGGCTTCTATCGTTTTGTCTCGTCCGAAGTGCCCTGCGAGGCCTCCGGCGTGGAGTTCCCAGACAAGGAATTCCCTAAGGGAGGTGCTAGGAATGCAAAGCTTTTGAGCTTTGAAAAGGTAACCATCCTCCAGAAGGAAGTCGTCCACAAGGCGCGTGCTGCCTGTGGATAAGAGAGAGTAGGTCTCTTTGAAATCGGGGCAGTCCAAATAATCCCTCTTTACTTGCTCGAAACCCACAACTTCAGTTTTCATTTCAGTGGCAGTCATCATATGACGACTGAGGGCATCAGCAGCTTTATTCTCAACTCCCGCCTTATGCCTAAGGGTATACGTATACTCCTGAAGGAACTCTACCCAACGACCGTGGCGCGCATTCAGTTTCTTTTGGGAGTTGATATAACGCAGGGCCTCGTGATCCGAGAAGATGACAAACTCTTGCGGGAGCAAGTAGTGTCGCCAATAGCGGAGGGATTGGATCACCGCATAGAATTCTTTGTCGTAAGTAGAATATCGCTGCCTAATATCATTCAGCTTCTCGCTGAAGTAGGCTACAGGGTGACCCTCCTGGGATAGGACTCCTCCAATTCCAACTCCCGAAGCATCGCATGTCACTTCGAAGACTTTGGAGAAATTAGGAAGTCTCATCACTGGGGCTTCCACCATTTTTTTCTTAATCTCATCGAAAGCTCGGGTGGCGGCCGGGGTCCAATGAAAATCACCCTTCTTAAGATAGTCAGTAATGGGAGAAACGATAGTGCTGAAATTTCGGATAAATCTCCTATAAAAGGTGGCCAACCCGTCGAAGCTGCGGACTTCCCGGATGTTCTGAGGAAGAGGCCATTCAATGATGGCTCTCACTTTCTCGGGGTCAGCAGAAACCCCCTGAGCTGACACGATAAATCCTAAAAAGATGACTCAATCGATGAGGAACGTACACTTCTTAGGATTCGCATACAATTGTTCTTTCCTTAAGACCGAACAGACTTGCCTTAGGTGGTCCAGGTGTTGTTCAATAGAATGGCTATAGATAAGAATATCGTCGAAGTAGACAACGACAAACTTACCCATAAAAGGGCGTAACACCTGGGTCATGATTCTCATAAAGGTGCTCGGGGCATTACTCAACCCGAAAGGCATGACCAACCACTCGTATAGACCATCCTTGGTTTTGAAAGCAGTCTTCCACTCATCACCGGGTCGGATCCGGATCTGGTGGTATCCACTCTTGAGGTCGATCTTGGAGAAGAGAGTGGCACCCGTCATCATATCTAGCATATCATCTAATCTGGGAATAGGGAAACGATATTTGACGGTGATTTTGTTGATAGCACGGCTATCAACACACATTCTCCAAGTTCCGTCCTTCTTAGGAGTGAGAAGGGCGGGTACTGCGCAGGGGCTAAGACTCTCCTTAATGAAACCTCGCTGTAGTAATTCATCGACCTGCTTCTTAAGCTCGGCATGCTCCGTGGGGTTCATGCGATAATGTGGCAGGTTAGGGAGGGAGGCTCCAGGGACTAAGTCTATTACGTGCTGAATGTCTCTAAGGGGAGGTAATTGATCCGGGAGATCTTCAGGGAAGACATCAGCAAACTGCCCTAAAATAGGTTGGACTTCCTGAGGTATAGGGTCATCAGATTCGGTGGGAATCTCACGACCTACTAATGCGTACAGAGGTGCGCCTCGGGTAATCTCAGAGTCTAGAACTTTAGCGGTGACTAAGTTTAATCCTTTCTTGGACTTGAGAGGGTGGGGTTTGGGTTCTTCCTTGACCCTGGGCTGTGAAGGTAACAACTTAATCTTTTTACCCGCATGTTCAAACACACAGGTGTTTGAACGCCCATAGATGTGGACATCATTATCAAAAATCCAAGGTCGCCCCAACAGAATCTGTCCCACATCCATAATTAGAACATCGCACCACACATTCTCCTTGTAAGTGGCAAAGGAGATAGGTACGAGACTTCGTTCTTTCACCTCCAAGGCAGTGGAGTTGACCCAAGCTACCTTATACGAATTGGGGTGAGGAACAGCAGAAAGATTTAATTTGGACACCATGCTGGAGGAGACAGCATTGATGCAACTGCCACTATCTACGATGACTTTACAGTTTTTAACTTTGATTTTGGTGTAGGTATGAAAAATAGAAGTCCTTCGCCAGTCATCGGAGGTAACGGGGTGTGACAGTGCACATCTCACCACGCAGATGGGGGATGTGTCCAACTTCTGAAGGCAGTGAAGAGCGGCGGTGTCATTGTCCTCTTCAAAGAAGTCACCTTCTTCCTCTACTTGATGGACCTGATCAACCTCGGGCTCGAAATCCTCTTCAGTAATTTCCTCAATGATAGAGACTTTGTAGGGACTGGAGCACTGAGAAGCGATATGCCCATACCCCTGGCATCGAAAGCACTTGGTCCCGGGGCTGGACCGAGGGGTATCCGGAGTGGGAGGTTTGTTTCTAAAATCAGGTCGAGGGTTTGGGTGACCCGTAGGTGGTCAGGTCACATTCCCAGGAGTGGGTCGTGCAGTGGTAGAGTGAGGAGTGGCACTACCGGAAGGCCTGTAGGAGGGTCTAGAGTCATGTGAACGGCTCGGGTTCTGGGAACGGGTCTCCTCTAAATCTAACACTAAACTGTAGGCGTTCTCCAGGGTAGTGACGTTCTGGGCGAATAACTCGTTGCGAAGATCCTCTCGCAACCCAGTGCGAAACATAGACAAAATCTGCGCGGGGGTGGTAGAGGTTTCCCCTTTGCATCGAATTAAGTAATCGTCGAAGAAGGCGATGTACTCTTTGACTGGTTTATTTCCCTGAGTTAGCCTATTCCATCTATCCAATAACCTAGGGAAGTACGAGGGAGGCAAGTACTTCTGCTTAAGTTCACGTTTCATAGATGGCCAATCATTGATGGGGTAATCGTTCCTAGCCTCTCTGAGACTCTCTAAGTTTGACCAGAATTGGCTTGCCCTACCCGTGAGTTTCATTTCCGCAAAACTAACCTTCCTCGCCTCGGAAATATTATACCACTTGAAGAAACTGTCCATACCTTTGACCCAGTCCAGGAAGAGCTGGGGATCGAGGGTGCCATCAAAGGTAGGAGCATCAACTTTAATATTTTTCATAAGTGGTATATCAGGATCATGACGGGGGTCATGTCCATAGTGTGGAGTGCGATGATTGGCACGATGTTGCCGCTCATCAGGGTAGGTGTCATCCCCATACATGGACGGTGGTCTAGAAGGGGTGTAGGGAATAGGGTGCTCTCGTGTACGCTCAAGTGTATCAAATCGTTCAGTAGTGTTCCTCCGAAGTTCAGCTAGGTCAGCTTGATTTTCTTTGAGCTGCTGGCTAATGTTATTCATTTGCCCTACCAACAAGTCTAAAGTCCTTCCAAGTTGTTCAGGATCCATACCTAGACACTAGGTGACACTTAGGGTGAGTTGGGATAGAGGGCAGCACCTATATGTGAAGAAAAACTTCCTACAATGTCACTAGATGGTGCAGAATTTACTTGGACAGCAAACTACTAGGAGGATTTAAGCAACCTAGACAACTAGTGAGGTGGCTAGGTTAAGGGCAGCACTTGAACACTTGATACACAAGCTTAACAACCACTAAATGCATGTAGGAATGCAGTGGACAGCAAACAAAAAATGTAAACAAATTATTTTAAAGGACTATATGCATGCAACAATACGTAAAACTAGTTAAAACAACTCCTAGAAAGATGTCTAGCATGCAAAACTAGAGCAAACCATGCTCTGATACCAGATGATGTCGGACTAAATGCATAACATGGATGAAGTAAGAGTATTGCACGATTCTTTGATTAAAGCATTAAAGCACAATTACTAGCACATGAAACAATAAGATAAAACAAGAGAAGGGTGCCGGCGTTTAGGCCAAATCACTAGCTAAGCATTTGAACCCACAAGATAAATTAGAAACTCAATAATAACATAAGGGTAGGAGTTCACTCAACATCCCTAATCTAACAATGAGATTAGCAAGCATAGAAAGTTAATAACTCAACCCTACGTTTACTAAGCTTTAGGCAAAATTAAGCGGATCGATTCCTTGCGCTTATGTCACCACCTACAAGGTTAGGAAAACAAAGAGATAATTGAAAAGGGAAGAAACATCAACCCTTATGCGGAAGGAAGTTGTCGCCGAGAGAAACCCTTTGATTTGTCAAGGACGCCTTTGATGAGTTGTAGGAGACGGTTGATGTAGCCTTGGAAGGGAAACAGTGAAACAGCCGGAAGGATGGCGGGTGTGAATCGGCCGACGATAGTCCACCGGCCTTTGACCCTTTGATCGTCGAGAGTATCAACCAATGTGATGTGGATCCTCTCCAAGTACTCCTCGACGGTAGTTTCGTAGCCGAATCCCACGTCGAAGAAGGGAGAACGTAGTACGTCGATGTTGTCTAGATCGTCAAGCACTAAGCCCGAATCCCATGGACGAACTTCCATTCATGCTTCTTAAGAAATAGAGGAGGTGACGTTGATGTAGCTTTGCTGTCCTTGAAGGTTCCTTCCAAAGGATGAGGGATTATCCTTTGAAAATCAAGTGGGAAAGGCTAGGGGGAGGTGGCGGCTAGGGTGGGGGTTGGGAGGGAGGCTTGTTTGTGGAGCTAGGGTTAGGGTTAGGATGGTTTAGAATTTCCAAACCTGAATTTTAATTTCAGATTTTGAAATTTGGGTGGGAATTAGAAAAGGAAATAGGGGTGTTGATTGGAGGAAAATTGGGAGAGAGAGGGAAAGAGGGGGGGGGGGGGGGGGGGGGGGGGGGCGGCAAGGGTAGGGGGGCCGGCGGCTAATAAGGGAGAGAGGGAATTGGGGAATTGATTAGGGGTTGCCTAAATTAGGATTTAGGGAATAGGAAAGAAATAATTAAATCCCTTTCAATTAAAATTTGATTTGAATGAGATCTCAAAACTTTCCTAAAATAGATTTCATATTTTAGGAAAGATTTTGAAATTTAAATTCTAGATCTTGAATTCAAAAATCCAATCCCAAATATGATCATTCCATATTAGGAAACAAGAGAAAGAGGGGGGGGAAGGGGTAGGCAAGGGCGGCGGCTTGGGTGGAGGTGGGGGCCGTCGGTGGGAGGTGGGAGGGGAAGTGGGCCGTGGGGTTGTGGGGAGGAATAGGGGCTGTTTTGAGAAGGGGAGGGGGGAGGAGAAGAGGGAAAGAGGAACACGATTTAGAACCACGAATCCGACGCGTCGAAATTGGTGGGTGATGCGATTCCTACTCCAAAGGATCTCTCCAAGCTCTCAAGCTCACACAAGAACGCATTATGCAGGAATTTTAATAATAATCATTCATTAAATTAAAACAATACAATAGGGGCTTATAAATAGCCTCAAACAAAAGGCAAAAACAAAAGACAAACATGCCCTCTTGGGCTTACAAGCAAACCACCCTAAAATAAGGGTACAACAGGAAACGAACTAAAGGAAAGCAATAACATAATAAAACTCAAAAATATAAAGACTCGATCGTGGCCGTAGATCGGCGACCACGTCTCCGGTAGACTTTCCATGTGGAGATGTCCTCATCACAAACCCAAGAGAAAGCCTTGACGTTAACAGCTTCACATAAGTATGTAGTTTAGGTCATTTCTAGTGGTACTTGCCAGCAGCTTGTATCATACTGTATGAACTATTTAAGAGAAATATGCCTATGAAAAATCTATAATGCCTTCTTAATTAATATTACGTCCAGTAATGATATGGCAACTTTTGTTTGTTCAGTAAATTTTTATATGAAATTTACTCGTGATATTTAGTGATATTCCTGTTTTTCAGTCTGCCTTCCTCCCTAATTATGATAGCATGGCAACTTATTTCTATAAGTTTGCCAACAAACAGTACAGCTAAGGATGAGATAAGTTCTTTAAGGACTCGTGCATCATTAAAGGTGAGATTATATTCTGAAAATTTGTTAACGGAGATTATGGAAATTGTATGTTTGCATCGAAAGATTAGGCGGCCTTCAGCAAATAATTTGCTTACATACGATTTTGTACTGTGAGTGTTATTTGTTGTTTAATAATTATTCTACAATTTAACAACAAAATATCTGTAAACACAAGTTCAACTGCGATTCGCTAAGGTCATGGGCCTCATTAAAGATTTCTTGTTACTTAAAAGAAAGAACAGCATAAAAAAAGGGTATTATCCAAGAGACACAAGCCATATTTGTATTTTTTGTGTCTCTTTATTGCAATAGCCGGGTCGTTTGTCCCTATGGCTTGGGTCTTATATACAGCATTCTTCAAGATTGAAATATGCCATAAGCTTGCAAAACCATTATGACTTAAAGTTCACATCTATCAAAAGTAAGCATTTCCTGGACATGCCCAAGCAATAGAACGATGGTTTTTAGAGAACTTGGCAGTCATTGCGACTGCATGACAAGGGCATAAACTTCTCTATGGATGGATATTTACGTGGCAAGCATGTTTATAGTGTTCACATGACAAGCCTTATCATTTGGACCGCATTTTGTGCTGCTCCTGAAACTAACATGCATTAAAAGTTCTGATTCTACAACATAAATCCAGCCATGCTGCTAGCATCCCTTATAAATAGTACATCATGATCATCATTAGCCTTATCTCAACTATTTGGGTACACATTATAAATCCTCTTTTTCATTAGTTTCTGATGAGTGTTATCTGAGGTGTTAAACATATCCTTCACAAATCAATTTAAACAACTCTATCCATATAACCTTAGGTCCGTTTACTAGCAAATCCTCTGATGCTAATTGTATCAACTTATATAATTAGCATTTTTTCTACCTTTTGTTGTGATGTCTAAATAACCTAAATTTATTTTTAGCCATCTTATATTTAATTGATGTCATTCCAACATTACCTCTAATGTAATCATTCATTAACTGGCCTTCCTACTTTTGCCACATATTCATTTTACCATTCTCATTTATGTCACATCTAACCTAGATATCAATCAATATTACAGCCAACATTCGGGTTCATACCACATTTTTTTCCTAGCAAGTTTAAAAATTTTACCAAATCACACAAAACTCATAAGTATTTGATGCAGGACTAAAAATGCTTAGATGATGTTAATTAAGAATTTTGCACGCTTTAATTTAGAGAATAATAGTAACTAAAGACTTGTAGTGATTTAAACGACGAAATAAAATAAGAAAGGGATGAAACTAGCTTAGGCCAAGTCACATGCGTAGAAGTTAAGATCACAAGATAATCAATTACTCAAGCGTTGCCTACATGGAAGGTTTTCAACGAAAATCCCTAAGTTAACAACGAGACTAGTCACTATGGAAAGATCCCTCACTCAACTCTCTAAATCTCCAGGCTTTAGCGGAAGAAAATTAACACTATCTTTATGAATCAAATAAGACAACAATTGAGAGCAATTATGAAGGTACACGATTTGTTTACCTTCGTCAAGATTTAGAAACAATCTGCCACTGGACGAAAGAGACTTGTTCGTCGATAACGGCGGTAAGGGTGAAGACAATCCTCTCCACGTATTTCTCCACTATTTGATCAACTTCCGGATTGACGTCAAAGAATGGAGAATTGAGGATATCTACTTGCCCTTGTTCGTTGTAGATGAACCCGTGGTCACGCTCTGGATCCGCCATGCATGGTTAGAGAAACTTGGTAAAAGGGTGGAGGAAACTCTGTCCAAAAATCTGAAATTAGGATTTAGATTTTAGTTAGGAGGGGATTAGGGTTTTGAATTTTGAATTCAAGTAAAGGCGAAGAGAGGGAAAATCACTCCTTAATGAGAGGTTTGATTGAGGTAATTAGAGGGAGGGGAGTTAATATGGAGAGAGAGAGAGAGAGAGAGAGAGAGAGATAGGGAGAGGCGGCCGGCGGCATGGTGAGGTGGGTTAGGGCTTAGGGAAAGGGAATTAAAGATTGCCTTAATTGGGATCTTAAATTAGGAAGAATTAATTTAAATCAAATCCAATTAGAAATTTAATTGGATCTAATTCAAGTAACTTTCCTAAAATATGAGTTCTCATTTAGGAAATAAATTCAAATTCAATTTTGCTTGAATTTTGAATTCAAATTTGTTACTAAATCAAGAAGGCTAAAATAGGAAGGACTTTGAATGCAAGAAGGAATTGGTGGAGCCAATGGGAGAGGGAAGTGGCTGGCGGCTATATGGGGATAGGGTTAGGGTTCGGGTGGAGTGGGGGCCGGTGGCTAGTGGGCTTGGGTTGTGGTGGCCGGCGGTTTGAGGGGGCAAGGGTTGTGGTGGCCTGCGGCTTGAGGGGGCAAGGGTTGTGGTGGTTGGCGGCTTGAGGGGGTAAGGGGAGGGGACGGATGCTTGGCCGACGGGTTGGAGGAGTTTCGGCCAGTGGTGACTAGAGAAGGGGAAGGGAAGAAAGAAAGAAGACGAAGATCACGAGTCCGGACGCTTCCTGCGGCTGGTGGGTGATCCGATTTCCCTCCCTAGGGTTTTCTCTCCTAGAATTCTCAATCTCTCACAAAAACTCAAGTGCTGAAATTTTTTTATCATATTCGTTCATTAACCTCAAAATAATAGCAAGTGGCTTTTAAATAGCCATATATAATGAAAGAAAATAAAAGACAAACTTCCCCTAGAGCATATATATGACTAGGCCCTCAAGTGAGGATAGAAATGAAAAAAGTGCATAAATAAAACAAATATATAAAATGACTCAAAAATAAATCGACGCGATCGTGGCCGTAGATCGTCGGCCCCGTCTCTGGTAGGCTCTCCAAGGTCGGATGTCCTCATCAGTATTTCTCTATTTTAATAATGAAACCTTAACTTTAGAGGTTACATCATCATTTATATATTCATTTCTTCTATGCAATATATTCAAATCCGTAAACCTATCAAACCAAGGTATCACCTTTTCTTCTAATAATATTGAATGATAATTAATAACATAATACCATTAAAATATCATCTATTCAATCTTTGTCCTAAATATTATAAGGTCTATAACTTCTAAACATTTCCTCTACTATTCTAACTTTTCATTTATTTAGGTGAAAGTTTCACTAATTAGAACTAAAGCAAATGAAAAAAGCACACACCAAGGTGTTAGGAAAGACAATGTGCCTTAACCCATGAGTAAGTGTTAAATTTAGAAAATTGGAGAGTGAAAATGCTTAATTTTATTATAGAAAACTATCCCTATTTATAGATCCATAAAAGATATCTTAATAAAGAAACAAATAAATACGGAATCATGCATAATTGTCCTAATATAATCATTTCTAAATCAGTCACCTCAATATGGAAGGAGATTGGCGAGATCCAGGTGAGGCTCCTACGGATCGCCATCCTGGCCATAGGATCAAGGGCCAAGGGATGACTAAGATTTAACAGGGTGATCCAGGTAAGCCTCCCACGAATCCCCATGCTGGCTGTGGGATCAAGGGCCAAGGGACGGTTGGGATTTTAATACTCCCCCTCAAGCTGGGAAATACAAATCTGTCATTCCCAGCTTGATAATTGGTCCCAGAAAAGTAGAGTTATTTAGTCCTTTGTTGCACCATAGAGTCCTCAATTTTATCAAAATTTTGGAAGAAATTAGCTTCATACATTGCGGTGGCAAAGGGTAGTGTGAAGGTTATATTAAACAGGGCAGCAATGAAGGATGCAATTAACAACCACAAGGGAAGGCCAACATTGAAGGCACGACAGTAGGAAAAAAAATTATTTTTAGGGTTGCGGCAAGCTTCAAGGATAGCAGCAGAAAAATATGTCTCAAGCGGCTCAGCACTTGGCATGCAAATCTCCTCCCGTCCGATCAAGCCAGCCTTCAGCCCAATGCAAATCAGTCATCTGACTCCACCCGAACACTCCTGTTCAATCGACCCCATATAGGCGCATGCAAGGCCTTTGATCCCTCTGGTCTAAACGCAAAAAGGAGTGCATGTCTAAAACTCTTGCTCGTCCTGACCCTAGACCTCACGAGAGGGAACTCTCAGCTCTTTTCATAAGCACTCAGTAAGAGGTCTTTTGCTCGACTTCTCTCGCTTCTGCTCGATTGAATCTGGATGTTGCAAGCAAGATGAACCATCCCGTTCGATCTCTCCTCGGTCTTGGATGCATGAAGAAAGCAAAATAATCAATATTCTTCAGAATTCTGGCAATGAAGGCCGGTGAAAGGACTAGTATTCCTTAGAATTTCGATAATGAAGGCCGGTGGTGGGAATCTATATTCCTTAGAATTGCAGCAATGAAGGCTGGTGGTGGGAACCTATATTCCTCAGAATTTTGGCAATGAAGGCCGGTGGCGGGAACCTCTTCCTCAGAATTCTAGCAATGAAGGCTGGTGGTGGGAACTTGTATTCCTCATAATTCCGACAATGAAGACATTTGGTGGGAACTTGTATTCCTCAAAATTTTGGCAATGAAGGATGGTAGTGGGAACCTGTATTCCTCAAAATTCTAGCAAAGAAGACTGATGGTGGGAACCTATATTCCTCATAATTCCGACAATTAAGGCCGGTGGTGAGAATCTAACTCTGATATTATGTTAAATTTAGAAATTTGAGAGGGAAAAGGCTAAATTTTATTATAGGAAACTATTCCTATTTATAGATCTGATGCAGGACTAGTATGATTTTGACTAAAATTTAGAATTTGCATGAATTATGTTAAGAGCAAGTACTTGATTAAACTACTAGCAACTAGAACGATAAAATAAAACAAAGGAGGGGTGCTTGTATTTAGGCCAAACCACAATAAAAATGCTTGAACAAACAAATAGATTGGAATGTCAAATTAAGGCTAATATAGTAGATGTTCATTCATAATCCCTTAATTAACATTAAGATAAGTAAACATATTAGGAGCTCTCAAAGTAACCCTACGTTTACTAAGCTTTTATTTTAGCAAATCAAGCGGTGTAGATCTTTTGCGACTTCATCACCACCTACAAGGTTAGTAGAAAGACGAAGTGACTTGACGAGGAAGGGAAGTTCACCTTAAACGGGAAGGAATCGCCGTCGGAAAGTAGTCACTTGAAGGCCAACGGTATGGGTGAGGAACCGTAGGATTTGAGTGAAATATCCTCTGAGTGGGGAAGTATCCGGAGGGGAAATAGTCGTGAACCTGCCGAGGATGGTCCACCGTCCTTTCTTCCTCTGATCGTCGATCGTATCCATCAACATGATATGGATCCTTTCGAAGTATTCTTCGACGGTGTTGTCGAAGTCGAACCCAACGTCGAAGAACGGCGAACGGAGGATGTCAACGTTGTCGTTTTCATCAAGAACAAACCTGTAGTCCCATTCGGGGACTTCCATTCATGTTGGTGAAGAAAGGAGAGGTTGGAGCCGATGATACCTTGCTGCCCTTGAAGTTTTCCTTCAATGGTTTGACGATTTCCTTGGAGAATCAAGTGGGAGAAGGGTTAGGGAAGGGGCCGACCAAGGGGAAGGTAATGGGGGAATTTGGTTCAGATTTTAGAGGGGTAGGGTTAGGGTTAGGGTTAGGGTTTAGAGCTCAAAATCTGAAATTATTTTCAGATTTTGAAATTGGAGGGAGGTGGGTAAGGAAACTAGGTTTAATTTCCCAAGGAAAGATTTAATGTGAGAGAGGGGATTGGGGAGAGAGAGAGGGGAATTGGAGAGAGAGAGGGGGCGGAATAGGGAAGGGGGGGCCGGCGGCTATGAGGGGGATAGGGAGGAGATTTGGGGATTGATTTGGGTTTCTAAAATTAGATTTAGGAATTATGAAAGTTTTAATTCAATCCCCTTTATTTGAAAATTTCAAATATGACTCAATTAGGAAACTTTCCTAAAATAGATTGAGTCAATTAGGAAAGTTTTTAATTCTAATTCAATTTGAATTTGAATTTTAAATTCTTTCCCAAACAATCCCAAACTAATTTAGGAAACTAATTCAAAGGAGAGGGAGGAGGGATGTGGCCGGCGGCTTGCTTGGGGTGGGGGTCGGTTTGGATGGCCGGCGGGTAGGGGAGTGGAAGGAGGGGCCATGAGGTGGAGGGGGGGATTGTGGGGCTCGGTTTGGTGGGGATAGGGGAGGCGGTCGAGTAAGAGAGAAGGGAGGAGGAAGGGAGATAATACCACGAAACTAACCACGAATCCGGACTCGTCCCAAGATTGGTGGGTGATCCAATTCCCTCTCCAAGGGATCTCTCTCCAAGCTCTTTAGCTCTCAACTCTCAAACAAAGTGCAGGAACTTTTTTTAGAATTCATTCATTAATCATCAAAAGACAACAATGAGGCTATATATAAAGCCTCGTACAAAGACTCAAGAAATAAAAGACGACAACGCCCTTAAGGCTTACAAACGATCTCCCTTAAGTAAGGGTAGAATGGGAAAAAATAAAGTAAATAAAACATGACATCAATATAAAGAAAATACATAATACAACTCAGAAATATATCGAATCAATTGTGGCCGTAGATCGACGGCCACGTCTCTGATAGACCTTCCATGCTCTGATGTCCCCATCAAGATCTATACAAGATATCCAAATAAATATGGAATCATGCATAATTGTCCTAATATAATCCTTCCTAAATCACCACCAAAATATGGAAGGAGATCGGCGTGATCTAAGTGAGCCTCCTACAAATCCCTATCATGGCCGTGAGATCAAGGGCCAAGGGACAGCTGAGATTTAACAATGTGATCCAGATGAGTCTCCCACAGATCCACATACTAGTCGTGGGATCAAGGGCTAAGGGATTGTTGGGATTTTAACAATAGGTATAATAAACCACAAAGCATTTATAAAAAACATCAAGCACCACAAAAGAGAATAAGAAAATTTATGTGGTTCAGCCCCACTAAGCCTAAGCTTATGACTACACCAAGATCAAATAATCTACTAAGCTTCAAAAAGAGTACATGAAGTATTATATTTCATATAAAATTGAAAATATAGACAAAGCTATCACTTTGTCTAACTAAGGGAAAATACAATCACATGTAACGAAATTGAGGCCTGGATGTGCAGAATGAGACAATGTTGCTCCAGTTGTCCTCTTTCCCTCTCCATTGCAGGAATTCAATGAGAACTATTTTATGCAATGACCAAGAGCTTTTCTCTTAGCAAAATTGCAAATAATAGCACCTTTTTCTTCTAGAAGAAGCTAAAGAACTCTCCTTATAGGCACCAAAATAAAATTTCCTTTTTCTTGGATGACACCCCCTCTCCTCTCTCATCATTTTCCACTCATTTTTGTTGCTTCTTGTTAGGAGATTTTTCAACATAATGCAATTACCTCTTTATATAATGCTTAAACATGATACATAACAAGCTTGAATTTAATGATGCTCGAGTTTGATAGCCTTCATCTTAAAAAATTAAGTGTGAATGAATTAATCTCGAGTTAGGTTAGCCACCGTCTTGAAAAATCAAATTTGAATTGAATTACTGAGCCATTATTTTGAAAAATCATGTATGAATGAACCTTAAGTTGGTAGCCATAAATCTTTGAAAAATTAATATCAAATCTTTTCCAAGATAGTTAATGAAATTATACTCAATACATAACAATAGCTCTCTTTGAGTATGAATTTTCAATGTACTAACTTGATAATCATATTTGTGCACTTTGTTATGCGGTCCTTCAAGTCTTCATGTCTTCAGTCTCAAAGGTTAACTAAGGATTTACAATACTTTAGAAGATCTGTGGCAAACTTGTCGTGCTTTGTTGCTATGTTATTGTATTGTTCTTTTATTTTGAATTTTTGTCTATCATGCAATGCCTATATGTCCTTTGAAAGCTCCCACTTGACAAAAAACTTATTTTATACTATTCTTCCAGAATCATCAGCAATATATTTCATCGTAGCTCCCATTATTTGATCTCATATACTTAGAATCTTTTTTTTTTCCTGAGCTTCTATCATAGTTGTTGAGTCCAGCATATCAATACATGATATTACATTCTATAGCACATTGAGTCTGCAAATCTATTCGCCTTCAAGACAACCAACATATCCTTACAGACATTAAGGGTGCTGACATCATCAGAGAATCTATATCCTATAACACTATGAACACTTTAAGATATTAGATTCTCCTTCAAATTTGGTACATTTAAAGATATTAGATTCTCCTTCAAATTTGGTACATACCACACTCTAGCAAATGATAATAGCTACACCACCATTCGCCTTTAACTTCACGGTGCTAGAATCTCCAATCATGTACATAGCTCTATTTTTGACGTAAATATAGCCAGCAGAATTTGGCTTATATGTAAAAAATGTCTAAATTAGAGCATATATGATTAGACCAAGCAGATTCCAGAATCCACTACTTTACACCTGCTGTCTTCAATCACCAAAAGAGAATCACAAAATTCATAACCAAAAAAATCTCCAACAATACTTATGTTAGCTGATTTATCTTTTTTTCAACAGTCATTTACTTTTTACTCTTTTTTCTTCAAAGCAGAATAATTATTCTATATGTGTTCTTTTTTAAATAATAGAAACAACTAATCTTTTTGAATTTATTCAAAGATTTAAACCATCCATAATTAGAAGAAAAACCTCACTTCACTCGTAATATCTCCCTCTAACCTGTAATAACCCTTCAACTAGTTTACACTTACCTCAAGCTTAGAATTCACTTACTTTGAAGGAGCCGATTTCTTAACATTCTCTAAACTGACTATATAATATGATATCTCTCGTAAAAGAAATGTAATTAGTATAATAGCAACAAAGCTTAATCTTCTTCATCAATAATCACATAAATATTTCTCAAATTTCAAAAGATGGAATTAAACTCATTCAAATGTGATTTAATAATCATATCTTCCAGCATGCAAAGTAAATTGAGCCTCTGCTTCTGATAAAATTTATTGGAGACTTTTTATCATATGCAAAAACTTCAGCTTAACTCAAAAACCTTCTGTAATTATTTCTTCCAAAACCTCTGTCAATCTTGTCCGTCAAACACAAATTGAATCACTGAGAGAGCCTTCTCATCCATCTCTTTATTGGCTTCTTCACTTATGGTTTAATGCATCTTGCCATGCCCTATGAGTGATTTTACAAGTCCCTATTGGACAAGTACACCAAGCGTCTAGTTCTCCAAAGGCCAAAACTCTTTGAGCCATCAAACTTCACTATCTCAATTTTATGTTCATCGTACTTTTCATACAGCTCACTTTAACACCAATTGTTAGGAAAGAGGGTGCCCTTGACCCAAAAGTAAGTATGATAAACCACAAACTACAAAAGAGATCAAGCATCACAAAAATAAATATCAAATTTTGCTTGATTTGATTTAAGTGTATGCCCACGGAAGCACCAAGATTGAATAATCCAGTAAATTTCAAAAGGAGACACAAAGGATTACACATCATACAAAACTGAGATAAAAAAAGTGACCACATTGTCTAATTGAGAGAAAATGTAGTCATCTATTGCGAAGTTGAGGGCTATACATGCAGAATAAGTATTGTTGCTCCAATTACTCTCTTTCCCTCTCTAATGCAACAGTCCAAATTAGAACTATTCTTTACTATGACCATGAGCTTCTACTCCTGTTAGAACCAAAAAATAGCAACACTTCTTCCTTCTTTAAGAAACTAAAGAACTCTCCTTGTAAGTACCAAAAAAAATCATTTCCGTCTAGAATGGCCCATTTTCTCTCTCTTCCTCTTCTGCTTCTATTCATAATAGCTTGTTGTCATAGGATCTTCAATAAAATGCAACCATCTCTTCAAATAATGCTTAGATATGATAGGTAGAAAACTTGAATTTAATGAAGCGTGAGTTTAGTAGCTACCATTTTGAAAAATTAAGTATAGGTGAATTAACCTTGAGTTAGATTAGCCACTCTTGAAAAATTAAATGTAAATTGAGTTATAGAACTAACATATCTAAAAATTAAGTGTGAATGAATCTTAAATTATTAACTACAAATGTTGAAAATCAAGATAAAACATTATCCAAGAAAATTCATGAAATTAAACACAAGGCACATTTCTTTAAATGTCCTTTTAAACATCCATAACTACTAAAAAAGTTAGACTTAATTTTGAACTTTGATGAAACCATACGTTAATTGAAAGCCCTTGGCCACTTGGACTACTCAACAACTACTTTTAATAACAATGAGTACTTCGTTATACACATCTTTAATAACATCAATATATCTTTGGCATAGAGCCTATTAACTTAAAGCACGCAATTAATTTCTATGGTACTCGATCGTATTTTCAAATGATTAATAAAACTGTATGAAGATCCTTTCTTAATTTTATATATTTCTATATTGATCATCTTAACACAAAAATCATCTTTGTAGCAAATTTTTCCGACACAAAACCAAATAGATTCTCCTAAATTGATACAATATTTCTAGTTCTATGCTCCATTGCTCTTTCCCATAGCTTCATTTTATTACTCTCTCCCATAATTTCATTTTATTACTTATAAATTTAATTCCTCTATAATTAGCACAATTCTAAGCGTCATTTTTGTCATCAATATCGGTACATAAAAAACTTCTCCAAACATTTGACATTCTCTTATTCTTCACAATTCTATTTAAAAGATTTGTTAAATAAATCATTATAAAATTCCTCATAAAATTTCAAATCTCAATAGATATCTTATCTAGATCTACTTTACCTTCAACGATTTTATCAGTGTCAATTCTAATTAAAATTTTTAAATCAATTTATAATATATTTCATTATATTATTTATTATGCGCTTCTAAAATAAAAACAAAGACATGCTGTAGAGATAACATCTAGCTAATATGCATCGCTGCCCTATCCACCTTTGCTAAATATACATACTTCCCCCAATCTCATTTATGGATCAGAATTCCACTAGGGCATTTTAGGAAAAAGGATTATGTTCTGCTGAGAACTCCATAATACATTTATATGTTACTTTCTATGACTACAATAAAAAAAACTCATACCATGCAGATGCAAAATCATGCTAAGATAAAAAAAAACAATAATATTTTCACGGGCACAAGCTACAAAATAAGTAATGAAACATTAAAGAGGGGCCATCAAAATGTAACTCTGAAAGCATAATTTCAAATTAAGTAAATAAATCACGGACAACTCAGAGACTACTCAATAAACATTAATAAGCTCAAATCTTCCACCTCAGGTGTTTATTCAGTTAATCAACCTCTCAGCTATCTTATAGCATCTATAAGTCTGTGAAATAGACCGATTGATAAATATAGTACTTGTATTCAAGTAAGATTTGAGTAAGGAGAATATATTCCAACCTATCACAATTCACATGCTTACCATCTCCGCCATATAGGGAAAACTCACAAGTCACGTAACCATCCCAACCATCCCAGTAGTAGCCATCGTCAATGCTACTGTGCAGACACCCATGAAGGGGCACAGGGGGAGGAACAGGAGGGAGAGAGACAAAGGGTCTCAATAAAAAAAGGCCCATACCTTTCTTAGGATGAGACTGTTCGCCCTGTAGATTGCCATTTCTCCAGATGTTGCACTGTGATATGGATTTCCCTTGGGCACCTATAAACAATAAAATGTAAGCCAATAAAAGTAGATTGATGACTAGAAACCCATATGCATATAATTGGAGAAAAAGGAGGAGGAACAACTATGAGAATTGGTACTGGATGCTACAAACTATAAGGGTTTTTTACTGGTACATCATTATAAATATTTTTATTTACTGGACCCAATTTTCAAATATTATTCGTATACCACCCAATGATTTTAACACTTTTAATATATCATTCTAGTTAGTTGATTTTAATAGGAAGGAAATATTCTATTAACGTAAAAAATATTCTCTTTAAATCCCTCTAAAAAAACCCATACATTTCCCTTATTCAGAAAAAGATGCTAAATATGCTTTTGAATGTTCTCTCCGAATAAAATTTTATAATTGTTTTGTTTAAGTTAGAATTTTCTCCTTTAAAAAAGTAAAATATAGAAAATATCTTTTTTGTAACAGCTATATTTGTTTATTCAATGAGAGAGAAAAAAAATACAATAACTAATCAGCACAATATGGCATAAAAAAATGTATTTTTTCACCCCACGAGGACCTAGAGATGATGAAAGTGACTTCGTGGTGACCTAGGATGGCAAGGCATCTAGTCCCTTCATAAGAAAGAATAAGGCCAATGAATTCATAAATTTATAAATTGTTACAGATATATATATATATATTGCATTGCAAAAGCAAGCCAACAATGTAATCATGAATTCCATTGCCATTCCATCACTTTTTTTTCCTTTTTATTTCAACCAATGAAAGACTAAGAATAAATAAGGAACATGTAAAAATGAAAATGAAAAAGAAGCTCTTGTTAATGGAGGGACTAACGTCCAATGATGATGAATGAGTGGCAATGTTGTAAGTAGAATGTTGTGAGGTATGCCCGCATGTGGAAAATTGTTAATTTAATTTCTTACATTAAGGCTATATTATGGATACATACTTATTATCATACATTTTGGATGATTGATGAAATAGTCAATGAATAGTTTTCACCTCTCACGTAGCAAATCATAATCAACAATGTGGTCCAGTATTTGAAGAATGTGGAAAATAGTTGAGCTAAACTACATTTGGGAGTAGAATGGCTTTTCTTCTCCCAAAATGGAAAATTTTCATCTTATAAATGTGTGTATATTAAAGGAGTGATTTTTTTACCTTTTTCCCGCTAAAAACAAACATGAAATGAGTAAGCTTGCTTGCAATAAATGAAAACTCAGTAGTTCCAAACATTGAAAGAAAACCTTGGCGGCATCTTCCGGGTTATTCTTAACAGGAGCATAGGCGAGCCAGGCATCCATGACCTAATGACATAAACCAGTCATAGATTAACAAATGAATTACTCCATATCTTATTTCAACAAACCAACAAATCATTCATCAATGTTTATTTATTTACTGTGAAGCAATTGAGATAACAAGGTATGCTAATGACCCACATCATTTTTTCTTTCCTTTTTTGTTTCTTCAAGAAGAGTGGGTCTTGAATCCATTTATGTGAATAAATGAAATAAAATGGGGGTTGAAAGCCATCACAAAATCCATAGAGTAAACCGACCAGTATAATATTCTATCTAAAAGGTAAACATGATCAAATAATGCAACAACATAGAATAAAGAATTTGCTCTTTCACATGGGAGAAAAAACAAAACTTTCTTACGGACAGGTTTTAACCAGGCTGAAGACAATTAAAAGCACAAAATCAAATAAATCTCGATCAGATTCATTTAATCAAACTTCCTCAAAATGCCTTAATTACAGTATTTATGTTGATGAACAATTCATATGCAATCAGATTATGGGTGTTATACTCAATAAAAGATCCTAGGTTCAAACAACAATTGTTTCATTATTAGAAAATCATAAGGCGGTTTAACATATAACTCACAGAAAAAAAATCATTTTTATTTAATTCCCATACTCTGTAATCGCAATTGGGATTTCTACAGACTTATGGAATTGGGAAGAATATAAATAGGTCAAGGGTTTAGGATTTCTAGAGAGAAATTGAGGTCTAATGGGAATTTTAATTTGGAACTGTTGCTTGGATTTTTTAGTCCCTTGAATTTCATTCCGATGGAGAAACAGGGGAGAGAATTTAGATAGAGGGGACCAATTGAAATTTGGAGAGAGGAGAATATAAGAGGATTAATTTTTATCGTTTTTAATTTAATTGTTCCATCCTAAGGCCACCTATCACTGCAAGAAAACTATGTAACACTAACAGATTTTACATCCCAATATTTTCAACCAGTAATTCCAACAAACTTCTAGTAGATTGCCCATCATCTAAAGGTCTACTGATTTTTTGCCGGTAATGATTAACGACATTGCATAAAATTAAGTGTTATAGAGATGAGGATGCTCAGGTGGATGAGTGGCTTTACTCTTAGAGACAGAATCCGAAACAAGTATATATGTGAAAAGGTTGGAGTAGCTCCAGTGGCAGATAAGATTAGAGAGAGTTGTCTTAGATGGTTTGGTCACATAAAAAGTCGGCCTTTCGATGACCCGGTTAGGAGAGTAGATGTATTAGATTTGGCCTATGTTATGAAAGGTAGAGGCAAACCTATAAAGAATAGGTTAGAAAGTATTAAACATGAAAAAATTTTAATTAGATTTGAATGAGAATTGGACTCTTAATAGGACACAATGGAGAAAAAGGATTCATGTTGTCGACCCCACATAGTTCGATAAAGACTTGATGTTGTTGTAATGATTAACGACATACTTCCCGCATTTTTTTGCCAAAATGTTTTACTTATTATTGATGGTGTTATCCATCATAAATCAGCCAGTAATTTAAATAAAATCACATCGTGAAGGGACCTCAATTCGTTGATTGTGCCCCTCCCCTCTCCTTTCCCCCTAGGCACGCATCAAACTTTAGCTTCTCACTGACGACAAGCAGCCACTGCTGCTCACCAACTCCTCCCTTGCTCCTGCTATGTGCCGACAAACCTCTTCATAGTCGTTTTCAACCCCATCAATGCGCTTGTTGCATTTCTCCCTCTTGAGGCAACCACTCGCCGTGCCTCCATCGCATTCGTGCACATCTCCAAGTGAAGCCAGATCTTCCCTTGCATCTTGGGTATGAATTCTTCACGAAATCTTGAATAATATTCCATTATTTCTTAATTACCTCTAGTTAGAAGCAAGGTTTATGGACGGATAATCGATAATACTATTATATCAATCTTGATTATGCAGGAATCCAAAATTTAAATTTCAATGTCCAACCTACAAAATGATTTTGAGAAGTTGAAATCATTTGATCATGTTCTGTTAAATATGCGCTTTTATATTGTTTACCTCTGATTTCAATTTAAATCATTTGGATTGAGAAATATTCTTATATTATTTCAGTTAGCCAATTAAGTGGCCTCTAAATCAATAACGTTGAGAAGAAAATTTGGATTTCATGGCTTATTCTTTCATTTGGAATTTCCCTATAAAGTCATGAGATAATTTTCTTACCTGCATATTACATTTGAAAACTGGTTTTTCTCTAAGATTATTTGATGTGGGATTTCATAATGAAATTTTTTGTAATTTCATACTGCATTCATGATTGAATTGAAGTGTTTGATGATATGCTTCATACAAACGAAGCCTCATGAATCTTGTTCTTGTTTATAGAGATCAATCTTAAGTGAGTTATTTTCATATCTTTGTCAAAATAAAGCAAAATTAGGAGAGACATTTTATCAAAAATAAATCGAAAAGCAAAATAAACTTAAATTATTTACGGTGATAAAAAAAAAAGTTTGCTGATAAACAAGCATAAAACATTTAAAATTTCAAGTAACTTACTGTGAATCCCACCCTTGCAGTTGGGGGAAGTGTTTTTGGATAATCCTGCATCATACATTCTAACCGAGTTGAGGATTTGAATGAAGCCTTACTAGAATCCTTGTATCTGCAACCATTACAATCTATGAAGTAAAAAATATATAAACTTCTACATATAAGAAAACATATATCATGTGAGGGTGTTTGTTTTGATCAAAACAGAACCAACTTAGCAAGTGGTGCTCAGACATCTCATCAATATTTAAGATCAGTGGCAATTTATTTGAGAAATTTGGAGGCTGTGTTTGAATGCGTTATCAGTGTGAAGTAAACACGTTTGTAGGGGTTTTCACTTTTTCGGTATCTGATATGAAGTAAATAAAAAAAAAATTAAGGATCCTTATCTTTTGAGTGTTCAAAATGTCGGCTCACTTTTTCCTATGCGCATCAAAGAAAATCCTCCCGCTCTGCCCCCAGTTCTTCCACTCTCCACTTTGTCTCCTTCTCATGTTCCCTCTCTCAAGCATAGGCTTGACTCTGCCTCCGCCTATCCTTCTTTACCTTTGAATCCCATCTCCGCCTACTAGATCCCAGTCGATCAACCGACACTACTGCCACTTATTAGGGAGTGAATCAAACAGGTATCGAAGATGAGCTAGAAATAATAGTAGTCAACAACATATTCCACTAAAAAACTAAGCCTATACATAAGGGTCAACCACTTTATATTCCTACAACATATTTTTCAACTATTTGATGTGGGACAAAATCCAAAACCTCACATGCCTGAACAAATAATTTAATTCATATGATGAATTATCCCATTATGTTGCCAAATTATCCTAAGTCCAAATTTACTAATAAAGGATCCTCTATATTTGAATATCCCCATATACTAAGCTACTATTATGAGCAATCCATGACTGTCTACCAAAACATTGATCAAAATCAGCATCAACATCATTAACATTATCCCAACTATGTGGGGACAGCTTAAAATCATTCCAATTGAGTTGCTTAAGGTGTTAAACCTATCTTCCCAACTCATTTTGAACAACTTCTATGATCTATCCATGTTACATAAGTCTAACCTTCTCCTTTATAATCCTTCGACATTAATTTTATCTACCCTACTAATGGATGCATTTTCCACCCTAAATTGTATATGCCAAACTACTTAAATCTATTTTCAATTAACTTCATTAGATATCATCTCAAGCGTCCCTCTAATATAATCATCTTTATTTTATGCCTCATAATTTTGTCACACATCGATCTTAACATTCTCATTTCTATTATGCTAAACCTAGCTATCAACAACTTTTTAACTACCTCACACTCAAATTCATATCAAATCATTTGTCTAATTATAGTTTCATAACAATTACCTTTAAGTCTACGTGATATTCTCTTATCATGAAAACCTAAAATTTCTTGCAATAATAGAACCAACAGAAAATTAATCCTTCATCATTCCCCTTATTTCTTTCTGCAGTCAACTGGTCATCGCTAAGCTATATCCTATCTGGTTTGATCATACAGAGCAACTCTCTTACAACAGCAGATCCGGCATACATATACATGGAATACGTTATAATTGTTAGTTATTACAGATTTTATCATAATAGATCATTAAAAAGAGTAAAGACTATATAGTAGAAATACAATACATAACAGCTATAACCTAATTTAAGTACACAATGCCGCATTAATGGTGTGTCTATAGATACGACAAAGCATTGCTAGCAGAGACTAGGAAAATGAAAACTGGTTGAATAAACATACACAAAAAAAATATGAGGGAAAAAAAAAATTAAAAACCAGCATTAAGTTTTAATTTTTCTCTTACGAAGAAATAGAAACAAATCAAGCATAGAAATGAAGAGAGATTTACTTAGGGTTGACAAACTCTGCGATAGCACCATGTGTTCTATTCAGCTCTTCAATGTATGGTCCAAGTTCCAAAATAAGCTGCACATTAAAAAGCTTCATCATAACTTTGCTTATAAACTAGTAACTATCACTGGTCCTCATATGCTAATTAGAGTTCAGAAACAAAATAAATGAGATAGTATGAATTAAGAAAATTTGTTTTGAACATTATGATCATTTCATCTTTATTACCAGTCTGCGGGGTAGGCCTTATGAATGCCTCTTCACATTTATTTCAATGCCTCTTCACATATGAGGAACGACAACGAGAGCCCTAATGTCCTAGTCTTTCAAGTGGATCATATCATGCATTTACCTGATTTATATTGCCAGGGAAGGGAGAGTATCCAGTTTCACAGTTGGAATCTCCATCAGAATGTCCAGTTGTCCTAAGTAGAGGATCGAGCTGATTGTACTCCACGTTAATAACCATTGTCCTTCCTGAATTCATTTTTAACCGGGCTTAGTAACAAGATAAACAATAAATGCACTCACATATTGGTGAACACACTAAAGGTCAGTTTGGTGTAAGCGTGTGAATGTGCTGGATATTGATTACGGAGCACATTTGAGCATTCGTTTGTAAAAAGAAAATAAAAGTTCTTACTAATAGAACTCGCCTTCATATAGGTCAAAAGTGGGTTTCAATTATGAGATTTTGGAAGTCACCTTCATTTTTACTATTTACATAATAAAATAATAACATCACATCAAGATAATAGTAGTATGGGTAACAACTTTAATTTGTACTCATCATAGATAAAGTTCTAACTACAAAACAAACACAATACGGGAAAATAATCATACATGCAAAGAAACAGACTTTACTGAAACTCAATTCAATAGAGTTCTCTTCCAAATACTTTACGCAAAAAGAAGCTGGCCATAGTTGTTAAAGGACTTGAACAGTGAGAATAAAAAGGTTACCTCGTACAGTTTTCAACAATGTCATTTCTATTTCAAAGCTTACCTGGAAAGAGTTTATCAAGATCTATAATTAGGAGTGTCAATATTGAACCGACTGCAAAAATTTGACTCGAACCCGAAACAAAAAAATTTGAGTTCAACCTCTATAATATTTGGGTCAACTTTAAGCGACTGAATAAAAAAAAGGATTGATTCAGGTCAACTAAAGTGACAAAAAAATTAGGTCGGTTTGAGATGTGTCGGATCAAGGTCAGGTTAACCAAAAATATGATTTGATTATTTAATTTCTTTTGTAATGAAAAACTCATATTTTTATTTTTTATTGAGCTATCATGTCCAAATCAATAATCATGTCCATTTTTGATCAAAATGATACTAATCAATCATATTTAAATATTTTGTATTGGGTCGGGTTGTGTTTGAGTTGCGTTTTGACCCATTTATTAAATAGGTGATGTACAAGTTAAGTATATTTGTGTCAGGTCATTTTGAGGTCAAACCCAACCCAACTAATGAACCCGAATTAACACCCCTGCCTCAAACAATGACGCAATTTCACATAAAATTAAGGCCACCAACATATACAATTCCACATATAACTATAACATGCATTTGTATTTATTGTAAAAAGCAAGCTAATTAAGGATCAAGTTTCCAATTGAAGCTCAGGTAAAATCTAAGTGCATTAACTAGAAACATACTAATGACTTTATTTATAAAAGAATATGTAGAGGTTCAATTCGAGTTGGCGAATAAGGTGTGGGCCTGACCCAAAAGCCCTAATATGAATCATTTGACCTGAGCCCGATTCATTCATTATGTGTCAAAATATTTGATTCGAACCCACCTCAACCCAAGCCTGACCCACTAACATATTTAATAATGGGTCATGCAATTTGTGGACCAAGACAACCCAATTAACCCGAATATGGCATCTTTAACCTAATAATATATATGTTTATTTTAACAATGTTTATTTCAACAATGTGTTTCTGGCTTTTTAAAATTCAAACCTGAATAGTAATCGGGTCAATTTTAAGTTTATTTCAGTTTATCTAGGTCAACCCAAATACAAACCAACTCAAATAATAATTAGGTCTGCAATCTAAACCTAAACCCAACCTGAAAAGTAATCAGGTCAACCCAAATTCGGATTTTTCGAATTGGATTCATGTCGAATTATCATGTCGGGTCATTATTGACAGCCCTAAGAACATGGATGATTTCAAGCATGAAATGAAACAGAATCTCCAGCATAAAAAGATCAGAGATGAAACAAAAAACAATAAAACATTTAAATAGCAAACTTCATTCATATTGATGTGTTAATATATGCTACCAAAGAAAAATCATATGTAAAAAGTCATATCTTAGAAATTATTATTGTGTTTTAATACCTGATCATGTTTTGGAATTTAAAATAAACACCAATGTGTTGGGATAAGGCTAAAGATGATTTGATGCACGCTAGTTACAGTAAATAGTCCAAATATTAACATCTAAGGAGCTGCAGTGAAAACAAGTTTATCTGTTGCACTCAATTGATATAAGTAAATAATAAATGTAAAGGCAAAAGTTGAGAGTGGGGATGAAGGCAACCATGAAGAATGACAGTTATAAATGTTTTGTAAATTGGTTGGGACGGGGCAAACGACAAAATAAGCATATACAAGAATACATTAGTCATATTTGTACCATCTGCATGAGTAAGTTTAGTTATTCCACCAATAGCTTCCTTGGCTTTGCGAGGAACAGCAAGAGAGTTAACATGATATCCCTTAGTGGCACTTACTCCCAGCGAAGCTGGAATTGCCTGTATGGAAAGTGAAGAGGGTTATACGTAACATGATACGTACTTCAGCAGATGACTAAGCAAAGCCTTGATTATAACTAGTTACTGTGGAATAAGTAGAGGAAGGTTGCTTAACCTTAAATAGTAGTCCATTAGTGTCTTGGAAGAATAGAACCCATCTTAGACCGGCATCATGCCTAAAGAAAGGAAATTCATAAAAATTAGGAAGGCAATGGGTGTGTGGGAGCTCAGGGCGTCACCCATAGACTTCCAAAGTGACAACAACACTACTACAACCTAAGAAAAAACCATGGGCATCACATGCATATGATTTTAGCCAAACATATGGCCAAGCTTTATTACTGATTTGCACATGAAATTTTGCAATGAACAGTGAGTATCTGAGAACATAGTGACAAACCATATGTTCAGGAGGCCACTATTATAAAGAAGAGAATGCACATCACCATGGCCATGAGGTTTAGTCTGTCATAAAACAATCTACAAACGGTTAGCATAAGGATAAAAAAGGAATTAGCTGAGTAACAATGAACAAAATACGAACAGACCTGAATCATGTACTTGTCATTAGGGTCTAATGCAATTCTAGCATCATTATCATCTAAGCACGCCACTTTTTCCTGTAAAAAAGGAGCAAAAGGTTGTGAATTTTCCTTTAAGATACAACATTCAAGTAAGATATGACATACCTGCTTAAGTAGTTTCACTTGTCCAGGCTTCATTCCAAAAAAAGAATTAGATTCTAAAAGCTTTAAAGTGGGCGTGTGGGTATCATCTGATGTCATTATGACAAAAGGAATCTCAACGGGATACTTATCTGCAATTTAACAGCATCATCAAAAAAGAGCTGAGAAGTAAATATGCTAAAAGGACAAAATAAAATAGGAAAAACATTTGCAGCGATTAGAGAAATAATATAGTGATGTATAGCTTTCTGACTAGAGCACTTTCGGCTTTGAAAATTTTGCTGCAAGCAATTCTACAACCTGGTGCTGATTTGACCATTGATCAAACTTAAGGAACATATAGACGGCTTGCAATGTCACATTGCTATTACTTCTTTCATTTTTTTTTCAAATCCATTAAAATTGCGTCTTTTTACACATGTTCAAAAACTTCTCAAATGATTTGAGTATGCCTACACCAAAAGGAAAATGAATCATCCATCTCCACATATATATTGTCCATTAGGTTGTTAAGTTTGTGTGCTTGACGCATAATTAATTTATTTAGACATTCAATAAAATATGGCATCCTGCTTTTTTTTATAATCAAGGTGAATGGCATTGATTTGTGAATTGGGAGTTGATTGAATAAAAAACAATGCAATCACGTGAACAGATGTTGTTATTCTTTTTAGAATAGTAATCTATCACACTGTAATAACCAACTGTTATAAGGCAAACGTGCAAAATTTCTTCAATTAAATTATACCTCAAAATACCAAGTTTTAAAAAAAAATCATAAAAAAAGTATGTCATTGAGTTCTACTCATCAAATGGAGCAAATTTATATGTATAAATATATATTAATTTGCAAAGATGTTAAAGTTATGAAATTGATTTCTATTTGAATAAATTTTCTAAAGTTTCATATTAAAATTAGTGTTCAATTATAACTATTACTGTAGCAATTTAAAAAAAATAAAAAAACTCCACTAATTTCCTTCCCCTCTTTTCCATTCCGTAATACTTCAACCAAAGGAAAAGCCGTTGGTTTCAATTAGGCGGAAACTGAGAGCTCGGCAGAGAAGAAAAGAAATTCAGGGAAAGAAGAAGAAGAGAAAGAAGAAAGAATTAGGGAAGAAGGAAAAGAGGTAAAAGTTTTGGTTGTATATAGATATCTAATTATTTGTAAAGTTCCTAATTTAAATAATATCCGACTATTATTTAGGATTCAAATGGTATATGAGAAAAGCAAGTTTACAGGTAAAACATCATTTTGAAGAATTAGTTATATCGTTAGGTAGATATTATAACAATTGAGAATTTTGGGCTTTGTAGATGATTTACAAACATAAAAAAGTTGTGAGATGTTAGAATTGAAAAGGCAACTCGTCAGTAGTAAGATATGCAAATGTTCAAGAAGAAAATTCTTTAGTCTTTTTGAATGTACATGTGCATTTAAGCTAAAGGTAAGTATGAAATGTATTAGAAATTTCTCATATTAAAGAATGTTTATAGCTTAGTAAACCTATTCAAACAACCACACATAAATTTTAATTATTCAAGCAGATAATTAAGTATATTATGATTATATAAATGTTTACTAATTGATAATATTTTTAAAAGAAAATCTATAGGTTATCTATCATCTTCCTTTCATACACACATTGTATTACTTGTTATTTTAAAATAATGTATAAAAAGTTTAATTACAAATTAGATAAATGGATCAGGAGCTGCTAATGCTGAGGAATATCAAGTTATGTGATGGGTGGTCATGATATGTTATGATACCTATACAGGTGGGGCAAGAGCGACCTCAATAGAGACATTAGGTTACCCAATGTAGTTCAAGAGTGATAATACTAGGTTTTACAATGGCTCTATTGAACATTGATGATGAAGCCTTAAGGGCAAAATTATGTTATGGTGATGGACAGAAAATCTAGACATTTAGATATGACACATTCATAGGCTTAAGAAGAAATGGAATTGAAAAAGAAAATAATTACTAAATGAAACATGCATATGAAAAAATTCAAGATTAGTCATTTAAATCCGTAAATAACATGATATTGTTCTATATATGATATTATAATAAGTATTATGTTATTACTAATTCATGTGAGCATATATATGTTAATTTATTTTATAAAGAACTTATGAATTTTAATATCTGAAATGTAAATGATATTTAGTTTATGAATTTTGCTCAGTTACAAAAACATGTATATTATTCATTATTTTTTATGCATGAATTATATATTAGAATTGCATATTTTTCTGAGCCTCATATAGCTTACCAGACTTTTATTTTTGTTGTTGTTATAGAAAAGGTCAAGGATAAGGTGGAGGACGAGTAAAATCTGATCAAATTAAAACTTATATTTTGTTATATAGCTATGTAAGATGAGTCCTGAGCTGAGATATCTAGGATGTTTGTTATCTAAATATTTTAGGGTTATTAGTTGCTCTATATGTTTATACATATCTCATATATAGAATATTTGGAATGCTTTCACTTTATAGATGAATGTGATGAAATCTATCATGAATATTATTGGAATGCTTATGAAGTTAGAATGTAATATGAACTGTATGTTTTTCTCCATTGCGTCTCACATCATTTGGTAGATGGGATCGACGTGAGGTGTAACTTTCCAATATTTATAATGCAACACAAAGAAAAATGATGTTGATATGAACTAATATAAGGGATATTCCAAGAAAGAGTAAGAGGTGAAAATGTAAATCGGCGCCGCTCTCCCTGTTTCTCGCGATCGCTCGTCCTGCGGGCCATAAATCCCATATCTCTCAGCTATTTAGAACGCGAGCAAGTAGCAAGCTTGGGCTTCTTCGATGTCGAGATCATTCTTCCTCTCGCTCACAAACCAACTGCTCGAAGACCCCATTTGCACATCCCAGCTGCCTGCGCCTGATCCTTCCACCTCCAATCAAACGTTATAGCCCATTCCACACCCATTTGATCTCCCCTTCCGTCTACAAGCCTCACCCGTACCCAACACATGCACCAATCTCGATCGCAAGTGTGGGCTTCAAAAATTCATGCTCCGGCCTCCCCGTTGCTTTCGGGAGAGTTTTAACGGATTAAGTTCCGGGGTAAATTTAGGGAAGGCAGATTGGGTTTGAAGATAGGACACTACCCAGGGATTTCGCCCTCATTTTGTGAGGACTTTATGATCTAAGTTTTGGTTTCCTATAGGCGCAAGCCCCTATAGTTAATTACCCCTCCCGTTCATGAGAAAGACCTTTCGATTAAGGCTAGTCGTCATACAGATACGTAGAAATACGTGGTATCTGGCATATAGTGGCAGCATGGATTTGATGTTTGGAAATTTGATATTTAAAATTTGGAAATTTCAACATCTTGCACTTAAAGCGGATAGTGGGGGAATGGATGATGGACCCGATCAAGATCCAATGATTCTATCGTCCTGGGCCATCATGGTCTCTGGTCTACTTAGTCAAAGGAGTCAGTCGACCCGTTGACAGAAGGATTCATGTCGGCAACCATGGGTTGCTTCGTCCAAGGATATCTTGTAGACCTGGGGTGGGTATTTGCCTAAGAGGACAAATTTGAATCCACCTTAGCTAACAGAGAGCTTTGTGCCCTATCGATTATATCCTATTGATTCAAATCTCAAGGATTTAGTGTCATTGGGGAGCATACTGGCTCTGGCCATGACCGTAATTTAGTGTTGTCATTTGACGGCAAACCACTCGGTTCAGAGGGCCACGGTCATAACCATTTACCTACGATGTCATTTGGCGGCAAAACTGCTGGTTAGAAGACACGTGTCGCATCCTTACTGGCAAGAGACTGTTTGAGAATGAATCCTAGTGATATTCTCGACCAGACATTAGCTCTTTGTGAGCTGAAGTAGTTTTCAATTTGTCCACCCCGGCAAACTGTTGCAGAGGATGGATGGATTTTGCTTTAAGTGTTGATGATTGAATTTCCATTTTTAAATATTTCGGGTTTTAGGATTTCGATATTTTTGGAATTTTGGGCTTTATGGACATTTGGGTGGCATATAAAGTATTTGGAATTAAACCCTCCGATTGAGATTTACATTCAACACGGCCATCATCGGGTTTTTTATAGGCATTTGCTTTTATGGATTGAACCTTGTCGACTCTGTCAACTTGTTGATGGAGGATCGGATTCGTTGTTGGCTTCATGCTCTTATTGGTGAATTTTCTTAATTATCGGCCTTGAAGGTCTAATATAAATATATAAAACAAATATCCCGGTCAATACCACGACCGTATATTTGTTTGATGGTTCAAGCCGTGTCGACTTCTATCTACCCGCATAGAAGGATCAGGCTCAAACTTGGGTTTATTTTTTGACCCGCACAGCATCCCTAGACATCACGTGTGTGCACATAACACGCTTGTCGGGGCCCATGCGGGTATGTGATTACCCGTGCATTTCTTAGTATCTATGTGTATATATATTATAGTGTACGTGCAGTGGCATTTTTAGAATATTTAACGGATCTTCTACGACAGCTCGTAGAAGCTTGTGTTTGTTATGCATCATCCGCCTTTGCTTATGGAAAACCAGTATATTTACTCGATGCGGAGTGACGGTTGACTACATAGATGTTGTGATATCCGTTGTCTGTCATTGGCCATCGTCCATGTGTAAACTACTACATGTCTATTGGACCTTCAACTATTGTCCATAAGCAATTTGCATTCACTCACGACGAGCTTCTTATAATTGCTTGCAAATGGCACCATGGGTGTATATCTGTATTTGCCGAGAACCCATTAATCTTGCAATGGTATGTTATCATTGATTGCCCGGATTACCATATCTTCTTACATAACTGTTGTGCAAATTAGTGTCAAATCTCAATTTTGTAGTTTGCAAGAATAGGTATATTCACTCGTGCTTTGATACCATCCTCAGAGTTTCATTCCTTGGAGTTCGGTCTTCCAATTTCCATAGGAGGCTGGCATATTTGTTTGCATACTACTAATGACCCTTGGTCGAATTACATTCACCACTGCTACATTCTTGCATGTTGATCGGCGAGTCGATGTATCCACAATTCACCTGCTATTGTTGATTGTAAGTGGATTAATGCATTTATAGGAAACTTTATGCCACTGATTGTAGGCATACTGCCACATCCTTTATTTGATCATTGCACGCAAATTGATTTGCTCGAACGGACTGAGATAATTTTGCTTTATCATTCCTTGCTTATATGTCTCTTGAGAGCTTATTCGCCATTCATCATAAATCCCCATGTCTATCGCAATCATTTCAAATCACCTGATTGCATGCTCGAGGTGAACATTGTGAATCAATTGCTATCATCAGTGTAAGCTTTGTTATCCATCAAAGGCATCATATCTTATCATGAAATCAGGTGGTGTCCTTTACAACTTTCGTATTGCTTGTGAGCAAGTTGTGTTTGCAACTTCATCGTCCACCACAAGTCATTGTTTGTATTCGTTCATTGACTTTTGCTTGTGATCACCTGGATGCTCCAAATCGATTATATTTATTTATTCGTCATTTGTGTGCAACGTTGATTTATTTAACACAAATCTCACATTTGTTTGTTGATATGTGCCTGATTGATCAAAATTATCACTTGATTTTGGTACTTGATTTTGGTATCTTCTCTTCAATGATATACCCGACAAAATTGAAGTCCAATCCCCTGTCATTGTTGATTGAGTTATGTTCTGTGCATTTAGCTTAAGTTGAAGTTTCCTGTGGTTCGACTTACAAGTTCGGATTATCTTCATCATAACCTCCTCTCTTTATTTCTAATTACATTCTTCGTACATGACTGCATATATAAACCATTGTGTTGACTGCAAACTTCTCATTCATGAATGGTTCGTTGTGCTCATGGCATGTTGATTGTCATCATTTATGAGTGGCTTGCTATGTATACCAAATGTTATTTGGTGTCTTTGAAATTGATTAATAGTACACACACAGACTAAATATACTAATTAATAAACAATAACTAGTAATATACTTAAATATAATTACTAATATACTAAATACCCTAAACACTAAACAAACTAAATATACTAATTATAATAACAGTAATTAATAACTAAAATATAATTAAAAAATGAAACACATACCTAAAAAAAAGGGTCGGACGGGTCGGATTCTTGGGTTGTCTGGTTCCGCTCGTGGTGAAGAGTCGGGATGCAGAGGAGGAATCGGCTAGGGATTTAAGGGGTTCGGCCGAAGGAGATCGGATAGCTGTTGGCTAGGGCAAGGGGGATCGGAACTTGCGGCTGAGTTGGGAGGATGGAGTGGGAGCTGTAGGTGGAAGGTCGTTCGAGAGAGGACGCCAGCTAGGTCGACGTTGGGCTGGAAGATTTCGACTGGAGATAAGGGCAGGAGATCGGCTCTAGGCTGCAGGCCATTAGGAGGAGCTTTGGCTAGGTTGTGGTTTCGACTTGAGCAGAACAAAGGGACGACAGTCAAGAGGGCTTCGACAAGGAAGAAAACAAGTAAGGGCAGGAGCTTTCTTGCGGTTTGGTTGAGAGAGGAGAGTCGTAGGGCTCGAATAGAGGAAGAAGGGCTTGCAACAGAGGAATGCAAAGGGAAGGAAATGGTCGGGGCTTCACTTCGTTTTATCAATGTTCGGAGGCTATGATCGAGGCGAGCACGGGATATTGTGCGAAGAGACAGTTCGGCGCCGTTGCAGAGCTGCGACAGGATTTTTTGCAGAGGATCGGGATAGGTACTGTAGCAACGGCATGGGCAGCGGCACGTATGTAATCATCTGAGCATTTTTTTATTTTCATTTTTTGTTGTCTTATGCTTCAGAGGTCAACAGTAAGCCGACCGAGCCTCACCCGACCAAGCAATCTCCTGCATACGCCCCTCCCAGTCAACAGCCCTCACAATCAATCCATCTTCACCTCCCAGTGCTGCAAACATTCGACCAATCCCGAACTCCATGATCCCGCCATGCCCGACCTCCTAGTCAACCTCCACACAATTAGCTCGAACCACCCACAACTCCGATCCACCAACCTCCCAATCCTTGTTTGCAAATCGAGCCGCCCATCACCTTCACCTAATTAGCCGAACAAATCCGGCTATAGTCCCGATCCAGATCATTCAGCCAAACCCAGCACTACCTGAACCTTCCTCCAAACTTCCAATTCCTTTGCTTATCCAACCTCACATCAAGCCCAGCCACCTCCCCACTCAACTATCAAGAACCGCAACCTTCCTCCTCTATCTGAGCAAATCAGCTCACCTTCTCCCTCACAGTCCCTTTAGCCTTTATACCTCTATCCCCACACACAACAGCAACTTCACACATTAAATCCTCACTCACTCAACACTCCAAACCACTTCAAATCTTCACACATTAAATCCTCACTCACTCACTCACACATTAAATCATCATCATTATCAAGTATAAAAAGAAGAAAAAGAAAGACAAAAAAAAAGAAAAAAAAAATATTTAAAAAAATAATAATAATAAAAGAAAAGAGGAGAAGAGAGGGAAAAGAAATTTTTGTGTTTCGTGATCGTTGTCGTCGTCGTTGTCCCGACACCATCGTCGCTGTCGCTCGTCACGAAGTTATAATCATTTTAAAACACAAAAACTCCCAAAATATCGCTTTTAGCCCCGCGGCGCGCTAGGGGACCACCTATACACGCTTTTTTTAGTTGATAGGAGGGAACCCGATGCGACACTTGCGGTGAGGCGGATGAGTCTTATGCACACTTTTTTTAGCGTGCCAGGGTAAGACTTAAGTACTCGTGTACGTGCTTTTATGCCAGCGGGGAAAAACTGCGTTATCAAATAGGTACCCCTGAAGACCTATGCACGCCTTTCTTGGTGTGGTGGGATTGAAGACTATGGCTGCGGTGTCACCCGACACTGACCATGGACGTCTTTCTTGATATGGTGGGCAGGCTAAGACTCCCTAAATTTTCCCTAAATGAGGGAAACGCCGGGAGGCTGTCGAAATTTGAGCTGACAGAGGATTTGACTTGAACAAAACACAGGGAATAAAACTTGCAAATTGAACCATAGGGAACTGAACATTAATTGATAAATGCATAATAAAAAAATAAATTAAATACAAAATGCCAAATAACAACCCTTAGTTACTCAAATGAATGAACAAGCAAGGGATATGTATTGAATGTGGCAGCTTGCCAGCAAGCACACATAAGTAAGTTGGAACAAATGTAACCCGTCTACAGTTAGCATCAGTTAACTTGCAAACGAACATATTAACCTCCTAAAGCCGACGCTAAGAAAACACATCAACTACCTGCAAGTAAAAGAGATTGGCAGGTGATGAATGCAATGACTTGTTAACCAAGGCGTGTTCCAGGAGTTCTAAGTAAACACAATTTACAAGAAATTAGTGTCGCCTAATTGCAAAGAAACATGGCAGCTTGCTCGCAGGCAATTGCAAGAGACAGCAACACAATAATTTACCCACAATCATATATGAAGAATGCGGCATGACTAGAAATGAAGAGGAGAATATAATGATAAAGATAACTCGCTTACAATCAACAACAGTTAGCTGACAAACAAGTGCACTAGTCCGCTTGTGAGCGACGACATCCGATAGGCTATGAATCTAACAGTCTCCCTACTATCAATGACAGCTAGCTTGCAAATATATGCGGCAGTTCCCACAAACACTGAAAGATATGCAAGCGAATGCAACAATTCATCAATCAACATGCATGAGAAAATCAGTGGTGAATGCAGCTTGCCCGGCATCCCACATCAGCATACAAATGAATACATTAATTTGCCTGCAAACAACAAAGCCTCTTGCAAACATACACAGTACAGCATACGATGACTGCGGATATCTGCTGGCAATGACAGAAGATTTGCCGTATGCACAGTAACATACTTACGGGTGACGATCAGCAACAAGCAGGAGACCCGTCATGCTACGATACCCTTACAATCAACAAACATTCAAATGTCAGGCAAATATATTGATCCCTTGCAAGTAAAGGAGGTCGATTTGTGATAAATACAAACACCTACAAGCCACTGCAGAAGATCCGTCATGTACACAATGTGCTATCTATGAGCAAATGTATAAGAGTTTTAATAAATACAAATGCTTATAAGCAGCACTAGAAGAGCTATATTCCTGCAACTTGCTTGCATGTGATGGCAGAAGGCTCGTAATGCACACAGTGGTCTACCTACGAGCTAGGTTGATGATTTTTGAATGCCCGCTAATGACCTACAAGTAAATTTAACAAAGCTTGCAATGCACGAAAGCTCGCTTGTAAGAAGCAACAAGCGACCTATAGCGTTGTGCTACAACCCGCCTACAAGCAATGTTTGAAGATTCGTGCTAAACACAGTCCACTTACATGCAACAACTGGTGACTCCTAGATACCTAATGTTGGAGCAATAATAGTGTTAACAAAGCTCACATTATGCGATAGCCTACTTACATTAAGCAGCAAATTACCCACAGCTTAACGCTATGATTCACATGCAAGCTGAAGCATGGAATTTATAGTAAAAATTGCGGGTCACTGGTAAACTAAAGTAGTAAAGTTGCGATGCTCGGCTGTCACACCAAATAAATCAATTTACTCATCAGCGACCACTAGGAGGTTCCTGACGTACCGCACAGCTCGATTGCAAGTTGAAATATACTCCTGCAGGCTGAATACTGAAGAAAATGACAACTTAAGAAGATGAAATGAGCTAAATTGCACTGCCAATGCATGACAAATGAAGCCCAACATGTTTCTAAACACACCACCGGATCTGCAACACTCATACAAGCAGATAGAAGGCATTTACAAGCTTCTAAATAGAACGTTGTGAACACTCAAATGACAACCATTCGCACAACTGATTAGTGTCAAACACTTTAAAATGCCCTCTCACATGTATTACAACATGCAGAATTTTTCATTCAAGCATGACATCCAGCATTGCAAGATACATTATACTATAGCAGTGCATCACATTAACATGCAAATGCACTGCACACACATGTATTACAACATGCAAAACACATCGTGCGAGCATATCATCCAACATGCGAAGCGCATTGCGTCGTAGTAGTGCATCATGTTAACCTACAAATATATTATACATTATGCAAATGCATTAATCCACCACAAAAGGGATTAACAACCATGCATACAACACACAAATACATCCTACAAGTGCATTATGTCAGTCTTATTGATGCATCACACATATGATACAAACGCATCATATGCTATGTTAATGCATTAAGCTACTACACAGCACATCAAATATACCATGCAAAAAGCAAAACGACATGCAAACAACCCGCATAGGCCTTGATGAGCATGTTGTATCCACACATGTAACTTTTGAGGATGTTGCACGGGTCAAGAAATAAACTTAAGTTCAAGCCCGATCATTCTATGTGAAAAATAGGAGTCGACACGGCTCGAACCGTCAAACAAATATACGGTCATAGCGCCAACCAGGCTATTTGTTTTATACGTTCATATTAAGCCTTCAAGACCTATTGCAAGAAGAATTCATTAATAAAAGCATAAAGCCTACAATGAATCCGATCCTCTATCAGCAAGTAGACAAAGCCGACAAAGTTCGGCCTATAAAATAAAATATATCCCGATGATGGTCGCGTTGAATGTAAATCTCAACCGGATGGATTAACTCTCAAAAATCTATCAAAAAATCAAAACCCTACATTCATTGATAAAATTAATATTTAAAATTGAAATTCAATAATCTAAATAACTTAAACCAAAGTCCATCCACCCTCCGCAACAGTTTGTCGAGACGAACAAGTCTGAAAATCACTTCAGCTCACAAAGAGCAAATGTTTGGCTGAAAATATCACTAGGATTCATTCCCAAACTGTCTCTTGCCATTAAGGGCATGGCACATTTCCTCTAACCGGTGGTTTCGCCGTCAAATGGCACCACAAGTAAACGGTTATGACCGGGACTCTCTGACCGAGTGGTTTTGCCACCAAATGACACCATTAAATTACGGTCATGGTCAGAGCCCGTATGTTCCCAACGGCGCTAATTTTTTAGTAATGAATTAATAGGATATGATCAATATGGCATGAAGCCTTATGTTAGCTAAAATGGATTCAAATCTATTCCCTTAGGCAAATATTCATCCCAAGTCTATAAGGTACCCTTGGACGAAGCAACATATGGCTGCCGACAAGGATCCTTCTATCGATTTGGTCGACTACCTCCTCTGACTAAGTAGACCATGATGATCCGAGACGACTAAACCATGGGATATTGATCGAGTCTATCATCATTCCCCCCACCATCCGCTTTAAGTACAAGGTGGTGAATTTTTAATTTTAAATACCTAAACACGCTACTACTATACACCAAGTACTCTGTATCTGTTTGATGACTAGCCTTAATCGAAAGTCCTCTCTCGCTATCGGGAGGGGTAATTAATTATAGGGGCTTGCGCCTATAGGAAACCTGAACTCATATCATAAAGTCCTCATTAAATGAGGGCAAAATCTCTGGGTAGTGTGTCTTATTTAAAACTCAATTTGCCTTCTGAAAATTTACCTCGGAATTTGAACGTTAAAACTCTCCTGGCCCATCACCCACGAAGAAAAAAAAAAGGGGCCGCGGAGAGGCCGGGGCGCGAATTTTTGGAGCCCACAAAAACATATAAAGACTAACCACGTTGATGACTTGCAGCACTATTACAAAGAGCTCAAATAATTTTTTCCGAAGAGATATTTAATCGAGTTAATGATTAACAATTAGATAAGTTGAATCACCATAGACCATTCACAATTGCCCAAGATTAAAATATCAACCGTTCAAAACCCCAACTAGCTGTTTATCAACTCAATGAAAAAATGACATTTAAAGATTTTCTTCGATAAAGAAGGCCTTGGTTGTTTGGCATGGTATATTTAAAACGAATGGATCTTCACGACAGACTTACCATTGCTGAGGTTTTAAAGATTATACATACACATATACAGAACTTGCAATTTAGTTTATTGAAGAATGTAACAAGACTTGGACATAGTTTCATAACACAAAAATGTTTCAAAAGATGTAATCGGTGAACAAATGCATTTCTTCATATTGTTTTAAGATAAATAAACATAATGATAAAAGCATTTTTGCGGACCTTCCAAGAGTTTACAGCTAGCCTCTTGTAGAGCAAGGATACAAGCTATATAATTTTGTAAGAAGCATGTTCCGGTTGTGGTCTCAGAAGGAAGGGCCACCTGTCAAGCAAATCCCCAATAATCGATAATGCTGAAATGATAATCGCTCTAAATAAACTTGAAGAGGATCTCAAAACAATAACCATGGCGCAACAAGTATGTTCTGGTTTATATTATTTAAAACATCTACAGGTGCATGCATGCATGCACGAGCAGCACCATTTTTCAGATACAGCTGTTCGAAAGTAACTAGCAATCACACTTGATATAGATAGACTACATGGGGATGAGAAAACATCATATCCAAACCTAAAAACCTCTTATACCTTAATTCCGTTGTATCCCAGGCGTTCTCCAAGGCCTCCTGCAACAAGAACAAATGCTGCTTTCCGTGCTTCTTTAACGCCCACTTCTTCAAACATGATGAAGTTATCATCACCAAAGGTTAAGACTTCTCCTGATGGAACCTGCAGAAGCATTTCATTATAAAATCCAAACTCGCAGATTTAGCTGCTCAATAAAGTTGCTTGGTGAATAAAAGTTCAATTAAGATAATTTATAGCAAGAATAAGAAAATTGATCAAATTATAACCGAGCATCCATTGCATAAAAATGGAATAGCCCGATGCATGAAACTCCTGCAAATGCAGGGCCTTTAGAGGAGTTGATGCACATATGCTTATCCCTACACCCCAGGGAGACTGTATGAACAGCCTAACTATCTTAGATGAGATTTGAGCTTGTTTTTTTTAGATTGGTTGCTACCAACTTAAGATTCATTTGCTTGAATTTTCAACATGAAGACTATATAACTCAATTCACAATTACTTTTCCAAGTTGGAGGCTTACATAATTCAATTCAAACTTGAGCTACTAAGATAATGGATACCAAATTCAAGCTTTCCGTGGGTCCAAAAATTTCGTGCCTCAGCCTTACCGTGTTTTCGAAGAGTTTTAATGGATATATTTCAGGTTAAATTTTCAGAAGGCAGATCGGATTGAAGATAATATTCTATTCAGAGATTTCACCATCATTTTGTGAATGCTTTAGATCTGAGTTCAGGCATCTCGTAGGCTCAAGCCCCGATAGTTAATTATCCCTCCCGGTAACGGGAGAGTATTTTCAATTATGGTTAGTCGTTATATAGGCACTTAGTAATTTTAGCAGTAATAGACCTAGTGAGGGGATTGTGACTTTGGGCGATCAAGTCATTAATAAGAGTACACGTTTTAGATATCTTGGATCTATTGTTCAGAGTGATGGTGAAATAGATGGGGATGTTATCAGTAGAATTCAAGTTGGATGGTTGAAGTGGAGGAATGCATCGGGCTTGTTGTGTGATAGAAAAGTCCCCCTTAAACTTAAGGGAAATTTCTATAAGATGGTGGTGAGACCTGCAATGCTTTATGGTGCAGAATGTTGGCCATTAAAAGAGAAGCACAATACTAAGTTATGTGTTGCGGAGATGAGGATGCTTAGGTGGATGAGTAGATTTACTCTTTAGAGACAGGATACGAAATGAGCATATACGTGAAAAGGTTGGAGTAGCCCCAGTGGAGGATAAGATTAGAGAGAGTCGCCTTAGATGGTTTGGTCACATAAAACGGCGGCCTTCCGATGACCCAGTTAGGAAAGTAGAGGTATTAGATTTGACTTATGTTAAGAAAGGTAGAGGTAGACCTAAAAAGACTTGGTTAGAAAATATTAGAAATGATCTTTCTCTATTAGATTTAAACGAGAATTTGACTTTGAACCGGACACAATGGAGAAAAAGGATTCATGTTGCCGACCCCACGTAGTGGGACAAAGGCTTGTTATTGTTGTTGTTGTTGTTGTTGTTATATAGGCACTTAGTACCCGCATATAGGAGCAATAAATTTTACTACTTAGGATTTAAAATTTTATCACCTTGCACTTAAAGCGAATGGTGGGACAAATAATGACGAACTAGATCAGGATCCCATCATTTTGTGGTCCCGGGTTGTCATAGTCTCTAGTCTACTCAATTAAAGGAGGTAGGAGGTGGTGGGCCCGACTTGACCAAAAGATCCTTATCAACAGTCATGAATTGCTTTATCAAAAGATACCTTATAGACCTAGGGTGGGTGTTTAAAGGAAACATTCAAGCTAGCCTTAGCTATGACAAGGTTTAGTGCCTTATCAAGCCTACGCTTTGATTCATTAGCCAATGGAGAGCATATGGCTTTGGCTATGATCATACTATAATGGTGTCTACGTGCAGCAAAATCACCCGATCAGAGGGCCCTAATCATAACCATTTACCTATGAGATTGTTTTGCGGCAGAACCATCGATTATATGACTTGTGTCACGTTCTAATTAGTGAGAGATTTTTTTAGAATGAATCTTAGTGATATTCCCGACTTAACATTTGTTCTTTGTGAATAAAGGTTATTCTTAAATTAATTGCCCTTGACATATAGTTGTAGAAGGTGGATGAATTTTCCTTTAAGTTTTAGATGATTAATTTTTCTTAAAATATTTGTATTTTGAAAAATGTTGGATTTTACAACTTATTAAAATTCAAACCCCGAATGATTAATTTTTTAAACTTGATAGCATTTTTTAAAATCGCGTAATCCCCTCCGGTTGAGATTTTCTATCAATGTGATCATCCTCATGATGATATTTAAGTCACTTGAAAATATTAATATTTGCAATGTGAAAATTTGATTTTAAAAATTAACCTTTCTAGTTGAGATTTACTTTTAAAACATTCATCATCGGGGTAACACTGAAGTCACTTAAAATATTTATGTTTGCAATGTGAGGATTAGATATTTGAGAGTAGGGGTGTCAATATTTGACACAGCTGAAAATCCGACCTGAACCCACTCGAAAATTCCAGGGTACGGTCAACCCGTTTGGCAAACATGTTATATTCGGGTTCCAAATTTCGACCCGTTTGAAAAATCGGGTCGGGTCCGGGTCAACCCACTAACTAGAACTTGACCCGGATTTGACTCGCTTCGTCGCCACTCTCACCTGCATGACCGCATCCCGCACGGTGGCACAGGTCACACCATCCGCTCCTGCCTACGAGCCTTAACCGCGCAACCCATCCCACTGCTCGCATGGTCCGATCGCACCCATGGCGTCCCGCCAGCCGCGAGTCCAACCCGCACGTCTCACACACAATTCCCGCTCGAGCGTCACACTGACCTCCTGCGAGTCCAGCCTGCGTCCTTACACAATGTGCCTGTCCCCCCTCCGCCCGCGCGTCTCGCTTTCACCTGCGAATCCAACTAGCCGACCTGCTCGACGTGCATGTCCCGTCTCACCCGCATTCCTGCCCGATCCCGAGTCAGCCATATCGGGTCAGGTTGACCCAGGTTTGTGATGGGTCTGCTTCGAGCCGTATCAAACAGCGGCGGGTCAATAACAGGTTCGGCCCGAACCCAACCTGCAACCTGTTTTTGAGACCCTTATTTGAGAATTAATGCCTCTATGTTGAAATTCACTTTCAAGATAGTTATCATCAGGGATTTTGAATAATTTTATTTTATTATTGAAAACTCTACTTGTCTGCCAAAAAAGGATCAGATTCAACTACAATCTTGTGAATTGGTATGCATTTCAAGAGTTTTCATTTTTGTAATATTTCCTTTGAAAAAGGCATTAAAGTCATATACAAAAGTAAAATAAAACATCTTCGTCAATTTCACAATCGTATATTCACCTATTAAAACAATTCTTGTTAGCTCCATTCCTTTCAAGGAGTACAAAAGAACTTAAAATTTAAGTTCATATTTAATTAGTGCGGGATTTTCGCACCATAGATTTAGGAACTCAATACAATTGGAACATGCCAATGTTTAATTTGAAAAGATAATTTTAACTTAACTCGCTATTAACCCCACGTAGCATTATCAAACTTTTTATGATCGAGTGTTAGCTCACATTTGTCGAGCACATATGGGCGCTTAATTTGAAAAGATGATTTAGTTTATCTTGTTTTTAACCCCATACAATATTCTTAAACTTTATGATTATGCGTTCGGTGCATTTGTTAGAGCGCATGCAAGTGTCTAATTTAAAAAGGGGATTTTTGTTTAGCTTGTTCTTAACTCCGTGCATCATTCTTAGACTTTTGTGTTTGCATGTCCAGAACATTTTTCGGAGTACAAATGAGGAATTTAAACATTTTAAATAACGTGCATGCTTTTCGGTGTACTTGCATGATGCATTCTTATGCTTTCAATGTATTGATATTATTTTTAGTGCACTCATGCGATGCATTTGCACATATGTCCATATATTTTCATAACATATTTGCACATTTTTCAATGTACATTATTTATTAAATTTTCTTATTTTCTTTAAATAATCGCGCCTTTCAGGGTAGCAACCCATTTTTTGAGATAATCACAATCTTTTTGGTGCCCGAGTCCCAAGGCACTGGCATGCTTCTCGATGCAATATTATGCTTAATGAGGCTGTTGCACGCTATTTGAGATAATAACTCACTTCTCGATGCGCTAGCACACTTTTCAAGTTGGTGGCATCCTTCACGAAATTGTTGCGTGCTTCTTGAGGCTACGCACTTGAATTTAAAAGTTACATTTTGATGCGTGCGAAATTTTAAAATATTCATATTTGATTATTTTATGCGAGTGTTTATCGTTGAAATACGAGAAATTTCTTATTTTTTGTATTTTAAAAAATGGGCCCCTTCTGCCTTCTATCAACTTGTGTGTTTTTGTTACATATTTGATGGCATTGAAGGCAAATTAGATTCCATTTTTATATGCCTTTAGCATTCAAAAGAGACGGGATCCGTCTTTACATAAATTAAATTAAAGCGAGTGAGACCCATGCAGCATTTTTTCCTATAAATAAATAAGGAGAGCATTTAGTTCATTTTCATTCCATTTTAATTAATTGCGTGGGTTCTTGCGGTTTGCAAGTAATCTATCATTGATCGGGGAGTCCAATGATCGCAAGCAAGCTTCTTAGGTTCATTATAAGTTCCATATGATTTTTTTTCTTAAGTTCAAGTTTTAATTTCATTTTAAAAATTTTATTCAATCATGTTTTATTTAAATGCATCATTCAAGTAGGGTGGAGGTCTTGCGAACTGGGAGAGGTATACAGTTGTGTGGAGAGGAAAACGAGAGCGTGAAGTGCACTCAGGGAAAAGAAAACAAGAGTGTAAAGGAGAGATGAGCTTTTATATTTCAATTTTGAAATTTTGTTTTGTATTTTTTTATGCGCGGCAACAACAAGATAGAGATGGGACCACGCCAAATTTTCAAGGATAGCAGGTTTTGATTAGGATAGGTGGACATAGTATTTTGTTTGGATATTATATATGAATGAGATGGGGAAGCACCAAAATCACATGCGACAATGTGTCCGTCGGTCATCATTCTCGAATTCAATTTTAGAGTGTATATTCTACCTAACATATCTTAAGCATTATATAAAGAGAATATTATATTGTGTTAAAGCATCCATAATTGCAAACAAATAAAGAGTAAGAGAACAGAAAGAAAGAAGGGAAAAGAAAAATAAGCACTTAGAAGGAGAACTACCATCAACGTTTTATTCTTCACATACAGTGTTATGCTCCCTCTCAACCAATAACATGGACAACGTGGTATATTATCTTTATTATACGAAGTACAATCTCTCTCTATGTATCACTTTTAAAACTTTTTTAATCTTTATGCGGTCATGGATGTACATAAATATCACCGGACAACGTAAACTTGTGTCTTGTGTTTGATATAGTTGATGCATTTGTTCTCTCGTCTTCATTTGATTTTGCTCAAAATTTTATCATCATCCTAACACCATGCTCACAATGTGAACCCACGATCTCCAAGTCACAACGGAGGTAACTTAAACATTGTTTCTAGTGACTTAACACATGACCTCTTTGCAATTTAACCTTCAAAAATTTGCAATGCCTACCTAAAGAAAGCTTCAGTTAAAAAGAAAAAGAATCCATGCGATGCAAATCATAATGAGCAACAGTGTTAAACTAATATAAAGAAAGAAAAGTTATAAATTTTCTTACAGATGGTGTGAAGCCCTCAAATGGATTTTTTCCTGCTTTTGAATCTGCTAAAAGTTGCCTCGCCTTTTGAATATATGCTGCTAGACCTCCAGGATAATTTGCATTCAGCCGTGACACCTATAGAAGCACGCATACTTCAACAACAAAAGCATGGAAAATATAAATTTATCGAAATAAATATAACAGTGTGCAGAAAAACTGCCAGCAACAAGCTAGCACAGATCATAACAATCACAATACAGTGAAGGCATCTGCATGCAAGCAAATGCACAAGCATCCATTACACTGCTTTGTGGTTTTCCATCAGCATAAAGCTCTCGAGACAGCATGTGAACATCACTATATTCGGGTTCTGAACCAATAAACAGATCACAATAATAAAAATGAAAAAGAAAAAAAAAAGCATCCTCCCTAGTATTTCAAAGAATAATTAGAATTAACTAGAATGTTTTTAGGTTGGAGTGGCTCCAGTGAAAGATAAGATTAGAGAGTATCGCCTTAGATGGTTTGGTCACATAAAACGACGGCCTTCCGATGACCCGGTTAGAAAAGTAGAGGTATTAGATTTGACTTATGTTAAGAAAGGTAGAGGTAGACCTAAAAAGATTTGGTTAGAAAATATTAGAAATGATCTTTCTTTATTAGATTTAAACGAGAATTTGATTTTTAATAGGACACAATGGAGAAAAAGGATTCATGTAGCTGACCCCGTGTAGTGGGACAAAGGCTTGATGTTGTTGTTGTAGAATGTTTTTTGGTTATACATGTTTAAGTTTATGAAATATTAGAAATCCTTGAAGAGAATATAACTTTCTTCTTTCTCATGCAAAAAATATGGTAGTTCAAAGATGGGTCTATCAAACAAGCTTCATATGAAATATACAGTAAATGGAAACCAATAATGCTAAGTGTCAAGATGATCCAATGCGGAGGTAAATCAACACTCAGGAGCAAAGTTCCCCCCATTCAACCATCATAAAACCTTGTGCAAAGTTATAACTTTTTTTTAGAACATGAGCCACATTCTCCTTCATAAGTATATGGTTTAAACACAAAAGTCATGCATTCAAAAAACTTCACAGCTAATTTGACAACAGCCAATGCAAATGCGTACAAAATAAAAAAGATAATAAACAATGTCATTGTTAATGAGAAGCAGCATTCTAGTAAAAATCAATTATCACTCTGAATTATAAAGCATTAGTTTTCAAATAACATCTAGTTCATTACATGATCAGCATATTTCATTAAATGATATGAAAAAATTTAACCTGGTTGAAGAAGCACGTTTTCTTCTCATCATCAACGCCTTGCTCAGCCCAATTAGCAAAGAGATGACTTTGTCCCTCATGCAACAGCATCTTTGCAAGGTCAATCTAGTCAATAATGAGAAAATCAGTAATGAACACATATTATTGGGTAGGATGGAATATGAGAAGGATGTCTAAACAATGGAGTTTGTTAAGACATAAGACAAAAAGAGAAGACCATTGCTGTGCCATGATCATCACAGAAATGAGAAATAATATTTTGGTGACACACTGACAGACTTCATGCAGTCCACAAACAGAAATCTATACATGCAATTAAAATAAATACAAAAAAAAAAAAATAGAGTACGGGGAAAAAAAACACATCCCTTGTTAAAGCACATTAGTCAAAAAAAATGCATATTATCAATAGTGAATTTTGCTTTTTTCCCTAATTAATAAAGCTAATTATAAACTTACTGAGTTATTGTTACAAACCAAATTAAAAAAAAATGCATAAGTGTTATTATGTTATTTGGATGTAGCATCAGCCACAGCTTATCCTTAATTAGATAATAAGCATTTCTATACTGAATCAACTACCCTGTTAACCCTTTTCACTATGAATGCCAACATGCATTGGATGTCAAAATGCCTATGTTAATTAGAATAGAGAACAATGCATTGGGTACATTGGCTTCGATGTTTCAAAATTTTTAGGTTTCCAAAATTTTTAGTTTCCCCCCATCAACACAACTTCGAGCATTTCAAATATCTTTCGGCACTTAAATAATAAGAAAAATTCTATACTTTGCATTGATCCGATGTCAAATCTAAACATTTCTGGCCAAATCCACCAAATCCATTATTTCATTAATCATCTCCATTTTGCATGAATCATGTGTTGTGATGTTTCAAAATGTTTAGGTTTTTCCCATCAACATAACTTCAAGCATTTCAAATATCTTTCGGCACTTAAATAATAAGGAAAATTCTATACTTTGCATTGATCCGATGTCAAATCTAAACATTTCCAGCCAAATCCACCAAATTCATTATTCATTAATCATCTCCATTTTGCATGAATCATGTGTTGTGAAAGAGAGTGCCTCAACTCAAGTGTAAGCACAATGAACCACAAAGTAACTAGAAAATAGATCAATAATCATAAAAAAGCACCAAAATTTATGTGGTTTGACTTGGGTTAATTAGAATAGAGAACAATGCACTGGTTACATTGACTTCGATGTTTCAAAATTTAGGTTCCCCACATCAGCACCACTTCAAGCATTTCAAATATGTTTCGGCACTTAAATAATAAGAAAGATATCAAATATAATAAATTTTGAACAAATCCATTATTTCATTAATCATGAAAGAGAGTGCCTCAACCCAAGTATAAGCACGATAAACCACAAAGTAACTAAATAATAGATCAAGAATCATAAAAAAGAATACCAAATTTTATGTTGTTCCATTTGGGTAAACCTACATTCACAATCGCACAAAGATTGAATAATCCACCAAGTGTCAAGAAAGTATATAAAGGGTTGCAATTCCTACAAAGTTGCAAATAGGAAAAAATACCACATTGTTTAGCTAAGAGAAAATGCAGTCACCTACTTTAAAGATGATGGCTAAACTTGGAGAAAAAGATGATATTGTTGCTCCAATTACTCTCTTCTCCTCTTTATTACAGGAGTCCAAATGAGAACTATTCCTTACCATAATCAAGAGTTTCCTCTCTTGCTAGAATCAAAAATAGCAAAAATTCTTCCTTCTTGAAGAAATCGAAGAATTCCCCTTACAAGAACACAAGAAAATTTTCTTCCTTCCTTTCTCATAAGACACCTCCTGTCCTCTATCTTCCTCAATCTCTCTTATTTTTATTACTTCTTATTGTAGGGTCCATCAAAGTACTAATTTCTCATCTTTTTATAGTTGTATCATGAGATGATAGGTGTGAAGGATTAAATTTAAATGGAGCTTAAGTTAGTTAGCCATCATTTTGGAAAATTAAGTGTGGATAGATATTGAGTTGGTAAATATCAATCTTGAAAAATATGAATAGATATTGAGTTTGGCAGCCACAAATCATGAAATTTAAAACCAGATTTTATCCAAAATAATTCACGGAATCTAGACTCATGAATCTTTATGAAAAGGGAAGAGCTTCTAAAGGAATATGATAACAGTTGGCAAACCTACAAGTTTTTGTTTTTTCAGAGGTTTTGCAAACTACGGGACCCCTTGTTCTTGCAGAATTTAACTATTTTGAGTGTTGCGAGAAACAATACCTGTAAATATATTGTCTTACGAAAAAATTAAATACCCCTCTCACAAGACAAAAGCAGGTAGGCGTATAATCCCTCAAAAATATGCTGAACCAACTTTGTTCCATCTTTGCCATACTGATCGGATACTGTTATACAGTTAAAGGGACCATGCAAGTATATGGACCACAATGTAAACAGAGAATAAATCCCCCTTACTTCCTTTGCTAATAAAATTTAATGAATTCAGACTCACAACAACAAAATGTGCTGACTTCAGCAAGCATTCAGCACAAGACTCTTATTCTTCATTTAAGGATAGCGTCCGTCGCTGCTCTAGTTTCATGATTGAAAAAAATTAAATGCATGTTATGCAGGTATCCTTTCACACGCATCTTCCTTTATCTAAAGCATCGCAATGAAAACTAACCCGAGGCAATGAACGTGCTTAGCTTCGAACAAATTAATCAGATGGAACACTGACCATCCAATCTTTGGACATTTTACAACATCACTCTCATCTTTTCCGATACAAATCTACCGCATCTTATCAAGATGCCACCAATTGCTGTTTTATTGAAAGAAAACTATACAAAAAAAACTATTCAAGAGCAATCAAGATGAGACCTGGTCCTGGGTAAGAATTCTGAGATTTTTCTGAAGGATTGGGACGTCCGAGACCCAATTGTGGCCTGCGATGCTCAGCTCCGACAATTTTTCCACCATGGAAGACATCTTCCGCCGACAAAAACCGTCGCCGTTGGACTGCCAAAGAAATATATATTAAGGACAAGAGAGAGATAGGGGCATGCGCAACAACAAAGCTTGTGGACTCTCAATCAAGGAACAATTTTGTAAAACGAAAAAACTTTTGAAAGGCACGTACTAGCGAGACCGAAATCTGCATTTTTGGCTTACTATTTTGCCATTAACATAAGTAATATCTACAAAGTCTATCCTAGCGCACATTACATTATAGGCAAACTTAATTAAAATTTAATTAAATAAAAAATACCAATATTAAAAAATTAAAAAAATAATAAAAATGTCAAATAACTTGATATTTTCTTTAAAAAATATAAAAAATATATTACATGATGTATTTCATAAATATACAATATAATAAAATCTAAATAGGATTTGACTTGCATTCATGAGATGAGCATTCAGGTCTCTAAGGATTTGAATTTTATAGAATTAATATATCAATTTAATTTTGATTTAAAGATATAAAATATTTTTATTTTACATTAATATAAATTAAATTAGAATTTATAAAATAAAATTTAAATCACCATATTGATTTAAGACAATTTTAAGAGGAGTTCAATTAAAATTTAATTAGGCAAAAAGATCATGATTATACAATATATTGTCCACACTCTCCTGACTATAAAAGAATACCTAAAAGACAAAACAACAGTAAAATCCGAGGAATCCTGTAAGTAATCAGTATCACACTCATGATCCTCTTTCATAACCTAAAATCATTTAAATCATATATAATAAGCTAAAATGTATATGTCACCAAAATTTTACAACTGAACTCAAAGCGCAAAAAAGAAATAGTATGCATGAAAGCAATTTTCGTAAAAGCGATAAAGCGAATTGGCGGCCAAATATCTAGTTTTTTCTTTCCTCCTTTTCTATCTCCTCTCCCCCTTCTTCCCTTCCTTACCTGGCAAACCAAAAATGTGAGAGAGAGAGAGAGAGAGAGGGTAGCTGAGTAGAAAAAAATACATATAAAAACTCATTTCAGTGCTTAACAGCACAGTGACAAAGACCCAGTGCCGTTATGAAGCTAAAGTTACTATAGAACAAGCTATTAGTACTACGATGCCATTTTCTGACATCGTTGGGCTCACAAGCACAGCACCACATCACTCCTACAAATTCTGAAAAGAATTTTTGGAAATTCATATTATTCAAAATAGGATTGTTACAATCTACCCATCTTAAAAAAATATCGTCCCTGACATTTCCACTAAGGATTCAGGCAACAAAATCGACAAAAATAAATTCGTTCAATATAAATCAGTATAAAATTCAAATAGGATCAAAATCAAATCAAATTTTGTCAAAAAATCAAATTAAACCAAAATTGATTATTATCATATAGTCATGCAGTTCATTCAATCACACATCATCCAATATGTAATGAAATGTTATGTTAATTAATTATTCAAAATAAATTTCTTATAAAAATATGTGGCTAAAAATTAAACAAATTAAACAAAATAAATGATTATGAAACATAAAACATGAAAATTCTGGATAAAATCAAAATTGTACTGATTAAACCTCGTCATTGATTGACTAGTGAGGATTGAAAATTTTTTCTTGTCGATTGGATATCTATACTGTAACTGCAAAAACATCACCAAACGACACACCTTGGGGCTTCAGGTTCCCGCACGAGGTGGTCATGCCATCCTACGGCTCCCGATTCCCGCATAGAATGGCCAAATCAGCTAAATATAATAAAAAGTTTAACATAATCATAATATGAAGCTTCAAACATATTGAATAAATAAATACATTATTTTTAAAAGTAAATACAATCATTTTGTAAGCAGCTAACCTCTTTATCTTGAACATTCATAATTTTTTTGCCATGCTTCTCTATCCCGAAAATCAACCTGCATAAAGGAAAAAAATTACCATGAAATTGATATTGAAGCATGATACAAGAAGCAGTTGTAGTTGTTCAAATATGTATAAATTTAATATGAAATTTAATTTTATTAATGGTTTTGTTGTCCACATGTATTCTCCCAAAAAAGTCACTTGGCATGTTCATTCCAAAAGCCTGAATACGAGATATAGCTTGACGGTATTCTTGTTTCCAAACAGCAAATTTCCAAACAAGTACAAGTCCAACATCTGGATTGTTTTAACTCCAGTAGATCAAATATATCAAGAGTCATAGAATTAAGACACATTCTCTTATGAAGCTTTAAAACCTAAAAATACTATATACAACTAATATAATCAAATCAAAACAGCAATAAAATACAGAGTAGAAAACGATGAAACTCTTAGGGGCTGTTTGGCAACAGGATTTCCGCCGAATTTGAGCAGGATTTAGAGTAAATCCTGCCAAACGGGATTTACACTCGACGGAAATCTCATGGCGGAATGGCGGAATAAATCCTCCGTTTCCCTCTTTTTGCCGTAAATCCCGGATTTACTAAATCCTGTAGTTCGGCGGATTTACGGGATTTGGCCGAAGAAGTGCGCGAAAGGGAGAAAGTTACCTTCACGGCGAGCGAGCTCCCGTCCTCAAAATGTCGTAACTTCGATCCGACTGGAAAAGGGAACGTCGTCGAAGGAGCCAAGTCGTACAACGAAGGAGCCGAAGAAGCCAAGGAAGCCGAACAGCAACGACGAAAAAAACAAGATGAAAAGTATTTAATTAGTTTTAATTATTCATTGTATATTTAATTATCTAGGAAATCATTTGAATGTTCTATTACTAATTAATTATTTAATTATTATTTAAAATATTATATAATAATTATTTTATTTGAAATTATATTTAATCCTACTAATTATTTAACTAATAATTCTATTAATAATTTAATTAATTATTTAAGTATTATTTAGATAGTTTTAATTATAAATTATATTATAAATTTTCTCATTAATCACCTAATAATTCCACTACTCGTTAATTATTTAATTATTATTTACACTATTAATTATATATTTAATCATTTCCATTTTAAAATATATTAACTAAGCTAATTATATTAATTTTTAATAACTAATTATATTACTAACTATTTAATTAAGTTAACTTAGATAGTTAATTTATGCACTAATTATACTATTAATTATTTAATTAATTAACTTTAATTATTACTATTTAAAATTATATTAGTTAAGTTAACTAGTAATAGCTTAGAGGCATCTAGGGTTTGCTTTTCATCTTCTCTTTTTCGTCGTTGTTATTCAACGTCGTTGCTTTCGCAGGAGGTGTAGAGATTACAGGAGTCACTTTTTCGGCTCCTTCACTGTTGTTCGACTTCGCTCCTTCGACGACGTTCCCTTCCTGTCGGATCGGACATTACAGCATTTTGATCGGAAGCGATGACGGTGCTCGCTCACAGTGAAGGTAACTTTCTCCCTTATACGCGCTTCTTTGGCCAAATTCTGTAAATTCACCGAACTACAGGATTTAGTAAATCTGGGATTTACAGCAAAAAGAGGGAAACAGAGGATTTATTCTGCTGTGAGATTTACGGGGCGCTCAAATCCCTTTTGCCAGGATTTATCATAAATCCTGCTCACCTGCATAAATCCTATTGCCAAACAACCCCTTAGGTTATTTTCCAGCCTTCCTCACTTAAATCCATCCGTTCAATCTACATTTGACGGTTCAAATCCATCCTCTTTTGAACCCCCACAGTTCTTACGAATCAATGCCAGTTCAATTGGTCGGGCGGACGGTTTGCAGACGGCCTGATGCAAAAATGATTCTAAGGGTCAAACGAACCGACCGGCCTATGGGTTCATGGTTCAACAGGTTAAACCAGCTGGTTTGGTCCAATTTTTAAAACCATGCTCTTGACTATAAAATAATATTTAAAAGATAAAACAACAATAAAATTTAAGGAATCCTATAAGTGATCATTATCACACTCTTGACCATCTTCTTTGATATGAAATCATTTAAATCACATATAATAAACTAAAATGTCCAGCTTGTCACCAAAATGTTACAACTGAACTCAAAGCACGACAAAAGAAATAGTATGCATGAAAGCAATTTCGTAAAAGAGATTAAGCGAATCGGCGACCAAAAATTTAATTCTCTTTCCTCCTTTTCCTTCTCCTCTCCCCCTTCTTCCCTTCCTTACCTAGCAAACCAAAAACGTGTGTGTGTGTGTGTGTGTGTGTGTGTGTGTGTGTGTGTGTGTGTGTGTGTGTGTGTGTGTGTGAGAGAGGGTGGTTGAGTGAAGAAAAAATATATAAAAACTCATTTCAGTGCTCGACAGCCCGGCACCAAAACCAATGCCGATGTGCTACATGCTGAACCTAGAGTTACTATAGAATAGAGGTCTTAGTACTACGATGGCATTTTTGGCATCGTTGGGCTCACAAGCTTAGTGCCATAGTGCTCCTATAAATTATGAAAAGAATTTTTAGAAATTCATATTATTCAAAATAGAATTGTTATAATACACTCACCTTAGAAAAATATTGTCCTTGACATTTCCACTAAGGATTTAGGCAACAAAATCGACACAAACAAATTCATTCAAAATAAATCAATACAAAATTCAAATCGGATCAAAATCAAATCAAACTTTGTCAAAAAACTAAATTAATTTTTATCATATAATCATGCAGTTCATTCAATCACACATCATCCAATATGTAATGAAATATTATGTCAATTAATTATTCAAAATTAATTTTTTATTAGTCGAACTCTCAGGCCTTGGTATGTCTTCTTGGTACTATAAATTATACACTTGTGACATCACTGGAATTAGTGTTGTTGGTCCTGGTGCAATAAACTCCCTCTGATTGCCATAGATAGCTTTATCATCAGCCATGTTAGTAGATCTTTCAATGTATGCTCTCGATCCTGCAATCATCTGTCCTTCAATCTGCCTTGACTGTCTTCTCCAGAATCAATTCTTCCTCTAAATTCTCTCTGGGACAATCCTTCGCCTTGTGTCCTTGCTACCCATATAAAAAATATCATCATGTCAATAGGTAGCACTAACCAAAATGTCTCCTTGCACAATGAACACAAACTCGATAGTTGATAGTAGAGATCGACCCCCCTTGAATCACATGCTTTGTTTCTCTTATCACAAACATTGTCCATATCCCTTCTCAAGTCGTCTATACTCCTCCCACTCAAATCATACATAGAGCTCACATCATACCACGATATCAATACTGTCAAATAAATCTTTATCAATCTAAACCTTTCCACCAACTTAAAAATTTTCTAAATCCACAGAGGTACCAACGGATGCCTCAACTCCCAATTTAGTCCTTTCAAAAATCTGTAGCACTTTTTCTCAACAGTAGGGATCAAATGAGGCGCATATCTAGCCAATGTAGTGAACTCAAAATTATACTGCAACAAGGTCTTGCGTCCATATTCCAGTCTTATGAAGACTTCATGTATTTATCATCAAGTTGAGGGAGGTACAAACCATATCCTCAATACTGTAATAAACTCTTCCTAAGTAATCTATGCATTAGTTTTCCCCTAGAATTTCTCTTATTGTTGTCCTACCCACCATCGTTTTGGTTCGCCTTCATATAGAAAAATAGCTAACGGTACCTTTTAGTTCTCTTAGGCACTTCATGTTGTCAATTTTTTTTTTTTTTTATTCTTAGTAGCCAATCTTGTGCAGGTTGGGGTTATACAGCTCCTTTGAACAGTTGAGATTTCAATTATGAAATATCTATAAATGTTTATCCCTTCTTCTTTCATGTTTCAAGTTGGTTTACTCTGCATATTTCCCATTACATGTGTTATAACGTGAGCCAACTACATCACACAATATGATGATGCTAGAGTTGCACTATATTGCTCATTTGGTACATTTTATTCTGGTAGATTCATTTCATTTATTCACTTATACTATCATATCTGAATAATTAACATATAAAACAAATCATATATGCAAAATAATGCATCTAAATTTACCCAAACCTTACCTAATCCACAATCAATTCCTATAGCTCTAGTAACAATTCAATTCTTGTAATATTATGCTCTAATTGTCACACCCCAAAATAAAAATTGAAAAGAATTATTTATAATAACAATCAGATCTATCTAATTTCTCTCAATAATAAAGGATCAATGAAAACAAAACTAGTGATATATATATATATATATATATATATATATATATATATATATATATATTGAGGGCTAGAATATACGCGGTGATATAGTTATAATTATACATTTTAGCGTTGCATGAATATCTAGCTCATACACAAAGAACACAATATTTTTTATGTGGAAAACCCGAGAAAGGGAAAAAACCACGGGGCCTAGCCCAGTTGAAAATGATTCCACTAAAATTTGATTAAAGTATAATGGTCTGACTCGTCCTTGAAGATGACCAGATTACAAATATCAACTAAAAGTTTCACAAAAGTTCAACGTCGCTCCAACGTCAGGTAGTAGTCCGGTAGCACTCCGGTGTCAGGCGGTAGTCTGACAGTGGCACTTCGGCATCAGGGGGCACTCTGGCTTCAGGTGGCACCTCGTCATCATTTGATGGTCTGGTGGTGGTTCGACAAAACTCTGGCATCTCTTGGTGGTCCGGCGGTTGTGCAGTAGAACCCGGCGGTGGTGCGGCTGAACTCCGGCGGTGGTCGAGGAGGAGCTGGGCGGCTAGAGTTTTCTTCCTTCTCTTCCTTCTTCACTCCTGGCTTCAATCCCCTCTTTTAAGAGGAAATGGGGTTCTATTTATAGAACTATTGAGTGGCATGGCTTGTAAATAAGTGGAAGATCAAGGATAAATTGGGAGTGGCTCGGATGGACGACCGATCTTGATTCCTACGATCATGTACTGTTCAATGGTCATTTGAATGCCTTAATGATATCAGAATTTAGTGATCTTAGGCTCGTTGGATTTTTCTCATTGAGCCGCTCGATTTGACTATAAGCATGTTACGATTGGAGACCGTTTGGTAACCCAAATTGTGGTTTGATCCTTCCAAAAGTGATTCGAGTCTTTGATTTGGACTCATTTGGGCTTGGATTGGGTCGATTTTAGTGTCATTGGGTTCGTGTTTCCGAGACGTTCAGTTCGACTGTAAGTTTGCTGAAATCAGAGTTTGGATGGTCCCAGATTTAATTTTGAAAGCTTTCCACTCCATTTTGCTTTGAGATTCGTGCTGGATCAAGATTATTTTTGGTGACGTATCAATTGTCCCCTTATTTTCGGACGTCGAAGCTTGCAAAGTTCAAAAATATATATTTACATCTTCTCCTACGCATTGGTCAGCAAAAGCAGTTCAAAAAATAACAAACACGAGTCATAATTAATTTTTCCAATACCAATTTTGGTATATAATAATTTTAAAAAATTATTATATAGATTTTTATGAAATTCTACATTTATTTTCAAATTCTAACAATATTTATTTGTTTATAAAATATATGATTTTATATGTTACTAATAAGAGGATTAATTTAATAAATATAATTAAAGTGAAAGAAAGTTCAGAGTTACACGATTTGCTATACCTTTTTTTTTGGGAAAATTAGGGGCTAGGCCCATTCTATTGAGAATCAAAAAGGTTACAAGTGTAAACAAAAGAACCTATAGAAAAGCAAAGCAAGCAAAAAGAGAAGAGGGACTAGCAGTTACAAAATCAATCAAAAATGGCAGTAAAGCCCGCCGGCCTGAACTCAGAAATCTTGTATAATCATATGACACTTAATAAAATACTCCCTTGGTTGCCCGAAGACCATCCAAAAGGGAGGTATGCAGGCTTCATCATCGTCCAGGCCCAAAAGAAAATTGCCTGCCAAAGTAATGAGTTTTTGTATGTGTCGATCTGAAAGGCGCCATAGAGAACGCGGCAAAAATATAACAGTCCCAAAGCAGAGAATAACAGCAGTGCAAGGAGGATTGGCAGCTGCTACCACCAAAACGTAAGGGCCAGAATGCATTGCCACCAACAAGAACACCTCATTTAAGACACAGATATGCAGCATAGGTAGTATTCAAGCTTTCCATGACTAAAGCCCCATCCTTCCAGCCAGATATCTTTAATTTAATAGCTCTCACAATCTTTTAGAAAGAGTGATGGCACACATAGCATTGGATTCAAATCTCCTGTTGTTTCGCTCAATCCAAAGGTAATAGATGATAGCATTTAGGGCAAGGAGTATGCAATTTTTAATTTTTTTAGGGAGAGGTAAGCCACCAGCTTGGTTGAATGATTGGGCTAGATTGGGTCTAAGGTAATAGCAGTGAAAGAGAGGGATGAGCCTTTTGAGCACACAGAATAAGTATTCACATTCAAACAACATATGTGCTAAGTTTTCGGCGTGCACGCGGCAAAAAATACAACTATTGTCTTGTATAGTTATGTTCCTTTTCATCAACTCATCCAAAGTTTTCAATCCACCCTTAGCAGCCAACCAAGAATAGACGGAGAAACGGAGAGAATACTTTTTATGCCAAATCAGAGGGGATAGATGAAATGTATCCTCTAAGGCAAAGAATTCCTTATAGAATTCTTTGAAATTAACTTGCTCTAGATTATTCCAGCGAATGTGTATGTTACCATTAGTAGAAATAGGGATTCTAGCAATAACTTCTCTCCTGTAGGAATTAACAGAAGAAGGGAGGTTCCAAGAGCTATCCCGAATCCAATCATTAAGTCTGGACTTGGGAGAGCAACCCATGTCAGTTGGGAGACCAGCAAAAAGAGTGTTGATCGATTCGCCATTGCACCAATGGTCCCAAATCAAGACAGCCTTGCTATTTGGGTTTATAGGGAAGGAGAAATTCTTTTTGGCTTGCATTGCCGTACAATATATACTTTTCCAAAAGGTGGTAGCATGAGGTTGGGGAGGCTTCCAGGGAGATATATACCTAGTGTTCAGCCAATTGGTGAGAGGGGAGTACGAGTTATAGCATCGGTATATAATCCCACAGTTGTGGGCAAATTTCAAAGCTGGGAGAGATGCAATGCCTAGCCCACCATTGGAAATGGGCTTGCAGGTGTTTGCCCATGATACTAAATGCAGATGTCTGTGATTAGAGCCTCCATAATAGAGAAATTTTGCACATAGCTTACCTATGGCCTTAATGATTGTTTTTGGAATGCTAGACCCTCGGATCCAGTAAGCAACCGTGTTGGTAATTGTATACTTGAGAAATTGCACCCTACCTGCAAAAGATAACAGTCTGGCCTTCCATCCTGAAAGATGATTAGTAATTTTATCAACTAAGGTGTTGAAATCAGAGTTTTTGCATTTCCCCAAAGAGATGGGGAGGCCAAGATAGGTAATGGTGCTAGAAATGCCGGGGATATGAAGGGTGCTAGAAATATCAGACGAAAGGGGAGTAGACGGAGAAATGAGAAGGTAGCTCTTGTGGAGGTTTAAATGCATGCCAGAACTATTAGAGAAGGTGTTGAGAATGTTTGAGAGTTTAGAGCAATTGTTGATGTCTACCTTTCCAAAGACCAACAAGTCATCCGCATAAGACAAGTGAGAGATCTGGAAATTCTCAAAATTAAAGCCCTTGAATGGCTGGGAGCAGTTGGTTGAATCTAGCAAGCAAGAAAATGCATCCATAATGATGCAAAAAAGGTACTGGCTTAAGGGACAGCCCTGCCTAATTCCGGAAGTAGAGGAGAAAAACCCTTCCAGAGCTCCCTCAATGCTAATGGAAAAATGTACATCTTTGATACAGGCTTTTATCCAGCTGATAAAAGGAGGAGGAAAACCTTTTGGACCATCCTCCCAAGTAAAAACTCCCTAGACACCGTGTCAAACGCCTTCCTGATATCGAGTTTGGCACAGAAGTGCTTATTCCTGTTGTTTTTCTTGAAGAAACTCAAAATTTCCGCGGCCAAAATGGAGTTGTCTGTAGGAGTCCTCCCATTAATGAAGGCAGCTTGGCTTTGGTGAATAATTTTAGGCATGATGGGTTTCATACGATTTGCCAACACTTTAACTATGATTTTGTAAAAAGCATTACAAAGCGCAATCGGTCTAAAGTCATGTATATTCTCCACATGTGTTTTTTTGGGAATCAAAGATATAGCAGTGGCCTTGACACACTTAGGAAGGTAGCTTTTGGTGAAAAAAGATCTCACAGCCTCACAAATAGTTTTCCCGGTGATGTTCCAAGTTTTTTTGTAGAAGTCGAAGTTAAAGCCATCAGGACCTGGGGCAGATATGGAACATCCGGCAAATACTGCAGTTTTAATTTCTTCATTGGTAACTGGCCTGGTGAGATCAAGCATGTCTGAAACAGGAATGGAGTTACCCTTCGGGAAGAGATTAGTGTTCATATTAACAGGATGTGGTGAGTTGAATAGGTCTTGGAAGTGACTGATAATGCTTTGGATGTCCTCGTTGTTACCAGACCCAAGAATAGAGGCAGTAAGAGCATTTTTGTTGTAACCTTTCCTTTTCTTAATTTTAGAATACAAGAATTTCAGATCCTCCTCCCCCTTCACAAGCTAATTGACTTTAGATCTCTGAATAGTCCAAGCCGCCTAAGTAGAGTTGTAGAAAGCAAGTTCAGCACCTAACTTCTTAAAACGAGAACACAGTTCTTGGTTAAGAGGGTCAGAGTCCATTCTCATTTGACATTCACTTTGCAGCTTAGTTAGGTTATCACATTTAGAAGTGATAAGATTGGAGGACTCCCAGTTTTTAGCCTTGATTGCTTCCTTGAGCAGCTTCAGTTTTTTGTATAAGCAAAGAATAGGGTTTCCTTGGGACGGAGTGGCAAAGGTTGTGATGAGAGTATCCCAGAATTCGGGAAGTTTGGTCCAATAGTTTTTAAACATGAATCTAGGGAATCTTCTGGTAATAGAATTGTCTCTAAGAATGAGCGGAGAGTGGTCAGAAATTAAAGAATTGAGGACCTTGTACGAAGAGTTTGGATAGGAGTTAACCCAGGCTTCATTTACAAGCATACGATCCAGCCTCAAATGGATCGGGTTATCAGTCCTCTGATTGAACCAGGTGTATAAATTTCCACTGGAAGAAAGCTCCAACAGATTGGATTCAAATATGAAGTTATTAAAAGGGGCAAGTCTAGAAGTGTGAGGCACGTTCCCTCCAGCTTTTTCTGATTGAAACCGACAGCAATTGAAGTCCCCCATTACCACCCAAGGAATGGAATTGGAGGGGTTAATCCTCTTTAGATCCTCCCAAAGAGAGGATCTTTCCTCAAAAGAGTTTGAGGCATAAACAACAGACAGCATAAAAGTGTTTGTGTGCGTGGTCTTGACTACACCTGATAACATCTGGCTAGATGAGAAGGTGCGAGTAAAGGAGATGGCATCAGAATTCCATTTTATCCAGATACGACCAGGTGATGCAAGTTCAAAGTTGCTAATACTCTGTTCTTGCGCGAAGATAGTATGGGTTGAGCAGAACCATGGGTCTTTAAGGTTGGACATAAGGATGCGTTTTTCCAACAGACAAAAGATGTCTATTTTCTCGTCAGCAGCTAGTTTTTTGCAACAAAGAACCTTGTCAGGGGTTGTTGAAACCCCTGACATTCCAGCTAGCTATAGTTGGAATGATCATTGGATTTTGTTGGATGAGATCGGGCCTTTCCTGGCGCCCCTTGCTCTAGTCTTGCTGGGTCCTTGGGAGGTGTGGGAATATGATTGTTTATGATTGGGAGAGGTAGTGGATGTGTCTTGGGGATTCTCGGTTAGGATATGTATGTTAGAGGTTTGAGGGGGAATGTTATTTATATGTGACTCAGAGTCCTGATTGGAAGAAGCTTCAGAATCCTGTGAGTGTAAAAGAGCATTGAATTTATTCGGAGAGGAGAATTTCGAATGTGCTGGCTCGAGGGGCGAGGGAGCAATTTCCGATGAGGAAACTTCCACATCGGGGGAATTAAGATTGGGGATATGGGGTGTGGTTCTGGGAGGGATGGTTGAATCTGGTGGGGGTTGAGTAGTGCTCTTATACGGAAGATCAGCACTTTGGTCGGTTGGGTTGCCCACAGGTTCTGGAGGGGTTTGGTTTGTCTTGCTTTGGTTCTGAATATATTTTTTTATAGGTTGGCATGCATTCCTATGGATATTGCTTGGTTCTCCTACATGTTGTTTATTGGACTAATAGATTCATAGCTAGGCTTCAACATAGCGTATTTATCGACTTATGGCTATAATTGTATAGCAGTTTTCATGCAAGCCATGAAGTTTCCACGATTGCCTATCTCACATGCCCATAAATTTTTTTTTTTCTTTTAGCCGTTTGGCCTTCCGCCTTTGACTCGAGGCGGCTGTTACGCAACCTCACATAATTTTTTTTTCACTTATTAAATATTTATATTTATTATTATTTAATGTATTTGGGCTTTTAAAATTCCAAAAAAAATTATAAAAGTTAATAAAAAATTTTAGAAGTTTATTTCATCTTCTTTTTTTATTATTAAACAATTTTTTGATTAAGATAACTAATTTTGGCCATTTTCAAATTGTAATAATCTTAATTATTATTATTTATTTATTATTTATCATTATTATTAAATAATTTTGGCTTGTAGAATTCCAGATTTTTTTTTCTAGAATGACTATTCATATCCTCCTCTTTTGAGTTATTAGGAAGTATTTAATATGCATTCAATTATTCTTATTTATTTATATTTTTTGACTTTTTAAATTCCCAAATAATAATAAAAATTATGAAATGACTATTTGAATTCTTATATTTATTCCTATATTAAATGAAGATAATTAATTTTTGTCTCTTAGAATTCTATTTTTTTTTTAATTATAGAAAATTCTAAAGCGACTTTTTATCTTCCTCCTTACAACTATAAATATCCCCCTTTGTGGTATGAAAATATGCACTTCTCCCTCTCTTCTCTTCTTTCTCAAGCTGAGGCTTTCCCCTAGCTCTGTTCAGATGGGTATCCCCTATTTAGTCCTAGGGCCCCTCACTGAGTAGGAATTTCCTCCACTTCCTTCTCATCTTTCTATATAGAGGTCATGACGGACAATCACCATCCTTCGAGAGATTCGATAACTAAAGGAGATTCACGTCTTGCTGCCCAGAATGACGATGAAAGGGGAATAGTAAGGGAGCTAAATCGGATGATGTTGCGTTTACCGTTACTAGCGATTCCCTGATCATCTTTCACCAAAATTTTCATTTTCCTAATGACCTCGTGGCGAAGATTCCTAAAAGGTCAGATCGGGCATGTCTTCCTCCACCAAGATTTCTGATCATTTTTTAGTCTAGTCTGCGCGCTAGGCTTCGGTTTCCCCCTCCTCTTGAGCTGATCGATATCTCCACAAGGTGTGGAGTAAGTTTAGCCCAATTTTCGCACAGAGCTATGTCGGTGATGATGGGGCTGATTGCATTCTTCAGAGATCGAGAAGCCGTTCTGACACCCGAGTATCTTTCGCGAATGGGCCGATTCATTATTGATACACAGGGGCGTGTAACATTTAGGTTCAAATGGTTAGACATGCGTACGTGGGACCCGTTGAAGAGCTGGGCCCATGCATTTTTCTATGTGAAAAATGACTGGGGTCTCATAGAGAAATGGGGGAGGATGAAGGACCTACCCATCCCTTTGCATGTTGGAGAAGAAGACATCCTGAGGATTCTTAACATCCCTGATGTCAAACATCTTTTATTCGAGATTCGTTACTTAATCAAATATATTGAAGAAGAGTTTCTATTCAAAGTGGGGCTGTCAATTCAAGCTGGGAAGTCAGAGGCAAAGATGTTGAAGAAGTCTTCTAAAGTTCACGAGCCACCTGCCCCGTCTTCAAAAGTTTCTTCTAAGCAAAAAAGTGATGATCCTTCGGCTTTACTAAAGAAAAAGAAATTAGAGGGAATTTTAACGAGCACTGGCCAGGTTTCCCCTGACTCTTTCCATGGGGATGTGTTAAAACATTGGTGCCTCGGATGTCGCAAATCCAATGACTTTGTGAGTAGAGTCTTTTCCCTTATTTTTCACACACTCTTTTTGTGCATCAATTGGAACGTTCTCTCATACACCCTTCTATCTTATTTCAACTATCATGCCGTATGGAGCTTGAGGTCGAGTTTACGTAGACCTTAAATGAGTGGAATGATGAATTTATGAAGGTCAAATATCTTCAAGGAGAGTACAAGCATAAGTACAATCATAAGACCAAAGAGGTGAAGGAGCTAGAGGTGGAATTGACTGATTGCAGAATTGAATTGGCCAATAGCATGACCGCTACTTCTCTTAAAAACCAACAGATAGATCGACTTCAGATTAAACTCGTGGAGGCACAAGAAATGATTACACAGCTTCTAAAGGATCAAAAGGTCTCTGGAGAGAAGGTAGCAGTACTTGAAGCTAAAAATAAGAAATCCCTGACTCTTATAATTGAGAAAGATGCTACTTTATTTGGCTTAGACTCTTCGAGAATTATCGAAGATTTTAAGATGTCTATAGACTTCAAGACCATCATCTAAGATCACCTTCAGGAGGCTTGCGAGCATATATATAATATAGAGATGAAGGCTTTGGAGCAGCAATGCATAGATGAAAGCTTCACCTAGGATTTCCTGAAGGGAGTTCGACTGGTACAGCGTAAGGCTGGAGTTAAAATTGATGGGCTAACTACTAGCCAGGCTTCTAAGGATCCTTCTTCAGATTTGGATGGAGCTTAGATTGAAAGCGAGCTGAGGCAGGCCTTTTCTAGTGACGATAAGTCTATAGATGTTGAGTAGTATTTTCTTAGTGATTATTATGTGTAGGATGTTTATCCCCACATGTGTGATCTCTTATGATTTAATAAAGAGTTATTAATGCTTTTATCTCAAATTAATTAGTGGAGGATATTTAGTATTTTGACTTGACTCAGGTGATTTTTTTTAAATGTTATCTTGGAGTACTTGACTTATCCGAGGTCGTTAGTTATAACACTCTCAATGCCTTTTAACCTGTGTAGAAGAAGTCAGATTGGTTCTCCTTGAGATCAATTATCCAGTGATCGAATACATCTTTTTTGGATCAAGGATTTAAAGATCTATATGACACCCACCAAGGATGTTTGACCTTTCCAAGGTTATTAATCAAAGCGTTGTTTGATGATTTTAACCTGTATGAAAGAGGGCGGATCGAATCCCCCTTGGATTGATTATCCAGTGATTGAGATGCAATGAAGATTGCATAATTCTCGAATCAAAGATCTTAATATTAGAGTTCACAATATGTGTGAAATGATTACTATACTTTCTCTTGGAGAAGAAGATAATATAAATGAACAAAATTTCATAATATTGAGCAACACCAAACATCCCTATTATAACCTAGGGATACAAACGATATAAAAATAAGAGATAAACAACACTCAACACTGAAGATGTATAATACTAAGTAATATTATTATTCTCTACTGATAATATTTGCAGAGATTTTCTATATTTCAGGTTCGAGGGAGCATCTTTCCCTCAACATTCTTCAACTTAAAAGTTCTGGGCTTCACCATGACTGTCACCAAGTAAGGACCCTCTCAGAGGGGGGAGAGTTTATTACGTTGAGGACATTTTCCTGCTGCCTCAATGCTACGTAGAACTAAGTCTCCAACTGAAATATGTTGAGGCTTCATTCTTCGATTATAATAACTAGCAACTCTTTGGTGATATGCAACAACTTTAAGCATCGCCATATCTCTTACTTTCGGTAGGAGATCTAAATTATTTCAGAGCTTCTCCTCATTACTGTTGAAGTCAAAAGTTTGAATTCTAAGACTTGGAATTCTAATATCGATGGGAAGTACTGCTTCTGTGCCAAAATAGAGATTATATGGAGTTTCTCCTGTTGGAGTTCTAGTGGTGGTACAATAAGCCCAGAGGATATTCGGGAGTTCATGAGTCCATTGCCCCCCAGCCTTTTTTAGGCGTGTCTTTAGCCCTTTCAGTATAGTATGATTTGTGACCTCCATTTGCCCATTTGTCTAAGGATGGGCAACAGCTGTATGCACTAGTTAAATACGGAGATCTTTGCAGAATGTCGTAAAAATCTTTCTGGTGAATTGAGTTCTATTATCGGTGATAACTTTAGCTGTGATGCCAAAACGACATATTATGTTCTTTTACAGGAATTATTTAGAATTGGCTTCAGTAATTTTTGCTAGTGATTCTGCCTCCACCCATTTGGTGAAATAATCTACAACTAGGATGATGAACTTTCATTATTTGGTGGCTATAAGAAAATGACCCATTATGTTGATCCCCCACTGGGCAAAAAGCCAAAGACTTTGTAGTGATGAGATCTCAACGGTTGGTGAATGGGTAAGGTTAGCATGTATTTGGTAATTATTACACTTTTGTACAAATTCCAATGCATCTTATTTCATTGTGGCTAATAAAATCCCTGCCTCATGATTTTACTGGCTAATATCCTTTCCCCCAGATGCACTCCGCATATGCCTGAATGAACATCTCGCATGGCATAATCAGCTTTTAAAGATGGAAGACACTTTAGGTACGACCCCGTGAAGGCTCATTTGTATAACTCTCCATTAACAATAATGAAGTTTGACGCTTCCCTTCGAAGTTGCATTGCCGCTGTTGGATCTTCAGGGAGTATGCCATCTTGTAAGAAAGATAAAATGGGATCGATCCAGGAAGCTTCCTTCGGTTCATCAATTGATTGTATAACTCATGGGCCTTAGGCACTTGGAAAATAAATATCCTCGATATATTTTCTCTTGAAGAAATCACCAGTTGTCGAAATAGCCAATTTAGAGAGAGCATCTGCTCGTGCATTCTGCTCTTAGAGGATATGGATAATTTGATGCTGGGCGATTTGGGCCAAAAGTGATTTTGCTATATTGCAGTACTGGGCCAGCAGTGGGTTATGAACATCAAACTCTCCCTCCACTTGAGAGGCAACCAATTGCGAGTCATTATGAATCACCAAGTTATGAACTTTACAATCGATTGCTAGCCTTAATCTTACGATAAGGGCCTCGTATTCAGTAACATTATTTGTTGCAAAAAACCTCAATCGAAGTTCATACTCGAGAGTAATTTGTTGTGGACAGATCAATAGAATTTCAGCACCAATGTCAGAACTGTCAGAAGCTCCATCGACGTATAAGGTCCAACTCGGGGAGGAAGGAGAAGTAGCTAGTGGTTCATCAGAAGTAGGATTGGTACGTTCGACCATAAAATCTTCTAATACTTGTGATTTGATGTCAGGTCTAGGAAGAAAATGGATGTCGAATTCTCTAAGTTTTACTGACCATTTGATTAATCTTCCAAATGCCTCAGGCTTTTGAAGAATGCTCCTCAGGCGTAGATTTGTATAGACTACAATTGTATGGGCTTGAAAATAAGGACGTAATTTTTTGGCCGAGAAAATTAATGCCAAGGTTGTCTTATCTGTCAATGGATAATGCACTTCTGTCTCAGAGAGTACCTTGCTAATATAATAAATAGGGCGTTGAATTGCATACTCCTCTCGAATCAAGACTGAACTTATGGCATGCGAAGAGATAACCATACAGACATACAACATTTCACCGGGTACCGGCTTTGAGAGTAGTGGAGGGGAGGCTAGATAACTTTGAAGTTGTTCAAAAGCCTCTTGGCATTCATCTGTCCACTGGAACCCCGAGTTATGGGCTCCTCTTAGTATTTTGAAGAAAGGCAGGCATTTATCATCTGATCGGGCCAAAAATTAAGAAAGGGCTGCAATTCTTCCATTCAGACGTTGGACTTCCTTGATATTTCTTGGGGTACCATATCTCTCAGTGCTTTGATCTTCTCAAGATTTACTTCGATCCCGCGGTGGGTAACCATGAATCCCAAAATTTTTTCTGAAGTGACTCTGAATGGGCACTTAGAAGGATTGAGGTGCATGTTGTATAATCGAAGACGATAAAAGTATTATTTCAGGTCAGAGATTAGGGGTGTCAATTCGGGTAAACGAGTCGGGTTCGGGTCGAACCTGAGTTGACTCGGATCTAAACGGGTCAACCCGAACCTGACCCATTTTTGCAAACGGGTCGGACATTTCAACCCGGACCCGACCCGCGCGGGTTGCCGGGTTGACCCGACCCGACCCGTTGACCCAGCTGAACCGCTGAAGCAGCGCAAGCGGAGTTCCGATCGCGAGCGCAGGAGGAGTTCGAGTCGCCAGCACCGGCGGAGTCTGCGACTGCGAGTGCGGGCGGGATCGCGAGCACGGCTGCACGAGCGGGACCGCGGGATGGCTAGTGCGGGCGGCCGGGCGGGATCTCGAGCGAGGGCGTAGCCAGCGTGTCCGCGAGCGCAGGCGGAGTCATCCGCAAGAGGCTGGACCGCGAGCGGCCCAGCGCAGGCGGACTGGCGGAGCCGTCCGCAGGAGGCGGGAGTGCGATCTGTGAGTGCTGGCGGAGCTGTCTAGCGGGATCCGGGTTAAACGGGTCGACCCGTGGGTTGTCGGGTCAACCCGGACCCGACCCATTTTTCAAACGGGTCAGAAAGTCGAACCCGAAACCGACCCGTTTAACAAACAGGTTGACCCAAACCCGGATTTTTTGGGTCGGGTTCGGGTCGGATTTTCGAGTCGTGTCAGAAATTGACACCCCTATCAGAGATATGCTGAGATCTTTCAAAACTTTTAAGTAGCATATCATTCGCATATACTTTCATAGTATGTCATATAAGATCTCTAAATATCTTATTCATAAGGCACTGATATGTGGCCCTAGCATTCTTGAGCCCGAATGGCATGATCCGATAACAATAGTCCCTTATCTATTTGAAATGCCATCGATTCCTCATCTATGGGATCCATCCTTATCTAGTTGTATCCATAGTAAGCATCCATAAAGCTCAGCATTTGATACCCAGAGGTGGCATCAACCAGTTGGTCAATATGCAAAAGCGAAAAACTATCCTTCGGGCAAGCTTTATTGAGGTCTGTATAGTCTACACACATTCTCCAAGCTCCGCTAGCTTTCTTGACCATGACAACATTGGCTAGCCAGGTGGGATAGTGCACTCCCGTATGAATCCTGCTTCCAGGAGTTTGTTAACTTCCTTCTTGATAGCTTGCTGGCGATCTGGTGCAAAATTTTATTTCTTCTGATAATGGGCTTACACGTTGGATTTACTTTAAGGGAGTGCATAATTACTTATGGGTTGATTCCTAGCATGTCGGCTAGACTCCACGCAAAGATGACTTGGTTTGCACGTAGAAAATTTAAGTATTTTGTCTTCTCTTCCTTTGAGAGTAACGACCCAATCTGTACCATTCTGGTAGGGTGCTCATCTGACAGAGAGACACAATTAAGATCCTTTACAGGAGAAACCTTCTGAGGGATGTCCACATTTCGTAGATCAAAATCCTCAATGCTTAGGGTAACTGATGGGCGTGGCTGAGCCTGCCTAAGATAGCATGATTAAGATGCATGTTGATCTCCACGCATTATACCGACTCCCGCTGGGGTGAGAAACTTTAGTTTAAGGTGTGGGATAGATGTAACGATTCCAAAGATATCATGGAGTGATCTTCCAAAGATGGCGTTATAAGCCAATTCCGATTTCACTACAATAAATTGGACTGAATGTGTAGCATATCGTGGAAATTCTCCAAGCCCAACTGGGAGGTTGATTGATCATTCTACTCGTACGGGTTGGTTGTCAAAACCATACAGCGATCCTGCAGCTGGTTGGAGCTTTTCCCTAGCCAGACCCATACTAAGAAAAGTGGAATAAAACAGGACATCCACCGAGCTCTCATTATCAACTAAGATCCTTTTGACATTGAAGCATGGGTCGTCAATTCCCGCGTTAATTATAAGTGGATCTTGATGAGGGGTCTGAACTCCGTTTAGATCAGTATTGTCAAAAGTAATAGAGTGGTCAGCACGAGACTTCTTTGGCATTGGCTCCTTGCTAGCTGTAATCAAGACTTCATTGGGTACTGAGGGGCCCCCAGCAATAGTTTCAATCTCTCTAACCATTTGATGATTATTTGATGGTTTCCTTTGTTGCTAATTTCGCCCCCCAATAGGACCAGCTTCATCCCGAGTAGGTGCACTTTGGATAAATTGTCGAAGGTATCCTTGTCGGATTAACCTCTCAATCTCTTCCTTGAGTTATCTACAAGCTTCAGTTGTGTGTCCACGACTACGGTGGAAGTGACAATATTGCTCCTGATTTTCTACATTTGGCTTTAAAGGATTCGACCACTTTACATTCTCTTGATCCCGGATGGCCATCAACACGTTGGCCCGAGATACATTAGGCGGCGTATACTCCTTCTCTTGATGAGGCTCTCGTCATTGTTGTGAGGGTCGAGGGGGCAAGTTATAGTTTTCTTACTTCTTCCATTGTGATAATGAAATATCCATCCTCGGCGCATTTTTACGTTTCTATGTTATTTGCTCAAATTGCTTCTTATGAGCATTTATGGCCTTATCTGCCGAGATCTGGGCCTCCACACGATGAATTAAGTCAGCATATGAATGGATTGTAACTCGCATAAGTGCTGAATAAAAAGGTCCAGGAAGAAGTCCTCCAAGAAAAACTCCTCTAAGCAATTCAGGATCGACCCCTGGAATTTGTCGAGCCTCCATAGAAAATCTTTGAAAGTATTCTTTCAAGGTCTCATTTTCATTTTGTCAAATTTCTGAGAGGTGAGAAGAATCTTTAACCATCCTTCGGTTGGCAACAAATTGTTTAACGAACACATTGGCCAATTTAACAAACTTGGAGATGGTTTCGGCAGGAAGCGAGTAGAACCATGTTCGAGCCTACCCTTTAAGGGTAGTAGGAAACACTTAACAGAGAAGTGCATCTAAGGCTCTCTGAATATGCATAATGGTTTTGTAATGATCGATGTGCTCATAGGGGTCAGATGTCCCATCATAAGAATCAATGCTCGGCAGTTTGAACCCTGTAAGAATAGGGTGTTGAAGGATGGCTTCGATCAGCAGTGAGGTCTCCTGGAAGTTCCACTGATGGAGAGATTGTCTTCCACCCCTACTGGGAAATTTTTCTCGGACCAACTGCCTCAGTTCATGGCGTAAGACATTGTGCGGGAGGTCAGCAATATGTGGTTGGGCTACATCCTCGGGAATATCCAACAGAATGCGGACTACCTGACTAGGGTGAAAAGGATGGGTAGAGCTAACGGTGTCGGTAAGGTCAATATCTTATTGTGTTTGAGGATGACCCCTTGATTGAGGGATAGGGATGTCTGCCTGAACACGTTTGGGTTGAACACCTCTGGCCAGTAATGGATCTTGAGGAAGACGAACCTCCTCCTACTCTACTAGCATTAGTTGTCAGGCCCCTCGTAGGAGTTGAAGGATCTCGTTATAAGATTCCTCCATTTTTTGGATGCGATTCTCAATAGATGGTCCTGATGTCCCTTCTCCAGCAGGGTTTTTCCCACCAGGGTGAAAAGAGCCAGATGTCTGGCGTCCCTGAGTCAGGGACTGATTTCTGGACTGGTGAGAGTTGGAGCGAGAGGCTCCCTGGTAGTGATTGCTACGCCTATTGGCCATTGAATTAATGATTAGAATTATGGGATAGTGTTCCCACAGATGGCGCCAAACTGTTACGGGCTAAAATATACACGGTGATAGTTATAATTATACATCTTAGCGTTGCATGAATATCCTGCTCACACATAGAGAACATAATATTTTTTACGTGGAAAACCCAGGAAAGGAAAAAAATCATGCAGCCTAGCCCAATTGAAAATGATTCTACTAGAATTTGATTAAAGTACAATGGTCTGACTCATCCTTGAAGACGGCCAGATTACAAATATCAACTAAAAGTTTCACAAAAGTCCAACGTCGCTCTAACGTTAGGTAGTGGTCCGACAGCACTCCTATGTCAGGCGGTAGTCTGGTAGTGGCACTTCGGCGTTAGGGGGCACTCTGGCTTCGGGTGGCACCTCATCATCCTTTGATGGTCTGGTGATGGTTTGACAAAACTCCATTGTCCCTTGGTGGTGCGGCGGTGGTGTAGTAGAACCCGGCGGTGGTGCGGTTGAACTCCGGCAGTGGTCGAGGAGGAGCTGGGCGGCTAGAGTTTTCTTCCTTCTCTTCATTCTTCTCTCTTGGCTTCAATCCCCCCTTTCAAGAGAAAATGGGGTTCTATTTATAGAACTCTTGAGTGGCATGGCTTGTAAATAAGTGGAAGATCAAGGGTAAATTGGGAGTGGCTCGGATGGACAGCCGATCTTGATTCCTACGATCATGTACCATTCAATGGTCATTTGAATGCCTTAATGATATCAAAATTTATTGATCTTGGGCTCGTTGGATTCGTCTCGTCGAGCCGCTCAATTCAACTATAATCATGTCACGATTGGAGACCGTTTGGTAACCCAAATTATGGTTTGATCCTTCCAAAAGTGATTCGAGTCTTTGATTTGGACTCATTTGGGCTCGGATTGGGTCAATTTTGGTGTCGTTGGGTTCGTGTTTTCGAGTCGTTCAGTTCAACTATAAGTTTGCTGAAATCAGAGTTTGGATGGTCCCATATTTAATTTTGAAAACTTTCCACTCCATTTTGCTTTGAGATTCGTGCTGGATCAAGATTATTTTTGGTGACGTATCAATATATATATGCAATCATTATCCCAAAAATCATATATAATAGCTATGAGTCATACAATACAACATACAGTCCACCTACTTCTGACTATAAAATAATATATTGAGGACAAAAAGACAAAAAAAAGGATAAAACCTAAGGAATCCTATTACTAATTAGTCTCATATTCTTGATTATCTTTCCTAACCTGAAATTATTTAAATCATACATAACGAGCTAAAAAGTCCAACAGGTCACCAAAATCCTACAATTAAACTCAAAGCACAAAAAAGAAGCAGTATGCATGAGATCAGTCAATTCATAATTATAGCAATCAATATGATCATAAATCTATATATAAATAGTAAAACACATGCAATAAATAGTAAAATCTTATAAAATAATAACTGGTACGATACGGAGGCCTTTCTTGTATTTATAGATAATTTGTGATACCATTTACAGATTGTCCACACTACTGCACACACCCCTCCCATATATAGGAAATTTAATGTCCTAAAATTTTCTTAGTCACCCTTTGACTCCTGATTATCCAATCAATCCCTCCACCTTTAATTACTTGTCAACTCTAGTTTGTCCAATCCATATCCCCGTCCCCCCTATCTAGGAGAAGATTTATCTCAACTATCTTATGCTACTTGTTGATAATAAGTTATCCAATTCAACCCCCTCCATCTAGAATGACCATCTTTATTCATTTATTGACCTTTGGTCATTCATGCTCTCATTTTCCCATGAGAAAGATTGCCTTAGCCATCCTGAGTTGCTACCATGACCTTCCTGAGACACTTTAATTTATCACCTTTAGGTTGTATTGTCTTCGCCTCAAGGGCAGGATTCATTTGACTTAACAACTTTCTTGCATTACCTCACTATTTCCTTTAGCTCATTATATCTCCACCTTTAATGGAGGACCAATCCAATTTTTAGTGGCTTCTAAGACTTTTTGTTCCACCACATCTTTGCCTCCAGGTAGTGCCATCTCCGCCTCATTGAGAGAATCAACCTACCTACCTTCACCAGCCTCCATGTGGGAAAATAAATCACAATTTTAAAATTTTTTATTTGTGTAATCAAATACTATATAATAATATTATATAATTTTGAAAGATAAAAATAATATTCTACAATGGATTCTAAAATAAAATAGAGATTTAAAATTTTTATTTTTTTAATCAAACACGGCATAAAGAATAATGTAATATCTTGAAAGACAAATGATATTTTATAATGGTGTTTGAAAAAAAAGATAGACTTTGAAAAATATCCACATTCCGAGAGAATGTCCCCTACCTTAGATGAGTAATACATGATTTATTTTATTTTAGGATATAAGTTCTCCATTAAACTAAGTTTTTATGGTTAATTATATCTTATGAGAAATGAAACTTTTGAAAAAACTCTTGATTAAAATAGTGATAAATATTTTTAAGATTTCAATGTTTAAGGCATCGATTATTTTTTTGGAATTTTAAGTGGGATTGACCTGAGGTTGAACAGTTCTTTCAAAAGGTTAAAAAGAGAAAGGTATGGAATATTGGATTTAAAGAAACTCAAAAGCAACTCCAAACTATCCTACATTAGGCTTTAATGATTTAAAATTGGAATTTATTATTTAAGTTACCATTTTATTAGAAAATTAGGGCTCATATTTTTTAATCATAAAACCAAGAAAATACTTGGGAGATGAGGACTTATGATATGAAAACCAGTCTTAGACCCTAAAATTAAAGTAAACACTACATAATAGTAGCTCAAATCTAGTGTAAAGAAATATAGCGAGACTTATATCTCTTATCCTGTAAAGATTTTAAAAAGCTCGACTCTTACAAACTTATAATCTTGTCTGAAGATAATTGCTAGCTGATGGGGAGGGGGCGTATGATGATAAGATAATGGTGAGCTAATATGAAACTCGTTGGATTTTAAATATGCTTAGATTTCTTTTGATATGAAAATTTAAAAATAACTTACTAATTTATGCAAGTATACATGCTGAATCAAATAATAAAATGATAGAGTAGAATGTCAAACCCACGAAGAAGTAATCTACTACACTGCAATCAAAACTACTACTGCTTACTCCAAATACAAGAATTTATTCTACTGAAATAAAATGAGATTTTTGAGTTCCAACCATAGAATGAAAATAAATAAAAAATAGTTAATACAATTTTGATAAAAATATTTTGGACTAATGTATATAAATAATATACTTTTCCTAATGATTGTAGATGTAGATTAGAGCATATACATCTCTAGATCTCTATTGAGCTTATAGAGGTGAAAGGAAATAATATTAGTCTTCCTATAATTTTACTATCTTCATAGAACCTAAAATATTCAAAATCCTATGTTTAGGCATGTCAACATTCTATTTCAATATTTCTAACTGTTCTTGCAATCCTCCGTTGAGGCTATATATTATACTAGGTTTTAACTACACACATGATCATTGTATGCATTAAATGAAGAACGAGAGATATTGAAAACACCATTATAATCATTAAAGAATAAGAGTATATATTAGTACTTATTATATTCTTTACATCATCAACTCAAAATAGAAGATCTGGCCACACATAAAATAAATAATAAGCAAACTCATATTCATTTTATTCATAGAAGAATAAAATACAAGAGAAGTAGTAAGAAGTTTATCACTATGATGGATCTAAGTATATTCTCTACACTCCTTCTTCCTCCACTTATAGAGTTGCTTAGACAAACACAGGTTAGTCCCTCTAACATATTGTATCTTGCACTTTCCTAACCTCATTTAGATTTTACTCTAAGGGGACACTAAGTAAATATACTGAAAAAGTACTCAATTACACTGTAGGATCGAACTCTCCACACAAAAGAACTGAATTATATTTATAATAAGTATAGGATCTCGTTTGGGTGCCACGACGACGTTAGATAGGATGGCACTTTGGCGGTCAAAAGTAAACTAGCGCCTCAGCGCTGGAGTGTTGGCTCCACTGCGGCGCTGAGTGATGTGGCACAATATGGCCTAAATCGGTGCGTTTTTTTTTCATTGAGTTAGCGTGGCTCTTAACAGTTGTAAATGCTCCACCGTGGTGCTGTAAAATTGGAGCACTGTGGCTCTTGGAATGACTTTCTGGCACCATGGCGTTGGAAATGGTAGCGCTTATGCATAACTTTTTTTGAGACACCCAATGCGACAGTGCTGATTGGTGGCCCAACAGTGCTATGTTGCACTATGGCACTGATATCTATGACGCCGCGGCGTTAGCAAACAGAGAAGGTCGGTGCCACCATATTGAAATCAGCACTTTGACGCTGATTGATATGGTGCTATGACGTGAATCTTGTCGGCTCTACGACGTTGCCAACATTTGTAATTTTGGCTTTTTTTCCTTCACAATTTATGTACAAACACAACTAAAATAACATATTTTCACTGTATTTAACATAACACAAATAATACATAATTTACATTTATCACCAGCTAAATCCACCTAATCGCTTTAAAACCATATAATCAAAGTCATTAAAAAATGCAAGATAGAGTAAGCTATTATTTAATTAAGAATTAATAAGAAGCATATTCATGCTTTTTATTCTAAATATAACTACTATTTTATTTTTTTTTAGTTTTTAATGCAATATAATGTTGATTGCGTGTGTAAAATTCGTATGATTTAAATTTTTTTGAAAAAAAGATCTAAAAAATAAATTTCGTCCTAAGGAGCATATTTTCCTTGAGATAAAACTGCACACTCATAGGTTATGGTCTATCCAAACCCGTAGGTAAGGATGTGCCTAAACAAACATTAGAAATGAGATATTATGGACTTGATGCACACAATTTACTCTTCTAAGCATTTATCATTTTATAATATTTAAATATTTTCTTTGTTTTGAATAAAATAAAATTTTTAACCTAAAATTTAAATATTCCAGGCTATTGTATAATCAAGCATGCATGCAAACTGTCCAAAGCAAATCAATTTAATTTTATTGTAAATAAAAAAGTTTTAGTGTGTACAAATCATAGGGTTTAAAAAATCAGTTAATATTCTAGTATTGGTTGTTTTATTCTTTAACTAAGAATTTCAATTTTTTAGTTCTAATCAAAATTGTAATCAAGTGGCATTTATTTTTATTTTTTAGGTTTAAAGTTGTAATTAATAATTTAAGATTTATAATAAAGTAAAGTAATAGAAAAAATAAACACCCTAATAAGAAGTCTAAGGTTAATGCCCTATAGAACATTTATGTTTCATTTGGAACGGCTTTTTTACTGCTTCTTGAAATAACTTTTTAGTACTAAAAAACTGCTTTAAGAAGCAGTAAGAAAGCCGTCCCAAATGAACCCTTAGTATATACTAGGTCATATAGGTGTCACTCTATTATTGATTTATTTATTTATTTTTAATTTTTAATTTATTTAATTTTTATAAGTGTGTTATTGAGCTTTTTAGAGATTTATAAAGTGAAGTTTTTATATTTTATTTAATATTTGATTGGATCAATAAAATTTATTGTTGATTATGATTTTATGAGTTTATAGAAATATATATTTAACAAATTTTTTAATATTTAGATCAGTTAAAAATTTGCTTAATTTAAAGGTACTAAAACTTATTACCTTAATTTACCCAACACAATGAAATATTCTAAACAGATCATACAACTTGAGGTCTAAAATCTCGATTTACATCTGATAGAGGCTTCATTTGTGACGACTTTTTTACTGCTTTCTAAAGCAATTTTTAGTATACAAATTAAAATTTTTGTACTAAATAACTGCTTTACGAAGTAATAAAAAAGCCGTCCCAAATAAAATCAGAGACTCCCTTCACGCCATCTCTACAGATGCAGACTGATTCTGAAGAGCTGCTCATCATCAAGACAGAGAATCTCTTCTGCATCCCTTCACTGAGCACATCAAAGCCATTGACGAATATGAGCAAGCTTCTTTTTTGATTTGATTTTTTTGCCACAGCCTTCGTTAGTTCCCTCAAATGTATCATTAGATAAATGTTTTTTTTTTCTGCGTCCCTATATGTCAACAGAGACACTGAAATTATTGCCTTGCCTATAAATGGTGGGAATGATGATCATCTGGAATTGATCAAGAGCAGCACAAAGGACAACTTAATGCATTCGGGTTTACTTTAGGCTTCGTTTGAGATAATTTTCGTACTATTTTTTAAAGCAGCTTTTTAGTACAAAAATTTTTGAACTTAAAAGCTGCTTTAGAAAGCAATAAGAAAGTTATCCCAAATAAAGCCTAAGTATCCATCAAACCTTAGCTGTGTTCATAAGCTAAAATGTTTGGTCTGCACATGCAGTGGAGATAGAAATTGGGTGATTATTGCATAGCTTAAAAACTTAGCTTCATTTGGATATGCTTTTCTTACTGCTTCTTAAAGCAGCTTTCTAGCACAAAAATTTTAAAATAAGTTTTTATTTTTAAAGAACAGTTAAATGTAATAAAATATGTTTATTTATGTTATGAATTCACAACATAAGTTGTAATTAGTTAAAAGCAATGATGTTTAGTAGTTAATTGTAGTTAATTATTAGAATAATTAGAATAGTTAGTTTAAGTGGGCTTTGCATGCTATATGTTGTACTCTCATTTGGAGAGAATGAGGGTATTGAAAACAATGAATGAGTTCTCTTTTCTCTATTTAATTCTCTTTCCTTTATTGGTCTTAGTTTCTCTTATTTTAGTGTATTCTTTCTTTTGCCAAAACTATGTGCCTGAATAGCCCAGATATAATGTCTTCGAGATTTATTATTATTATTATTATGTCCAGAAAATTAATTGACTTGATTAATCTATTATTTATGTTGGAAAGTGAAACTTTTAGAATTAAATTCAGAAACTTGAACTCCATGATTAGGCAAACTAATAGTCGAATGGAACGTTTTGACAAGAAAATTTCAAAGATATCAAAGATGATCCAATCTGAGTCCAAAATGAGCTCAAATAAAGTATATGAAGTATGGTTAAAACTCCGGGATATTAATTGAAAGATCAAGTTGTCTCTAAATATTACATGCTTATAATCAAATTGAGCAGCTCCATGAGACAAATTTAATGAGCCAAGATCCCTTGATTACGGCGTTATTACGACATTTAAATACTAAATAAATGATTTATGATCAATTGATTCATTATAAGACGTTCGATGGAGTGTAACAAAATCTCGGTTGAATTTATCAAAATATCCACTAAAAAAATTATAAATAGGGCAGTTTTATGCACAGGAGAGGGAGTAAAACTAGAAATAAAAGAGAATTTGGAGATATGAAGAACTCTATAACTTAACACTATATTCAATATAATCACTACTAGCCACAGTTGTCACTAGATCGGCATAAACTGATTAACCCATTTGACCATCATCGCCTAACTATTATAATATATTCCCCATCATCCGATTACCATCCGACTACCATCATCAATCATTGTTGCCCGATTGCCATGGCTCGACCATCATTGTCGGCCACTGTCATCCAACTACCTTCATCCAACCACCGTTGCCTAACTAATATAGTCCAACTACTACCATCATCCCTCTATTATCTCTCCCACAAACTCTATTATAACTACAGAAGATGCTCCCAATTTTGCAATCTCATTTTCTCTTATTGAGGAGAAGAGCAAAGTTCTGTAAGTTATTTCAACTAAGCCAACCTTTGAGTTTTTTTTTCCCTGTGGTTTTCAAATTAAATATCCAATGCCTATGATTTTCTTCTATGCTATTTATATGTTTGCAAAAGCTAAGATGGTAAATCCTATCACAATGAAAATTCTAACACATAATAATAATAATAATAATTAATATATCCTAAAAAATTTATCTTGACTAGGCACGAATCTCAAGATAAAATCAAGTTGGAAACTTCAAAATTAAATTCGGGACCATCCGAACTCCGATTTTAGCAAACTTATGGTCGAACTGAACGTCTCGAAATGACGAACCCAGCAACACCAAATTCGACCCAGTCCAAGCTCGAATGGGTCCAAATTGAAGACCCAAAGTGCATGTGGAAGGTTCAAACAATAAATTGGATAACCAAATGATTTCCAAATATGACATGCTTATAGTCGAATCGAGCGGCTCAACGAGACGAATCCAAGGAGCCCAAGATCGTCGAATTCTAACATCATTAAGGCACTCAAATACTTGTTAAACAAGTCCATAATCAAGGGAGTCGGTATTGGTCGTCCATTCAAAACACTCTCAACATACCCTTGATCTTCTCCTCATTTATTGGTCATGCAACTCTCAAAAAATTATAAATAGATCCCTCATTCTTCATTGAGGGGGGACCAAGCAAAGAAGAAAAATAAGAGAGGAGAGGAAGAGAAATATGAGATCTCTCTTGAAACCAAACCCCTCCTCGACCACCGCCCGGCCATCGATTGTCATCGGACTTTTGACACACTTTCGCCCGGCCACCAACTGTCGTTGGACTTATGTTCGACCACCAATTATCACTGGACTTCCGCTCAGTCACCAACTGATGTCGGGTTTATGCCCGGACAACAACTATTGTTGGATTTATGCCCAATCACCGTCTGTTGCCCGACTATAGTCATTCTGACCGTCACCCGACTATGGTCCTTCCGACCACAGTCGCACGACTACTGTCTTTTCAACCTTAATCGCCTGATAATGATCCTTTCGACCACCGTCATCCGACTACAGTCCTTCCAACCTACATCGCTCTCCAATTATGATCTGCCGATCAAACGAACATGTCAACACTGATTTTTCAACTCCCACAATGTAATGCACTCTATATGATGTATAGTTGCTACATCGAGCAAAGGCCTTCTCCCCAAGAAGAGCCTCATTTGTAACCAAATGCAAATACTAGTGGATTCATTTAAACTGGGCAGTACCCCATAGTTTTTTCCCCTTTAGTTTCCACATAAAAACTCTGATGTCTCTTGCGTGTTGGATCTTCGTACAAAGCTAAGATGGCCAAACTTTATATTTCTCCACTGCCGTGATTATTCTAGGACGCAGCAGCAGCAGCAACAACAATATAATAATAATAATAATAATAATAATAATAATAATAATAATAATATACAATCAATTCCATTGCACACTTCCATAAAGAGGTTCAGTCACCAGTCAGAATAGGCAATCACTTCCATCGCATTCTGTCATACTATCATATTATCTTCAACAATATTTAACCCATGCATGCATCACTATTAATATCTCAGTGTCCATTTTGAGATATGTCGTCACTAACTTTATATGAGAACTGACTCACATGCAACAGATATCAAGAGAAGAATTTCTTTTTTCCTTTATCTTTTTTGACTTCGTGTGCAGCTTCCTGCGGACCAATAGATGCATGATCATCCATTAAGAAAAAAAATTCCAGATTATTGACATTAAATATACTCTTTTATCTCTCATTAATATTAAAATATGTTCAATCATAATATACTTACCTTGAGCAAATATCCCAAATTAGAGGTGTAAATGAGTTGAACTTGAATGGGCTCGAAAGTTATTAATATCTGCTAATTAAGCAGACGATTTAAATTTTTTTTGTGTTTAACTTATGCATTTAACACAAAATCTATTTGAAAATTATATATATTTCATCATCAAAAAATTATCTTGATTGGGAACGAATCTCGAGGTAAAATCAAGTTGAAAACTTCAAAATTAAATCTGGGACTATCTGAACTTCGATTTCAGCAAACTTATAGCCGAACTGAACTTCTTGAAAATACGAACCCAATGACACCAAATTCACTCAATCCGAGCCCAAATGGGTCCAAATCAGAGACCCGAAAAGCATTTAAAAAGTTTAAACTATAAATTGAATGACCAAATAATTTCTAAATGTGACATGCTCATAGTCGAATCGAGTGGCTCAACGAGACGAACCCAACAAGCTCAAGATCACCGTATTGATATCATTAAGACATTCAAATGCCTAGTAAATTGTTCATGATCAAGGGAATCAACATCGGTCGTCAATTCAAACCACTCACAACTTACCCTTGATCTCACTCATATTTATTGGCTATGCAACTCTCAGAAAACTATAAATAGACCCATCATTTCTCATGAAAGGGGGCCCAAGCAAGAAAGAGAAGGAAGAGAGAAAAACTAGAGTTCTCTTATCACCAAACTCCTTCTCGACCACCGCTGGACTTGGGACGATCGCCGGACTTCTATATATATATATATATATATATAACACTTATAGATTGTGTATGTTCAATTTCATATACACACGCATACATGCATGTAAAAATACATAAAAATATTTTTTATGTATATAAATATAATCAAGCTTAAAGGTCTATTTGGGAAGAAATTTATTAGTATACGTGCGGTCACCAAACCGTCGGAGGCTAAGCAGGACGCGCAATGTCACCCGATGTATAACAGTACCCAATACAATTACACAGTATATTGGTGACGTGACACATCCTGATTGGCCTCTGAATGGCGTCCGGTGACCGCACGTAATAATTCTCCTATTTAGGATATTTGCAGTGTCTTATAAAATTAGTTGTGAAGTTATTGTAGAGAAATCAACTTCGCTACAATGATTGCAGAAAACAGTTTTCCTACATGTAATTTTTTAAAAACAATAAAAAAGGGCAAGAAAGTAACAGCCAAATAAAATTATAATTTCTATCTGAAAAATAAAACAGCCAAAAAGTTATCTTAAACAAACCCTAAATGTGATAGAACCAAGCTTTGTCATATTTGACCTATTAAAGAAATGATTTTATAAAAACTAGTTGAAGTCGATTTAGGTATAAGAGTAATAAGACCAAACACCATAAAAAATGATAGCTAGCTTTTTTTTTTTTTTTTTTTTTTTGTTTCTTTGACAGCCCCACTCAGTGTGCACTGCACTAATTTCCCCCCGTCAGCCACAAATAAAACCAAACACATGCAATATTCAACTGCTCCATCTCACGCGCCCAGCAAGAGGTTGGAGTACCACAATATGAAATTATAAGAAACCAGTCAAGGCCATTATTTCTCTCCATTCCTTCACTCCTAAGCATCACTAGAAGAACATGAAGAACCTGAAGCAAATTATAAAGCTAGCCCATGCTTGCCAAGATGGCTTCCACTCCCCTTCTCTAACTCTGGTGGAGCCTCGACCAATAGCCATTATTGCCACTATAACCTTTGAAATAGTTATCTCTTTCTCCACTCGTATGCCCCACACGTGTTCCATCACTCAAGCATTGCCACACGTGTGCGATGATGGTCGACGACTCTCTCCAAGTTGACCAAGTTAGATGCATAAAGAAATAGGTGGTCATGGTTTAAAGTTTATAATGGTTAATTAATTAAGTAATGTATGTTGCGTTAAAAGGAGGAGTGGGTGGGGATTAAATCATTACGTTTTTGTCCCTGCATTACAATTGAAATCCAATGAACTGTTTAATGGGTTATGTTGATGAAGTGATTCGAGGATACGTGGCAAATTTATATTGGTATTTAGTGTGTATTTTCAGAGTTTTTTTTATGTGTGCGAAATTTAGAACAACATCAGAATTTTTTATGTTACAGTACAGGCAGAATTCTCTTGTTAGGATAGGTTTTATTTGATAAGAGTAACATATCTCCACTAAGACATGAATTAGAATGATTAGTTGCGGTCACTACTCTGTGCTTCCTGGTCATAATCGACAGATGCTCCTGTGCTATAATACCTTTTTACTGTTTTATGTAACTACTGTGGTACTTTCGATTAGCTTTAGATATAAACTGTCATTTGTATTCACTGTTTATATTATATTAAAAAAAAAGTTCAACACAAGATACCATTCTCTGTTGCTCTACTCTACGTCTTGAGCAGGTGGTGAATACATCAGTATTCATCGTATGAGCTTCTTCATGGTCTCAGAGAAGTCTGCTTAGCCGTCAATCCTTTCGATGGGAGACTAATCTTTTTTGCCCTCGACCCCACAACCTTTTGCGTCCACTGCTCCTTCTCCCATCAACGTCTCCATTCTATTTTCTCTCAAGCTTCTTGTTTCAAACATAAAAAATGTGGTTCATAATCTGCTACTCCCTGAAAATTACCCTACTTGGAGATCGCAAATCTTCAAGCTATTTGATGTAAATGATTTTTTCGGTCATTTGGATGGTATTACTCCATTTCTTCTAAACATCTTCTGTCTGATGCAAATCATTTTACCCTAAACCCTCTTTTCTTTTCCTGGTTGTTGGTGGATCAAAATCTCATTGTTGCTTTATTTTCCACCATCTCCCCCTCCATCTTACCTTATATTCTTAACCTAGACACCTGTGATTTGATTTGGTCCACTCTTGAACATCAGTTTTATTCCACAAATCGATCTAGAGTGATTCAATTGAAGAATGAGTTGCATTCTATCTCTATGCAAAATCAGTCTATGATTGACTATCTTTCCAATGTTAAGCGGCCAGTCAATTACATTGCAACTATAGGCGGCTAAGTCGATACAGAGGATGTCATCCTCAACATTCTAAATGGACTACCAGCAGCCTATCAAACTTTCAAAATAGCTATAAGGACCAAACTTACTCCTATCAACCTTGACGATCCTTACTCTCTTCTATGTAGTGAAAAGGTAAACCAAGCTACAGATGCCATAAAAGATCTTGTTGTGATTGATTTATCCACAGCGACAGAGCCCCATTTTGCCCTTACTTCCACTTGTGAATGAGGTCGAAGCCGGTTCTCTTTCTCTTGTGGACGTGGTAGATCCAACCTTACGAATACCCCATCTCACACCCGTCAACCTTGCTTTTTTGGTGATTGTCAAATCTCCGACAAAAGATGTCATTCTGCCATATCATGTTGACACTACACTAACCTTCAGTACTCGCCAACTTCTACCAATGCCAATGTTGCGTTCATTGCGAACTCTATCACTTCACCCTGGTATCTGGACAGTGGCACAACCACTCACCTTACTCCAGATCCACAAGCTTTTCAGCAAGCTACCTCTTATTCTGGTTCAGATCAGGTTCTTATAGGCAATGTTACATCTCTTCCAATCCTTCATTCTGGCAAAGGTTTACTTACCACACCCTCCCATAAGCTCTCTCTTAATCCTCTACTCCATGTTCTACACCTCACACATAAACTTCTCTCCATCTCTAAACCCGTTAATGATAACAATTGCTCTATTTCGTTTAATAAGAATGGTTTTCTTATCAAGGATTGGAAGACCAATCGCATACTTCTCCAAGGTCCTAGACATAATGAACTTTACCTGATTCCCTTCTTACCACCGACTTCCAACATCACTGCGGCTACTGCATCCATCGTCTCTTCATCCTCTTCTGAGCTGTGGCATAGACGCTTGAGACATCCAAACTCTACTATACTTGCGACTGTTATAAAAAACTTTCCTGCTTTACGTCTTTCATCTACTTACAAATTATGTACTTCATATGCTCTTGCTAAGAGTCACATATTACCATTTACTAAATCTACTCATATATCTCATTCTCCACTTGATTTAGTACATGCCAATGTTTGCGGTCCTTCCCCCATTGTATCATGTGATGGTTTTTTATATTATCTCATATTTATTGATGATTACTTGCGTTATACATGGCTATTTTTGCTTAAGCATAAATCAGAGGTTGCTCACATATTCATTAACTTCAAAAACTTAATTGAAAAACATTTAACTTGACGCACTCTTCGCACTGATGGTGGCGGAGAGTTTCTCAATAATACACTCAAACTCTTCCTATCCAAACATGACATATATCATCAATATATTTGTCTTCACACTCCATAACAAAATGGCATTGTCGAGCGTACATACCGGCATCTCCTCGGCATTATTTGTGCTCTCCTAATTAATTCAAAACTATACGCTCATTTTTGGCTTGATGTTATTCTTATAACGGTCTATCTAATCAACTGCCTCCCCTCACCCACCATATTTTCAATGTCACCTTATCAACTCCTCTACAAAACTCCACCTACATATACTCACCTTCACACCTACGGATGTCGTCGCTATCCCTGGCTCCGCTCATATGCTTCCAATAAGCTTGCTCCATGCTCAGTCTCTTACATCTTCTTAGGATATGCCCCTTCTCAAAAAGGATACAAATGTCTCAATCCGCTCACATGACGCATCATTGTCTTCAGACATGTGCAATTCGATGAATCTTTTGATATGCATCCTCCCATCCATACTCCAGCTTCTCCAACTACACCACCCCCTCTACCTCCCTTTCCTCCTATTATCCCACTGCTATCTCAAAATTCTCCACAAAATCTTCCTTCTAACACCTTTTAACCTTCAACTATATCACACTCTTCCACATCTAACTCTTCATCAACAACTCTTCATTCCTCACCCATCTCCCCCACCACCTCCACATCTACTTCCTCCCCTCCTCTTCCTTTACCACCACATCATTCTATGACCACCCGCCTCCATACTGGCACCTTAAAATCTTGCACGATTCTAAATCTCCAACATATTGTCCAATCTATTCCAACATGTTATACTTTTATTTCCAAGCTTCCTCAATGGCATCAAGCCATGTCCTCCCAATTATATGCTCTTCAATCACAAGGACTTGGTCCTTAGTCCCTCCACCTCAACATCAACAGGTTCTTGGTTGTAAGTGCATCTATAAAATTAAATGACATGCTGATACAAGCTTGCTTAGTAGCTCAAGGTTTCAAATAGGAATATGTCATTGATTATCATGAGACTTTTAGTCCTGTTGTAAATTTGCAACCATTAGAATTTTCCTTACTGTTGCATTACATTTTGGTTGGTCTATTCTATAACTTGATGCTATTAATGCCTTCCTACATGGCAATCTCACAAAAAGTATTTACATGACTCAACCTCATGGTTTTCAAGATCCATTAAAATATGATTATGTTTACAAATTATATAAAGCCGTTTATAGACTTCAACAAGCCCCATGACAGTGGTTTGCCACCTTATCTTCCTATCTCCTCACCAAAGGTTTTCACATAAGCTCACCCGACCCCTCCTTCTTCATTGATCACAATAATAACATATGGGTTTATCTGCTAATTTATGTTGATGACATCTCGATTTCTGGCAACTATTCCACTTTTATTTCTATTCTCTTACAATAACTTCAATAGTAGTTTTAGATATGCAATCTTGGTGCTTTCTCATGATTTATGGGGATTGATTTCTCCATATCTTCAGTTGGATATCACTTATCTCAGCACAATTCATTCAAGATATTATTAAAACGGTTGCTATGTCCTCTTGTAAACCTCTTACCACTCCCTTGCCCTCTAAATGGACTATGGATCCACAGCTACAGATCCCTTACAGCCAACCTGCTTTATTTTGGCAAATAGCATGTTCCCTTCAGTATCTCACCAATAATCGGCCAGACATAGCCTTTGTTGTTAACAAGTTGTATCTATGCATCAACCCTTACTCAGTCATTTCCAGCTTATGAAACGGATTCTACACTATCTCAAAGGCATGATACATCTTGGCCTTCTTCTACCAAGAATCGACCTTACACTTTCAGCATACTCCAACTTTGATTGTGCTAGCGACATTCAAGATTAAAAATCAACTACAAGTTTCTGTCTTTTGCTTGGCAAAACACTTATTTCTTGGTCCATCAAGAAGCAGTCCACTGCCGCTCATTCATTCACTGAAGTAGAGTACTGATCACTTGCCGTTGTAGCTATTGATCTCATTTGGGTTTGATGTTTATTTCACAATTTTTCATACTACTTCAATCCACACTACTTTTCTGCGACAACATTTATGCGATGTCCATAGCTTCCTACTCAATCTTTCACGCACGTACAAAGCTTATCGAGATCGATCACCAGTTCATTTGGGACTGCGTTCAAGCTCAGCATATTAAAGCACATCATGTTTTCACCATTGACCAAATAGCAGACATATTCACTTAATCCTTATATACTCATAGACCCACTCTTCTTCTAGACAAGTTGATGGTTGTACCTCCCATCAACTTGTGGGGAGGTGATAACAATAACCTATCTCCACTAGGCATGAATTAGAATGATTAGCTGCAGCCGCTACTCTGCGCTTCCTGGTTAAAATTGGCAGCCACTCCTCTACTATAATACCTTTTTAGTGTTTAATGTAACTACATTGGGTAGTCTAGTCTTTATACTTTCGATTAGCTTTAGATATAAACTCTTATATGTATTCACTGTTGAGAACACAAGATACCATTTTCTCTGTTGCTCTACTCTACATATTAGTATTCATCATATGAACTTCTTCATTATTGTCTTTACACTAATCTCAATGCAAATCTAAAAATAATAAGATCTGTTCTAATATAAACTTCATGATAACATATTCTCATAGTATTTTTTTCTTAAATGTATTATATTTCTTTTAGTTCAACTCAAAAATTAAAAGTATATTTGGGACAATTGCAGTTTAAAATATTGATTGTAAAGTTATTATGGGGAAAATAACAGCTACTCTGATTGAAAAAAAATATTTTTTCATCACAAAAATTTCAAAAAGCAATGAAATAGTAAGAAGAAATAGTAGTCAAACAAAATTATAATTACTATATAAAAAATAAAATAACAAAAATATTGTCCCGAACGGACCTAAGTCAAGCTCATCTTCTTATATAATAGAAAATGTCTTCATTTATTTATTGCCCTTATATTAAAAATGAAGGGACACAAAACCACCACTCTTTATATTCAATTTAGTGTTATATATATATATATATATATATATATATATATTCTGCTCTTGGTTTCTTGTAGAATAATTTAGGAAGAGAAGTGGTCTGCAATAGTTTTCCTTGGTGGTTTTCCAAGCACGCGTGGTGGTTTGAAAAAAAAAATCATAGTGGCATTTAAAGGCGTTTTTAGCGAACTAAGTCAATTTATAAGCTTCCACCGAATCTTTTCATAAATCCCATTCACGTGTTACGAGACTTTTAGTACGTTCATTTGCGATTTCTAGTTTGATGGAAGTTTCCTTTCGTTTTTAATCAAGTTTAATAAAAAATATATGGATTTGATAAGCAAGAGATATTTATAGGCTTATTTATGATGGAGATTATTTTGATATGAAATTAGTTCACTCTATTGAAAGATTTGTGTTCTTTCTCTTCAATATAAAAATATTTTTAGGCATTGTAATATGTACCTATTAAATTCACCTCAGATCATCTCCAATCGATCTGTATATCATCGTATAGCGTTTGTCATTCGCTGCATTCGAACTCCAAATCTCGCACCAAAATTCGGTAGGTGAACAATGCGACGCCAATATATTAGCGTCAGATTATTCACCAATGTCAAAAAATTGGGTTGCCGAATTTGTCGAAGACGAGCGCCAAAGAGGAGAAAAGAGCGCGAAAGAGGAGAGATATTGTTACCATCGCGGGAAACACGCGAAAGAAAAAAAGAAATGCAGTTCGATTAGAGATGAATTACAGCATTTTGAAGTTTTAATGAATTTTACAGTGGAAAATGAGTTTATTCAAATTTTCGTGGCAATCATTAATTAATGAGTTTATTCAAATTTTCGTGGCAATCATTAATTACATTTGTTATCTCTTGTTTTTATATTAGTGTTTGTTTTGGCTTATCGTAGAGATTCTCATACTATCATTTTCTTAAAGTCTTAATCGATTTTAATTTGATTACAATGAATGGTTTAGGCATTAAATGTCTCAGAACTCTAAACATCCGTGATTAACGAAGGCATCATGTGACAGCCGGTTACACTTTGTTTTCATGCGCTTTAAAGCTTTAACTAAAGTTCCAGCCATTAGCACTCAAATTCCAAAGCTTAAAGCTTAAGAAAAGGAAAATTGTAAGGATATCCGCACGTATTTTATATGTGGATGGCTTTTAAATTTTTTTTAATTTGTATAGAGATTAGCACTAATCTTAATGCATATTTAAGAATTTTGAAGCCTGTCATAATATATCAAAATATTACACAAATTTTTTTTCTAAATGAGAATAATAGTTAATCGGGGTGTCCCTCACCAACCTTTTCGGTTGCTTCTCTTATCCTAAGAAGAGATTATTACGTGCAAAATTCGGATGTAGCTTTTCGTCTGGACTCCAAACACGTAAAAACACGAAGAATTTTTCTCTCTCTTGCACACAAGATGTGTATAAGAGAGAAAAAAAAAGTTCCACATAGCTGCACATGATTGGAGTCCGGAGTTCGGACGGCCGCACGGCCGCACATAATAATTTTTCCTAAATAAGAGGGCTTGGATGCTTTTAAAAAAGCCTAACTTAATTTATTTTATAACATTGAGTGAATTTAATAAAAAAATTCACGTATTCATATACATAAAATTTTAAACCCATATAATCTTAGGGTGGGAGTTATAGTTCTCTATCTCTTGATTATGATGGGAGTTGAAACTACGGGTGTAAAAGAGTCAAGTTGAGTAGAGTAGTGGCCTTATCAAGCTCGGCTCGTCAATCAGAAATTTGGCTATAACTCAAGCTCGAGCTTGAGTCGAGCTCAAAAGGCGAGTTAATAAGTTGTAAAAAATATTTTTTTAATCAAAATGGGTTAATGAGTCGGGTTCAAGTTATTCGGGTTGGTCTTTTTGACTCATTTATGAAATTGGTTGAGTTCGGTTTGATTGGATTCAAGTCAGATCAATTTTGAATCCGATCTAAATCTGACCCGCCAACCCATTTTAACACCCCTACTCCGACCTAAAAGATATAAATTAAATTGACAAATTACAATCTAGCTCTTCTAGAGGATGCTCTGTAACAAGCTTCTCTCCATTGTTCCACTAATTTAGCTACTTAAATTAATAAAATATATACTCATAAGTTATAAAATTTAAACATCTTTTATTAAATTAAATTCATCTCTTAAATTTTAATATTTAAAAAAAAAACTTTCTTGGGAGGATTAAACTAATTCACAGGAGATCTTCCTCTGAAGCCGCTCGTGATACGCCCGGTGTTTTGGTATCATTTCCGGCCTTCTTTCCGGCTTTATCATTTTTTAAAATATTTCTTTATCTCAAAATTAGGTCGCGCCTTCGTTCTCTCAAGCATTCCTCGAGGTACTTGCCAATTGCTTGCCTCCATTTCATATGCCTGTGGAGAATCAAATCCCTAAAATCTTTTTCAACATATCAAAGTATAGTAGATTGAGATTGGGATTGCGGCCGGATGGACGGTCGACGGAACTGATTCCTCTCCTTTCACTCGCGCTCGAATTCCTAACAGTCCCAAAATAAAGTAGATTAATTAATTTATTTATTTTATTTTTGGAAAACCAAAAAAAAAAGATTCTATATTTGTAAGTTAGTCAAGCCAACTTGTGAGCGGATTTGAACTCGACTCGATAAATGGCTCGTGAGACGAGCTTGACGAGCTAACAATGACTCGACTCATTGGCTTGTAAACCAAGTAGCTTAAAAAGATATTAATATAAAATATATTTAAAATATATTGATATACAAAGTGCAATTCATTATTTATTTTAAGTACAAAGTTATTAAAAATATTTAAGAAGTATATCCTACTTTATTATATCAATTATCAAGTGATTCTTTATTTTTTTCTTTTTATGGTTTAATTTTATTTAAAAAATTATTTGAATCATAATTATTTTTTATTTTTCATAATAAAATGAGCCGGCTCGTGGGCTGAATTAGATTAATTAATCAAGCTCAAGCTCAAGCTCAAGCTATGAGTGACTAGCTCATAGCCGACTCATTTATACTCCTAATATAAAATATTATAGGGATGCACATAATTTTGTGAAATAATAAATTTTTAAATTCATAAATTTAATTTTAATAATTTTTTTTATGTTATTTAAAAATTTAGATATTATAAGAATAAGGATAAAAATTTAAATTTTAGATATATAAATACATATGAATCGCATGTTGTATATATAAATCCAACAAAAATTTAAAATTATTGTCAAGATTTAAAATTTGAAGTAAAAAAGAAAGAAGAGATAGTGCTGCAGATTTATAAGGTGATCAGGTAAAAGATTCTGTCCTTGCAGGTTCCAGAGAGGAGAGTCCCATTGGCCAGTTCGAGTGCTGAAGTACTCCAGGAAGTGCAGATTAATTAAAGCTTCGATGTATTATGGTTCATGACATGAGCAATGTGGCTACCTATTTTCTTAAGAGGGCATTATCAGTTCAGGTTTATAAAACAATGCAAAGCTGATAGCTGCTCACGAAGCAGTAATCAGTAGGATTCTAAGATTTTATTTGGGACGGTTTTTTTATTATTTTTTAAAATAATTTTTTAGTATAAAAATAAAAAAAATTTTACTAAAAAGTTGCTTTAAGAAGTAGTAAGAAAACTGTTTCAAACGAAGCCTAAATCATATGCTGCACAGTAGAAAGTTCTCTGCTAATCTGAATTATTTTTTGTATTTTTGTAAAAATTCTATGTTGGGTGATATAATCTAAAAAGAATTTAAAATATGTAATCAACGTTAAACAAATTATGGAGTATCATCATTCGATATTTATTTTTTAATTTAATCTATTTTTTATATAAATTTATTTAAAGATTAAATTTTAGGGTTTGTTTGTGATAATTTTCTTATTATTTTACTTTTTAGATTGAAATCATCAATCTTTTTGGCTATTGCTCTTTCATTGCGTTCAAGAAATTTCTATACTTGTTGCATCCTGGAACATTCGCGGTGATAGAGAGATAAAGAGCTTAGCATCCTAGCTTGGAGCGAAGATATAACATATATACAAATAAAGAGAAAGGGTGCAAGAGTTATAAGAGACAACATAATTTTTTTTTACGTGGGAAAACCCTGAGAAGGGAGAAAAACCACGCAACGTTGCCCAGTTGAAATGAATTCACTAGTGTTTATTATTAATTACAAAAGATGCTCTTTTTCACAGGAAAGCGTTTGTTCAATACAGCAAATATATATCATATAGAGCACTTTACATGGTTAGGGCTGAACGAACCCAATGTCATGAGAGCTATTCTCGAGAGCGTGTTAGTTTGTTCATTTTGATTGGTAGGACTGTATTTGGGCGATAGAGGTCGGAGGCACTGTAGTTGGGAGACGACTATGGTCAGAATGATCATAGTTGGGTGACAGTGGTTGGAGAGACTATGGTTGGAAGGACCATAGTTGAGCGGGGGTGGTTGAAGGGATTCGTATTAGTCGGAGGGGTGACTGTGGTTGTAAGGATCGTAGTCGTGCGACGGTGGTCAGAGGGATCTTAGTTGGCAGACGACGGAGGTCTTAAGGACCATATTCGGGCAATAGTTCACGGAGGGACAGTAGTCGGTGGGCCACAAAGGTCATAGGGACTGCATTCTACGAATGACAGTGGTCGGGGGGATTGTAGTTGGCGGGCGTCGGAGGTCGGAGGGACCGTAGTCGGTAGGTGATGGTGGTCGGAGGGACTATAGTCGGCGGGCGATGGTAGTCAAAGGGACCGTAGTTGGTGGGAAACAGTGGTTGGAGGGACCGTAGTAGGTGGGCGACAGAGGTCGGATAAAGGCCCGACAATGGCTATCAAATGGAGGTCAAACTACGATGGTTGGGCAGAGGTTCATATGTCACACCATGGGATCTAAAGTGAACACATTTCTTCTCTTTTTCTTTTAATTATCTTTTCACTTCGTCCATTCATTTATCAACCTGATCACTTTTAACATCCATAGTTGATTAACTGCATTAAAAAAATTAATAAACAACTAAAATCATAATTCACATTTTTATAGTCCAAAATTACATCATATCGATAGAGTCCAAACAATATATACAATAGCTATACTGGTTACAAAAGAATACATAAACTAAAGAACTGAAATAAAATTACTCTAGTACCACTACATACATAGTCTCAAGTTGCAGGCTTCTTACCTGAATTCATTTAAATCACGTAATGAGCGAATAGCCCAGCAAGTAATCAAAATCTTACAATTGAAATCAATGCAAGAAGAAATGAAACAATCTAATATAAATCATATACAAAAATCTATCCATCAATATCTATACCGATTATATGTATTAATTGTTCAGTTTATAATACATCACATCCTAGTCCAGAGTATCAGTAACAGTTATTCGTATCAGTAATAGTGATCAATATCATTAGGAACAGTAACAATATTTGCAGTAAATAACATCAATATAGTGTAGGCTACAATATCAATAATAGTAATGAGTAATCATTCAATAATCAGTATTTTAAAGTCAATAATCAATTTTCTATTATATATTCATATGAGGGTATCTTGTGGGTGTTTTGCTCCTATACTTATGACTTCCAATCAATCCCTAGCTCCTTTTAACACTCAATCATTGCTCTAGAATTATTATATCGTTATAGGGTTATCATTACATATGCCTAATATCAATTAGTACATTCTTTTCTATCAGATTAATATCAATATCAATACAGTTTATCATTTCATTTCTTAGTTAAACTAGTATTATATTCCAGTACCTATCAATCATTGCAACATATCGTACAGTTCAATACGTTTGACCAATAAAAAAATACATTATTTTTACTTCAATTTCAGTACACATTTTCACAGACATTTCATAGAGAAATTTCTATACACAAATTTAATCGATGAAAATATAAGAAAATCATATCAAATCATTTAGAATGATCAAATCTATAACATATCAAAAGTTACGCAGTGAAAACTTAAGAAATCAAGAGATAATATGGTTTTAACAGATTTAGGAGAGATAAATTAATAAAAATTAAAATTATCAAAAATAAAAATAATAGGATAATTACTTATAAAAATTAGAATACTTTTTTGTAAAAAGAACGACAGATGAAAATGACTAAAAGTGGGCTTTCTCTTTCCTCCTCTCTCTTCTTCCTCCCCTTTCTCTTCCTATCTTCCCTTTCCTTCCTAGCCAAGCTAAGCATGAGTGAGGGAGGTAGTGGGGTGATAACAGGGATATTTATAATAAAAAAATATACAAAAATATGATTAGTAGCATAGCACCGCAGTGCTCAGACCTGGCGTCGTAACGCTGCATGTCGATTTCAGAAATATTGTACAACAAAGACACAAGCACCACAACGACATTTTCAGTCAGCGTTGTGCTCTCATTCATAGCACCGTTGCATTATCTAGCATAACGCCGCTGTGCTCCACTTTATACATAAATTTCATATTTTCATGTTTTTCATTTTAAAATATTTTCATATCTTTGGATTATTATAATCTTTTCACTTTTGAAAAGTATAATCCTCAAAATTTTCATGAGTTTATTAGAGAGAGAGAACACTCAAACAAAACCATCAAATCCAATCAATTCAAAATTTATACCAAACCAAATTTCAAGCCAAATCGCATAAAAAATTAGGTAAAATATATGCTAAAATTTTATAGGAGCTTAACTTATATAAAATAACACAAAATCGTATCAGTCGTATCCTCAGGTACTTCAGAGACCTCCATCACTGACTCTAAATGTCTAGTTCCACTTTGAATGTATCCTTGTCCATGTCTAGGCAATGGACATTTTGCCATTCGATGCCCATAATAACTGCACTTGAAATATTGTCATGTCACCCTGTAACAGGGTCCCACATGTCTCCTTCCACATCAAATGCATTACAGAGTGGTAGGAGCCTTAACAGTTTTAATATCCTTCTCTTACTACTTTCCCCCATCTTCTTATTGCTCTGACCAGCCTGTTTCATCAATCGATCACTCATCATCTAAGCAATCATATCGGTAAACCTTTTCATACTTCCCAAAGTCACTGAAAACATCTCAGTGTTGGGTTTCGATTTCTTTTCTTTTCCTATTAGATCCATTTTCCTAATCAATAAACAAAACTTAGATTTCAAAATGAACCCTTCAAAAACTATTCTTTGAAACAAAATAAATCTATAAACACTCTTAAATAATGCAATCAATAATGCAGTTTTAATCACAATCAAATTCTTTCACAACCATTGCTCCGATATCACTTTGTCATGCCTCGAGATCTACAATGAAAGAATTTCTTCGTCTTTTTTCTCTTAATTATCTTTTCACTCACTCTATTCATTTATCAACTAGATCAATTTTAATATCTAGAGCTAATTAATTATGTTAAAGAAAACTAATAAACAGTGAAAGACATAATTAACATTTTTATAGTCCAGAATTATATCATATCGGTAGAGTTCAAAATAGTATATACAATAGTCATACTGTCTACAAAAGAATCCATAAATTAAAGAACTGAAATAAAACTACTCTAGCACCATTGCATATAAGCCTAAAGATGTAGGCTCCTTATCTAAAATTATTTAAATCATGTTATGAACGAATAGCTCAACAAGTAACCAAAATCTTACAACTGGAATCAATGTAAGAAGAAGAGAAACAATATGTCGTAAATCATATAAAAAAATTTATGCATTAATATCTATATCAGTTATATGTACTAATTGCTCAGTTTATAATACATCACATCATAGTCCAGAGTATCAATAACAGTTATCTGTATCAATAACAGTGATCAGTATCATCTAGAACAATAATAGTATTAACAACAAACAACATCAGTACAATGTATGTTTCAGTATCTGTAATAATAATGGGTAATCATTCAATAATCATTATTTATTAATCAATAATTAGTATTCCATAAAATATTCATATGAGGGTACCTTGAGGCTATCTTGATGGTAAGTTGCTCCTGTACTTATGACTCCCAATCGTTGCCATGAAATTATTGCTCTAGAATCATTACTATTGAATCGTTATATCGTTGTATTATTTTAGGATTATCATTATATACATCTGATATCAATCAACACCTCCTTTTCTATTAGATCAATATCAGCATCGATACAATACATCTTTGCCTTTCTCAGTCAAACTAGTATTATGTTCTAGTACTTGTCAATCATTTCAACACGTTTTATAGTTCAATACATCTTACCAATCACAATGCATTATTTTCACTTCAATTTTAGTACATATTTTTACACACATTTCACAAAGAAATTTTTATACACAAATTTAACGGGTAAAAATACAAAAAATTATATCAAATCATTCAGAATGATCAAATATATAGCATATCAAAAGTTACATGATGAAAGCTTATGTAATCAGGAGCTAATACAGTTTTAGCATATTTAGGAGAGATGAATCCATAAAAATTAAAATCATTAAAAATAAAAAAAGAGGATAGTTACTTACAATGTTCATAAAACTTTTCGTAAAAAGAATGGCGGATGAAAATGACTAGAAATGAACTTTCTCTCTCCTCCTCTCTCTTCTTCCTCCCCTTACTCTTCCTTTCTTCCCTTTCCTTCCTGGCCAAGCTGAGCGCGAGTGACGGAGGTGCTGGGGTGATAACAGAGATATTTATAATAATATATAAATAAAAATACTGTTCGTGGCATAGCGCCACAACACTCAGACCCGACGCCACAACACCCAGATTCGACGCTGCATGTCAATTCCAAAATTACTGTACAACAGAGACACAAGCGCCTCAATGGCATTTTCAGGCGTCGTTGTACTCTTATGCATAGCGCAACAATGCTATTTACCACAGTGCTATTGCGCTCCACTTCATACATAAATTTCATATTTTCATTTTTTTCATTTTAAATTACTTTTCATATCTTTGAGTTATTACATTAGCAACGACGATTTGGTGGCGAGGGTTCACCGGTGGTGGTGCCAGGGTGGAGCTTCGGAATGCTTCAAGCCTCGAAGCTCTCTTGAGTCTCAAGCGGAGGGTCTAAACCTCCAAAAGTCCAAGCCCTCTATCACGTGGGAATAAATGATCTATTTATAGATTTTGAGAGTGGCATATCCTGTAAATATAGAGAAGATTTGGGACAAAATCAATGCATTCCATCAGACAACCCATACTGATTTCCTAGATGATAGAGCATTTGTTAACCATTAAAATGCATTAATGATGTCAGAACTAAGTAGTCTTAAGCTCGTTGGATTCATTTTGTCGAGCCGCTTGATTTTACTATAAGCATGCCCTTATAGATCATTTGGTCATCCAATTAATGTTTTGAACCATCCAAATATGCTTTGGTCCTTTGATTTGGGCTCATTTGGGCTCGGATTGGATCGATATTGGTGTCGTTGGGTTTGTCTAACTGAGACATTCAATTTGATTATTTAAGTTTGCTGAATTTGGAGTTCGAATGGTCCCACATTTAATTTTGGATGTTTTCAACTTAGATATGCCTCAAGATTCGTGCTTGATTAAGGAAATTTTTTGGTGACATATCAAAACTAGAATTTATCTTTTATGTCAAGTTTGAAAACAGTTATTTTCACAATAACAACTTTATAACCACTTTACAAAAAACTTCATTTATTCCAAATAAACCCTAGCTCAATACGGAAAAGTGGTATATTGGGCGGGGTAGTCACCGACCGCTACGAATAAAGGTTTATTTGGGACGACTATAACATTTTATAAAATTAGTTAAGATGTTACTATAACAAAAGCAAGTCAACTACTCTTATTACCAAAAGTAGTTTTTCTCCACAAAAAATTTTAAAAAGCAATGAGAAAGTAATAAGAAAATAGTGACTAAACAAAAATATGGTTGTTATCTAAAAAAGAAATTAGCAAAAAAAATTGCCCCAAACTGTCTCTAATAGAATTGATTAATGTATTTGTAAGAAAAAAATCATTTACATTTTAGAACTTGGTTGAAGAACAATATGGCTGTGAATAAATGGCGTCAGACAAAATATGCATAATATTTTACAAATGACTTTGAACAAAATATATAATTACATAATATTAATTATTTTTAATAATCCTGAATAAATCATAATATTTTTTTCTTTCTAAGAAAAATAATATTAATTGTTTTAAACGACACCAAAATCGGTCCAATCTGAGCTCAAATGGGTTCAAATCAAAGGCTTAAAGCTTATTTGGAAGCTTTAGTGTATTAATTGGATGACCAAATAATATTCAAATATAGCATGCTTATAGACGAATCGAGCAGCTTGAGGAGGCGAGTCCAACAAGCCCAAGATTGCTTGATTTTGACACCATTAAGTCACATAAATACTGAGAAAACACTCTATGATCGAGGGGATCAATATGGACTGTTCGATGGAGCATTCTAAATTTGTCTGGGATCTTCTCTAAATTTACAGAGTATGTCACTCCCAAAATCTATAAATAGACCTCCCCCACTCTTTACATAAAAGAGATTTTTTGGACAAGGGGGCTTGGACCTTGGTCTAGAGGTTTAAGAGTGCTCTAAGGCATGAATCTTATAGCACAACTATCAGAGAACCCTCACCACCTAGCAGCTGCCACTGGACTTTCACCGACTGACCATCGTCGGACGTCCATCTAGTCTTTGCCGCCTTTGGACCTCAACCCCATCGTCGTGGTTGGACCCCCGCCTGACCGTCGTCAGACCTCCGTCGGGCCGCAACAGGCAAGTATTTTCCTGCCCTCTATCACCCTTAGATTATGGTCCTTTCGACCTCAATCACCCTTTTATGATCCCTCTGACATCTGTCAGCCGACTACGATCCCTTCGATCGCAGTTATCTGTTGACTACTATTCTTAAGCCACAGTCACCCACCATCTATGATCCCTTCGACCTCCCTCGCCAACCGACTACAGTCCTCAGACCACCATCACCCAACTATGGTCCCTCCAAACTCCGTTGCCTGACTGCGGTCCCTCTGACCTCGGTCACCCAACTACTATCCTTGGACAACCATCGTCCAACTACGATCCTCATAACACCATTGCTCGACTACGATCCTTTGGACCTTCGTTGCCCGACTACAATCCTTTGGACCTTCATCGCCCGACTACGGTCCCTCTAACCTCCATCGCACGACTATGGTCCCTTCGACCTCCGTTACCCGACTACGGTCCCTCCCACCTTCGTCACCCAACTACGATCCCTCTGACATCTGTTGCCTGACTATGGTCCCTCTTACCTATCTTGCCTGCCGATTACAGTCCCTCTATCTTGGTCACCCGATAAAGATCGTTGCAACCTCCATCGCCCAACTACAGCCCCTCCAACCTCATTCTCCTAACTACAGTCCCCTCGACCTCTATCACTCAATATAAGTCCCCTCAACTCAAGCGCTCGACTATGGTCCCTCTGACGTCCATCACCAGACTACAGTCCCTCTAACCAATGTCGCCCACCGACTATGGTCCCTCCGACCTCCATCATCTGCCGACTACGATCCCTCTAACATCTGTCACCAGAAAAGGGTCCTCTTGACCTTAGTCGCCCGATTATGGTCCCTCTGACGCCTGACTACGGTAGCTCTGACCTTCGTTGCCTGACCACAGTCCCTCAAACCTCAATTTTCGCCAACTATAATCACTCCGACCACGGTTGCCCACCAACTATGATCCCTTCGACCACTATCACCTGCTGACTACGATCCCTCTAACCTTCTTCACCCGATTAATGTCCTATCGACCAAATGAACAGATCAATGTTCTCTTGAGAACAACTCTCATGCCATTTGATTCTTCCAACTCCAACCATGTAACATGCTCTACATGATGTATATTTACATGTTGTGTCATCGCCACCCCCCAAGGAAGGGTATCCTTTGTAACCGATAACAAATACTAGTGGAATTATTTTAATTAAGCAAGACCCTATGATTTTTCCCCTTTCTAGGGTTTCCACGTAAAACAATTTGATTCTCTTATGACTCTTGCACCCCTCTCTCTTATTTGTATGTGTATGTGTTAAATCTTTATACGAAGCTAGGACGTTAAACCCTAGATCTCTTTACCGCTGCGAATGTTCCGGCACGCAACAGATTTAAAGTTCGTCCTACAAAGTAATATGCATTTTTTGGAGTGCGAATTATTAGATCTAAGAAATGAGAAAATACATATCAAGCAAGTTGTTTAATATATGACTTATCAATAAAGAGCACACCTATTCCTTAAATTTATATTTTACTAAATATAAACAAGATCATTTTGCTTTTGATGTTCCGAGTAATTTTTGCTTTATATGAATTGGTTCAATAATACTCCAATTTCTCTCGTAGCCACAAGAAGTTTTAATAAGAATGTGAATAGTCCACTTTTGCAAAATTGAAGCACTAAGACAAACATCTTCTGCCATTTTTATAAATATCATAAAATATTAATTGATTTTAAGAAGATGCAGAAAATTATAAATGCAAGAAACTATGTAAAGAAGAACTAAACATGTTGCATTTCTTTCAACATCGTTAGAACATTTGGCTCCTGAAAGCTTTCTAAACTATCTCGGTAGAATCTCACTTCATTCATTATAAGTTAATGTTTATAACCTAAATTGTACTTCTAATATCTTCAACTAATCCATGCTTGACCTCAGGTTAGTGAAGTAGTTATCTTGATCTTACTTAAATTTAGGGTTCAAAAAATATGTAGTATAGCGAACACTTCCTAATAATGCTTATGTATAACTTATACAATCTTTTTTATACTTCTGAAATTGCTATTAATTACGTTCATTGCTTTGTATATTCTTTCATAAAGATAACCAGAATCCATATCTTCTAATTAGAGTCAATCACTAGTTATAATCTTATGAGTGGGCTTGCTAATTTACAGCGGGCGTGCAGCGGTTTTAAAACCGCTGCAAAGATATTAGTTGCGGTTATAACCGCCTGGCTAACTCAAAAATAATTCTGCGATAGCCGTATTTTTTGATAGTGTTTTGACATTATTAGGCAATAATTCTAAAACTTAAGAGTCCAAAATGATAGAATTTGACTCTCTTTTTTCATTGTTTTGACAATTTTAAATAAGTAAAGTACTTACTAATTTTCAATACTCGTAAATTGTACTTATGAACATTAGCACTTTTTAAAATAATAAAAATTGTAGCAAATCGTGTAGCTCTAGGCTGCACAATCTCTTTCCAAACAGGCCTTTTTCTTAACAAAGATAATAAGGAAACATGATTGTAAATAAATATAAACATTTTAGAATCATTCTAGCAATATCAATAACATGTTTCTAGCCGCAAATGTCTTTTAAAATGAGATTCAAATAATATGCAACACAAGAAGAACAATATATATTATCATATTTTTCATGTAATAATCTTTCTACTTTTTAACAATTTGTAGTATTATCAAAATGTAACTAATTTCTACTCAACAACTTTTAAAATGTCTCAACCAATATCCTACATTCTTCATTATAGTATCGTAATAAATAACTCACATTTTATAATAAGATGGAATTACCTATATTCATGCCCAAGTAGCTATCGACTTAATTATTTTTTTATGCAAATGGTGAATTTAATATAGTCAAAGGTAGGTAGTCATCAAAAAACCCATCCAGTAAGTGTCAGATCAGCACGATGCATAATTTCTTTTAATTCCAACATAGATTTTAAAGATGGTTGTGATCCAAGCTTAGTCGTAGGAGCAAAGTAACAATCCATATCATCAATCTTTCTCTTCCTTTTACCTACTCCTTTGTCATATGTAGTTAAACTTTATGATTTTGAATAAGAAAAACCTCTCTATGCATACTCTCTTTAATTGTTTGTGCTTCTTACATTTTCTTAGATATTCTTTTATGATTTTCTAGCATTTGGTGATGAACATCATGTGAGAATTTCTTATAGGGAGCAAAATTTTTTGGTCATATAATAAATAATGTCATTACAAAAGAAACTATTACACTTAATTACCTTAAAAAGTAATAAAAAAAATTGTCCCAAAGGAAGCCTAAAGTTATCCCAAAGGAAGCCTAAATGTGAAAAAAAATTTGCTATTTGCAAACTTAGTAGCCCAATCATAACTAACAAATTTAGTTAGGTAGCCTCATCAAGAATAATGACATAAACAACTGATGTGTGATGATGCACTGGTTGCTTGAGAGGATCCCAGCCCATCCATGAAATAGTTGCCTAATATCATATCCATCTCTCTCTCTCTCTCTCTCTCTCTCTGCCAATGGATAGACTGGTGTGATAAAGCCACAAATTACGAAACATTCCATAGTGTAATTAATCGTCAGGCCAGGGCAAGTCCAACAGATATGAAATTTTGGTTGCAAGAGGAAGAAGAAAGTCTCTCTCTTTGATGTGGCACAAGAAGCTAAGACAAGAAGAGTTGGACTGTCCACTAGAGCTCAAAGCAAAAAGACAAATGTTGATAGATAAGAGGCCAATTGAGGAAGCCAATTTAATATTTATATTTTTATGAATTATCTTATTGTGTAAGAACTCTACAATTGTAGTTTTGATTATTTAAAATTTTGAAAATTTGAAATATTTAATTGTCAAAAAATATAAAATTTTCAAATTTTCAAAATTTTAAATAATCAAAATTACATGTCAAAGCATAAAAGTATGGAGAGAATGGCAAAATTTAAATGAGAGGTGGTAATTTGGAGTTAAAATACTAAATAACCGCCCCTGCCTCTATTTATGGATGGACATGGAAGAAGAGAGGAAGTAGTACATCCTTTGCAACTTCTCCAACCTCCCTTGAAACTTATGCGGGCTAATTCTATCTCTCTCAATTTCTTTTTCTTTCGAATTTTAAAACTATGTAAGAATTTATGAATAGTTTTTTGATGAATGAAGAAGGATTGATATGCCATTGATAAAAAGCTTTGGAGTTTATTTCATGAAGGAGAGCTTGGTGTCCGGCCTGAAATATTGAAGGAGTTGGGTGATTCTTTCAGTACTTATCACTTTGGTGAGCAATATGTTTACTTATTTGCATTAAACATAATTATTTTTTGATGTGAAATTCTTCTACTTCCATTATTCTATCATTCAATATCATTTTCCTCACCAAATTCTTACAAAATCTTAACCATAAGCCCTTTGCAAGCTTTTGACCATGGATGGAGAAAACAAGACCTAATCTTGTTCCATTGGACATTTGATCACCTTAAACTACTTCAAAAACGGTCCAACATTCCGTAATTAATCTATAAATATTTTATAGTTATTCACAAGTATTTTCAACCATTGACCCTTACCCTAAATTGCGCCACTAAAGTCATAATCTTAAATAATTGTTGTTGGTCATTGTCCCTTATCTAGTCTTATTCCAACCCCTATTCAACCCACTTAAAATCTGTAGAATTCGAAAACTCTCCATATATAATCTAGGCACACTAACTTAACTATTTCAAGTATTTTTTAAGTCCAAAAATTTCATATTTCCTTCACCCAAAAATCCTAATTCCTCTTGAAGCAAGTTCTAATATTTAACATAATTTTATCCTTGGACAACCAGTACTCACCAAATCTTTAACTCTTCTTATCTCCAATATGACCAAAGCATAAATATGCTTCCTAACACTCCTGAAAATATTTGAAAATACATTAAAGTCATCATCTGAGGCGCTAACCCTAGGGCATAACACTCTCTCTACCTCTAGCTAACTAAGCCCAACAAAGCCATAAATTTCATATCATTCCAGAATGAAATCCCTTCATCATGCTAATGCAATGCCAACCAAAGAAATTTTGAATTCAAGAGGAATGAGAAATGACCATTATACGAAAGAGGATAAAGGAGGAGAGAGTCATTGTTTACATCCTTTAGCTAATGTGGAAGAGTTGAAGCTGGAGAGGCCGAATAATTAGCAAAGCACCGTCGGGGAAAAAGAGGAAAGAGCTAGTGTGCGATGAAGGAAGAGACTAGCAAACAAGAGGGAACTTAAAGTCACACCATTGAAGCACCTTTGCCAATGAGGGAGGCCGGCACACACATGAAGGAGGAGAAGCTGGCTGATCTTGTCAAGTGGCGAAAGGTTGAATAGGGCAATAAAGTTTCAAAGTATTTAATTAAATAAATATATTATTAAATTTTATAAAATTTAGTTGTTAGATTAAAGATCGACAATAATTACATGATTTTTTATTAAGTTGGATGATTTCATATAATTGGCATAGTTCACACTAGTTATTCTTGTTTGGATGCTAAACTAGTTAGTCCATTCGATCGAATTGACCTTTAGAGTGGTTCATAATTTAACCGATGGAATTGCCCAATATGATATAATTTTGATTATTTGATAATTAATAACTAAACAATCATATGAGTCTACAGTGCTTTGTTGGAAGTAGACTAATTCTATCGTGATTGTATTTTTACGCGGTGAAGTAACGCTTTTTATTTTTTATATATATATTTAAATTTTTATATATTGAGCCATAAAAAATTATATATACATTTCTCTTCCCAATTGATGTCGTCTCCTCCATAAACTACACCAAACTAGAAACGTAATTATAGCTTGAGTGAGCCTCATTATCTGACTAATATAGTCAACAATTAGCGAGAGGTCAATTTCTTCGGTATTCCATTACAGCACACACTTTCATTCTAACAAAATATCCTGTAATATTTATCAACTATGCGGGGCATTCTTGTCACATGATGCCGATAAAATCCTTCCCTCTTTTGTCGATCTCTTGCTCCACCCAAATTTACCTTGCTCGCTGGTTTCTGCATCTAGAGCTCTCTAATTCGTGTCGGATCCGCGAGGACTGCCATACCTTCTGTATGTGAAATCTTTGTTGACCCTAAATCGCCAGATTTTTGTTTTCAATTTTGATCCTTTTCGCTGTAAGTGAAAATTGTCAGTTTTAGCTTTTCGATTCTTCAGCGCTAATCAGATAGTTCCATTTTGATGACTGCAAATCGATTGTTCTTTGCGCTATTTTAATTTGTTACTTGAAATCGTAACTTCTTCGGCAACTGCTGCGGTGTATGAAGGCTCTTTCATTAGGGCTTTTTCGTTTGAGCTTCAATTTTTTTTGGGTTTTGAATATTTCAGTTGCGCCTTGCTTATGATGAAAAATTTTTAGGGCTTTCAGACGTTTGGGGAAGAGGAAATTTACGTGATTCAATATTTGGAGCAGAAGCATGCGGTGGCTTAGCCTTTTCGTGGATGTCTACCGGAAAGTGGTTTCCCTGAACTTATATTGCAGGGTTATTCTGTAACTTGGGTTCCTACTTGGCCTTATTCTGTTTACATCTCCTGTTTCTTTTTCACGCTGGAATTCATGGGGGCGAGGATCCTTTCCAGCAAAACCACCTGAGACATCTTGGGCAGCTTCTTGATTTTCTGGGGAATTCATCCTTTTCCAAATCCTTCTTTACGGCTTTCACTTCAGATCTTTTCCATTTCCTATCGCAATTTCTTATTCATCTTGCGATTCTTCTTCCTCTGCTTCTGTGGTGGGCAGCTCGGTTTGAAAGGAAAGCGAAGTAGTTATGGTGTGCCAAGCAGCGACACAGACGAGATTTCGGGAATTGAAATATGAGTATGGGATTTCTGGCTGTGTTACCGTAATAGTTAGAGTAATCGCTTGTTTTCAACCGTTGCAAGATTGTCAGGTAATTCCGGTGGAGCTAAGATATTGCAATCTTAAATGACTTTTTGATTCCCTCCAATTATTTAGGTTATTTTAATTTAATTTTCTCTTTCTTGTGTGATATTTTCTTGGCGCAGGCTGAGTATTTCCGCCACCTCTTGAAACCAGTCACGTAGATGTGTTTCCTTCCACTGGTTGATTAGAATAAAGCTGGAATTTTGAACTCGTTGAGAAAGAACCTTTGATAGATCTCTGTGTGCTTCCATTGGTGCGGTTGTTTTCCTTCAATCCTATTTAAAAAGCAACCACTTTTATTGTGCTGCTAGAGATTTTTGCATCCGAGTGTTTGTGTTGCAAGAGATAAGCTTGTTTTTACTGCACTAGATGTGGGAATTTAGTAACTTAAACTCGGGTGGTACTTTCTGGCCCCCTGATGCTGCGCAACTACAGAAATCACTTGCCTATCCAACCTCTGGTAATTCTTATAGCCCTTCATTCTGTGGTGTCCCATTTCCTGGTTTTCAAGTGCAGGGGAGCTTCCTTCGGTTTAATTCTGTGATTTTGCCACCATTGAACACACTGGCGCCAAATCCTGCAATTAACTCTGATGAACCAGAAGCAACTAATGCAAAGAAGTTCCTTGTTTTCAATCACTCTGGGGACCAAACAAGCTTGCTTTTTAGTTCAGTGGCAAACCCATTTGAGGGTTTTAATCCAGTTCTACCTGCAAGCAATGCAACCCATGCATATGCCTCCAATAGCCCTATCAGCAAGGAGGATGAGATGCATGAAGATACAGAAGAAATTGATGCCCTTCTTTACTCGGACTCTGAATACTTATATGATGATGAGGAGAGTAGCACAGGCCATTCCCCATTGGACATGGAGGAGGAAGAGATTGCCAGCTCCTATCTCCCAGCCAAGCGCCGCAGAGTTGATTCAACCGAGATGAACGCAGTGCTCATGGACACTGCAAGCTCTGCAATAGCTCCTTTGCCTCATTACATGCCTGAAGATGGCGGTGATGATCTAAGCTTTGTCGGTTGCATTGGCAAAGGCGAAGACAAAACTGGACGAGGAGGCAGGAGCATGCATAACAAGAGGGAGAGGATCCGTGCTACAGTTAGCATGCTGAGGAGAATCATTCCAGGAGGGAAGGGCAAGGACACAACCTCTCTGCTCGATGAGGCAATTCAATATCTGAAGTCACTCAAGCTACAAGCGAATGCTGCGGGTGCCAATTCCTTCACCCTCTAAATCTTATGATCAAAATCTTCCCCTATATAGTACTACTAGTATTTGCAGATTGAGTAGTAGTTTGTCATGGTAATGGCAGTAGCACTGTCAGCATTACAGTAGATGAAAAACGATTAATCTCAGGAGGGAAGCCAAATGAAACAGACATTCAACACTCTTAAGCTTTTCATTCAGTCATCTTCTATTTAGTAGTAGTATTTGGTTATAGTATCTGATGGTCCTTGCAGCTGCAGTAATAGTAGTGTTATGGTAGATGAATAAGCATTATTCCAGGTAGGAAGGGCATGCCATTCAATGTTTGAAGTCGCCCAAGCTTTCTCTGGAGCAAAGACTATGGGTACCACCATCTTCCATCTAAAGCTTCTCATGAACCGCATCTTTCTCGATGTTGTTGGAAGTAGTAGCAGTAGTATTCCCAGATTACATTACTGGTATTACGGTAGTTGAGCCATCAGTCCAATGATTGATTGTGTAATAAAAGCCGAAAGGTTCGAAGGGTATTGACTTTGCATCTTTTGACCCGCGACGTGCAGCAGAATCAGACTCTTATGATCTTCTGGTTGGGCTGGCTACCCTTTTGCTTTATTAGCGTGTTTAGGGAGAAGTCTTTCTCTTATCTTTAGGCTATGGCTGTCGCTATTGCTAGTGCTAGAGGACGTGTTATTGCTTTCATGATGATTGTTGCAAGCTTTATGCGAATGTTTTATGGTGATTTGTGTATGCTTATGTACGAAAGCTTGCTGCTAAGCTTTGTGTGTGGTGCTTTAGTGCAAGCGATTTGTGTGATTACTTTTTAATGATGTGTTATGTTGATAGCTCTTGTTATGCTGGAATTCCATTTGTGAGCTTAACAATCTCTACTTTCACTACTCTATTTTTACCTTGTGAGGTTTTCAGGTGATCTTATGTAGCATTTAGTTAGTATTTTATTTAGAATTATTTTATATATACCAACTTAACACTAATAATGAACAGCTCAATCCAAATATTAATCTAAAGATAAATAAATTATCCCCACTTTAATTTATCCTCTGTTTATGACTTCATTAACTCATCACTCTTAGCAGAGCAGCTGCAAGATAGTTTTGATTAAAATTTAGTGATCTTCTTCTGTTTTTTTTGTTTTTTTGTTTTTTTTTTTTTTTTTGCCGTTGCCACCTCATAGGAGATGCATAGCGGTGTAATTAATCTTTCGCCGAGCCTATCAGCAACCAGCCTCACAGATGCAGGACATGCATTTTATTTCTCCCCACTTAAGGGCGTGCTGCATGAGAGGGGAATTAAATATGGGTTGGGGGGTTCGCAATCATGCTAGCCCATCAACCCAGCTAAGCTCGATGGGGAGTGCTCTTCTTATGAAATTTCATATTATGATCTAATTTCTTGAAGACTATTTTTGAATTTTGCATTGAACTATAAATAATGCTTTGATTTAATTCTCGTTGAATATGATCAATAAATTTATGATCCGTCTGAACACCAAAATCAATAAATAATATGATTATAGTTTCAATATAATTTATATGTTTCTCTCTCTCTCTCTCTAAACAATTTCATTCATTAGAGCTATCGACTTTGTTAAAAAAGAAGTCAACGTTAAAATAGTTCAGCACAGTCAACATATATAACGCAAACGGACATATTATAGAAATATATATTAATTTAAATTTTTGGCTAAGAGTCTGAATTTCAGAGTAAATTTATATACATAATTTATTAGTTATTAATCATATAATTATTCATATGTAATGTTCAAATCAATATTTTGGAGCTTTTATCCTTCCATAGCAATTTTTATTAGTATTAGTATACCTTTGCAAAATATTTAAAATATTATATAATAAAAAATATATGCCGAAAATTCATAATAAATATGTTAAAATGTGTAGAATAATAAGAATAGCAACATATTAAAAGTTATGGGATGAGAATTTCTTAGATAACAATTTATCCTAATTTTTGTGTCATTCGTTTAATTAGAAAGTCAAAAATTTTGTAAAAGCTCATATTATTTAAGAATAAATGTATGGTAAATATAATTTTTTTTTATCTAGATAATTTTTTCAATTAGCCCGATAGACGAAATGACTGAAGACCTCCCAAACAGACTTTCTTTCTCTCTCAATCTGGTTTATCAAATTGTGGAGATGAGTTTGTAAGTTTTTATTTATATGAAATTTGATATTCATATAACGCTGTGGCACTCTCAAGGGATTTTTTCTGCGCATAGATTTTCTATTCCAATTCAAACTTACTAAACCCTGGGATTAATATTAATAGAAAATAATGCAGAAATATTCACAGAAATTCAAAAAAATGTTAGAATTTTAAAACATGGCAGTCTTATCAAATCAATTCAAGTCATTACATATAACTGATTACTACAAAAGTGATTATTACACAATCAACTTTATTATAATAATCTTTTGTTTATGATGTTAATGATGACCAATTTTGCAATTCTCTTGTTGTCATTTTTGGCTTTGTTAATAGTGGGGGGATGGTTATGGGAGATTTCAATTGTATTCATTTTCTTAATGGTCAAATATGGGTAAAATCTCTTCTCCCTATAAAAATAAAAGACTTCAATAATTGTACCTTTGAAATTAGCTTGTGAAACTTCTAGTGTGGATTCTACATTCATTTAGTTCAATAATCAAATATCTTCTTCAATTAAAACTGGAAATAATACTTGGTTGGATCTCTCTTTGCCTTTTTTCTACAACATTCACTCATATCGTCTGAACTTTCCCTTCTTATTACTAACTATGCAACTTCACTCCTATCAAGCATAGATTCCTTTTCAAAAAAATTTGGTACTAATTCCAATTCTTTCATGGACTTAAAGCGCTCTAATTGACTATGCTCACTCAAAGATATCATAATCCTATATAAGAAAATAAGAACCGTTAAGTTGGCTCATAAATATGCTTTTTTGAATAACACCTATTTTCTTCAATAATTTATTGATTCCTTATTGGTGGCTCAAGATTTGGTATTAATTCCAATTCTTTTATCGACTTAAAGAACCAAGGTAGTTAAGATGTCATAAGGGGAAGATGATTTAAGCTTCCTTTACATTTGAATCAAAGAAAGAACCAAAACTTTATTAAGAAAATTACTTCGCTCCAAACTATTTCATGTAACCCTAATGATATGGCTAAGGAAGTTCATTGTCTACTTTTCCTCCCTTTACAATAACAAGAAGTCTTCTATTGCTTCTTCTTATGCCTCCTTTTATTGATTCTTCTATTCTTGACACCTCTAATGACTAATTAATCAAGCCTCGCATCATTCAAGAGAAGAAAGAAGCTCTTTCAATCATTGATTTGATGATATCATTGGGGTCAAAACTCTATGGTTACTCAACGCTTCTTTTACAACACTAACAAGTTGAAAACATGATTAAACGCAATCTTATTACTCTTACCTCAAAGCATATGTATGCTGATACTTTTTCAGGTCGCAAAACTATATTATTGTCTAATACATTTTATATACTCATTGCAAAATACTTAGCTACTAGGTTAAAATATGAAGTCCTACCTTCCATTATTCATACTACTCACCTTTAGAAGAGGGATATTGAGACATTATCTTTCTTAGTTACCTATGAGCTTATTGAAAACTTCAATCTATTATATTCTAAGAAGCTAATCTATGTCAACATTCATCTCAAAGAAGCTTTTGATATTATCAATTGGGTTTATATATTATAAAGACCTATACAAAAGGACTTTCCACCAGAATTTATTAATTGGATTTCAGGTTGTAGCGATGATATTCCTTTCTCTATTAACATAAATGAGGAAATCAAATGATACTTTTAACTTTTTCAATGGATTGAGGTATGTTTTCTTTCTCTTGCCTTTTTCTTTCACAATTACTAAGGATTTTTTTCCCAAATCCTAAATAGCGAGGTTATGAAAAGCTATTACTCTCCTATTTATAATGTAAATTAGTCTAAAAGGTACCCATGGATTGGGGAAATCAAAAGATAGAAGATTTTTCACCCTTCCTTAGTATGTTCTTGAAAAGATAACCTCTCTTACCTCGTAATTTCTTTTTTATGGAGCAAACTTTAGAAAAATTCATATTATTTTGTATAATAAAACTACATTATCCAAGATTAAGGGAGATCGAGTTACCATCTTTTACCTTATTCAATTTGCAATAGACATTTTCTCTCTTTTTTTAAAATGACTTGTATGGTTTTGTTTGGGATTAAGTGGAGGGGAAAAATTCATTTTTTGGATGGAGTAAAACCAATTGCTTCTAAAACGCACAACTAAGGCTTCGTTTGGAACAGCTTTCTTACTGCTTTTTAAAGCAGCTTTTTAGTACAAAAATTACTTTTTTCTATTAGAAAGCTGCTTTAAGAAGCAGTAAGAAAGCCGTCCCAAACGAAGCCTAAATATCTTTTAAAATTGCTGATGATTCTTTTATTATCATAAAATTATCTCTTTCTTCCGTATTAATTCTCATCATTGTTGGATATTCAGTTCAAATGCTCATCAAATGATCAATAAATATTCTAATTCCTCCCTATAGTAAAACTATAATGTCATGAACATAATCATAGTATAGTTAACATACTTCCTTCTTACTATAAATTATTCCATTCATAAAATCTGTTGACTCTTATGCCAACAAAGTTCACATAAAATACAATGTTTTCAGCTTGAAATTGCATACTTCCCCAACTGAAAGGAATTTTATATATATATATATATATATATATATATATATATATATATATATTTATATATTCTTACCAATTAAATAATGAAGAAATATATTTGATGAAAAGATGGAATAATTATCTTTAAAATATACAGTTTAGAGTTTAGACTATAGAGTAGAATATGTTTGCTTCCACTAGCCTTCAAGGAAGGGAGATTGAGAAATATAATTAGCCGATATAAAACCCAGCCCAAGGCCTATGAAGAGAAGCTTTTACTATTGGTGGCCCAATTAAAGCCCACGGTGTTTCGAAAGTTTCTGAGCATAAGGTTTTGAGGTTTCATTTACGACACCTTTGGGTCACTATTTTTTTTTTCAAAATTTTTTTTACTAAAAGCTGCTTTAAATAGTGAAAAAAAATATTATTTGATTATTAGATATTATAAAATAACTTTATTAGAATTAATATATCTACCAAAAAAAATAATTATACTCCTCACTGATGTTGACCTAACTTTCAAATGTCAAAGTATTCTAATTTTCTAATTTGAAATATTTTTTTCCTATGATTGTTAATCTAATATTACCAAGGCATTAAAATATCCAAAAGTAATAATTTATAATCAAGTGTGATAAATATAGATCATCTCATAAAAAAATATTATGCTCTTTTTGATCGAAATGATCACAATGTCACCACTCAGTATTTATAAATAAATCATATTTTCAGACATTTGAGGAAGCATTGGTTTTTTGGGAGCTTTTAAGCCAATTAAGATAAATTCACATACATCATATATACAAGCTTCGAATCCAAAATCCTTTCGCTGATAGCCAAAGGAAGGCCACAAGAAATTTGGAGAGAATCAGTAACTCTGTCAAGCACCTGACATCTACCATCGCCAATAAAGCCTACACGATCACCTGCCTAGATGAAGGAAAAGCACACCAAAATCCTTGATTAATCATCCAGAATATTACTGCACTAGGAAAGTAGCTCCTTTTGATTAAATCATTCTTTTGATCGGAAAGACCATCACTGTTGGTGAAGTTCCTTAATATATTCTGCTGTTTATTCATCAATTCTGAATGGCCTCCCTCCTCTCCAGTTATTGAGAACCCGAAAGCTTTATCTTTTATAATGGGATCACATTGAAATCCGTGGAAAGTAATTAAGCAGGCAATACTAAAGCCTAAAAACTTCTCATAACAAATATTTAAAGCCAACTGTAGACTGAAAGATAAAAGAAACTTATCGCAATATAGCCGTTAAAGTTCTGTCAGCTCAGAAATCTGATGTGGAAGCACTTCTTGCTGTTGGACCCAACCAAGAAAAAGCTTTGAAATGAAGTTTTGTCAGCACAGAAATCTGAACACCGTTTGTCTCATTAAAACTTTAGCCTTTGGATTCACACTCGGTCATGAGAGAGAGACAAGATTCCCTGTTAATTTTCGCTAATAACTAAAGCTTGAAGAACAGAATAATGAATCACAGTTCCTATTGTAATAGCACTTTTGATGTATGATGAACGGTAATCAAAGGAGATCATTCATATAATCTATAAAATTTAATTTACACTTTGTTTGGGATGACTTTCTGTTTCTTAAATCAGTTTTCTAGCACAAATTTTTATGCTAAAAAGCTGCTTAAGAAGCAGAAAAAAAAGCCGTCAAACGAAGCCTTAGAATGTTGATCTGAAATAATGATTGATGCGGCTTCTCCTTATTTATTTGCTTGAACAATCTTTTGTGTAATACCTAAACCTTTTGCCTCCATTCCCCAAAAACAACATAATGATTTAAAATATTTTCTTAAAAAAAACTAATGCATACATAACTAGAAAATAGTGATAATCAACTATATCTTTGACTAATTAGAAATATTTATTTTTTAAATTATAATCCACTCAATAGAGGTCAACTTTAATTTGTCTTTATATTTATCTAGTTTTCTTAGGTTGATTCCATAAAATTAAACATATTTTTCCCAAAACCTCAAAGCATATGGAGTTTGAATACCCTTTTACTTAAAATTTTAAATACTTATATGTTTTGTTTTAATATTGAGTGAATTTAATCAAAAAAATTACACACGTTACAAGTTAGAAGTTCATGATCTTCATGGTAGCAGGCCAAGCTCTTAAGGAGGCTGGCAATTGATCAGTTAACATCCTTTAAACTTTTGCTAAATCTAGGCTTATTTGCCACTACATATTCCTATGACTAATCTCCTAATATATTATCAGTTCAATGCATATAAAGTCTTATCTCCATAAAAAGAAATGCCCTTCAAATATGCTTTATAGCTCTAATAATGGTGCTAGAAATGGTTAGAATGGTCAATGGCAGAAGTAGTCCCACTAACTTCAGAAAGCAAGATGTAAAGGTTGAGTGCTCTTTTGACTACCTCCATAAATCCATTAGCTAAAGAGCTCCTCATTGATAGGCGACTTAGCAACTTCATCTTTTTAGATGATTACTCCACATACATAGGATGAGAGAAAGCCAATTTTTGAGAGATTTATTAGTGCTAGTAATACATAGGGGTTATTTGATTTGTTGAAAAAAGAAGGCATTATAAAATGGAATATAGGTGTTTTGTTTGGGAAGCATAGCAAAATTACAGTAGATTCCTTTTTCACTCCATATATCTCTTTCTAATGTATAGTAAACTCACCTAATTGGATTGAATTCATTTTTCACCGCAAGCCAATCACATTGTTGACACTTGCCGATTATCCACTGCCGCCGTAGCTCACCCATCGGTCATCTGCAGCATGTCGGCCACCTGCAGCTATCGCCACTATCACCACTAGCCGACCACTGGCCACCACTGACGACCATCATCCATCACCAACCGCCACGACCACCCGTCGCCCGTTGATCGTTGCAATAACTATTTATTTTCACTTTTTTTTTTTTAATTGATGTTGCAAAAACTATTTATATTAATTTTTTTGATTTATTCAGGTAAAAAATCGATTTATCATAGCCCTCATCCATGTTCTCATCTTTTTCATTACAAATATTAAAGCATTTTTCACCCATAAATCAAAAGTTTTATTGAACTACTATTGATTTGACCCGGCATCTATTATGTAAGCGACAAGAACATGTTAAGAGTTTCATACAATTAGGTTAGCCAAAGCAGGATAGATTTCTTGATGAGATAAAACATCTTTTTAGGTTAGGCTTTGAAAAATGATAAGCCGTTAGGTCAATATTGAAGGCAAATAAAGAAAAAGTTAATGGCGTTGCTCCTACTTTTGTCTGTTTGTGCAGTCTTACTTCAACGTTTGTTTGCTTCTTATCTTCTCCCTGACTTGGCCTTGTCACTATTTGGAATGAAGGTTTCATAAGAACTCTATTGGAGTTTACAAGAAAATAAAAGTCCAAGTAGGAATTCGATGGCACAAAGCACTAGTATTCTTAGTGCTAGAAACTAGCAAGCATGTGTATGTCATGTTCTTAATTTATTCATCTTGTCTTGTCAAACTTGATGGAGATGCCAACTTGAATAAAGTTCAATCATTCTCATACTATACTAATTTTGTGGCTAAAATGGTCTGATTTGAGGTGGGAGAGACATCTAACTGATTGCAATGTGTCAATGTTCAAGGCTTGGCATCTAAGCATTCCTTTCAAGAGCTACTTCATAAGATAATCTCTTTGAAATTCACAAGTCATTGATGTTGAAGATCTTGATTGATGCTTCTTTTATGCTTATCTTCTATGGAGTAAAGCCTACTTTTTCAAGATCTCTCACACACGATTATTGTGAGAGGTGGAAGCTATATTGGAATAAGTAGGAGGAAATATTATTGGATAATTTTCATAATGATATAGTATTATACAATTAAATTGCTATTGTAGGAAACATTATATTAAGAATTATTATTTTTGGAGAATATTTAATTATATTTAGATTATCCTTGTTATTTCTTCTTTTTTTCTTCTATTATATGTCTATTAACGGTGCTCATATTCCCACTCCCCTCACTTGCTCTCATCTCCTCTTAAATCCCCCATGTCGCTCGCACCTTGGTATGCATTCTCAATTGCACACCTACTTTCCTGCAACATGACTCTCCCGCATTTCCAAAATGCATGTTTACTTACAGCTCATCATGATTGCATCCATTCTCGAGCACCATACATGCCATTTTATTATATTATTTCTTGCAGCCTCACTACCACCACTGCCCATGTCCATACTCATAAAGTCTCTTTGCACCTCACAAGCCAATCTATTGTGCTATTTATAGTAATTTGAGCTCCCACCCAGAAGAACCAAATCTCGTCTACCATCACTCACGATGCAGCCTCGTCGCTCTTGTAACTCACACTATTGTTGTTCTCATGGGTTAGGCTTAGGTACACTTGTGACTACTATGAATACCTTACATTGCAAGTGAAGCATTTTTTGGGGGCACAAATACAGAGGCATAGTAACAAAATCATAGATTGTGAGTATGAGTGTGGAGTGTGGATCTAAGTGCGATAGTGAGTCACCAACGAAGACATGAAGTGTGTATGGGGTTAGTTTGGGTTCATCGTGGTTAGGGACCGGGTGAGGTGGCAATCCACTAGAGCTCATGGGGTATTTCGAATATGCTTCAATTAGATCATTACCATATGACAAACTATATTTCTAATTTGTATAATTCATTCAATTTTAGAATACAACAAAATAAACCATGAGCTATATTTCAAATTTCTCTCACAAAAAAAAAAATTATTATTAACCTTACTTTCAATCAAACACTCAAAAACTTTATCTCTTATATTTAAATTATACTATACTCAAATCATTTTAAATCAAACAACTTCTTAGATTTAACTTGTTTTCAGACATTTTTTATAGAGTAATTTTGTTTTGAGGATTTAGACCTTAAGAATTTTTTTAAAATCTATTGACTGGAGCTGTATAATTCACAATTTTTTTACTCTTTTTCAACACATTTAGGTTTTGTTTGGGACGGTTTTTTTACTGCTTCTTAAGAAGTACTTAAAAAAGTCATCCTAAATGAAGCTTTAAATAGATATTTTCACCTAATGTTTTTCTCCATGATCAAAATCCAATGACCTCATAATAATGAAGCTAAGAGCTTTATAGGTTTACCGATTATAAATATGATGATAAAGTTGACCACGCATGCAGATGGTGACCTAACAACTTAAACACCTATGAACACTAACATAGCTTACTTTCCAGGCATCATAGTGATAATAATACCATCTATGATCTGTTAAAGAAGCTCAGGTGATCCTTGCAAAACGTTATTTTGTATTGTAGAGGATCATAATATATCAAATAGTAAAATGGAGCTTTCACTATATTATCTTGAATTCAATTTTCAATAACTTATTATGGCTAAAGTTTTATGATCATAATATATTTTTGCTGTTTAAAAGAATTAATTGAGCATTAGTTTTTTTGGCTTGTAAGTCTTAAAAGGAAAAAATAAAATAAAATTAGGTTAGAATATCTTGATTAAATTTCTCTTTTAATGTTATAAATAAGATTTTTTTTTTCTCTATTTCATCTCCAACACACAAGGAAGGATGAGGTGGGAAAGAAGCATCCTTAGCCTCAGTCCGGCCGATCATTCCGCTGGCATCTTGTATTCACTCCCTCGTTTGACTGCCGCTCAGGGATGTAGTTATAGATACGTGAGTCTGAGTGGGTCGTTGGCTCCACCTGTGATCTCCTTCTACGACATGTTGTTGTCGTCGCCATCTTCAATATGTCACTCAGCACGGGGAGAACTTGTACCTCTGTTTTTACCCTAATATCCCGTTACTTTACGAGAGCGGAAGCGAGAAAAACAGGTTTATACTCTACTATAATATAATCCGAGACTTGAAACTAGCAACCATGAGGTCTAGGGTTTAGGGTTGATTGTGTAAGTGAGGTTGTGCTATGGTGTCCCAAATCAAATTAGTTACTGATATATCACCAAAAAATCATCTTGATCGGGCACGAATCTCGAGGAAAAACTCAAGTTGGAAACTTCAAAAATTAATTTGGAGACCATTTAAACTCCAATTTCAACAAGCTTATAGTCGAACTAAGCGTCTCGGAAATACGAATCCAACGACACCAAATTCGACTCAATCCGAGCCCAAATGAGTCCAAATCAAGTACCCGAAGCGCTGTTGGAAGCATCAAACAGCTATTTGAGTTACCAAACGGTCTCCGATTTTGACGAGCTTATAGTCGAATCGAGCGTCTCGACGAGACGAATCCAACGAGCCCAAGATCGTAGAATTCTGACATCATTAAGACCTTCAAATGCTTGATAAACGGTTCGTGATCAAGGGATTCAATATCGGCCGTTCATCCGGATCACTCCTTATTTGCCCTTGATCCCTCACATATTTACGGGCTATGCCACTCCAGAAAAACTATAAATAGCCCCTCATTTCTCTTAAGAGGGGACCCAAGCCAAGAAGAGAAGAAGAAGAGAAGAAGAGAAGAAGAAGAGAAGAGAAGCCTAGGAGGGAACAGCTCCTCCTCGACCACCGCCGGAACTCCGCCGGAACGCCGCCGGAACACCACCGAAGTACCACCAGGCGCCCGAGGGACGCCAGAGCTCTGCCCGACAGGGGAGCAACGTCGGAATTCTGCCCGACGCCGGAATTCTACCCGACGCCGAGTGACGCCGGAATCCTACCCGACGCCCGAGTGACGCCGGACTTCTCTCGAAGTGACGCCGGACTTCTTTCCAAGTGACGCCGGAATTCTGCCGGACACTCAAGTGACATCGGAACTCTGCCTGTCCTTGTAACTGATACTCGTTGTAATCCAATCGTCCTGAATTTAAAGGACGAATCAGCCTTGTATTTCAAACAACACTAGTGGAACTCTTTCAACTGGGCACGGCCCCGTGGTTTTTTCCCTTTCCAGGGTTTTCCACGTAAAAATCCTGGTGTTACTATTTCAATTCTGTTTGTGTGCTGGATATACGTACAACGCTGAGACGGAAATTTAAATTCTATCGCCGCGTATATTTGAGCCCGCAACAGTTTGGCGCCGTCTGTGGGAACCTTATCCCACAACTTTAAGTATTGCTACGATGGTCAATAGGCGTAGCAATCGCCTCATAGGAGCCTCCCGCTCCCACTCTCCTCAATCCAGAAACCAGTCTATAAATCGTGGACATCAAGTTTCTGCCTCCTTTCTTCCTGGGGGGCAACACATTGCTGGAGAAGGAACCTCAGGGCCTTCTTTGGAGGAGCGAATCCGAAAGATGGAAGAATCTCAAAACGAGATCCTACACCTCCTGCAAGAGACTCGACAACCGACCCTAGCACCTCAAGAGGAGGTTCTTATCCCTCGAGATCCGCCACGTGTTGAAGCTGTTCAAATCGAACATCTTCAAGCTGAGATTCCTCTTCCTCCACCCAGGAGGCGTTCGCAGTCACATCAAGATAACGAACTGGCTGATACAGCAAGTTCTACCCATCCTCCGCACACAGGTCGGCAATCTCTCCTTCCTCAAGACCTCCCTGAGGAGCTAGCCCAACATCACATTGCTGAGCTCCCTCGCAATACCCTACGCCACGAACTGCGACGATTGGTTCGAGAAGAGATCCCTACAGGAGGCGTAAGGCAACCTCTTCATCAGTGGGACTTCCAGGAGTCGTCACCCCTGACGGAAGCTATTCTTCAACACCCTATTCCGACAGGATTCAAACTACCGAACATCGACCCCTATGACGGGACAACTGACCCGTACGAGCATATCGATCATTATCGAACAATTATGCATATCCAGCGAGCCTCAGACGCGCTCCTCTGTCAGGTCTTTCCTGCCACTCTCAAAGGACAAGCTCGAACATGGTTCTATTCGCTTCCAGCTGGAACCATTCCAATGTTCGTCAAATTGGCAAAAGTGTTCGTCGAACAATTTGTCGCCAATCGGAGAATTACTAAGGACTCTTCTCACCTCTCGGGGATCCGTCAGAATGAAAGTGAGTCCCTCAAGGAATACTTCAAGAGATTTTCTACTGAAGCTCGTCAAATTCCGGGAGTAGATCCCGAGTTACTTAGAGGTGTTTTCCTCGGAGGGCTTCGTCCGGGCCCCTTTTATTCAGCTCTTATGCGAGATACGGTTCATTCATACGCCGACCTGATTCATCGTGTGGAGGCACAAATCTCCGCAGATGAAGCCATAAATGCTCACAGAAAGCAGTTCGAGCAGACAAATGGGAAGCGCAAAGGTGCTCCTGGGATGGATAATTCTTCCTTACAACGGAAAAAGCAAGGGAATAGCAATCTACCTCCTAGGCCCCCATTACCACAACGAGAACCTCGGCAGGAGAAAGAGTACACTCCGCTCAATACATCTCGAGCAAATGTGTTAATGGCGATTCAAGATCAGGACAAAGTGAAATGGCCGCATCCTTCGAAGCCAAATACAGGAAATCAAGATCAGTACTGTCACTTTCATCGTAGTCGTGGCCACGCTACTGAAGCGTGTTGGCAACTTAAGGATGAGATTGAAAGACTTATCCGCCAGGGCTATCTTCGACAGTTTATTGGGAACCCACCTACCCGAGAAGAAGCTCGCCCCACTGGGGGGCAAAATCAACAACAACAAAGACAACCATTGAATAATATTCAAATGGTTGGTGAGATTGAGTAATGTTGCAACTTGAACCTTTGTGTTAATAATACTACTTGTCATGTGTCACCATGTATCTCTTTTATGATCAGTAGGATGTCATTCTAATGTCCTTAGTATTTCTACCAAGTCGAATGATGTGGTTGTCCCTATATGTATCTCTTCTGTTGTACAAGGGAATTATTGTCTTACAGAAATATAATATGTTGTTCGTCCAGTTTTGATATTGTCTCTTTCTTTAAAAGGAATACAAATGACAGTGAAAAACTACTGACAAATATAGTCTCTTTATCCTTGATTCGAGAATTACGCAATCTTTATTGTGTCTCAATCACTAGATGATCAATCCCAAGGGGATTCGATCTGACCTCTTCCGCACAGGTTAATGTCGTCGAGCAAAGGCTCCGACATACAACCTCGGATAGGTCTCACATCCTTGGTGGATTCTCTGGACCTCTTCCACACAGGTTAACGCAGTCGAGCAAAGGCTCCGACATACAACCTCGGATAGGTCTCACATCCTTGGTGGATTCTCTTGACCTCTTCCATTCAGGTTAACGTCATCGAGCAGGACTCTGACATACAACCTCGGATAGGTCTCACATCCTTGGTGGATTCTCCCGACCTCTTCCATACAGGTTAACGTCGTCGAGCAAAGGCTCCGACATACAACCTCGGATAGGTCTCACATCCTTGGTGGATTCTCCCGACCTCTTCCATACAGGTTAACGTCGTCGAGCAAAAGGCTCTGACGTACAACCTCGGAAAGGTCTCACATCCTTGGTGGATTCTCTCGACCTTTTTTATACATGTTAACGTCATCAAGCAAGGGCTTTGACCTACAGTCTCAAATATGTCAAAAAGGATGTCTCTCACATTCGTTCAGACTAATAATACATCAAAAGCACAAAGCATGTCTTACAGATGCAAGAACAATTCAGGTCCCTCTAGGGGACAAATTCTCATTTCATATACAATATCATTGGAGTTACATAAATCCAGATTCAGGTGTACATTTATTCTCACTAGAAGTTGAAATTGAAAAGTATATTGGCATCATCTGTACAAACTAGTATCATCAAGCAATAAGCAACTTTAACACAGTCAAATATCCTTGGTGGATTTAAGTGACTTCTCCCTTACTGCACGCAAGCATCTCCTACAACTGCTCCTTCAAAGAAAGGACATAACTGGATCATCATCAGATCTCCACTCAGTGTTAGTGTATTGCCAAAATGTTGGCATATCACACTACTTCGGCCCCTTGATCCAGTAATATCTGATGTTGGCACACTTCAGTATGGATGAATATTGCCTTAACACAATGCCACTGAACACCCGCCATCATCGACCCTTCGTCGGATATCTGCCGGCGGTCCTTTACTTCATATCAGCCATCATCGGCTTTCTCGTTCAACTGCTGATAGCAGCACCGTTGAACTCTCTCCTTCTGCTCCCAACTTGGTCGTTGACTGCCAACAGACTTCCACCCGATCGTCCATCATCGACAAACTAACATCGAAATTCTAGTCGATGCTGAGCTTCCTCCCGTTGGAGGACTTCTACACGCCACCAGACCCTCGTCGGACTTCAACTCGACGCTAAACTTCTACCCCACGTCGGACTTCAGCCAGTCGTCAGACCCCCGTCGGATATCTACTCGACGCTGTACTTTTACGTGACGTCGGACTTCTGCCTGTCGTCAGATGTTTGTCGGGCTTCTACCCGACACCAAATTTCTACCTGTCGTGGGACTTCTTCTGGCCGACAGATTTTCGTCGGAGTTCTACCCGACGCCGTGCTTCTTCCCGCCGCCGAACTTCCACCCGGCCGCTGACCGCTGCCAGACTTCATCCCGACCTTCGTCGGACAACCGCCCGGTCGCGGACCGCCAGCGAACTTTAGCCCGACCTTCGTCGGACCACCGCCCGGCCGCTGACCGCCGTCAGACTCTCTCCGACTAAATCTCACCTCCACATGATCTCTTAAAGGAGAGAAACTCTAACTTCTGCGCAAAGGGAGGGGCGCCGAATCAAGTAGGGAAAGTCATCTACTTAGAAACGGCGGAAGGCCTCAAAATGCCAGAAACTAGAGGAGAGAAGAGAGAAATTTCTATCTCCTGTACAAGAGGAGGGGCGTTGTCTCAAGTAGGGAAAATCACCTACTGAATAACAACGGAATGCCTCAACTGTCAGAAAGCCAGAATGAGAAAAAAAAAGAGAGAAAGCCGCTAACTTCTGCGCAAAAGGAGGGGCGCCGAATCAAGTAGGGAAAGTCACCTACTTAGAAACGGCGGAAAGCCTCAGAATGCCAAAAGCTAGAAGGCCAGGAGAGGAGGAAGAGAGGAGCATTTTGACCCTTACCCCAGGGGGTCTATTTATAGGATGAAAAGAGAGGGAGTTATTGAAGAAAAAGGGGGGAAAAATTTAAAAATTGGAGGGAGAAGGCTTCTAGAAGAAATTCCGAATTTTTCTGAATTTTTCAGAATTTTTTCGGAATTTTTTGGAATTTTTTGGGATTTTTTCGGATTTTTGGGAATTTTTTAACCCATGTGGGACCCACAAAATAAAAAAAAAAAAAAATTTTTTTAAAATGTAACCGCGCGGTTCAGCGGGCAGACGCGCCCGCTGGCGCGGGCGCCGCCGCCGGCGGCGGCCGCCGGCCGGCCGGCCGGTTCGGCCGCCTACGCGTTCCCGGGCTCCAATTTCGGGCCCGGACGGTCCAAATTCGACGTTTTTGGGGTCCCCTGATACGTTTTTCGACGTTCCGGACTCAATTTTGACACTTTCGGAGCTCAACGGGGCCTCTATGATTGAGTTCGAGCAAACATTTAATTTTTGGAACGCAATTTTTTGCGATTCGGCCAATATAAAATACCGGAACAAGTATTTTTGGACTCGTGGAGCTTCGACGTCCAAAAATAGGGGGGCAACTGATATATCACCAAAAAATCATCTTGATCGGGCACGAATCTCGAGGAAAAACTCAAGTTGGAAACTTCAAAAATTAATTTGGAGACCATTTAAACTCCAATTTCAACAAGCTTATAGTCGAACTAAGCGTCTCGGAAATACGAATCCAACGACACCAAATTCGACTCAATCCGAGCCCAAATGAGTCCAAATCAAGTACCCGAAGCGCTGTTGGAAGCATCAAACAGCTATTTGAGTTACCAAACGGTCTCCGATTTTGACGAGCTTATAGTCGAATCGAGCGTCTCGACGAGACGAATCCAACGAGCCCAAGATCGTAGAATTCTGACATCATTAAGACCTTCAAATGCTTGATAAACGGTTCGTGATCAAGGGATTCAATATCGGCCGTTCATCCGGATCACTCCTTATTTGCCCTTGATCCCTCACATATTTACGGGCTATGCCACTCCAGAAAAACTATAAATAGCCCCTCATTTCTCTTAAGAGGGGACCCAAGCCAAGAAGAGAAGAAGAAGAGAAGAAGAGAAGAAGAAGAGAAGAGAAGCCTAGGAGGGAACAGCTCCTCCTCGACCACCGCCGGAACTCCGCCGGAACTCCGCCGGAACGCCGCCGGAACACCACCGAAGTACCACCAGGCGCCCGAGGGACGCCAGAGCTCTGCCCGACAGGGGAGCAACGTCGGAATTCTGCCCGACGCCGGAATTCTACCCGACGCCGAGTGACGCCGGAATCCTACCCGACGCCCGAGTGACGCCGGACTTCTCTCGAAGTGACGCCGGACTTCTTTCCAAGTGACGCCGGAATTCTGCCGGACACTCAAGTGACATCGGAACTCTGCCTGTCCTTGTAACTGATACTCGTTGTAATCCAATCGTCCTGAATTTAAAGGACGAATCAGCCTTGTATTTCAAACAACACTAGTGGAACTCTTTCAACTGGGCACGGCCCCGTGGTTTTTTCCCTTTCCAGGGTTTTCCACGTAAAAATCCTGGTGTTACTATTTCAATTCTGTTTGTGTGCTGGATATACGTACAACGCTGAGACGGAAATTTAAATTCTATCGCCGCGTATATTTGAGCCCGCAACAGTTACGATTTGCTTAATTGTACAGGGAAGCTGTCTGCATGACCAAAAAAAGGCGTGAAAATAGATAGTGCTGAAAAATTATCAGTCTCGTAAAATGGAGTTGATTTTGAAAAGGCTGCAATTTTAGCCATTGGAAATTCAAATTTATATATACTTAATATTATATCAGATATTCATATAAAAATTGTTGTCAAACTTAATAAGCTAAAATCAACTTCAGAATATCTTGATTTTGAATTACTGAAATTATGTTTAGATTAGTATAAGTCAAAATATTATATTAATTTTAATATAAATTCAATAGCTTCAATATATATATATATATATATATATATATATATATATATATATATATATATATATATATATATATATATATATATTTTTTTTTTTTTTTTTTCATTCTCACTTCTCAAAGCTCTATTAGAGTATTTTTTTATTTTTGGGTCCATTTGGGACGAGTTCGGATGACGTTAGAACTTCAATCAAAATAAGCTACGTAGCTTGTACACTATGCACAATTTCTACACAGGATGTGTACAAATTATTCATAGGCTATGTACAAATTGTACACAGACTGTGTGCAGTCTAATCTGGCCTGTTTTGATTGGAGTCTGGGCGCAAGCTATGTCCATACTCCGCATGTAATAATTTCTCATTTGGGACAGCTGTATTTGTGATTATAGAAAATTAACTTTTTTAAAAATTACAATAGAAAGCACCTTCCTAACATAAAATTTTTTTTGAAAACAGTGAAAAAATAACGACCAAATAAAAATTAAAATTACGGTCTGAAAAATAAAAAACAGTGTAAGAAAGTTATCCTAAATAAAATCTTAATGATGAATATAAAAATATAAATATTAGTAAAATTAATATATGACACTCTTACTCCATTGTGCTTGATTTTCCTAAACAATTTTTGGGCAATGGATGCCATGGCATGCTGGTGCTCCCATGTACCAATCATGATCTAAAGGTCCTTATCCTTTACCAGGAGGAAGGGACCCCGGATGAGCAGCAAATATGAGCGTTAAAAAAAAGACGAGTGGATATGTGGTGGCCAGTAGGAGTCTTCAAATAACTGTTTCCGTGCAAGCAAAAGCAAGGGATAGTGACTGCTCACTCTTTTGACCAGGATTGCTTTGCACTTAAATGATCTTATTTTATAAATTCATTAGAGGTCTTTGAAAAAAATAAAGAAAATTATGACATATTTAAATAATATTAGAATATATATATATAAATGCCATGAGAGGACAGAAGAGATCATCAGGTAATGGATCACCAATAAGCCATTGAAGATGGAAAGAAGCATAATTGATAAGCAATGACAGCACAAAATGAATTGAACAAAGAAGCATTCTGTAGAAGACTTCAACCAAGTCATTCAAATACATGAAAAACAATTCATCTGCAGAGTTTCTAGAGTTATGAGCTTGACCTCAGGGTGTAAAACCTTCAGATGAAAGAAATCTGGTTCAGTGATGCCCCTGTTAAGCTTAATCTAGCTCGTAGGGTGTTGTAATAGAACTGACAGGGTACTTGAAGCTCAGCAACCATTGTATATTTTATGAAAGGTCCCCAGATAGCCTCTCTCTAATAAAGATGATTTCCATGGCAATTGCCTCGAGATATAATAGCACAATGACGTTCTGCTTATCAGCCCCGAATTGGTATCAAGAACCTTGAGTGAAGGGCAAAGCAAGTGGATTGTGAAAGCAAACCACTGAATTCATGACTTGTTAGTGATGGGCTGAAAATTTTTTCTGACTGAAAAGAGGCCCTCTCTGCTACAAATTAAGGAGATGAAGGCTTGGTCCTGCTGCCTGGCACTACAATAACTTCACAAAGGGTGGGGCATCATTCCTTGGGCCAACAAGAGATCGGTACATATATAATTTTTCCACGCCGCCATTGTTGTCATCTTCAAGGCTATCTGTGATAACTTCCAAACCCATGAGAGGCAATCTTCGAGCCACCTCCTTGCAACCTTTAAGTGAAATCTTGCATGAAGACATCCACAAAAACCTCATGTTATAGTAATGGTGGATCCCAGAGAGCAAACCCGCATCTCCGAAAGGGCTATCCCTGATCTCAAGCTTCTGCAATTTGGGGCATCCTTCAAGCACATACCTCAAACTCAAATCACTATTCCCAGCAAAAGCCACTGAAAGGGTTCTCACTGACTTTCCATAGTTGCCAATGTAAGCAAAAGCCTTGTCTGTGAGCAGGCCTGAAACAGCAAGCCTGGTGAGCTTTTTGCAGTTCTTCACGATCGCCCCAAAGCCCTCATCCATGGGCTCTCCAGTCAGATGATCGGGACGATGACGACCCATGATGCAGAGGCGAAAAACTACCAGATCTTGGCAGTTCTTGGACATGGCTACAACGGCTGCATTGGTCATGCTCTGACAGAAGTACAGGATCGATTGGAGTTTTTGGCAGCCCTCAGAGATTGCAGTCAGTCCAACATCGGATACGGAACCCTCCGAATCCTCCGTGGCATCTAAAGGAAAAACCCTTAGCTCCCTGAGCTTCTTGCAGGTCGCAGCAACCATTTGAAGACCCTCGTCACGCACAGAATCAAGAATCTGGCATGAAAAGTCGACAATTTATACAAATCGTACTCCTAATTCTGAGCAAAAAGTTAGCTTTGATTCGAAATGAAATTACTTTCATACCCATAAAATTTGGAGGTTGTGGCAACTAGCAATAACTGGCTTGAGCTGCTCAGCAGTGATCTGAGCGTAGCTGAAGTTGAGGGAGATCAGATTGGCGCAGACAGGGTAAATAGCGCGCAGGTACTCAGGAGCAAGATCTCGAAAACCTGAAAGGCATACCAGAGACTTGGAAGCTTTGAAGGCTAATTCGAGAGTGTCGTCAAAATCATCATCTTCTTCGAAGGCAGAGAACGAGCCGGTTCCAAGGTCGGTGAGCTGTGGCGCCCAGGCCATAAGCCGGCAGAGAAAGCCTACAGACACATGCTCATTAACTCTCAGCCGCCACAGAGAAGGAGACCGAGCCACAAGAGCCTCCAGAGCTTCAAAGTTCACAATGAACCTAACACAATCGAATACAAGGGATTCAAGGCAAGTTTTCCCTGGTGGGAACCTTGATATCCAATCGACTACCTCATCCTCGTCGTCCTCAACGTCATTCTCGATAAGATCAAGAGAATGCAGGCACCTGAAATCAGGCAAACATCAATCCCCCAGCCCGTAAACTGAGAAGCAAGATAGATCTCGAGCTAGGGTTTCTATGAATCAGATCAGATAAATACCTGCAGTTCTCGGCGATGGCAGCAAGGCCGGCAGTGGTGAAGCCATCGCAGCAAATGAGACACAGATCGCGGAAAGAGGGGAAGGAACAAGCCACGAGAGCAAGATCAGCGTCAGTGACAGTCATTCGCTTGAGGCAGATTCGCTGGAGCCACGGGTAAGCGGAGGCCATGGCAGCAACCCAAGGGAAAAAGCTTGCGCCCCAGCCCAAAGGAACCAGGTTAAAATCGGCGAAGCGCGGCTTACCCTTGAGTATCAGAGAGCGAATGCGGGGGAAGCGGAATATGGCTCGTGCGGGGCTGACTGCATAGCAGTTACCAATGAAGAGCTCAAGACGCGACTGCGCCTCGGCGTTGAACCAAGATTTACAGACAAGGGAGGCGGCGTTTCGGTCGCGGCGTGAGGTGAGGAAGCATAGAACGTTCTCCAGAACATTTTCAAGGACTTGGTCTGAAAACGGCGGCGGCCGGTCTATCAGGGTGGATTCCGAGTTGGATATTAGCTGAGGAGTTCCCGCTAGATCGAGAGACCATCTCTCATCTTCCTCGCCGTCGCCGTCGCCGTCGCCGTCGCCATACTCCAACATCTTGTAGCGATCGTGTCTGGTGGAAGCAGGATGAGGACAGGATTTTGTAATTTAAGAGCTGTGAAGGGGCATTGCTGTGAAAATAGTAGTATATTTTAACGATATCTGAAAGGTTAAATATATAATATATATTTATACTGGGCGTGGTGGCTTTTGGGCGGGGTCCACAGGGAGGGAGGTCAGGGTGGAACATTATTAATATGGGCAAATAAAAAAAAAAAGAAAAAAAGAGCATATTAATAATTAGAATTAGTTATATGAGGTAAATTGGATAATAAATAAATTCCATAGTATAACAGTATGTAGTCGTAGAATACATAAAATAATTTAACTTAATTTTGAAGACGTGAATCACACATTCTAAGAATATGAGAAATAGTTTCACGTATTCTAATGAATTCGAGAAATTATTTTCTAATTTTTGGAGCGCATTTTAAGCATAAATTTTGAGCGATGAAGAGTCGTTAAAAACATTAAATCAAGTAATGATATAAATAATTTTATTTAATTAACTCTAAGTTATTTATATGTGTATATATATTAGTTATTATTGCATGCTAAAATATTCGTGACGATATGGTGATATAATCGTCCAATAAAATAGCGACATGTTATATGATTAATAAACATCAATGCATCTTTATATTTTAAGAACAATGATCAATAAATAAGTGAATCATGGTAAGTAAGTTATGTCAATCCTAAACCCAACAGTTATAAAATAGTTTATATAATATTTTATTACATATGTACACATGTCATTATCATATGCATGTCGTACATTGTCTATGTTATGCATGTATATCTTATAAATCATGTAATTCAGATATATCAACTACATTTGTATCAGTTTTATCAATCTTATCAAATACTTGCATCAGTCATAGCCTGTATCTTATATAAATAATTTCATGTTAATTATATATATATATATATATATATATATATATATATATATATATATATATATACTCCTAATATATGCATATACAGTCAATGTAAGTCAGAAAAGACATCCAACTATATGTGATGTTTTTCATTATCTAGTCAAATAGGCTAATCATATATAAATTAGTCTCAATTATATCAATCATATTTTCAGAAATCAGTCATATCACAAGTCATTTAAGTTATGTTGCTTTAATATTAGAAGACAACACTTCTTGGACGTCAACATATCATATCATATCAATCTATCTCTTTGTGCATTCATTTTTATATCATCTAGGATTATAGCACAAGCCTTCTTTTAAAGGAAAGCTCATCGGCTCATCCTCCTGTACAGGGTAATATATCTCCAACCAACCTAAATTAATCAATCATTTTTACAGTGTATATAACATAATAAACATCTGATGTCACACTCAATGTTCAATTCATTATATCATATTAGTGCATGTAAAATTTGCATATAAACCAACATTATTGGAATTCATAAGAAAATGCAATGTGCATTTTTTCACATGTATGTACCCATAATAGTTAGATTACAAAAAGAATGCATTTCATATACTCATATGAAAGAAAATTAATAATTATTTCACAAATATTTAAATTTATCCAAATTACTCAAATTAGAATAGTTCCCTAAAATATAAAAATATACGATAAAAATTTATTATGAACATGTCAATATGTGTAGAACGATTTATCATACTAAAAGTTACATTACAAAAATTTGCTAAAAATTAAGATATCGTAATTTTTGTATATTATGACTAAATCTAAATTCATAAAATGCAAAATATACAAAATCATCAAAATTAGAGATAGGTTAATGGTAACCACCTTGAGACGAGCAATTTTCTCAATTGAACCAACTAACAAAAATTATTTTATAACTTTTAAACCCTAAGTTTTCATTTCTTGATCCTCTCTTTTTCTTTTTCTTTTCTTTTTCCTTCTCTATTTGGGGATAATGACTATGAAATGATCATTTATGATTTTCTTTTGTGGAATAAGATATTTATGAATAAAATATATTAAGGGTATTTTGGTAATTATTCTAATTATTAATTTTTTAGCGTCAAATCTCTATAAATATTTTTATAACTTTAAATTCGGGGATCAAAAAATATTCATAAAATATTCTAAAAGACTAGTGAAATGGGTTTATAAAATGAATACCTAACTGTCCTAAAAAGCCCACTATACCGACATGTATCAATTTTCTATACTATCCATAAAATTAAGAATAAATTATTATAATTAAAGCACGGTAATATCTATATCATGGTTAAGATAGTTTGTAAATTAGACTTGTAATGGCTCTTAAAAAATTATTTGACTAAGTCAAAATATGAGATATTATAATAGAGGTCGAAGGGACCGTAGTTAACAGGCGACAGCTGTCAGAGGGATCGTAGTTAGACGACGAAGGTCGCAGGGATGGTAATTGCGCCACTAAGGTCAGAGGGATTATAATCGGGCGAAGGGATCGAGGGGACCATTGTCAGTGATAGAGGTCGGAGGGACCATAATCAGTTGTCGACTGAGGTTAAATGGACCGTAGTCGACTGACGATTATTATGTCTTAGAAACTAAATTGGAAGAATTACTCTTTTAATCTTTTGATAAATAAGAACTAGAGCTATCTAATTTTATTTATCATAAATAAATAATATAAATAATTCTAAAATTTAAAATATCTATCTATAAATCTATATTCATTTCACAAAGATTATATACACTACTCATGATATATATAATCGTCACATATTTATCATGTCCTGAGTATAAAAGAATAGCTAAAATAAGAAGAACCTAAACCTGAAGGAATCCTGACCAGCCTCAAACTCCTGATCCTCTGCCTTAATATGAAATCATTTAATCATATATAATGAACTAAAAAGCTCAGTAGGTCACTAAAACTTACAACTGAATTTAAATTATGGTAAATAAGCAATATGCATATCAGGGATCAAATCATAGCAGTATCATTCATATGATCATTGAATTAGTGCTGAAATAATAAAATTCACAAGCAGTAGTAGTAAAATCTATAAACAGTAAGACACTAAGGTACAGAAGCCAGTAAAGATGTAAACCAGTATGACTGTCAAATCTATAAAGCAATCGTCGTATCCGTAATACTAATCAGTACATAAATTGGATAAAGTATCAAATGAAAACATCAAATTAGAAAGATTGTTAAAATAAAATCAATGTAGTAAAATTATTTAAGAATGTACATATGTTATCCAATTATTTTATATTAATATTAAATTAATATTTTAATCATATGCTCAATATATCATATATATTATATGCTCAATAAATATATCATATTTTTTGTATCAATAAATTAGTAACAATGTTAATAATAAATCTATACAATAAAATGAACAATACCTCAATAACATTTATTTCAATAGTCACACTAAACAAGTAGGAATTCTAGTTATCACAGTATTTTTCAGTATTGTATCAATGTCAGTAAACATTTGGCTCAATAAACATAGTCATCACTTTTTGTCCATCGATATAATAATCATCTCCTAATAACTCTCAATCAGTGTCACGTGAATTAGTAGAGGAAAACATCAAATAATAATATTTAAAGGAAAGCCTATTAGCTCACCATCCTGTACAAGTCAATTAGTCTTAACCAATAGGTCAACCAGCCATTACTTGTCTTTTACACACACATTATTATCATAGTATTATAACAGTAATATCAATCACATAACTATATTTATTTCTAATACATTACAGTAAATAAAGTATAATTGAGCTTAATTTAGAATGTTCCAAAATGTCATAATGGTAGGCAACAAAGATCATATTGAGCAAAAATTTAAATTTTAAAAATTTAATCAAATTATAAAATATTGTATAAAAACATTCTAAAATTTTAGTTAAACTAAATCACTAATTTTAAAAGTCAAAATAAATTTTTGAGTCGAAAAAAAATTATTATATTTTCAAAATTATTCGGTGTAAAATCTCAAACAAATACTCAAAATATTTATAATCTCACTCTATAACATATAAAAAGTTACACAGTAAAAAGTTTACCAATACAAAATTATTCTCATTTTTTGATAACAGAGACACAAATTTGATCAAGAAAATAACAAAGACATAATATTCTTGAAATAAAAAATAAGGTAAAGGTTCCTTATAGTGAAACAAGTAAATTTTTTAACTGGCTCGTCAGACGAAAATCACTATATGGCCTCCAAAAGAAATATTTGGCACAGTCAAAATACAGGCTATTACAACAACAGAGATCGGAAGGACCGTAGTTGGGTTATGGAGGTTGGATCGTAGTCGGGCCACTAAGGTTAGAGGGACTATATGTGATGCCTCATAATCTAATTTGAAAGAATGATTCTTTTATCTTTTTAATTTACATAAAGATAAGAGCTATCTAATATCATCTATCATTAATAAACAATAAAAATAAATTCTACATTTAAAAACATCAATACACTTCTTCCAACAACATCACCCTGAATATTGATGCTTTAATTTTACCGCTTTATATGATTTTTTATGAATTAATAGTACTGATACGACATCTGTCTTATCGATTTGACATCCATACTAATTTATTTGCTTCCGTATTATACTCTTTTACTGTTTACTCATTCTACTGTTACTGTATGTGAGCTTTATTATTTCTACACAGATTTATGATCATATAAATATTACTATTATGATTTGACTGATGACATGCATATTGCTCCATTACCTTATGTTGAGTTTAGTTATAGGATTTAGTTACATGCTAGGCTCTTGAGCTCATTATATGTAGTTAAATATTTTTAGATCAGGGCAAAGGAGAAGTAGTGTGAGACTAATCAAGATTTCTTCAAGTTCAGGTTCTTTATATTTTAGCTATTATTTTTTACTCGGGACAAAGCTGTTGTGATATAATTGTATAGATCTTGAATAGTGTATTTAATTTCTGAAAAATGAATATAGATATATATATCGATGTTTTGACTTCTAAAATTTTTTTGTTATTTATTTCTGATAAATGAAGTTAGATAGCTCTGATGTTGTTTATTAAAAGATAAAAGAATAAGTCTTTCAAGCTATATTCTAGGGTATTACATCGTAGTCGAAAAATTGAGATCAATGGGATCGTTGTCGGATGACAGACATTGGAGGGATTGTAGTTAATGTGTGACGTTGATTAGAGGGATCGTAGTAAGGTAGTTGAGGTTGAAGGATCGTAGTTGGGATTGTAGTTAAAATTATTATTCATTATATTAATTTTTATAAAAATAATTTAAGTTAAGTTAAATCTTAATTGAGGTGGGGAGAACCATAAGTAATATATTAAATTTAAATAATTTTGTGAATAATTATATTTTTACCTTAATTTATAATTAAATTTAAATGAGTAGATAAAATATATGTGAACATTAAGAAGAGACTTTTTTTCGAAATGAGAATGACGATTTCTTAGAAATGGCTACCAATAAAAAATAAATTTGATATTGTTGCGGACTCAAATATACGCGGCGATAGATTTTAATTTTCTGTCTCAGCGTTATACATATGTCTAGCACACAAACAGAATTGAAATAGTAACACCAGAATTTTTACGTGGAAAACCCTGGAAAGGGAAAAAACCACGGGGCCACGCCTAGTTGAAAGAGTTCCACTAGTGTTGTTTGAAATACACGAGGCTGATTCATCCTTTAAATTCATGACGATCAGATTACAATGAGTATCAGTTACAAGGCCAAGCAGAGTTCCAATGTCACTCGGGTGTCCGACAGAATTCCGGCGTCACTCGGGCGTCGGGTAGAATTCCGGCGTCGGGCAGAATTCTGATGTTGCTCCGGCGTCGGGCAGAGCTCCGGCGTCCCTCGGGCACCCGGTGGTGCTCTGACGATGCTCCGGTGGTGCTCTGACGATGCTCCGGTGGTGTTCCGGCGGAGTTCTGGCTGTGTTCCGGCGGTGGTCGAGGAGGAGATATTCCCTCTTAGACTTCTCTTCTCTTCTTCTCTTCTTGGCTTGGGTCCTCTCTTAAGATAAATAAGGGACTATTTATAGTTTTTCTGGAGTGGCATAGCCCGTAAATAGATGAGGGATCAGGGGCAAATAAGGAGTGATCCGGATGAACGGCTGATATTGAACCCCTTGATCATGAACTGTTTATTGAGCATCTTAAGGTCTTAATGGTATCAGAATTCTACGATCTTGGGCTCGTTGGATTCGTCTCGTCGAGCCGCTCGATTCGACTATAAGCTCGTCAAAATCAGAGACCATTTGGTAACTCAAATTACTGTTTGAGGCTTCCAACAGCGCTTCGGGTACTTGATTTGGACTCATTTGGGCTCGGGTTGAGTCGAATTTGGTGTCGTTGGGTTCGTATTTCCGAGACGCTCAGTTCGAATATAAGCTTGCTGAAATCGGAGTTTAAATGGTCTCCAAATTAATTTTTGAAGTTTCAAACTTGAGTTTTTCCTCGAGATTCGTGCCCGATCAAGATAATTTTTTGGTGATATATCAGTTGCCCCCCTATTTTCGGACGTCGAAGCTCCAGGAGTTCAAAAATACTTATTCTGGCATTTTACATTGGTCGAATCGCAAAAAATCGAGTTCAAAAAGATATAATTTTCCTCAAACTCGATTGTAGAGGCCTCGTTGAGCTCCGACAATGTCAAAATTGAGTTCGGAACGTCAAAAAACGTGTCTGGAGACCCCAAAAATGTCTGATTTGGACTGTCCGGGCTCCAAATCGGAGCCCGGAACGCGTAGGCAGCCGAACCGGCCGGCCGGCCGGCCATCCGCCGACGAAAGCCCGCGCTGGCACGCGGGCCAGGCGCGCCTGGGGCGCGCAGTAGTTGGGGGAGGTTTCGTATTTTTTTTTTCGGTTGCTACAGTACCGCGCTACTACAGTGATTTCTACAAACTATTTTTCTTCCCCACGGTTGCTATAGTACTGCTACAGTACTCAAAGCTACAGTATTTTCTGCAAAATATTTTTATTTATTTATTATTTTTTAAGTGGTGGGGCTCAAAAATTTCAAAAAAAATTCAAAAAATTTAATAAAATTTTAGAATCCTCCTCCCCTAAAAAATACTATAAATAGACCCCTCAGGGCCTAGGAAGAACTCGCCCCTTCTTCCTTTTCTCTTCTCCTTCTAGCTTTTGGCATTTTGAGGCCTTCCGCCGTTTTTGAGTAGGTGACTTTCCCTACTTGACTCGGCGCCCCTCCCTTTGCGCAGAAGTTAGAGTATTCCACTCTTCTCCCCTCTAGTTTCTGGCATTTTAAGGCCTTCCGCCATTTTTGAGTAGGTGACTTTCCCTACTTGACTCGGCACCCCTCCCTTTGCGCAGAAGTTAGAGTATTCCTCTCTTCTCCCCTCTAGTTTCTGGCATTTTAAGGCCTTCCGCCATTTTTGAGTAGGTGACATTCCCCACTCGACTCGGCGCCCCTCTCTTTGCGCAGAAGTTAGCCGCTTCCCCTTTTTAGGAAGGGAAGCGGAATGAGAGTTAGAATTTCTCTCCTTTAAGAGATCATGTGGAGGTGAGATGTTAGTCGGAGGGAGTCTAAAGATGGTCGGAAGTCAGACGTCGAGAAGAAGTACGGCGTCGGGTAGAACTCCGACGAAAATCCGTCAGCGGGCAGAAGTCCCACAACGGGTAGAAATTTGGTGTCGGGTAGAAGCCCAACAAACATCCGACGACGGGCAGAAGTCCAATGTCGGGAAGAAGTACGGCGTCGGGTAGAACTCCGACGAAAATCCGTCAGCGGGCAGAAGTCCCACGATGGGTAGAAATTTGGTGTCGGGTAGAAGCCCAACAAACATCCGACGACGGGCAAAAGTCCGATGTCGGGAAGAAGTCTGACGTCGGGAAGACGTACGGCGTCGGGTAGAACTCCGACGAAAATCCGTCAGCGAGCAGAAGTCCCACGATGGGTAGAAATTTGGTGTCGGGTAGAAGACCAACAAACATCCGACGACGGGTAGAAGTCCGATGTTGGGAAGAAGTACGGCGTTGGGTAGAACTCCGACGAAAATCCGTCAGCGGGCAGAAGTCCTACGACGGGTAGAAATTTGGTGTCGGGTAGAAGCCCAACAAACATCCGACGACGGGCAGAAGTCTGATGTCGGGAAGAAGTACGGCGTCGGGTAGAACTCCGACGAAAATCCGTCAGCGGGCAGAAGTCCCACGACGGGTAGAAATCTGCTAATAACGATCGAGCGAGAAGCCGATGATGGTTGATATGAAGTAGAGGACCGCCGGCAGATATCCGACGAAGGGCCAATGATGGCGAGTGTCCAGTGGCATTGTGTTAAGGCAATATTCATCCATACTGAAGTATGCGAACATTAGATATTACTGAGTCAAGGGGTCAAAGCGATGTGCTATGTTAGTAGTCGGGCGATATACTTATTGTGTAAACTGAGTGGAGGCCTGATGGTGATTAGATTACATCTTTTCTTGGAAGAAGAAGTTGTACGAGGTACTTGAATACATAATAAAGAATAGGTCAATTGAATCCACTAAGAATTTTTTGACCATTTTGAAGTTTCTTCTTGCTCGATAATAACAGCTTGTACGAATGATGCCAATGTACTTTTTGATTTCAACTTCTGGTGAGAAGAAATGTACATTTGAATCTGAATTTATGTAACTCCAATGATATTGTATATGAAAATTTGTCCCCTAGAGGGAGCTGAATTGTTATTGCATCTGTCAGACATGCTTTGATATATCTGAGATTGTAAGTCAAAGCTCTTGATTGATGATGTTAAGGGAAGATGTTAGATTAAATCTCCCTAGGAATGGTCTTCCAATGATTGAGATACAAGACATCCTCCTATGACGTTTGACCTATATGAGGTTGTATGTCAGAGCCCTGCTCAATGACGTTAACCTGTATAGGAGAGGTCAAGGGAATCCACCAAGGATGTGAGACCTATCTGAGGTTGTATGTCAGAGCCCTGCTCGATGACGTTAACATATATGGAAGAGATCGAGAGAATCCACCAAAGATGTGAGACCTATCCGAGGTTGTATGTCGGAGCCTTTGCTCGACGACGTTAACCTGTATGGAAGAGGTCGAGAGGATCCACCAAGGATGTGAGATCTATCCGAGGTTGTATGTCGGAGCCTTTGCTCGATGATGTTAACCTGTATGGAAGAGGTCGAGAGAATCCACCAAGGATGTGAGACCTATCCGAGGTTGTATGTCGGAGCCTTTGCTCGACGACGTTAACCTATATGGAAGAGGTCGGATCGAATCCCCCTGGGATCGATCTTCTAATGATTGAGATGCAATAAAAACTGCGTATTTCTCAGATCATGAATAAAGAGACTATATTTGTCAGTAGTTTTTTATTGTTATTTTTTATTCTTCTTCTTTTTAAAGAGAAGGAGACAATATTAAAACTAGGCGAATAACACATTATATTACTGTAAGATAATACAATAGTTCCATTGTATAATATAAGAGATACATATAGGGACAACCACATCATTTGACTTGGCAGAAATACTAAGGACATTAGAGTGACATCCTACTTATCATAGAAGAGATACACAATGACACATGACAAGTAGTATTACTAATACAACTACACAAAGTACGTGGTCATTCAATCTCGCCAACCATTTGAATATTATTCAACTGTTGTCTTTGTTGTTGTTGATTTTGCCCCCTAGTTGGACCAGCTTTATCTCGAGCAGGTGGATTTTAGATGAATTGTCGGAGATATCCTTGTCGGATCAACCTCTCGATCTCATCCTTGAGTTGCTTGCAGGCTTCGGTAGTGTGTCCATGACTACGATGGAAATAACAATATTGCTCCTGGTTTTCAACATTCAACTTCAAAGAATTAGGCCACTTGATATTTTCTTTATCTCGAATGGTCATTAGTATGTTGGTTCGAGTTGCATTGAGAGGCGTATACTCTTTTTCATGTCGGAACTCGCGTTGTGGTACTGGGGGTCTAGGAGATGAATTTTTCTTTCGTTGCAAAAATGAGTCCTCTATTGTAGGGGTGTTCTTACGCTTTATAGTTGTTTGCCCAAATTACTTTTTATGAGCATTAATGGCTTCATCAGCGGAGATTTGAGCTTCTACACGATGGATCATGTCAGCATATGAATGAACTGTGTCTCGCATGAGTGCCGAATAGAAAGGGCCAGGACGGAGGCCGCCAAGAAAGACCCCTCTCAGCAATTCAGGATCCACTCCTGGAATTTGTCGAGCCTCGATGGAAAATCGCTGAAAATACTCCTTTAACGATTCTCCTTCTTTTTGACGGATCCCGGAAAGGTGAGAAGAATCCTTAATAATTCTTCTATTGGCAACGAATTGTTCGACGAACACTTTGGCCAATTTGACGAATATAGGGATCGTTCCGGCTGGAAGTGAATAAAACCACGTTCGAGCTTGTCCTTTAAGGGTAGCAGGAAAAACCTGGCATATGAGTGCATCAGATGCTCGCTGGATATGTATGATAGTTCTATAATGATCGATGTGCTCGTACGGGTCAGATGTCCCGTCGTAGGAATCGATGCTTGGTAGTTTAAATCCTGTCGGAATAGCGTGTTGAAGAATAGCTTCTGTCAAGGGTGACGACTCCTGCAAGTCCCACTGACGAAGGGGTTGCTTTATGCCTCCTGTGGGGAACTCTTCTCGAACCAATCGTCGCAGTTCGTGGCGAAGGGCATTGCGAGGGAGCTCAGCAATGTGTGGTCGTGCTAACTCTTCGGGGAGGTCTAAAGGAATACGAGGTTGCCGACCTATGTGCGAAGGATGGGTAGAACTTGCTGTATCAGCCAGTTCATTATCTTGATGTGACTGCAGATGTCTCCTTGGCGGAGGAAGAGGAATTTCTGCTTGAAGATGTTCGAGTTGAACAGCTTCTACCCGTGGTGGATCTCGAGGGAGAAGAACCTCCTCCTGTGGTGCTAGTGTTGGTTGTCGAGTCTCTCGCAGGAGTTGTAGGATCTCATTCTGAGATTCTTCCATTTTTTGGATTCGCTCCTCCAAAGAAGGCCCTGAGGTTCCTTCTCCAGCAATGTGTTGCCCCCCAGGAAAAAAGGAGGCAGAAACTTGATGTCCATGATTTATAAACTGGTTTCTGGATTGAGGAGAGTGGGAGCGGGAGGCTTTTATGAGGCGATTACTACGCCTATTGGCCATGAAAACAATATTTAGGAGTGTGGGATAGCGATTCCCACAGACGGTGCCAAACTGTTGCGGACTCAAATATACGCGGTGATAGATTTTAATTTTTCATCTCAGCGTTATACGTATATCTAGCACGCAAACAGAATTGAAATAGTAACACCAGAATTTTTACGTGGAAAATCCTGGAAAGGGAAAAAACCACGGGGCCACGCCCAGTTGAAAGAGTTCCACTAGTGTTGTTTGAAATACACGAGGCTGATTCGTCCTTTAAATTCATGACGATCAGATTACAATGAGTATCAGTTACAAGGCCAAGCAGAGTTCCAATGTCACTCGGGTGTCCGGCAGAATTCCGGCGTCACTTGGAAAGAATTCCGGCGTTACTCTGGCGTCGGGTAGAATTCCGATGTCGGGTAGAATTTTGATGTTGCTCCGGCGTCGGGCAGAGCTCCGGCGTCCCTCGGGCACCCGGTGGTGCTCTGACGATGCTCCGGTGGTGTTCCGGCGGAGTTCCGGCAGTGTTCCGGCGGTGGTCGAGGAGGAGCTATTCCCTCCTAGACTTCTCTTCTCTTCTTGGCTTGGGTCCTCTCTTAAGATAAATAAGGGGCTATTTATAATTTTTTTGGAGTGGCATAGCCCGTAAATAGTGAGGGATCAGGGGCAAATAAGGAGTGATCCGGATGAACAGCTGATATTGAACCCCTTGATCATGAACCGTTTATTAAGCATCTTAAGGCCTTAATGGTATCAGAATTCTACGATCTTGGGCTCGTTGGATTCGTCTCGTCGAGCCGCTCGATTCAACTATAAGCTCGTCAAAATCAGAAACCGTTTGGTAACTCAAATTGCTGTTTGAGGCTTCCAACAGCGCTTCGGGTACTTGATTTGGACTCATTTGGGCTCGGGTTGAGTCGAATTTGGTGTCGTTGGGTTCGTATTTCCGAGACGCTCAGTTCGACTATAAGCTTGCTGAAATCGGAGTTTAAATGGTCTCCGAATTAATTTTTGAAGTTTTCAACTTGAGTTTTTCCTCAAGATTCGTGCCCGATCAATATAATTTTTTGGTGATATATCAGATATATTAATCAAAAAATATAATTATTCATAAAAGTATTAAATTTAATATATTACTTAAATTATTTTTCAATTAATATAATGAATAATAAATTTATTTAAGTAATATAAGAGAAATAAGAGAAGATTAAACTAACTTATTTTTATTTTATATAAAGATTATTATTATATAATACTTACTAGTTAATTATAAATAATAATTATTTATTTTTCAAATTAATATATCACTAAAGATTTAGTATGATTTTTAATTTGTTAATAAAAACCTTTTTTTAGAAATTATTAAATATTTAGTATAAACATAGTATAAATTTACATATTTATTTATACTTGATATATCATCAAAAAATTATCTTGATCGGGCACGAATCTCGAGGCTAAATCAAGTTGGGAACTTCGGAAATTAAATTTGGGACCTTCCAAACTTTGATTTCAGTAAACTTGCAGCTGAACTTGAACTGAACATCTTAAAAATATGAACCCAACAACACCAAATTCGGCTGAATCCGAGCTCAAATGATTTCAAATCGAAGACCCGAAAAGCATTTAGAAAATTCAAACCATAAATTGGATGACCAAACGTAGCATGCTTATAGTCAAATTAAGCGGCTCGATGAGATGAATCCAACAAGCTCAAGATCACTGAATTATAATATCATTAAGACATTCAAATGCCCAATAAATAGTCCACGATCAAAGGGATCAACATCGACTATCCATTCAAACCACTCCCAACTTACCCTTGATCTCCTCCTATCTACTGGCCATACTACTATCAGAAAACTATAAATAGATATCTCATTCCTTATGGAAAGGGGGCCCCAACAAGGAAGATAAGGAAGAGAGAGAAACAAGAATTCTCTTGCCACCAGACTCATCCTCGACCACCATCGACCGTCGCCGGATTGACGTCAGACTTCTGCCCGGCCACCTACTGAGGCTGGATGTTCTCTCAGCCACTGATTGACGTCGTACTTCCGCCCAACCGTCAACTGATGCTGGATTTTTGCCCGACCACCGAACAGTGTCGGATTTCCGTCCAATCTCCATTTATCATAAGATTTCAAACTGACAGTTGGCTATTATAATATGATTGTCCTCAATTTCAAGGATGAATTAGTCACTTGTAATATATTCAAATACTAGTGGAATCATTTCAACTGGGCGTGGCCCAGTGGAAATAAAAAAATAAAAAAAATTTAAAAATACATTGGTGTTATGTCTCGCAATTATGTGTTCCCTCCTACCTCCCAGTGGTAATGCCTATGAGAATATGAAAATATATTGAAATTTATAGTTTTTTTACCTATATAGTAATGGTGAAAATTTCAATATTACAAAAATACACATTTGTGGCACTAATATGTTGAAGAGTTGGCTTGATAATCATCATTTCTTTCTAATGATAATTATAATTTACATGTATTTTGTAAGTTATAAATTACAAGAATTTGAGTAACCGGTTATAATGATTTTACATTTACCATACAAGAGGGATATATGATGATTATTGGGTTCGCTAAGCAGGACGGTTGCAGGGATCGGGCGAACTCCTGGGTTGTTGCGTTCAACGAGAGTGAAAAGAGGGAGAATAGTTACTCTCATGTGCTCCCGGGTTGCTGTCGATGTCGACGAGAGGAAGAACATCGGGACATTTGGTAACGAGCAGATGGAAATGGTTGATAAGCACAGAATGCGTCATTTCGTGCAAGGAAGCGATGATACGAAGAAGATATACGAATAGTCAAAAAATTAACGATGGAGATTTATTTAATATTTTGAAATGTCAGATCAGGATGATCTATTGGAAGACTCACAAGCTACACTTATAATAGTAGTATAGATTTTGCTAAAAAAACATTGAATGGGTAGTGTTTTGAATAATGAGGCATACAACATAACTTGCTATCTAATTTTTCTGTGTGAAATCATATTGGATGGCTTCCTATTACATTGGGAAAGTGAGGATTAGCATAAGACCTTTAGGGTTGCTTCTGACAATTATCACACCCTCAAATAAAAGTCCATCACAAAGTCTAGCCATTCCATCCATGTCCCATATGGTTTTTATTACCTTAATATTAGAAAATAAACTAATAACTATTACTTAGAAATATGTCTTATTCTTGTAAATGTTGTTTAATGCAAGAGCTAGATTTAAATTGGGTTGCTATAAAACTAAATTATTATTGATTGCTTTTAAAAAGAATGGCACTAATGACTAAGGGTTCGTTTGAGATAGCTTTCTTATTTTTCTAAATTAGCTTTATAGTACAATTTAAAAAAAAAATTTGTACTAAAAAATTACTTTAAAAAGCAATAAGAAAGCTGTCCCAAACAAATCTTAAATTGATATTTAAACTTTTGCGAGTAATGTGTCTTATCATAATAAAACCACTCATTAATGAATATTTAATATTAAAATATTTTAATATATTTTTTTGTTAATATATTAAAAATATGAAACATAAAGTTAAAAAGCTCTATTCTATATATTCTTCAACACCATCACCACTCTCAGTATGTACGGCTTTTCATATCTCTGTTTTTCCCTCATCATACACTTCAACACAATCTAATATTCAAAACTATTATTTTTTAAAACTACTTTGATATTATTTATATCAAAACATAAAGATAAAATGCTCGAATTCATAGCACACTAATTGAAAACAAATTAGAAATTCTTTAGCTTCATTTGGGACAGTTTTCTTACTGCTTTGTGAAGTAGCTTTCTAATATAAAAATTTTTATTTTTAAAAGCAGTTAGAAAGCTATCCCAAATGAAGTCTTAGGCTTCGTTTGGGGCGGCTTTCTTACTGCTTCTTAAAGCAGTTTTTTAGTTGAAAAATTAATTTTTTTAAACTAAAAAGCCGCTTTAAGAAGTAGAAAAAAAAAGTCGTCCCAAAAGAAGCCTTAATCGATCAGATTCGAGCACCCGCTCTCCTAAAAAAATTAAAATAAAATGTTAAAAGCTATTATATTTTTCTATTTTTAAATTTTACTTTGTATTATATTTCTCTATTTTTAAATTTAAATATTTTTATTTTACTTTTGTGCATTTTATTTTCATCTCATCCACCCACCGAACTTGTACAGTGTAGTTGTTTGATTTTTCTTTTTTCTTGTGTTTCCTAATTAAGCCATGCATCATGATTCGAGTTTAATTATGCTATCTTCGAACTACTTTAATGTTTGAGACTACACGCTTTTACATATAGGCATGATTTTGCTCAAAGACTGAGGAGCTCTTTAGATTGGATGGAAAGCCTAATTAACTAAAAGCGACGTCCACTAAAACAAAAATATAGCTGTGGGGTGAAGTGGTGAATGGTTCCATTTCTCTTGCAAACCTTATTTGTATTCAGATTATTTATTATCAAGCTAAACAAAGATGATCTTAATCCAAATTGATGAACCTATATCGCACCTTTCTTGCCTCTTATTTTTCTGTGATGTCCACAAATCACTGGTCTCATCAGTTATCTTCCCTAACAAAATCCTCCGCAACTTTCTCACCTCTTCTTCGCCATCAAGGACTTTCTCGACGTTCACATGCCATTGATCGTGTCGACGCATTTCACTCAACATAATCTTATTGACCATATCGACTTCCTCTCTTCTTTCTTCATCATCGAACGGTTCGTGAAGGAGATAGAGTCTTTATGAGGAGGAATTTGATCTGTGATTTTGCAAATATACCAATGATTTTGCACAAGTATACTTTTATGCCTAATATTTGTTGTGAGTGGCTGATGACAGAAGGGACTTAGGAGTACTATGTATTCTGATTGCTTCCATCAGCGTTTTGTTTTTGTTGTTAGTGGTAGTATGGCATTCTTCTTTTATCATTTTTTTTCTTATTTATCAATTGTCATGGTTTGTCACTCTTAAGAGGAATCTTTTGGGGGGCGGCTTACCTAACCTATAAATGTGTATGCAACAAAAAAATTTAGGTTTTATTTAGACAGTTTTTTTATTATTTTGATTTTATATCCCCTTATAATTTTTATTTGATCACTTATTTTCAAAAAAAAAATGTGTAAAGAAACTGCTTTTTACAAGAGCTTTAAAAAATTACTTTTTCAACAGCAGCTTCACAAAGAGTAAGAAAGTTATCTCAAAAATTTTCTTACTTTTTTACAAGAGCTTTAAAAAATTACTTTTTCAACAGCAGCTTCACAAAGAGTAAGAAAGTTATCTCAAAAATTTTCTTACTGCTTTACCTTTCGGGCCACAATTATAATTTCTATTTTACCACTATTTTTTTATTGCTTTTAAAAAAAATTGTACTAGAAAATTATTTTTTTGAATAACTTTAAAAAGTTATTTTTTCTATAATAATGTTACAAAACAATAAAAAAACTGACCCAAAAGAAGCCGCAATAAATTTTTTTAAATGGTGTTATTGGCCCAATAACCTCATTAAAAGCGGATAAGGAGAAAAAAGACCTATTGAAGCATGATTCTTCATGGATGTGTACATAATTTCATATATATGGCTGACACTGATCTGTGAGGGCCTTTCCAACTGAACTCACTGTCCATTTCAAAAAACAATAATAATCATATGAGACAGTAATTCATCTCCAATCGAACTCTATTTCTAACATCAAAAAAGAATAATCCATATAAATTCTTTCTCATCTTCATTTTCGTAAAAAAAAAAGGGTTTCTATGAATACGTCAATATTGACATCGCACCATTCACAGCTGCGAAAATATTTTTTT